>OX459201.1:0-1200000 GCA_949775195.1 Diarsia dahlii
ACCAACCACTCAGCCATGGTCTGCATCAGCAGATCCTGGGCTGCTCTGCAGTGGTTGGTGTTCGCCTGGAGGATGCGATGTCTGACCCTATCCATCAATCAGACATTGCATCACCCTCCACGGCCGCCGAAGTCCCAGCCTCAGGGATGGCGGCGGCAGCGGCAGGCCGGATCGACGCCTGCACTTTGCCCTTCTTTGGGGGGGGATTGCACTTCCTCCCCGTCGTCACGTGGCCCGCCGGGCAGCCACTGGCGGCACACACCGCGCAGTGCGGCGTGGCGGCCTCGCAGGAGGCGGACTTGTGCCCGTCCTTGCCACATCGGAAACAATTTTCCGTCCTGTCGACCTCGGACGGACAAAGGGCCCGAGTGTGTCCGACTCCTAAGCACTTATAGCAGCGCAAGGGCTTGGCTGCGAGTGCCCGGACTACACCCGAGCTGAATCCGACAGCAAGCCGTCCCTTGGCGAGGACGGCTATAGCTGCGGCGACTGGGCACTCAAGGCGAATGGTGCCCATGCCGCCGCGGCCGGGCCTGATGGCCCGACCTTGCACCGCTGTGACGCCACAGCCCCCCATAGCTGCGACCGCCGCCACCACCTCCTCCTTTGTGACCGAGTCGTCGAGGTCGGTCACCTCCAAGGCTACAGACTTCTCGGGCCTGGCGACTTTTGCCACGTCCGCAATGACCTCTTGCAACTTGGTTGCGAAGAGGTCCGCGTTGGCGCTGCCCTGAGCCCCTGGGAACTCGAAGATTCGAGCCCCGGCCTGGGTCCGGCGGCACGAGATTGTACCGATCCCCAGTTGGGTAGGATTGGCGTTGGTACGCGCCCGCATCATTACGGACGCGTACGTCTCCCCCCGTTCCACGGCCTCCGGGGTGATGGTCACTACGACGGCCGCGGTTTTGGGAGGAACCAGTTTCCTGCCGCCGGCTGGAGCCTTTTTGCCTGCTGGAGCAGTCGCAGCGGGCTTGGGCTTTTTCCCCTTTCCCCCCTTGACCACTTTTGTCCAGGGCTGGTTGGACGGGGTGGTGGAGGGAAGAAGGGCGTCTTCCCCTTGCGAGTTCTGGGGGTCGGCTGGGGCGGCAGACGTTGCCTCCGCGCAGGGCGTTTGAGAGGCCCCCTTGGTCCTCTTGCCCTTGCCCTTCCCTTTGCCCTTGGAGGGCTTCGAGGCCTGGGGCTGCGCACCCGATGCCGGGCCTCCCAAAGGCGCAGGTTCCGGCTCCAGCTCGCGTGGCCTATTGTCCGCCGCGAGCGGCGGTCGGAGGCGCTTTTCAGGCAAGAGCCTGTCCTCTATGCCCGCAAGACAGGCTCTCGTGAATGCCCTCTCCTCCATGATGACCTTGCGGATTATATCCTCAAGGTTGGAGGGGGGGACCTCAGCCGCTAGTGTCGGCTCGGCTTGGTTTGGCCGGGCCGTGGCATCAGCCAGCTTCTGGTGCAGCTGGCTGACCTCTGACTGCAGGCGATCAACTTTCGCCTGCAGTTGCCGCGTTTCGTCGGTCGCCTTCCGCTGCACCAGCTCCCCGACGATGCCGCGCATGCTCGCGGCCCTGCATTTAAGGGACTTTTGGAAAGTTCCTTTTAAATTAGAGGACTTAGAGGCGACTTCCACTATCTCCTCTTCGTCCTCCTCAGCCATCCGCTCCAGCTCCACCAGTGAGTGGTCCGCATAGAGAACGCGGGACGCGCCGTATCCGGACTTGGCCCGGGCGGCGCGCGTCCGTTGCTCCTTGGCCGCAACCCGCTCCTCCAGGTCTTGCTGGAGCTGCGCCCGCCGAGACAGGTCCAACTGGTGTTGGGCCTCTGCCAGACCCACGTCGTGGGTGTCCGTCACCGGCTTCCTGGCCTTCGCGTAGGATGGCCGCCTCGAGTCCGAGGAACCCCCGGACCCATTTCTGTCACGGGCCCGCTTCTCCGGCTCCCGGCGACCAATCCCCGAACTTGCGTCCGACTCGCAAATAATGGACTCGTTGTCGGAGTCCAACAACTCGCCCGCTAAGCTATAGATGCTAGCCGCAGACACCGCGCGGCTAGCCTCCGACGCCGATGCGCCCTCAGATTGGCCCTGAGAAGGGCCTTTTAGTTGGCCCTGAGAAGGGCCTTTTGGTTGGCCCTGAGAAGGGCCTTTTAGTTGGCCCTGAAAAGGGCCTTTTGGTTGGCCCTGAGAAGGACCTTTTCGAAAACGCCCGGAGGCGTCCCGCGAGGGTTTTGACATAGCCTCCGCAGGTGCCGTAGATTCCGCCATTAAAATAAAATACGATAAAATAGATTAAAAATGCTACGACTGCACAGTGCACTTTAGCCGAACACCGGTCTGCCACTCCGTTACGGTGGTCAGAACCGGGTCGTTGCCCAGGGGACGCGACGAGGACGCAAGCACTGTGGGGGGTCCCCCAACCTAACCTAACCTAACCTAACCTAACCTAACCTAACCTAACCTAACCTAACCTAACCTAACCTAACCTAACCTAACCTAACCTAACCTAACCTAACCTAACCTAACCTAACCTAACCTAACCTAACCTAACCTAACCTAACCTAACCTAACCTAACCTAACCTAACCTAACCTAACCTAACCTTTTTTTTTTTTTTTTTTTTTTTTTTTTTTTGCGCTGGGAAAAAATGCATTACGCATACCCTCCCATCGGGGGATGGGGGGCTATGTGGGACTCCCCGGTCTGACCCGGTATACCCACTAAAACGACCCAGCGGCACTCCCGCTTCGTCTGAGTGGCGGGGGACTGGGAAACTGGCACAGCCTTAACGACCAGTCCTCCGCCGACGATTGCCCTTCAGAGCGGACCCGTCACACCCTCACCCCACGCCCGTAGGGGGGGGGAGGACGGGTCCGGGAGTGACTGACGAAGGTGGTGATGGGTGCAATGCGGGCGCAGGCACCCCCGTGCCTGCGCCCATCGCCACCATGAGGAGGGAGAGGACGGCGCCTTCTCCGACCCCTTCTTCGTCTGCGGAGTGGCGCAGCGAGAGGGTCGTCCTCCCGCGCGCGCTCCGCCTCCTCCTTTTGCGAGATTACATCCTCGCAAAAGGAGGCAACCGCTGCCCAGGCCTCCTCGCTCCCCAGCATGGCGTTGACTACGCCGGGAAGTGAGAGGTCCTGTCCAACTACCGCGGTCAGACCGCGGCGCAGCTCGGACCAAGCCGGGCACACCTCGAGGGTGTGCTGTGCCGTGTCCTCCGCCGCGCCACAGTCGTGGCACGCCGGGGTCTCCTCCCTCCCTAACCGGTGCAGGTACGATCCGAAACAGCCATGGCCGGACAACACCTGCACCAGACGGAACGAGAGGAAACCGTGGGACCGCTCGAGCCAGCCCTGCAGGACCGGACCGAGCGCGTCTAACGTCCGGCGGCCAAAAGCGGCTGCGGCGAGGTCCTCCGTCCAGTGGAGGACGATGGCTTCCTTCGCCTCCCGCCGCACGGCCTCCCGCTCCTCGGTGACGGGGCGCTCCCCGAGCGCCTTCCGTTGCGCAGTCCACTCGTACACTCTGGCGAGCACCCAGGCCTCCAACTCCCAAGGAGGAGTGCCGGCCAGAGCGCACGCCGCCGAGAAGCCCACCGAGCGGTAGGCCCTTGCCACCCGCTGTGCAATGGCCCTTTGGGGCTTGCGGATGGCGGTCGCATTCTCCCTCCTGTGAAGGGAGTCTGCCCAGATGGGGGCCCCGTATAGGGCCATGCTCCGCAGGATGCCGGCATATAGGCGCCGGCATTTCGCCTTGGGCCCCCCCAGGTTCGGGAGGAGCCATGAGAGAGCGTCCGCGGCTTTTAACAGGCGCGTCGACAGCCCACTGAAATGCGGGCCGAAGCGCCACCTGTCGTCCAGCACCAGGCCCAGATACTTCATCTGTGGCTGGACCACTATTCTGACGCCATCTACGACAATGTGAGCGTCGGGAGGGCAGCGCTGCCGAGGCCCGCGAAAGAACACGGCCTCGGTCTTGTGCAGCGCCACCTTCAATCCCAGGTGGCGGATCCTCTCTGCCACCAAGGACCCGCCAGCCGAGGCCAGACAGGCCGCATCTCCAAAGTTCCTCCCCCGGGCAGTGAGGAGAGTGTCATCCGCGTAGCAGATGACACTCGTGCCCTGGAGGAGGGCTCCCCGTAGGAGCCAGTCGAACCCGATGTTCCACAGGGGGGGCCCCAGCACTGACCCCTGCGGAACACCGGACTCTGCGCCGTACCGCCTCACTGTGGCCGTCTTGTCCACGAGGAGGACCTCTCGGCCCTCCAAGTAGCTGGCCAGGAGGTTCCGCAGGTATTGGGGCACTCCGTGATACCGGAGCGCCTCCAATATCGTCGAGTGGGGGACGGAGTTGAAGGCGTTTGCAATGTCAAATGACACCGCCAGCACTCCGTCCCCCGCCTCCACCGCCTCCTTCACTTGGCCCTTGAGTAGGGCCAGCGCGTCGATTGTCGAACGCCCACGACGGAAACCAAATTGGGCATCCGACAGGTCCGGCCCTACCCCCCGCAAAAGGCTATCAAGCCGGGAGGCGACAATCCCCTCGAACAATTTACCGACCTCATCGAGCAGGACGATGGGCCGGTATGCCGATGGGGAGTCCACCGGGCGTCCCTCCTTTCGGAGGAGGCATAGCTGCCCCTCCTTCCACAGTTTCGGGAACCTCCCAGCCGTAAAGCACGCGCTGAAGAGGTCCCGAAACCTGTCCTCCATTTGGGAGGCGGCGATCGCCACCACCCGTGCGGGGACGCCGTCTGGTCCAGGGGCCGTCTTCTTCGCGCGGAGGCTAAGAACCCCCGCGTAGAACTCCGCCGCCGTCACCGGGGGGACCTCCTCATCCGGCGAAGCCGCCCCTTGCGGGGGATCCATCGTTGGTGGGGTAAAGTCGGCCCTGCGTGGAAACAGGGACCGGACCACCCCGTCCAGCAACGCTGGCTCGAGGGTCTCCGTCAGTGGGGGACCATAAGGGCGTAGCTGGTTCCGCGCCGCCCTGTATGGTCTTCCATAAGGATCCCTGTCGAGACCCTCCAGCATCTCGGCCCTCGCCGAGTCTTTTGCAGCGCCCATTGCAGCTTTGAGGACCGTCGTCGCCTCTCGGTAAGAGGCGTATAGGAGGTCCTCTTCTGCCCGGACTCGGTTTTGGGCGCTGCGCCGTCGGCTCCGCGTGTAGGCCCTTCTGGCTGCCACGCAGGCGGCCCTGAGCCCCGCCAGCTCCTCCGTCCACCAATAGACGGCACGACGGGGAGGCGGACGGCGAGACCGAGGCATGCTGGAGTTGCACACCTCTGTCAGGGATCCCCTGAGCCGGACCGCTGCGGCGTCCACGTCCAGGACCTCGACGGGGGGCGACAGCCAGTCCTGAAGAAAGGCCGCCTCCTTAGCTGCCTCCCGGTCCAGGCGGGTGAGTGCCCACCGCGGGAAGGGAGATTGCACAGCGCGGGCCATTCCCCCTCCCCGGGTGGAGATGTCGAACCGCACATATCGGTGGTCCGACAAGGTCTCCACCGTCTCTACCCGCCAGTTGACGACGCGGGCGGCCAGCGCGGGGGTGGCAAACGCGACGTCCACCACCGACCCACCCTGTTGCCGCACACACGTGTGGACCGCCCCCCTGTTGAGGAGGGACACACCGCATGAGGCCGCCCAAAACTCGACGGCGCGTCCCCGGACGTTGCATCCGGCGGCCGGGTTGCCCCAGGCCGCGGACTTGGCGTTCAGGTCACCCGACACCACGACCTGGCGCGGCGCCGCCCTCCCTACGACTGCAGTGATGATCTCCAGGAAATCCTCAAAGTCAGAGAGAGGGCGGTTTGGAGAGAAATAGACCCCCACCAGGGCCATGTCTCCCCACGCGGCGGCCACGTATCCCGGTCCCCTCTCTAAGAGCGAGAGGGGAGGGGAGTCCGTGGAAGACCGCGAAACCAATGCCACCGAGCCATCCCGGTCACCCAGCCAACGGCCAGGGACCGAGTACGGCTCGGCAACCACCGCCACGTCCACCAACCACTCAGCCATGGTCTGCATCAGCAGATCCTGGGCTGCTCTGCAGTGGTTGGTGTTCGCCTGGAGGATGCGATGTCTGACCCTATCCATCAATCAGACATTGCATCACCCTCCACGGCCGCCGAAGTCCCAGCCTCAGGGATGGCGGCGGCAGCGGCAGGCCGGATCGACGCCTGCACTTTGCCCTTCTTTGGGGGGGGATTGCACTTCCTCCCCGTCGTCACGTGGCCCGCCGGGCAGCCACTGGCGGCACACACCGCGCAGTGCGGCGTGGCGGCCTCGCAGGAGGCGGATTTGTGCCCGTCCTTGCCACATCGGAAACAATTTTCCGCCCTGTCGACCTCGGACGGACAAAGGGCCCGAGTGTGTCCGACTCCTAAGCACTTATAGCAGCGCAAGGGCTTGGCTGCGAGTGCCCGGACTACACCCGAGCTGAATCCGACAGCAAGCCGTCCCTTGGCGAGGACGGCTATAGCTGCGGCGACTGGGCACTCAAGGCGAATGGTGCCCATGCCGCCGCGGCCGGGCCTGATGGCCCGACCTTGCACCGCTGTGACGCCACAGCCCCCCATAGCTGCGACCGCCGCCACCACCTCCTCCTTTGTGACCGAGTCGTCGAGGTCGGTCACCTCCAAGGCTACAGACTTCTCGGGCCTGGCGACTTTTGCCACGTCCGCAATGACCTCTTGCAACTTGGTTGCGAAGAGGTCCGCGTTGGCGCTGCCCTGAGCCCCTGGGAACT
This sequence comes from Diarsia dahlii, assembly GCA_949775195.1. Lineage (NCBI taxonomy): Eukaryota > Metazoa > Arthropoda > Insecta > Lepidoptera > Noctuidae > Diarsia > Diarsia dahlii. The sequence goes on from OX459201.1 coordinate 6,727, forward strand.
CGAAGATTCGAGCCCCGGCCTGGGTCCGGCGGCACGAGATTGTACCGATCCCCAGTTGGGTAGGATCGGCGTTGGTACGCGCCCGCATCATTACGGACGCGTACGTCTCCCCCCGTTCCACGGCCTCCGGGGTGATGGTCACTACGACGGCCGCGGTTTTGGGAGGAACCAGTTTCCTGCCGCTGGCTGGAGCCTTTTTGCCTGCTGGAGCAGTCGCAGCGGGCTTGGGCTTTTTCCCTTTTCCCCCCTTGACAACCTAACCTAACCTAACCTAACCTAACCTAACCTAACCTAACCTTTTTTTTTTTTTTTTTTTTTTTTTTTTTTTTTTTTTTTTTTTTGCGCTGGGAAAAAATGCATTACGCATACCCTCCCATCGGGGGATGGGGGGCTATGTGGGACTCCCCGGTCTGACCCGGTATACCCACTAAAACGACCCAGCGGCACTCCCGCTTCGTCTGAGTGGCGGGGGACTGGGAAACTGGCACAGCCTTAACGACCAGTCCTCCGCCGACGATTGCCCCTCAGGGCGGACCCCTCATGCCCTCACCCCACGCCCGTAGGGAACCTAACCTAACCTAACCTAACCTAACCTAACCTAACCCAGTCTCACGGCGCCCCCCGCCGCGATCGTATCACTTTTAAGCCGCTCCGCGCTCGAAAAATCAGTAAAAATAGCCAAAGTGTGCAAAAATACCCAAATTTTTGCTAAAAGTTGCGCGCTAGCGAGATACAAGTGTCCGTGAAAAAATTTTTCAAATCGGTGGAAAACTCGCGAAATTAGAGCCAAAAAACTAAAAATTTAACCTACAAAGTGAGTGAAAAAGTGGGAAAAGTGAAACGCTGCGTGATTTCGATCGGTGACCTAGTGATTCTGGAGTGCCATTCGAAGCACCTGGACAAGCACCACATCTTGGCTGAGTTTGGGATTTTTCCCGGGAAAACTCGCCGAGAAACTAGGAAAATTCAAAAATCCACGTGGCCACGAGGTCAACTTCCAGCAGTCGGAGTGAAAAACTGAAAACGGGGATAGGCGCAGGAAGCCGTACCCATTCACCTGACACCTCGATCGGCAAAATTGGATCACCCACTTGGAAGATACAAGGATTTTAAGGTTACCAAAAAACTCTTTAAGTTACAACCCCCTAGAACTCAAAATCTAAATCGGTAACATATAATTTTTTGAACTCTAAAATATAGTGCATAGACAATAGAACATTAGTGTTAAATTTCATATTTTTCGGATCAGCCATTAAATAGTTATAAATTTACAATTAATTCCATAGAAATATATACTATAAGCAAATTTATTGTTGGTAGTGAGGTACCCCCACCGATCCTTATAAAAGCAAGCACTCTACAGAGTGGCGGTCATTTGTTGCTGAGTCGTCGACCGGTAAGGTGGTACCTACGCTACTTTACAGTAAGTTCGTTCCATATTTTGCTGCAGTGGTTTTTCATTTCGTGTACTTTATTTTGTGCTATAATTTGTGTTCTATTGTGATTATTGTTTTTGAATATTAACGGCTGTTTGTTTGTGATTACCTGAATTCTGATGTTTTATTGAATTATTGTTTGATCTAAGTCTATTTAAGAATAAATTAGTTTTAGGTTGTTCGATATTGTTTTTTTTTATTTGTTTTTCACTTCTGGTTCCTAAAATCAGAAGTGGGATTGAACTTAATTGCTCACAATACTGCCTTGATACCTTACACAAACAGCCGTTGATTTCAAACAATGCCACGTTCGTCAAGGTCACGTGAAAAGCTTGCTAGGACGCCGCCGCTTCGCTCTGGCGACGGTTATAGCCCTCGTAGTGCACCGCGACGACACCGCAGGCACGGATCACGATCATCTCACGATAGAACTCGTTCACGTTCGCGCAGTGATAAAACTCGTTCGCGTTCGCGCCGCAATAGAACTAACTCACGAACACGTCGCAGTCATTCGCGTCATAGTGACAATCATAGTTTGCGTGAAAAATCTAGGTCACGAACGGTTAATTGTAGTCGTCGTCGTCGAAGTAAATCTCGATCCTACCCTCATGACGTTTCCGTACAAAGTGCGTTGGGCAATATCATGTCGCGACTAACTGCTATTGAGGAAAACACGGCTTCGCATATTACACCGTCAATTCGTGATAGCACACCTCCGCTGGAAAAAAGTGTTTCTACGACTCAAGCGCTTGTTGATGCGTTGGGACAGTTAACAAGAAGCAAGTCTAGCAATTATTATGTTTCAAATTTTGATCCGGCTATAAATAATTTTGAGGTGTGGTGTAACGAAGTCGACAGGGCTAGGAATGTCAATCGTTGGGACGATCTCGAGTGTTTCTCGCGGGTGGCTCACTGTTTAAAAGGTGACGCGAAAACGTGGTTAAACGAGTGGGCTACAAACGATCGCTCATGGTCCAATTTCACGAAAGAATTTAAGTCGTTGTGCCCGCAAAAGATTAATTATGCCCAAACTCTTCACGAGGTTTTAAACACCACGTCCGATAAGTTTGCATCATACGCAGAATACGCGCGGCGTTCTTTATTAAGGTTACGCGTAATAAAAGGGCTAAGCGAAGAACTTATGACCCAAATAGTGATTCACGGTATCAGTAATGTACAGGTCCAGGCAGCAGCTACTAATGCTGACCTTACAACAGAGAACCTAGTCTCATTTCTATCTACGTACGTAAAGCCTGTTCGCAAACCCGATAACCGAAACACCGATAAATCTGCGTCATCCAGTACGACTAAAAAACGCAATTTTAACGGGTCTAGTAATTCTGAAAATAAGTGCTTTGTTTGCGGTCAAACAGGACACTATAAGGACAAGTGTCCAAAGAAGCGTAATGTCGATGAGAAAGCCGATACTGGTACTAATGCCAAACCCGTTTGTTCTTTTTGTAAGAAAGCAGGGCACAAAGAGAGTGACTGTTTCGCTAAGGCTCGATCTGAGTCTCAAACTAAGAACAGTAATCAACGTAAAGTTAATTTGTGCAGCGAACTTTCAAACACGAAAAGTAATCCTACTAATATTATAAATGCGAAAGTTTGTGAGGATGGATGGATGGATGGATGGATGTTTGTTGCTCTTTCACGCGAGAACGGCTGATCTGATCTGGATGAAATTTGGCACAGAGGTAGATTATAGTCTGGAATAACACATGGGCTATAAATTATCCCCATAATAACTTAAGGGGGTGAGCAGTATTGCATTATCCATAATCCTCAACTGTTTTCAGCTTGATACTGGAAATACGAAATAACGCAAGGGACATCGAGCGTGCTGTGCAATTTTTCACTTTAAACACCTGGTGCGAGCGTTGCAAATCCAAGAGAAAGCTGAAGTCCCTTACGTCATAAACAAATTTCCGGTATCGTACACAATCGAACTGTCAACTGTCATACTATATTAAAACAGAAGGTCTATTTCAAACTGTTTGTCACTGGTGTACGTAGCCTAACGGTACAGAGACTTACCCGTAAACAAAGGTACGCAAGTTCAAATCACAGTCAGTATTCACTTTTAGTGATTTTTTATAAGATTTCCAAAAATGTTGAAACGTGTTCGCGAGTTCGATCCCCAATCGGTTTTCACTTTTTGTAAGTTCCACGTATTTGTTTTCATTTCGATGCTATATGATTTTCAAATCAATTCAGAGTAAATTTATATAATCTACTTTTAATTGTAAATACAATATTATAAATCTGTAGACGTAGAGTTTCTGTATACTGAACATAATTATTTAGAAAAAATAATGTTTTCTTTTGTTGTGTCTGAGTGTCTTGGGTGTATAGTTTATTATAGTATTATCACGTGTACATTTTAAAACTAATAAGATTAGGGTTTTAGTTTTTGTTTCATTGGAATTAGTGCTCTCTATCAAAAGATATACGAATTTAAGGTATTTAAGAAAACTTATCATCATTTAAAGAAAAGAAAGAAAGAAATAACATTTATTGGTACAGACACAGGGCATACATATAAAAATAAACAGACAAAAATTAAAATGAACAATGTTTTTTTTTTAAATAACTTAAAACTACACACATCAAAAGTGTCCAGGGACCAACATATATCCCTGCAATAACCTTTTAGTAGTTGTAGTTTAATTTAGAAACATACATGCAACGACATCTATTGCATCAAAACGGTACTAATTAATAAGTGTGTTCACAAGATAACTTTTAAATCGTATTTTTCAAACAGTTACGATAACAAAATGTACCCTTGATTAGTTTAAATGACGCTGCTTTGAAAATCTACATAGGGTTTTTTTTTGGAGGGTGGGAAATCATCATTTGACTCCTCCCGTTCTGGGCAGAGCAGTAGGGAATGTTAGACTTCTACTGACTAAAAACCACCCACGTTCCTTTTTTGCCTTTTGTGCTGTGGCCGCGATATTTCTTTCGAACAACCCGTAGCCCCGACAAGCGGCGGCCCTTGCGGGCCTCAACCATATTGCTGACATCTCTTTGAGGCGCGCGTGGAACCGAACGCGCCGTCGACACGGCCTGTCGTCGTCTTACGACGGGCGGACGGCGAGCTAGCCCACTACTTACCGTCCACAGGCCCGCACCTACGGTGGCCGGAAGCCATCACGTGACCCCCGACGCCCAGAGCGTCTCCTATTGCGGCTGGGACGAGAGGTTCTCTCTCTCACCACGCCACCTCCTTCGCTAGCATCACTGCTTCGCCGAAGGAGGCGACGGCGTCCCATTCCCTCTCGCCCCGCAACATGGCTTGAACCAGGGCAGGACGCGAGAGGTCGCCGCCGCCGATCGTCGCTAAGAGAACACGACAGGGCTCAACCCAAGTGGGGCTCCGCCCAAGCAAGGCAGACCTCCACGGTGTGCTCCACCGTGTCCTCCGGCTGATCCTTGCAATAGTAGCATTTGGGCGTTTCCTTCCGCCTGATTCGGTGCAGGTGCCTCCCGAATCCCGAAACAACCGTGTCCGGTGAGGACCTGCGCCAGACGAAAGGTGAGAGCGCCGTGGCGCCTCTCAAGCCACTCCTCAAAGAGGAGACTTACCACCACTGTGCCCTGCACGGGGTTGCGACAGTCGCTCTCTCCATGTCGCCATGAAATCACACCAGTGGGGTCTGTCCGCCATGCGGCAATATACGGCGGCAGCGGAGTTATCCCCCAGTGTAGTGCCTCCGCGCACCATTCATGCAGGAAACTACATAGCCTAAACCCTATAGTGTGTGTTTGCTTCCCATGCATTAAATTTTGGCAGTTTAACTTCGTCTTCGACAGATGGCATTGTTCATTTGACACCATTTTCAGAATTGCGGTGTTAATATTTGTCGTGAATAGTCAACAAATACAAATTGACAGGTACACAGTAAGAAAAACAGCTGTAAAAACTTTAAAATAAAAACCCAATTAATAGTACATTGTTACCTTAGGGGTGAAAGGAACTTATTTAGTCCCGAGTCGCACGTAGTTTGGCGCCTGAGCGCAGCGAGGGCGCTAATAGTTCGAGGGACTAAATAAGTCTTTAACCCGAGGTAAACACTGTGCTTTTCATTACGAATACAAGGAAAGTTGATGGGAATAGGCTTGCCCCCGATCACCTAATCGGTGGATGGCAATAGGCTTTGCTCCTAATTACATCGGTTGATGGCAATAGGCTTGCCCCCAATTACATCAGTTGATGGCAATGGGCTTGCTCCTAATTAAATCGGTTGATGGCAATAGGCTTGCCCCAATTACATCAGTTGATGGCAATGGGCTTGCTCCTAATTACATTGGTTGATGGCAATAGGCTTGCTCCCAATTACCCAAATCGGTTGATGGCAATAGGCTTGCTCCTAATTACACCAATTGATGGCAATAGGCTTGCTCCTAATTACATCGGTTGATGGCAATAGGCTTGCTCCTAATTAGATTGGTTGATGGCAATAGGCTTGCTCCTGATTACATCGGTTGATGGCAATAGGCTTACCCCCAATTACATCAGTTGATGGCAATAGGCTTGCTCCTAATTACATTGGTTGATCTTAATAGGCTTGCACCTAATCACATCGGTTGGTGGCAATAAGCTTGCTCCTAATTACATTAGTTGGTGGCAATAGACTTGCTCCCAATTACATAAAATAATTTGACAGCTGTCAGTAGAAAGCGATTCTCCCTAGGGCTGAAAAGTAGTACTTTCAGCCCGCTCCGCAGGCACGTTCTGACCTACTTTCAGAGTATGAGTAATGAAAAATTAGATAAGACCCGCGACGTAAATATATTTGTTCAGTGTGGAAATCGAATACAGGACATGCAGAGCCACAGTCAAACGCCGAGGCACTGCGCCAACCATGCCGTCTTATCGGCTGTGGCTGCCTTGGGCATTGCCGCAACTTTGCTTAACAATGGCCAGATTGCACTTTCCGTTTACAAATTGCCGTCGAATCTTACCCCAACTTGCAACATCACCAAAAATCTGCGATTGGCCATGGAACAGATGTCTTTGCAAATAAACTGCTTTAAACAGGAGAGAGTCGCCTGGAATTAGATGTAGATGCGAAAATTCCACTTTACGAAGAGTTTTCCCATCCAGTGCCAACAGAAGATCCCGAAAGAGTTAGGCAGTGGTGTACCTAATCGTAAACCCACATTTTGCCAGTAATGTTCAAGCGCCATGGAATAGGGGGCGTTTGATGTCTATAGATATAATATTGCCATCGACCTGGCACGAAAACCACGCTCCGTGGCCTCTACTGCGAAAACACTTTGCAATCAAACCTCGGACCTCATCCTCAGTAGTTGCACTTGAGACCACTCGATCAACGAGACAGTCACACATCATAATTTCCACGTGAACAAAGTCGCGGGTATCAGCTAGTAATGATATAAGTACAGCAGTGATACAGGGTATACCGGTCGATATACTCATAGATAGTGGTGCACTTAATGTGTCCTTGATATCATCAGCGGTAGTAAATTACTTCTCCGGGTCGCGTAAACAAATGAACTGTTCTTTAAAAGGAATAAGCAATACCGAGATTGTTGCCCGCGAATATGTCACTTTAACTGTCGAGTTTAATAATATTTCGCTTGAGGTGGACTTTGTCATAGTACCCGCGTCGTGTATGAATACTCCCATTATCATTGGGACGGACGTACTAAATCGCGATGGTGTTACGTTTATTCGCACGAAACACGGACAGTATCTGACCCACACGCCAGATAGGGTGCTAAGAGTGAACGCTCTGAGTGTTAGCGAGACTAACCAAATAAACACGTCTCTCGGAGGTGCGGAACTTGTTACGTTGATGGCTGTGATTAACGAATTTTCTTCGTTTTTAATATCCGGTACCGCCACTACTACCGTAAACACTGGCAAAATGCACATCAATTTGACAAGTGACGTACCTGTGGCATACCATCCATATCGTTTGTCGTATCAGGAGAAACTTAAGGTTCGCGAGATATGTCAGGACCTTTTAGACAAAAAGATTATTAGGGAGTCAGGTTCCGAATACGCGAGCCCGATCATTTTGGTCAAGAAAAAGGATGGCTCAGACAGAATGTGCGTAGACTTTCGCGCACTGAATCGCATCACTGTTAAGGATAGGTATCCCCTACCCTTGATTGATGACCACATAGATCGGCTCGGGGGTTCGAAATTCTTCACTTCTCTGGACATGGCATCAGGCTTTCACCAGATTCCCATTGATGAAGGCTCGATCCGTATGACAGGCTTTGTAACACCAGAAGCTCATTACGAATATTTAAAGATGCCCTATGGTTTGTGCAACTCTCCCACTGTGTATCAGCGTATCATCAATAATACCTTGCGTAAATTTATAGACGCAGGAAGTGTTCTGGTATATATTGACGATGTGTTGATCTTGAGTCTGACAGTCGACGATGGCATCGCCCTGTTACGCGATGTCTTGTCAACTTTGACGGAGGCCGGGTTCTCAATTAATGTACGCAAGTGTTTCTTCCTCACCACCACGATCGAGTACCTAGGTCGCGTTATTAGTCATGGTCAGGTTAGGCCGAGTCCGCACAAAATTGAGGCACTAGTTAACGCGCCTATTCCTGGTAGCGTCAAACAAGTACGCCAGTTTTTAGGCCTTGCTGGTTACTTTCGGCGTTATATTGAAGGTTACGCGACAAAAACCGCGTGTATTTCGCGTCTCACAAAGAAGGACGTAAAATTTGTATGGGGACCTGATCAAGATCAAGTCCGGCTAGATATTCTAAAACGTCTAACTAGCGAACCTATACTAGCGATTTTTGACCCGAACCTTCCTACAGAGCTGCACACTGACGCTAGCAGTGCAGGGTACGGTGCTGTACTGTTACAAGTACACGCGGACGGTGGTAAACGGGTAATAGCCTATTTTAGTAAAGTAACCCAGGGTGCGGAACCCAAGTACCATTCGTACGAACTGGAGACGTTGGCGGTCGTCAAAGCACTACAACACTTTCGCCATTATTTGATCGGAATAACATTCAAAATCATAACCGATTGTAATGCTTTGAAGGCCACTGAGCGTAAGAAAGATTTACTTCCCCGAGTTGCACGCTGGTGGATTTATCTCCAAGATTTCAATTTTGAGATTGAATATCGAAAGGGTGTGATGATGGGTCACGCTGATTACCTAAGCAGGAACCCGCCAGCGTTGCAAGTTAATGCCATTGACAGACCTTTGAATTGGGCACAAATGGCCCAGTCAGCTGATTCCGAGACCGTCGATCTCATCGAAAAACTGAGGGATGGTCGCTTGGACTCTGGTCGGTACGTTTGTCAGGGCGATGTGCTCTACTATCGCTATTCACCTGTTGGTGAGGAATCGCGTTTGCTATGTTTTATTCCTAAAGGACACCGGCTCAGTTTGTTACGCGTTTTTCACGACGAGCATGAGCACATCGGGACTGATAAAACTTACGACCTTATTTTAAAACATTTCTGGTTTCCTGGCTTGAAACAATTTGTGAAGAAGTATACTTCCCATTGCCTAATTTGCATTAGCAGGAAACGTGTTCCAAGAGCTCCTCGTCAGCCTATTACGTCATGGGAAAAATCAGACATTCCTTTCAACACGGTTCATGTTGATGCATTAGGTCCTTTGCCAGAGTCTAATGGATATAAGTTTGTACTTGTTTTGGTCGATTCATTTACCAAATTTTGTTTACTCTATCCCATATATAGACAAGATGCTGGCGAATTGAAACGAGTCTTCAATAGCGCTATAGCATTATTTGGGACACCCAAACTAATAATTTGTGACCGTGGTCGCATGTTTGAGGCGTCAGTTTTTACCAGTTGGGTAAATGAGATGGGATGCGAAATCCATTATATAACGCCCGAAATGCATCATTCCAATGGACAAGTCGAGCGTTATGTAAGGACAATCCTTAATATGATTCGTATCGAGAGCACTAATAAAAATTCAACTTGGTCTGATAGTTTATGTAAAATTCAATTAGTGTTAAATGTTACTAAACAAAAAACCACGCAGTTTTCAGCTTTGTATTTGTTAATTGGTACTAACGCGACCACTCCTGTGATTCGTGCGCTGATCCGTGACGTTGCAGTTGAAAATTCAAGTCCGAATCGAGAGGCCATGAGGGAACTCAGCAGGAGCTCCGCTAAAGCATCTCTTGACAAAAATCAAAGTGATCAAGACGAAAGGGTAAATCGTCTAAGGCACCCGCCAAGAGTTTTCCAGGTTAACGATCACGTGTTTGTGATCAAATATTCTCAGTCCGCTGGGAAGCTCGACCCTGGCATGAGGGGTCCGTATCGCGTGACTAAAGTGTTACGAAGTGATCGGTACGAGCTGAAACTGTTGAGTGGAGCCAGAGGCAAGACCACTCAGGCCGCAGCTCAGTACATGGTACCCTGGAAAGGAGAGTGGTGTCCTGAGAGTTGTGCAGCATTCTTTGAAAGTAAGTTTCAACTGAACCTTTTAAAGTTTTTCTTTATGTTCTGATAGCGCGTGTCATGCATACGAGTGTATGAGTGCGAGGCATGTGCTGACCTGGCTGGTGCAGCCCAGGTCAGGTGGCTGGTGCAGCCCAGGTCAGGTGGCTGGTGCAGCCTAGATCGGGTGGCTGGTGCAGCCCAGATGCAGCGCGCTCCTGGGACTAGCGTCCTGGAGTGCCTGGTTTTTGGAAGTCACGTACTGTGTATGTGCATCGGGTGTTGTCCCGGAAGTCGTGTTCTTTGAATACGCATCAGGTGTTGTCCTGGCAGGCGCAGTCCTGGTTGACACGTTTTTAACGTGTGGAAGTCGCATACTACGTATGTGCATCGGGTGCTGTCCCGGAAGTCGTGTTCTATGAACACGCATCAGGTGTTGTCCTGGCAGGCGCAGTCCTGGTTGACACGTTTCTGACGTGTGAACTTGTACAAGTTCAAGTATGAGTATGAATGAGACATGATGTGTGAAGATGTATGCATACACTTGAAAGCGAAGTGGTTTAGCTTGGTTTGAGTGTATTTTTGTATGAGGGCCTTGTATGTGTGATGGATGACAGAATAGGCAAAGGTGTATGTCGTCACATGTAATTAACCACTTGTTTCTCATACAGATTGCAATGATGACAACCCCGATGATGCTGGTGAGCCTTCAGGTCTTCCTGTTGGTCCCGCTGGTGTTCCTGCTGGTCCTTCTGGGGCTCTGAACTCGGACGGTGCCAAATCAGATGGAGGCAGCGATCAGGCTGTCGCCGTACCTGCCAATGCTGCTGAAGAAGTTCCTGGTGCAGCCGAGGACGGTGCACGATCAGGAGAGGCCGTATAAGCAAATTTATTGTTGGTAGTGAGGTACCCCCACCGATCCTTATAAAAGCAAGCACTCTACAGAGTGGCGGTCATTTGTTGCTGAGTCGTCGACCGGTAAGGTGGTACCTACGCTACTTTACAGTAAGTTCGTTCCATATTTTGCTGCAGTGGTTTTTCATTTCGTGTACTTTATTTTGTGCTATAATTTGTGTTCTATTGTGATTATTGTTTTTGAATATTAACGGCTGTTTGTTTGTGATTACCTGAATTCTGATGTTTTATTGAATTATTGTTTGATCTAAGTCTATTTAAGAATAAATTAGTTTTAGGTTGTTCGATATTGTTTTTTTTTATTTGTTTTTCACTTCTGGTTCCTAAAAATACATACTTAAATATAGCGATAAAAAATCGGGAAAAAATTTGGCAAGGCTGCTCAGACTACGATTTAGACTAATCTGGTCGAAAATTATTTTTCCACCCCCTGGATCCGTCAGAAAGTCCTATTTGCAGAAAGTGGTTTCACCCTTAGCATTTTGACCACCTGCTAAAAATCAGCAGGTCACTAAATAAATAGGCACTTGGACAGACACGAAGCGGAACTTCACCGGCTTCCAGAATCTGGAGAGAACAGGGAGATTGGACAGGAACTGGAATTAACACGTAATAAATTCCGAACCTCTACCCGGAACGCCATTACAACTTATCCTTGTCGGGGCTGTAACCCTGGAACGGAGCGTCGGATCGGGAAAATAACAAAAAATCGGATCTCTTACGAGATAGCATACCGAGTACGAGTACCCTGGCCATTTCACCACCAGCTCGCCAGGGTCAAATTCTCACCTTCCCAGGGGAATATCTCCAGAACCGTACCAGTTACAGGGACCACACCGGCACCAGCAGTTGGAGAAACATCCGCCCTACAACCCGACATAGGTCACTCCCCAGTCAGAACCACCCCTTGGAGCAGGCACCCCCGGGAAGACTTCGGACGTCGCTGGAGCGGCGAAGACCAACGGTAACGCTTGGACCCTTAGTTATATAACTAGACTAGTTTAGTGTTTAAGATTAGGATTAAGAACCAGACTCAGGGGGCAACCCGTTTCAGAGTTACAGAGCCCGAAGTAAGTAAAACTGGGCGAACAAAAATCGGGCATTTGCAGTTTTTGGTAAAAATAAAAAACTTTCAGAAGGCAACAGCACATTTCTTTTAGAAGACGCTCAATTTTTAAGAACTGCCAGACGTCAGCCTCACCTTCACCTAGGAGAGCCCACTCCCAATATAATTTTAAGTATTACAGTTACTTAATAAAATAACTTTCAGGAATCGGAAAATTTTTTACCAACCGCACCAAAACTGAAAAAGGCCTGTAACTCTGAAACGGTGCGTCCTAGACGAAAAATAACACATTTTTCGAAGCCCCCCCCCCTGACCCCCCCCCCCCCTGGTTGAATACTCAACCATAAGGGACCACCTGCACCTCTGGTCAAAATCTCAACCCTCTAGGGTTAAGTCACCCCTAGGCTAGAAATTATTTTAAGTTAATATTTTTGTTCTCAGTAAACACCTTTAAGTAGTGGCCTTTAGCCCTAGAATCGTTTACCCAGACTGACACTTCCGGGATACCCCCACCCCCTCCCCCCTCCCTTATCCTGAAACCTGACGTACCAAAAAGAGCTCAAAAAGACCGAAAAAACGAGCCCACTCACGCCAAAATCGGAGCCGAGTAGACCCAGCTAGGTCAACTGGAAGATCTACCCGGCAGGCCTGCGACACGGCGCGGTACGGTACGGCAGAATCCTTTAGAAGCGGATATCTCTGGAACCAAACTAGATAGGCGCTTTTCGACCGCGGATTCAGCCTTAGTGGTGTCGAAGACACCACGAGGTGAAAACCGCCACAGAGGTATCCATCCCCCTCCTTTTTTCCTATATTTTTATTTATTTATTATTCTTCACCCCTAATCCTTCAAAGGGTTATATCTTGGGAACGAGAGGAGCTAGGAAAGTATCGACCTCAAATTCAACCTTAGTGGTGTCGGACACCACGAGGTGGAAACCACCACTGAGGTATCGATCCCACCCCTTTTTTCTATTTTTATTTATTTATTCACTTCATCCCTAATCCTTTCACGGGCCATATCTCGGGAACGAGAGGAGATAGAACAGTCTAGACCTCAAAATCAGCCTTAGTGGTGTCGAAGACACCACGGCTAAAGCCGCATACGAGGTACCCTCCCCTACCCGATTGGTCCCTCCCCCATCCCTTATATATAAAAATCGGTATCTCGGAAGTTACGCTACATAGAATATTTTGGACCGCGGATCTGTACTGTTGACTTGACTCCCCCTTTACAGGATTAAAACTTGACAAAAGCCACAGTGCAGGATTAGCAGTAGGACAATTAGGTATATTTTTATATTTTATTTTATTTTACAATTTTATTTTTACAATCTTATTCTGACAATTTTCCCTGTTCCCTTGCTGTGACTGTGCCCTATACACACAAGTCACACCACACGCTAGGAACTCATACATTCGTACTTAACAAAAAATGGTTCTCGGAATTCGCACCCCCGTTGTGAAGGTACCAGCAGCCAGCGCCAGCGGACCCCAAGAGTCCACATCACCTTCCCATCCGAGAAATGATGGACCCACGGGAACGCGCGAGGCGCCGAAGGGGATATCCCTGACGTTTGGCAGAAAGGATGCTGCTCGGGGAACAGGGGCGGAATCAGCCGAAACGCCGCTGTCGTCGTCAGCAGGGACCTCTGGTGCCGCCGCTTCAACCACCACTCCCAACCCCGCGAGCCCGCCTGGACAAGCGCTGGACGCCGCCAGGACTTTCATCCGGAGACCGGAGCGAAAAAGAAGGTCCATTGATAACATGGAGGCTTTTAAAAAGCAGCCGGACACCTACGCTGCTTTATCTAATGACAGGCTTCTCCAGGACGTAATGAAGACTTTCGAAGATATACCGTCCAGAGTCAGGGACTACCCTCAGATGAGGAAAGATATTAAGATCTTCCTGGAGAGCCAGTCAGATAAATGCCTGCGGACCCTCTTCGAACTCAGTAAACGGGTGAAGGTCCTGGAAACTGCGCCTAAAACAGTCCCGCCCACAAAGGCCAACACCACGCCAACTTCCCTCAGGCCATCGGAGGGAATCCTAGAAAGGCTGGAGAAAGTGGAGAACAATATCAACTCGCGGCTAAAAGGTCTAGAGGAGAAAGTGGGAAAAGGCTTCGCGGACATGGCCGTGTACAATGACGAGGGCGGTGCCGACATCATCGACAAGGTCGTCGACAGCGTCGACTTGGTCAGCGCCAAGATCGACGTAGTCCAAGAGAACATCAGCCGCGCGATAGACGGGGTTAACGTCGTAGGTCGCGCGGCGGTTGTTCTCGAGGAAAAAATCGGTGACGTTGCCGGTGATGTCGCCACTAGCTCAAGCAAAATACAGGCGGCCATAAGAGAAGCGGCATGCGAGCCAAGACCGGACTCGCAGACATACGCCACCGTCACGGCAGCCAGACCCGGGCATCGACCGGCACTTTATTCGATGGCGGTCACCTCTGAAGGCATGGAGCATGCTGACGGGGTGCTCGCTATGGTGAAGAAGGCGGTCGATGCCAGGGGAACTGGCCTAAAGATTAACAAAGTCAGGAAGGCGAAAAACCAGACGGTCATATTGGGGTGCGACACAGAAGCGGAGTACAATAAAGTGAAGCAAAGGATTGAAAGCCGAGGTGGAGGCCTAATAGTAGCGCCTATGAAAAATAAAAACCCGCTCGTCGTCCTAAAAGACGTCTTTTTAGACAGTGAAGATGACGAAATGGTGAAGGCGCTCTACTCCCAAAATGATGACATTTTCAGGGATCTAGACCAAGAGGAGAAAGAAATCGCTATAAAATATAAAAAGAGGACTAGAAACCCAAAAACAGCGCACGTGGTCGTCCAGGTCAGTCCAAAGATATGGCAGAGGATGACGGAGGCTGGGGCTCTTTACCTGGACCTGCAAAGGGTAAGGGTGGAGGACCAGTCGCCGCTCATCCAATGCACGAAATGCCTGGCATTCGGACACGGCAGGAAATTTTGTACTGAGAGTGTGGACAGATGTAGTCACTGCGGAGGACCGCATCTACGCGAAAAATGCGTGGAATTTGTTGCGGATACGGAACCGCAGTGCTGCAACTGCTCACACTCGAAGCTCCAGAAGACGGACCACAACGCCTTCAGCGTGGAGTGCCCGGTCCGCAAGAAATGGGACTACCTGGCTCGGACGACAACGGCATACGCCTAGACTGTTCCCTAAGGTACATGTAACACAAGCAACACACACAGGAACACACAGAACACACACAGGAACACACATAACACACACAGGAACACACACAGGAACACACCAAGACAGCAACACAAACCGGGAGTACATCGAAATAGACAACCACGAAACGAACCTAAACATGGAAACCGAAAAACAAAAACAAGCATAGATATATAAAATATATAGTAAATATATACAAGTGTATCAAAACACACACACAACACAAAACACACACAAAACACAAAAACAAACACAGATATATAAAATATATAGTCAATATATACTAGTATATCGAAACACACACACAACACAAAACACACACCCCAAACCAAACCCGAAAACGTTGAGTATAAAAAATCCCAGAATAAGAATCGACAATAAATATGTATATCATAATTAGTATATCCTACTAATATTATAAATGCGAAAGTTTGTGAGGATTGTGGTTTATTATTGATTTATTTGTGCAACGCATTAGATGGCATATATCGCCACAGGCTAGTTCGAGACAGTACGGATTTATGCCCCAGCGCAGCACCGAGGACTCCCTCTATGACCTGATGAAACACATTAGACACAGACTGAAAGAGAAGAAAATTATCGTCGTCATATCACTGGACATAGAGGGAGCCTTCGACAATGCCTGGTGGCCGGCAATGAAACTCCGACTGGCAGAAACCGAATGCCCGGTTAACCTACGACGTCTGGTAGATAGTTATCTACTGGACAGGAAGGTTAGGGTCAGGTATGCAGGAGCAGAGTGCATCCGGGAAACATCAAAAGGTTGTGTACAAGGCTCCATAGGGGGGCCTACCTTTTGGAACATGATCCTGGATCCTCTGCTCCAAGAGCTAGAGAAACGTGGCGATTACTGCCAAGCGTTTGCGGATGATGTGGTCCTGATATTTTCGGGTGAAACAGCGCTTGATGTCCAGAGACAGGCGAATGCGAGTCTCGCTCATGTTCAGAAGTGGGGAACCCAGAATAAGCTCAAGTTTGCGGCCCATAAAACTAAAGCAATGGTCGTCACCAACAAGCTGAAATACGATTCGCCACTTCTGCGCATGGGCGATGAGGACATTAACCTGTCTCGGGAGATCAAGATTCTGGGGCTCACGATTGACGATAAGCTGACGTTCAACGCCCACGCCTCGAATGTAACGAGGAAGGCGTTGAACATTTATAAACAGCTGTCGAAAGCGGCAAAAATCAGTTGGGGCCTTAAGCCCGAAATTATCAGGACTATATACACTGCTGTAGTGGAACCGGTGATCATGTATGCGGCAAGTGCCTGGGCACCGGCGGTAAATAAGGTTGGGATCAGGAAGCAGCTCAACACTGTTCAGCGGGGCTTTGTGCAGAAGGTGATCAAGGCGTATCGGACAACCTCGTTGAACTCGGCCCTGGTACTCTCCGGACTGCTTCCGCTGGATTTACGGATTCGGGAAGCAGCCGCTTTTTATGAAGAAAAACGAGGTTACACCCGGAGAGTGACAGGGGACCGAGGGATCGAGGCACCTGTCCCACACACTCAAATACCTCATCCAGCCAGCCAAGTTGGTATTGAGTTCAAGTGCGTGGTAGACGATGCAGAAATGGACCAGCAAGGACTCACATACCCGAAAATCTTCACCGACGGAAGCAAAATTGAAGGCAAAGTCGGTGCAGCATTGTGCCTATGGGAAAATGGGGTAGAGGTCAAAACCCAAAAGTTTAAGCTGGATCATTTCTGCACCGTCTATCAGGCCGAACTATTGGCTCTGCACAGGGCCTCGGAGTTAGCTCTGAAACACCCTTCAGCCGTTGTCGAAGTCTACTGCGACTCCAGATCGGCCTTGGAAACGGTCACCCGAGGCGTTTCCCTCCATCCCTTGGCATTTGAAATACAAAAGAACATCCAGGCACTGAGAAATCGTGGAAAAACCCTTCAGCTGTTCTGGATCAAGGCACATGCGGGGATGGAGGGAAACGAGAGGGCAGACGTTTTGGCGAAGGAGGCAGCACTTAACAGCAAGACTAGGCCTCACTATGACCTGTGCCCGGCCTCATTCGTCAAGCGACAAATCCGAATGGAGTCGCTTGACGAATGGAGCACGAGATACGGATCGGGCGAGACTGCTTCCACGACCAAGATCTTTCTCCCGGATGCGATTGCGGCCTACCATGTGATTAGGAAGATACAGCTAGACCCACTGGTAGTTCAAGTCTTAACGGGCCATGGCGGGTTCTCCGAGTATTTGCATCGTTTCAAGTGCAAGGAGAGCCCGGCATGTCCCTGTGACCCGTCTAAAAATGAGAGCATCCAACACCTCATTACGGAGTGCCCCATATTCGCTATTGACAAGTACAATCTGGAAGCTGAAATAAACATAGAAATTAAATTAGAAAATATACCAAAAATTATGAGCAATAAAATAACAAGAAATAAATTTTTAAATTACTGCAAGGAAATAGCTAATAAAGTCGTTAAAAAGAATAGAACTTAAAGAAGATGCACTTTTATATATTATAAGAATATATAACAAGTAATCGTTATAAAACAGAATTTGAAAGAAAAAGTGTTAACAAAAGAGTAATTGAAGAAAATAGAAAAGTTAATCCTACTAATCCTACTAATATTATAAATGCGAAAGTTTGTGAGGATGGATGGATGGATGGATGGATGTTTGTTGCTCTTTCACGCGAGAACGGCTGATCTGATCTGGATGAAATTTGGCACAGAGGTAGATTATAGTCTGGAATAACACATGGGCTATAAATTATCCCCATAATAACTTAAGGGGGTGAGCAGTATTGCATTATCCATAATCCTCAACTGTTTTCAGCTTGATACTGGAAATACGAAATAACGCAAGGGACATCGAGCGTGCTGTGCAATTTTTCACTTTAAACACCTGGTGCGAGCGTTGCAAATCCAAGAGAAAGCTGAAGTCCCTTACGTCATAAACAAATTTCCGGTATCGTACACAATCGAACTGTCAACTGTCATACTATATTAAAACAGAAGGTCTATTTCAAACTGTTTGTCACTGGTGTACGTAGCCTAACGGTACAGAGACTTACCCGTAAACAAAGGTACGCAAGTTCAAATCACAGTCAGTATTCACTTTTAGTGATTTTTTATAAGATTTCCAAAAATGTTGAAACGTGTTCGCGAGTTCGATCCCCAATCGGTTTTCACTTTTTGTAAGTTCCACGTATTTGTTTTCATTTCGATGCTATATGATTTTCAAATCAATTCAGAGTAAATTTATATAATCTACTTTTAATTGTAAATACAATATTATAAATCTGTAGACGTAGAGTTTCTGTATACTGAACATAATTATTTAGAAAAAATAATGTTTTCTTTTGTTGTGTCTGAGTGTCTTGGGTGTATAGTTTATTATAGTATTATCACGTGTACATTTTAAAACTAATAAGATTAGGGTTTTAGTTTTTGTTTCATTGGAATTAGTGCTCTCTATCAAAAGATATACGAATTTAAGGTATTTAAGAAAACTTATCATCATTTAAAGAAAAGAAAGAAAGAAATAACATTTATTGGTACAGACACAGGGCATACATATAAAAATAAACAGACAAAAATTAAAATGAACAATGTTTTTTTTTTAAATAACTTAAAACTACACACATCAAAAGTGTCCAGGGACCAACATATATCCCTGCAATAACCTTTTAGTAGTTGTAGTTTAATTTAGAAACATACATGCAACGACATCTATTGCATCAAAACGGTACTAATTAATAAGTGTGTTCACAAGATAACTTTTAAATCGTATTTTTCAAACAGTTACGATAACAAAATGTACCCTTGATTAGTTTAAATGACGCTGCTTTGAAAATCTACATAGGGTTTTTTTTTGGAGGGTGGGAAATCATCATTTGACTCCTCCCGTTCTGGGCAGAGCAGTAGGGAATGTTAGACTTCTACTGACTAAAAACCACCCACGTTCCTTTTTTGCCTTTTGTGCTGTGGCCGCGATATTTCTTTCGAACAACCCGTAGCCCCGACAAGCGGCGGCCCTTGCGGGCCTCAACCATATTGCTGACATCTCTTTGAGGCGCGCGTGGAACCGAACGCGCCGTCGACACGGCCTGTCGTCGTCTTACGACGGGCGGACGGCGAGCTAGCCCACTACTTACCGTCCACAGGCCCGCACCTACGGTGGCCGGAAGCCATCACGTGACCCCCGACGCCCAGAGCGTCTCCTATTGCGGCTGGGACGAGAGGTTCTCTCTCTCACCACGCCACCTCCTTCGCTAGCATCACTGCTTCGCCGAAGGAGGCGACGGCGTCCCATTCCCTCTCGCCCCGCAACATGGCTTGAACCAGGGCAGGACGCGAGAGGTCGCCGCCGCCGATCGTCGCTAAGAGAACACGACAGGGCTCAACCCAAGTGGGGCTCCGCCCAAGCAAGGCAGACCTCCACGGTGTGCTCCACCGTGTCCTCCGGCTGATCCTTGCAATAGTAGCATTTGGGCGTTTCCTTCCGCCTGATTCGGTGCAGGTGCCTCCCGAATCCCGAAACAACCGTGTCCGGTGAGGACCTGCGCCAGACGAAAGGTGAGAGCGCCGTGGCGCCTCTCAAGCCACTCCTCAAAGAGGAGACTTACCACCACTGTGCCCTGCACGGGGTTGCGACAGTCGCTCTCTCCATGTCGCCATGAAATCACACCAGTGGGGTCTGTCCGCCATGCGGCAATATACGGCGGCAGCGGAGTTATCCCCCAGTGTAGTGCCTCCGCGCACCATTCATGCAGGAAACTACATAGCCTAAACCCTATAGTGTGTGTTTGCTTCCCATGCATTAAATTTTGGCAGTTTAACTTCGTCTTCGACAGATGGCATTGTTCATTTGACACCATTTTCAGAATTGCGGTGTTAATATTTGTCGTGAATAGTCAACAAATACAAATTGACAGGTACACAGTAAGAAAAACAGCTGTAAAAACTTTAAAATAAAAACCCAATTAATAGTACATTGTTACCTTAGGGGTGAAAGGAACTTATTTAGTCCCGAGTCGCACGTAGTTTGGCGCCTGAGCGCAGCGAGGGCGCTAATAGTTCGAGGGACTAAATAAGTCTTTAACCCGAGGTAAACACTGTGCTTTTCATTACGAATACAAGGAAAGTTGATGGGAATAGGCTTGCCCCCGATCACCTAATCGGTGGATGGCAATAGGCTTTGCTCCTAATTACATCGGTTGATGGCAATAGGCTTGCCCCCAATTACATCAGTTGATGGCAATGGGCTTGCTCCTAATTAAATCGGTTGATGGCAATAGGCTTGCCCCAATTACATCAGTTGATGGCAATGGGCTTGCTCCTAATTACATTGGTTGATGGCAATAGGCTTGCTCCCAATTACCCAAATCGGTTGATGGCAATAGGCTTGCTCCTAATTACACCAATTGATGGCAATAGGCTTGCTCCTAATTACATCGGTTGATGGCAATAGGCTTGCTCCTAATTAGATTGGTTGATGGCAATAGGCTTGCTCCTGATTACATCGGTTGATGGCAATAGGCTTACCCCCAATTACATCAGTTGATGGCAATAGGCTTGCTCCTAATTACATTGGTTGATCTTAATAGGCTTGCACCTAATCACATCGGTTGGTGGCAATAAGCTTGCTCCTAATTACATTAGTTGGTGGCAATAGACTTGCTCCCAATTACATAAAATAATTTGACAGCTGTCAGTAGAAAGCGATTCTCCCTAGGGCTGAAAAGTAGTACTTTCAGCCCGCTCCGCAGGCACGTTCTGACCTACTTTCAGAGTATGAGTAATGAAAAATTAGATAAGACCCGCGACGTAAATATATTTGTTCAGTGTGGAAATCGAATACAGGACATGCAGAGCCACAGTCAAACGCCGAGGCACTGCGCCAACCATGCCGTCTTATCGGCTGTGGCTGCCTTGGGCATTGCCGCAACTTTGCTTAACAATGGCCAGATTGCACTTTCCGTTTACAAATTGCCGTCGAATCTTACCCCAACTTGCAACATCACCAAAAATCTGCGATTGGCCATGGAACAGATGTCTTTGCAAATAAACTGCTTTAAACAGGAGAGAGTCGCCTGGAATTAGATGTAGATGCGAAAATTCCACTTTACGAAGAGTTTTCCCATCCAGTGCCAACAGAAGATCCCGAAAGAGTTAGGCAGTGGTGTACCTAATCGTAAACCCACATTTTGCCAGTAATGTTCAAGCGCCATGGAATAGGGGGCGTTTGATGTCTATAGATATAATATTGCCATCGACCTGGCACGAAAACCACGCTCCGTGGCCTCTACTGCGAAAACACTTTGCAATCAAACCTCGGACCTCATCCTCAGTAGTTGCACTTGAGACCACTCGATCAACGAGACAGTCACACATCATAATTTCCACGTGAACAAAGTCGCGGGTATCAGCTAGTATATTATATTATTGCCAAAACAATAAGGAAACTAAATAATCGCAACAAAGCGAAAGGAAGTTACACACGCCTTTAGAATTGTCCAAATAAGTAGGTCAAACCCGTAAGTCCAAAAATCCGAAAAAAGGTACCGAAAAAATGTGTTATTATATTGAGTCCATTATAGTAGAAATAAGTAGATAAGTTTAAATACTATGTTATAAAATAAGAGTAAGAAATGTACATTAGGATAAACCTGATATTGTTTAGACATAATTGCTTAGAGATAATATTGTAAAACTAGTGATGTAAGAAAATATGTTTGTAATATAAATTAGGAAATAATAATGTTTTAAAAATAAGTTTGCACTTATATCCTTTGTAACAACATAGAAATAAAAAACAAATTGTCCTTAAAATAGAAGTGCAAAAAACAGAAAACAGATGTTTTTAGAATAAATAAAAAACTTAGTATATCTTGGTTAAGTAAAGAATAGAATTAGAGAAAATAGAATGTAAAGAACCAAGGTAAGAAGCCAATAATGTTAAATAAAACTAATTGTGTTGAATATCCCTGAATAAAGAAAAGTAACAACAAAGTACATAGATAGAATAGCGGGAGTCCCACCCGGCTAAGAATGAAAGAGTGTGTAAAAGAAAGATAAAGTATGAAGCTTGAAAGTGCGAGAGGAATACATGATAGAACTGGAATGAATGAGTACCTAGAATAATAAGATCCCGTCAAACTGAAACGGGGAAAAGCAAAAAAAAAAAAAAAAAAAAAAAAAAAAAAAAAAAAAAAAAAAAAAAAAAAAAAAAAACCTAACCTAACCTAACCTAACCTAACCAACGAAAATTTTAGCAAAACGTTGATATTTTTAGTTGTATACAAGCTTTTTTCAAGCTGTTTTCAGCGTAAATCGACAGGAGTGGTGCTCCGCCTGCTCCCTGAACATATTAAATTGACCTGACGCCCGAAAAAATTTTCTCCCTCCTACACTTAGAAAAATTTTCAAAATTTTACATCAGTTTATTCCATATTTAATTCAAATCAATAGTTTTATCTGCTTTAATAATTTTAAATAGTTTCCACCCACCCGCCCTCTGGACGATAGCTGAAGGGAGAACGATAGTTTTGGGCCAATATATTTTTATTTTCGTTTATTATTCTAAACGCATAATCGACCCGAATGAACCACTTTGTATCGTTTTGACGTCTTTCTAAGGCGTATATCGACGTCATTAAACTTTTGACATAATATTTTTATATTGTAATTTTATTATTAGGACGTAGTCTTATACAGGACTATTTATATTTTGACCCAATCCCCTCTTTACAGGGATTTCGGGTAGCTCGTGTACCCCCCACAACTTTGCTTATCCAGGCAATGTTCGGCATGAGGACACCAGTGACGAAGGAGAAGGCCGTGGCGGAGAGAGTGGACGGGGAAGGGTCATGCCTATTACAGGCAGGCCCCTCCGAGCAGCGCAGTAGTGGAGAGTGGGAGGCGGAGAGATCCAAATCGGGCCAACCCCGGAAAACCCCAACACCTACGAAAAGGGTACCCGTCACCACTCCCCTAAATATGTCTCCCCCCAAACTCGGCTCCAGAACCGTCACAAAGCAGCCTGCAAAGGCCCTGGAGAGCTCGCCTCGAGAGTCGCCACCCGTGAAGTATCTCAACCGAACCACGGAGGCAAAGGCGTGTCTCTCCAGTGCCAAACTCCAAATGGATAGTTCCCGAAACCTGAAAAAGGAGATTAAGGACGCGCTGGTGAAAGCAGTCGACCGGCTTTACCAGCTCGTTAAGGAGGGCGAACAGGAGAAAGCAAAGGCCCCTGGAGAAGCAGTTGAAATTGAGAGGGCCCCCAAGGACTTGACGCCGGCCACTGGCGCACCGACAGAGCTCATGAGGCAGCTCATGGAAAACCTCCAGCAGCACAACAAGGCGCTGGAGGAATGCCAGGTGCACACACGGGCTCTGTCGGAGCACCTTAAACAGGCCCCTCGCTTTGTCGCGGGGCAAACGCCCTCATTTGCGGAGATGGCCGCCGTCACGAAGCAGCATTACCAGGAACCTCTTCACTCGGTGATTGTGTCATCAGTCGATGACAAAGACACCGGTGAAGAGGTTGTTGCAAAGCTGAGGGCGGCAGTAGATGCCAGAAATGAGGGCACCAGGGTGGAGCGGCTGCGCAAAGTAAGGGAGCAAAAGGTGGTGGTCGGCTTCAAGACCAGGGAGGAGCTAACTCGGGTGGCCGAGAGAATCAAAAAGGCTGGAAACTTAACGGTGGAAGAGGTAAAAAACAAAGACCCTCTCATCATTGCCAAAGACGTCCTCTCGTGCCACTCTGACGAGGAAATAATCGAGGCACTAAAGCGACAAAACGGCCACTTAATAGGGGACGTGCCTGCGGATGATCTAAGAATGGGAGTAAAGTACCGCCGCAGGACGAGAAACCCCCACATGGGCCACGTCATCCTGCAGGTGTCCCCAGCAGTGTGGCAGAGGCTGACACAAGCGGGTCGTGTGCACATTGACTTGCAGCGGGTGCGTGTGCTGGACCAGTCGCCGCTTATCCAGTGCACGCGCTGTCTGCGCTACGGCCACAGTCGTAAGCTGTGCACAGAAACCGCTGACCTCTGCACACACTGTGGGGACCCCCACATGAGGGCGGACTGCCCCTCGCGCCTGGCGGCAGAACCACCAAAGTGCCGAAACTGCGTTTCCGCAAAAATGGGAAAGATGGAGCATAACGCCTTCGACAGCGAGTGTCCAATTCGTGTCAAGTGGGACGCATTGGCGCGGCTGTCGGTGGCGTACTGCTAAGGTGGTCCCGGGCGGAATCGCAGAAATCGGTGAGGACAGACCCCATCAGTATAGCGTCGTACAGGCAAACCTCCAAAGGAGCAAACTGGCCACAGCTGAGCTCATCATAGAAGCCGGGAAAAGAAAGCTGGCGTTTGCAATGGTCCAAGAGCCCTATATAGGTGGGATTGGAGAAATGAAGAGCCATCCGGGTACGCGAGTAGTGCAGTGCGCCAGAAAGACCGAGAAGGTCAACAAGGCAGCCATTGTGCTATTCGACGACACCATAGACCTTACGCAGTGCCCAACTCTGACCACAGAAAATTTTGCAGTGGCGAAACTGAGGACGAGTGAACTGAGGATGGTGGACAGCCTATCGAGCCAGACTTGGACCATTTAAAGAAAATTGCGGAGGAAATAGGAGTTAGCGACGTTATACTGGGGGGGGATGTCAACGCCTGGAACACTTGGTGGGGAAGTCGGGAGGCAGATCAGAGGGGCGAGGCTCTGGCTGGTGCCCTCGATGAACTGGGACTCCATATCCTGAATCAGGGAACAACTCCCACCTTCGATGTCGTTAGAGGAGGCCAAAGATTCTGCAGCTGCGTCGATATAACGACCTGTACAGAGGATATGCTACGGAGTGTGACGAATTGGAGGCTCTCCGAAGACGTCACCACCTCGGACCACAGGGCGATCCTGTTTGAATTAAAGCTAGAAAAATCAAAAGGTATGGACATAATAAGAACCACTAGAAAATATAACACTAAAAAAGCTAAATGGGTACAATTTTATGGGAAATTAGACGAAATTTGGGGACAACAAAATATAAACAAAACAGAAATAGATAAAATAAATACAATAGAAGAATTAGATAAAATAACAGAACAATATTTAGAATCAATAGTTAAAGCATGTGAAGGAACCATACCTACGGTTAGAAAAAGAAATCAGACAGGATTGCCTTGGTGGACCGAGGAGTTGACACGGATGAGGAAGGAGGTCAAGAGGCGGAAGAAACGAATTTCCTACGCCGCACCGCGACGCCGGGCATGGGTCGTCAGCTTGTACCTAGCAGCCAAGGAGGAACTCAAACAAAAGATGGAGAGCACTTTAACATCAAGTTGGAAGGAGTTCTGCGGAAGGCAGGACCGTGAAACAATGTGGGAAAGCATCTATAGGGTGATCAGCCGCACTGCCACTAGGCAAGAAGACCAACCGCTAGTTCTAGGAGACCGAGTACTCAGCAGCGAGGAGTCAGCCCGGATGCTTGCGGAAACGTTTTATCCTGAAGATAAAACACAGGACGATAATGCGGACCACACAAGAATACGTGAGCTGGCGAATGGAGTGAACGAAAACACAAATGGTGAAGCATTTGATCCTCCATTCACAGCGGAGGAACTAAAGTGGGCCGCATTTAGTTTTAACCCGAAAAAAGCTCCGGGCATTGACGGTCTAACAGCGGACATATGCAGGGCGGCTATTACCCACAACCCTCAGTTGTTTCTCGCAGTGCTCAACAGATGCCTCTGTCTTTTTCACTTCCCGACCATCTGGAAGGAGGCAGTGGTCGTGGTGCTGAGGAAACCCGGCAAGGACGATTATGCGCACCCCAAATCCTACAGGCCGATTGGGCTATTGCCTGTACTGGGGAAGATCTTGGAGAAGATGCTTGTGCAACGCATTAGATGGCATATATCGCCACAGGCTAGTTCGAGACAGTACGGATTTATGCCCCAGCGCAGCACCGAGGACTCCCTCTATGACCTGATGAAACACATTAGACACAGACTGAAAGAGAAGAAAATTATCGTCGTCATATCACTGGACATAGAGGGAGCCTTCGACAATGCCTGGTGGCCGGCAATGAAACTCCGACTGGCAGAAACCGAATGCCCGGTTAACCTACGACGTCTGGTAGATAGTTATCTACTGGACAGGAAGGTTAGGGTCAGGTATGCAGGAGCAGAGTGCATCCGGGAAACATCAAAAGGTTGTGTACAAGGCTCCATAGGGGGGCCTACCTTTTGGAACATGATCCTGGATCCTCTGCTCCAAGAGCTAGAGAAACGTGGCGATTACTGCCAAGCGTTTGCGGATGATGTGGTCCTGATATTTTCGGGTGAAACAGCGCTTGATGTCCAGAGACAGGCGAATGCGAGTCTCGCTCATGTTCAGAAGTGGGGAACCCAGAATAAGCTCAAGTTTGCGGCCCATAAAACTAAAGCAATGGTCGTCACCAACAAGCTGAAATACGATTCGCCACTTCTGCGCATGGGCGATGAGGACATTAACCTGTCTCGGGAGATCAAGATTCTGGGGCTCACGATTGACGATAAGCTGACGTTCAACGCCCACGCCTCGAATGTAACGAGGAAGGCGTTGAACATTTATAAACAGCTGTCGAAAGCGGCAAAAATCAGTTGGGGCCTTAAGCCCGAAATTATCAGGACTATATACACTGCTGTAGTGGAACCGGTGATCATGTATGCGGCAAGTGCCTGGGCACCGGCGGTAAATAAGGTTGGGATCAGGAAGCAGCTCAACACTGTTCAGCGGGGCTTTGTGCAGAAGGTGATCAAGGCGTATCGGACAACCTCGTTGAACTCGGCCCTGGTACTCTCCGGACTGCTTCCGCTGGATTTACGGATTCGGGAAGCAGCCGCTTTTTATGAAGAAAAACGAGGTTACACCCGGAGAGTGACAGGGGACCGAGGGATCGAGGCACCTGTCCCACACACTCAAATACCTCATCCAGCCAGCCAAGTTGGTATTGAGTTCAAGTGCGTGGTAGACGATGCAGAAATGGACCAGCAAGGACTCACATACCCGAAAATCTTCACCGACGGAAGCAAAATTGAAGGCAAAGTCGGTGCAGCATTGTGCCTATGGGAAAATGGGGTAGAGGTCAAAACCCAAAAGTTTAAGCTGGATCATTTCTGCACCGTCTATCAGGCCGAACTATTGGCTCTGCACAGGGCCTCGGAGTTAGCTCTGAAACACCCTTCAGCCGTTG
The DNA here is from genome assembly GCA_949775195.1 of Diarsia dahlii. Lineage (NCBI taxonomy): Eukaryota > Metazoa > Arthropoda > Insecta > Lepidoptera > Noctuidae > Diarsia > Diarsia dahlii. Next base: position 34,019 of record OX459201.1, read on the forward strand.
TCGAAGTCTACTGCGACTCCAGATCGGCCTTGGAAACGGTCACCCGAGGCGTTTCCCTCCATCCCTTGGCATTTGAAATACAAAAGAACATCCAGGCACTGAGAAATCGTGGAAAAACCCTTCAGCTGTTCTGGATCAAGGCACATGCGGGGATGGAGGGAAACGAGAGGGCAGACGTTTTGGCGAAGGAGGCAGCACTTAACAGCAAGACTAGGCCTCACTATGACCTGTGCCCGGCCTCATTCGTCAAGCGACAAATCCGAATGGAGTCGCTTGACGAATGGAGCACGAGATACGGATCGGGCGAGACTGCTTCCACGACCAAGATCTTTCTCCCGGATGCGATTGCGGCCTACCATGTGATTAGGAAGATACAGCTAGACCCACTGGTAGTTCAAGTCTTAACGGGCCATGGCGGGTTCTCCGAGTATTTGCATCGTTTCAAGTGCAAGGAGAGCCCGGCATGTCCCTGTGACCCGTCTAAAAATGAGAGCATCCAACACCTCATTACGGAGTGCCCCATATTCGCTATTGACAAGTACAATCTGGAAGCTGAAATAAACATAGAAATTAAATTAGAAAATATACCAAAAATTATGAGCAATAAAATAACAAGAAATAAATTTTTAAATTACTGCAAGGAAATAGCTAATAAAGTCGTTAAAAAGAATAGAACTTAAAGAAGATGCACTTTTATATATTATAAGAATATATAACAAGTAATCGTTATAAAACAGAATTTGAAAGAAAAAGTGTTAACAAAAGAGTAATTGAAGAAAATAGAAAAGTTAATCCTACTAATCCTACTAATATTATAAATGCGAAAGTTTGTGAGGATGGATGGATGGATGGATGGATGTTTGTTGCTCTTTCACGCGAGAACGGCTGATCGGATCTGGATGAAATTTGGCACAGAGGTAGATTATAGTCTGGAATAACACATGGGCTATAAATTATCCCCATAATAACTTAAGGGGGTGAGCAGTATTGCATTATCCATAATCCTCAACTGTTTTCAGCTTGATACTGGAAATACGAAATAACGCAAGGGACATCGAGCGTGCTGTGCAATTTTTCACTTTAAACACCTGGTGCGAGCGTTGCAAATCCAAGAGAAAGCTGAAGTCCCTTACGTCATAAACAAATTTCCGGTATCGTACACAATCGAACTGTCAACTGTCATACTATATTAAAACAGAAGGTCTATTTCAAACTGTTTGTCACTGGTGTACGTAGCCTAACGGTACAGAGACTTACCCGTAAACAAAGGTACGCAAGTTCAAATCACAGTCAGTATTCACTTTTAGTGATTTTTTATAAGATTTCCAAAAATGTTGAAACGTGTTCGCGAGTTCGATCCCCAATCGGTTTTCACTTTTTGTAAGTTCCACGTATTTGTTTTCATTTCGATGCTATATGATTTTCAAATCAATTCAGAGTAAATTTATATAATCTACTTTTAATTGTAAATACAATATTATAAATCTGTAGACGTAGAGTTTCTGTATACTGAACATAATTATTTAGAAAAAATAATGTTTTCTTTTGTTGTGTCTGAGTGTCTTGGGTGTATAGTTTATTATAGTATTATCACGTGTACATTTTAAAACTAATAAGATTAGGGTTTTAGTTTTTGTTTCATTGGAATTAGTGCTCTCTATCAAAAGATATACGAATTTAAGGTATTTAAGAAAACTTATCATCATTTAAAGAAAAGAAAGAAAGAAATAACATTTATTGGTACAGACACAGGGCATACATATAAAAATAAACAGACAAAAATTAAAATGAACAATGTTTTTTTTTTAAATAACTTAAAACTACACACATCAAAAGTGTCCAGGGACCAACATATATCCCTGCAATAACCTTTTAGTAGTTGTAGTTTAATTTAGAAACATACATGCAACGACATCTATTGCATCAAAACGGTACTAATTAATAAGTGTGTTCACAAGATAACTTTTAAATCGTATTTTTCAAACAGTTACGATAACAAAATGTACCCTTGATTAGTTTAAATGACGCTGCTTTGAAAATCTACATAGGGTTTTTTTTTGGAGGGTGGGAAATCATCATTTGACTCCTCCCGTTCTGGGCAGAGCAGTAGGGAATGTTAGACTTCTACTGACTAAAAACCACCCACGTTCCTTTTTTGCCTTTTGTGCTGTGGCCGCGATATTTCTTTCGAACAACCCGTAGCCCCGACAAGCGGCGGCCCTTGCGGGCCTCAACCATATTGCTGACATCTCTTTGAGGCGCGCGTGGAACCGAACGCGCCGTCGACACGGCCTGTCGTCGTCTTACGACGGGCGGACGGCGAGCTAGCCCACTACTTACCGTCCACAGGCCCGCACCTACGGTGGCCGGAAGCCATCACGTGACCCCCGACGCCCAGAGCGTCTCCTATTGCGGCTGGGACGAGAGGTTCTCTCTCTCACCACGCCACCTCCTTCGCTAGCATCACTGCTTCGCCGAAGGAGGCGACGGCGTCCCATTCCCTCTCGCCCCGCAACATGGCTTGAACCAGGGCAGGACGCGAGAGGTCGCCGCCGCCGATCGTCGCTAAGAGAACACGACAGGGCTCAACCCAAGTGGGGCTCCGCCCAAGCAAGGCAGACCTCCACGGTGTGCTCCACCGTGTCCTCCGGCTGATCCTTGCAATAGTAGCATTTGGGCGTTTCCTTCCGCCTGATTCGGTGCAGGTGCCTCCCGAATCCCGAAACAACCGTGTCCGGTGAGGACCTGCGCCAGACGAAAGGTGAGAGCGCCGTGGCGCCTCTCAAGCCACTCCTCAAAGAGGAGACTTACCACCACTGTGCCCTGCACGGGGTTGCGACAGTCGCTCTCTCCATGTCGCCATGAAATCACACCAGTGGGGTCTGTCCGCCATGCGGCAATATACGGCGGCAGCGGAGTTATCCCCCAGTGTAGTGCCTCCGCGCACCATTCATGCAGGAAACTACATAGCCTAAACCCTATAGTGTGTGTTTGCTTCCCATGCATTAAATTTTGGCAGTTTAACTTCGTCTTCGACAGATGGCATTGTTCATTTGACACCATTTTCAGAATTGCGGTGTTAATATTTGTCGTGAATAGTCAACAAATACAAATTGACAGGTACACAGTAAGAAAAACAGCTGTAAAAACTTTAAAATAAAAACCCAATTAATAGTACATTGTTACCTTAGGGGTGAAAGGAACTTATTTAGTCCCGAGTCGCACGTAGTTTGGCGCCTGAGCGCAGCGAGGGCGCTAATAGTTCGAGGGACTAAATAAGTCTTTAACCCGAGGTAAACACTGTGCTTTTCATTACGAATACAAGGAAAGTTGATGGGAATAGGCTTGCCCCCGATCACCTAATCGGTGGATGGCAATAGGCTTTGCTCCTAATTACATCGGTTGATGGCAATAGGCTTGCCCCCAATTACATCAGTTGATGGCAATGGGCTTGCTCCTAATTAAATCGGTTGATGGCAATAGGCTTGCCCCAATTACATCAGTTGATGGCAATGGGCTTGCTCCTAATTACATTGGTTGATGGCAATAGGCTTGCTCCCAATTACCCAAATCGGTTGATGGCAATAGGCTTGCTCCTAATTACACCAATTGATGGCAATAGGCTTGCTCCTAATTACATCGGTTGATGGCAATAGGCTTGCTCCTAATTAGATTGGTTGATGGCAATAGGCTTGCTCCTGATTACATCGGTTGATGGCAATAGGCTTACCCCCAATTACATCAGTTGATGGCAATAGGCTTGCTCCTAATTACATTGGTTGATCTTAATAGGCTTGCACCTAATCACATCGGTTGGTGGCAATAAGCTTGCTCCTAATTACATTAGTTGGTGGCAATAGACTTGCTCCCAATTACATAAAATAATTTGACAGCTGTCAGTAGAAAGCGATTCTCCCTAGGGCTGAAAAGTAGTACTTTCAGCCCGCTCCGCAGGCACGTTCTGACCTACTTTCAGAGTATGAGTAATGAAAAATTAGATAAGACCCGCGACGTAAATATATTTGTTCAGTGTGGAAATCGAATACAGGACATGCAGAGCCACAGTCAAACGCCGAGGCACTGCGCCAACCATGCCGTCTTATCGGCTGTGGCTGCCTTGGGCATTGCCGCAACTTTGCTTAACAATGGCCAGATTGCACTTTCCGTTTACAAATTGCCGTCGAATCTTACCCCAACTTGCAACATCACCAAAAATCTGCGATTGGCCATGGAACAGATGTCTTTGCAAATAAACTGCTTTAAACAGGAGAGAGTCGCCTGGAATTAGATGTAGATGCGAAAATTCCACTTTACGAAGAGTTTTCCCATCCAGTGCCAACAGAAGATCCCGAAAGAGTTAGGCAGTGGTGTACCTAATCGTAAACCCACATTTTGCCAGTAATGTTCAAGCGCCATGGAATAGGGGGCGTTTGATGTCTATAGATATAATATTGCCATCGACCTGGCACGAAAACCACGCTCCGTGGCCTCTACTGCGAAAACACTTTGCAATCAAACCTCGGACCTCATCCTCAGTAGTTGCACTTGAGACCACTCGATCAACGAGACAGTCACACATCATAATTTCCACGTGAACAAAGTCGCGGGTATCAGCTAGTAAATAGATATAAAAATATAGTGAAGCTTAAATAGAGTCATAAAAATAAAGTAAGTTTTTAAATAGAGTCATACAAATAAATAAAGTTTTCCAAAAAATCAGTCATACAAACAAAATTAATAAAATCGTACTAAATTAGCATAATGAAAAGAATTAAGAAAATGTTGATACAAAAAGGTCTTCGGTCACCCATGCCGGAGGACACGAGCAGAGCAGGAGTGGTTTTTAGTCGGTTCGAGTCCGACACTACCTCGACTGCCTCACAATTTTGTGAGACAGTCGAGGTGTCCACTCCTGCCAAAACAAAAAAAAAAAAAAAAAAAAAAAAAAACCTAACCTAACCTAACCTAACCTAACCTAACCTAACCTAACCTAGATAGATAGATAGATAGATAGATAGATAGATAGATAGATAGATAGATAGATAGATAGATAGACAGAGAGACAGACAGACAGACAGACAGACAGACAGACAGACAGACAGACAGACAGACAGACAGACAGACAGACAGACAGACAGACAGACAGACAGACAGACAGACAGACAGACAGACAGACAGACAGACAGACAGACAGACAGACAGACAGACAGACAGACAGACAGACAGACAGACAGACAGACAGACAGACAGACAGACAGACAGACAGACAGACAGACAGACAGACAGACAGACAGACAGACAGACAGACAGACAGACAGACAGACAGACAGACAGACAGACAGACAGACAGACAGACAGACAGACAGACAGACAGACAGACAGACAGACAGACAGACAGACAGACAGACAGACAGACAGACAGACAGACAGACAGACAGACAGACAGACAGACAGACAGACAGACAGACAGACAGACAGACAGACAGACAGACAGACAGACAGACAGACAGACAGACAGACAGACAGACAGACAGACAGACAGACAGACAGACAGACAGACAGACAGACAGACAGACAGACAGACAGACAGACAGACAGACAGACAGACAGACAGACAGACAGACAGACAGACAGACAGACAGACAGACAGACAGACAGACAGACAGACAGACAGACAGACAGACAGACAGACAGACAGACAGACAGACAGACAGACAGACAGACAGACAGACAGACAGACAGACAGACAGACAGACAGACAGACAGACAGACAGACAGACAGACAGACAGACAGACAGACAGACAGACAGACAGACAGACAGACAGACAGACAGACAGACAGACAGACAGACAGACAGACAGACAGACAGACAGACAGACAGACAGACAGACAGACAGACAGACAGACAGACAGACAGACAGACAGACAGACAGACAGACAGACAGACAGACAGACAGACAGACAGACAGACAGACAGACAGACAGACAGACAGACAGACAGACAGACAGACAGACAGACAGACAGACAGACAGACAGACAGACAGACAGACAGACAGACAGACAGACAGACAGACAGACAGACAGACAGACAGACAGACAGACAGACAGACAGACAGACAGACAGACAGACAGACAGACAGACAGACAGACAGACAGACAGACAGACAGACAGACAGACAGACAGACAGACAGACAGACAGACAGACAGACAGACAGACAGACAGACAGACAGACAGACAGACAGACAGACAGACAGACAGACAGACAGACAGACAGACAGACAGACAGACAGACAGACAGACAGACAGACAGACAGACAGACAGACAGACAGACAGACAGACAGACAGACAGACAGACAGACAGACAGACAGACAGACAGACAGACAGACAGACAGACAGACAGACAGACAGACAGACAGACAGACAGACAGACAGACAGACAGACAGACAGACAGACAGACAGACAGACAGACAGACAGACAGACAGACAGACAGACAGACAGACAGACAGACAGACAGACAGACAGACAGACAGACAGACAGACAGACAGACAGACAGACTGTCAAATCTTACGTTTGATTGTGATTGTCAGTGTTATATATTAGTTTTGTTAATTATCGATAGATGGCATTAAGATGATGACGCGTAATTCTGAATCTCGCTGTTAAGATTTTCCACGAGCAGATGACCTCTCCTTGTATTATGAAAATAAAAAGTCTTCGTCGTACCAAACAAAGCAGAATTTTAATGCAAAAACGTGTTGAGACGGGGAATCCATGCCCGATTTTGGTCAAAGTGTCTACAAACACTTAGAAAAATTCACCTGAAATTACAACTTATAAAACTTTAGAATGGATTCTCTACTAAGATTGCAAGCAGAAGTAAATAAAAAGATGCAAAGAGGCTTAATAAATTTCAAAAAGTCTCCCAAAGAAAGAGTTACCATTAGCTACGTGGAAACAAGGCTGGAAACTCTAGAAAAACAGTGGTCGATGTTTGAAGAGACTCATAATAAAATAATATCCGAGTTTAAACCAGAAGAATATGATAAGTCAGAATACTACTTAGGTGATATTTATTCTCAGGCGGAAGAGTTATACATGGATTATAAAGTAGAGTTAAAAGAACGTTTAAATAAGAAAACCACTTCTGATTGTGTGGAAAACAACAACCCTATAACTCAGAATGCTGTAAAATTGCCTAGCATAGCGATACCTACATTTTCTGGTCACTATTCTCAGTGGACACCATTTCGGGACCTTTTTCAAACATTGATACACAAGAATCAATCATTAGATAATGTGCAAAAACTACATTATCTAAAAACGTATCTCACCGGCGAAGCTGAACAACTGTTGCGACACCTACCTATTACCAGTGATAACTATGTGACGTGTTGGAACATTTTAGAACATAGATTTAACAATAAGAAGTTTATAACAGATTGCATTTTCAAAAGATTCTTTAACCAAAAATGTATAACGATTGAATCATCAAATTCTTTAAAAGAACTTTTTGATACAACTAACGAATGCCTAAATGCTTTATGTAATGAGGGAATTAATATTGAAAATTGGGATCCTATGGTTCTTTACGTACTGTGTTCTAAATTAGATAATGAGTCTCGCAAACAATGGGAAGCTAAGATTTGTAGTTCAAGTAAGGAATTTGCAACATTACAAGATTTTTTAGATTTTGTTGAGCATAGATTTAGATCACTTGAATTTTTATGTATCAAAACAGTAAAGAGCACTAACACAAAGTCACATCACGTGGTAAAAAATGTAAATGAGAACAAACCTTCTCTATGTACCTTTTGTTCCAAAAATGACCATAAGATAGGAAGTTGTAAAGATTTCACTAAAGAAGAGTTGTCAGCGCGTCGTAATTTTGTCCAAAGTTCAGGTTTGTGTTTTAACTGTTTAGGCGCAAATCACATGGTAACTGCATGTCGTTTGCCCACAAGATGTAGAATTTGCAGAAAGAAACACCACTCATTGCTGCATTCGGAGAACTATAGCCAATCAACTGATGAACCAAAAAGGCAATCAGTTGACAGTATCAATGATGTTGAAGCTGCTTCAACATCAAGAGACGAGACCAAGGTAAGGAACATAACGAATTGTATGTCTAACATAAATAATAATTGTCAGGTTTTATTAGCAACAGCCTTAGTGAATGCAGAAAATAAATTTGGTTCTTATATAACACTGAGGTCTCTAGTAGACCAGGGATCACAGGCTTCTTTTATAACGGAGTCTGCAGTCCAATTACTTGGGCTTAAGAAATTTAAATGCAACAGTGTTATATCAGGAGTGGGGGGTGAAGAGAACGCTTCATTGAATTGTAAAAATGTCGTTTATATCAAATTACAATCCCTCCAAGATCCTAAATTTTCTGTAAAAATCAAAACATATGTTCTTCGGAAACTAACTTCATTTCTTCCTGAAAGACAAATCGTCGATCAGTCGTGGCTAAAGTTACCAGTTGTGAAGTTAGCAGATCCAAAGTTTAACGAACCATCTACAATCGATCTGTTGCTTGGTGCAGAAGTCTATTGTCAAATCATGACTGAGGGATTAATTAGAGGTCCACCAGGAACACCAATAGCACAGAACACCAAGTTGGGTTGGATTTTATCTGGCAAAGTGAGTGATAGTGAAACCAATACTATTACTTGCAATAGTACTATCACTACCATGCATACCAACATTTGCAATGAAGATTTTAATCTGAAACAATTCTGGGAGCTTGAATCAGATAATTTTATTTTACGTAAAAATCAATTCACTCCAGAAGAAAAACGTTGTGAAGAAATATTTGACGAAACAACCAAACGCGATAATTCTGGTAGGTATATTGTAAAGTTACCCTTTAAAGATAATGACCCGAGCTGTAAATATGGTAATTCGCGCAATATTGCCGTAAAGAAAATGTTATCCTTAGAAAAACGATTCTTAAAATCACCGGATTTAAACAATAAATATTCGGATGTTTTTTTAGAGTATTTAAAACTCGGTCATATGGAAATAATACCTACAAATTTTTTTTTTTTTTTTTTTTTTCCCTTGTTATTAAGAACCGAATTCTTAATAAATTAATTACGATCTAGCCTAAAAGACTAATAAGTAATTTAACTCTAACTTAATTTGCTATGTCATAGATTATGTTAAAACTAAGAATAGTGTCCATTTGCACTTTTACACAAGTCCGTAGCACTTTCTTAGAGTCTGTTATTTTTATAAAAACACTATGTTCATGTGTTATAGGTATAGCACAACACTGTTCCTATTATTCACTCACTTTGTACACTATACACTAGTTCAAAAGGTTTAGTTCTTTTTAGCCTACGCACTAAGTCTGTGTTGTCTAGGAGCTGAATAGCCTCAACGTTCACGTGTCGGTGTAGTCTGTGTTCGTGGGCTTCAGCAAGTTTTTGGATGATGGTGGTGACGAACTCCATTTTAAGGTCACGGTGAAGGTCGTCATTTCTTATGTACCAGGGTGCATCCACAGCATCCCTGAGTACTTTATTTTGAAACTGTTGAATAATTTTGACGTTGCTTGGTTTAGTACAGCCCCAAAGTTGGATACCATACGTCCAAATTGGCATGAGTATATGCTTGTATATGGTTATTTTATTATGTATTGATAGACAGGATTTCCTTCCAAGTAACCAATACATACTTTTATAACGTATGTCGAGTTCCTGTCTTTTCTTTTTGACGTGAGTTTTCCACCGCAATTTGGTGTCGAGAGTCATGCCAAGGTATTTGGCTGTATTAGCATAAGGCACCTGCATGCCATTTATGTAGATTGGGTGATAGTCCAGATGTTTGTTTGTGAAGTCAATATGAATTGATTTTGATTCATTCAGTTTGATCTTCCATTTTTGTGTCCAGTCATAGACTTTGTTCACAGCTAGTTGAACTTTTTCTACTGCTTCTCTGTGGCTTGAACCAGTAGCCATAATTGCAGTATCGTCTGCAAAGGTGGCAATGGTGTTGTTTTCCAGTTCTGGAATGTCACAAGTGTATAACAAGTACAATATTGGTCCTAGCACACTTCCTTGTGGTACCCCAGCTTTTATTGTTTTTAGTTCAGAATATGCGTCCTCTTGCCGTATTCTGAACATTCTATTCGTGATATATGACTCTAATATATCTGAAAATTCTGGTAGCATGCGTCTTAGCTTGAATATTAGACCCTGATGCCAAACTTTATCAAAAGCTTGCGCGACATCTAAAAATACGGTGGCGCAGACTTCCTTGTTTTCGAGGGTTTTTTCAATGATGTTAGTAATTCTATGTACCTGGTCGATTGTTGAATGTTTCTCCCTAAAGCCAAATTGATGATTTGGAATAAGGCCTTTTTCTTCTATTATTGGTTTCAAACGTTTCAATAATAATTTTTCGAATAGTTTAGATATCACGGGCAACAGAGAAATAGGTCTGTATGATGATGCTTCATGTGGTGGTTTCCCAGGTTTAGCAATCATAATGACTTCAGCAACCTTCCAAGGAGCAGGTACATATTTTAAAATAAATGCAGCATTTATAAGTTTCGTCAGCTTTACTATAGCCTTGCGCGGGAGGTGTTTTAGAATTTCACCTGTAATAAGGTCGTAACCCGGAGACTTTTTTGAGCTAATGTTAGTTTGAATTTCTCTCATTACTTCTTTAGGAGTAACGAGCTTAATTCTCTGGTTTTGTAATAAGTTTTCACTCTCAAGTATTTCTATTGGGCTTTCATTGGGCTTAAAAGTGTCTTCTAAATGCTGAGCAAATCTTAACGCTATACCTACAAATGAAATTGATAAACCAGAAGCAGTTTACTTACCTTATCATGAAGTAGTTAGAGACGATAAAACCACAACCAAATTCAGGATCGTATTTAATGCTTCTAGCCGCGACAAAAATGGTGTTTCACTGAACAGTAACCTTATGGTAGGACCGAAATTACAAGATGATCTTAGGCACATTCTCATGAGATGGAGGCTTCACCCTATTTCCTTAGTGGCTGACATAGTAAAGATGTATCGACAGGTGAAGGTGACTGATCAAGATGCAGATTATCAACGTATAGTGTGGAGATCTGATCCTGAAAAAGATATACAACATTTGCGTTTATTAAGAGTAACGTTTGGGACTGCTTCAGCTCCATACCTAGCGGTAAGAGCGCTTCGTCAGGTTGCTTATGATGAAGGAGCCCAATTTCCACTAGCATCTGAAAAAGTACTACAAGATTTCTACATGGATGATCTCATTACTGGCTGTAAAAGTGTTTCAGAAGGAAAACAAATATACCAGGAAATGACTGAACTATTAAGTAAGGGAGGCTTCGAACTACAAAAATGGGCCAGCAATGATGATGGACTACATGAGAGAATAAGTAGGGAAAGCGTATCAAGCAATTTAGAGTTAAAGGAAAGTGAAACGATTAAAATATTGGGACTTACCTGGAATCGCCGAACCGATGACTTCGAGTACTCCGTTCAGTTACCATTAATATCAGAACCTGTAACAAAACGAAAAGTAATATCTGATATTGGAAAGTTGTTTGACCCAATGGGTTGGATATCACCAGCAATCATAAAAGCTAAAATTATGATTCAAAAGCTTTGGCTTGCAGGATTAGAATGGGATGATAAACTGCCACCTGCGCTATTAAATGAATGGATCAAATATCGTGCAGGACTTGTTGAACTTACCAAGTGTCGATTCCCACGATGGATTAATGTCAAGGAAAACAGCATCATAGAACTTCATGGATTCAGTGACGCATCTAGTGAGGCTTATGCTGCCGTGATCTATATTCGTGTTGTTGACGATTCAGGAAATATCTACGTTCATCTGGTAACTTCCAAAACCAAAGTAGCTCCAATTAAGCAAGTATCGATACCAAGGCTTGAGTTATGTGGAGCTGTCTTATTGGCTAAATTGTTGCAGGAAGTCTCAGTAGTGTTGAATGTTCCAAAAACTAATCTACGTGCTTGGACCGACTCAACTGTAGTATTGGCTTGGTTAAGCAGCCACCCAACACGTTGGAAAACGTTTATAGCCAATCGGGTGTCGGAGATATTAAACATATTAGACAGGAACCAATGGTCACACGTATCATCTCCTGATAACCCGGCAGATTGTGCATCGCGAGGAATTAACCCGCCAGACTTACCGATGTTTGAACTTTGGAAAACAGGACCATTATGGTTGAAACATAGTCCTGAAACTCATGTTAAAAGTCAAATACCAGACACAAATTTAGAAGAAAAAACCAAAAAAGTTTGTCATGTAACATACAATGATCAATTGCAGCTGTGGACCAAGTTCTCGTCTCTTCGTAAATTAGTTCGAGTTGTAGCCTACTGCAAAAGATTCATTAAAAAGTCGAGAAACGTACATGATAATAACTTACCTGTATGGTTAACAAGTACAGAATTAAATGAAGCTCTTCATATTTGTGTGAAACAGTGTCAAACAGCAAACTTTCAGCAAGAGATGAAAGATATTAAAGATAAAGGGATAGTACATAAGAAAAGCAAACTTACGTCATTAAATCCATTCCTAGATGAATCAGGCATCTTGAGAGTTGGTGGTCGTTTAGATAAAGCGGAAATAAAAACTGAAATAAAACACCCAATAATCCTACCGTCAAAATGTCATTTCACTGATTTAGTTTTAAATGAAACTCACCATAACACGTTGCACGGAGGACCACAGCTCATGATTAATTATCTGAGAACGAAATACTGGCTCATTGATGCTAAGAACCAAGCAAAACTGTTTGTTCGTAAATGTGTTGTTTGTGTACGCCATGCTGCACAGACTAGGGTCCAACTGATGGGACAATTGCCTTCAGCTCGAGTTACACCAATTCGAGCGTTTTATCGAAGTGGTGTGGACTACGCAGGTCCTATACAGATTCGAACCTCTAAAGGTAGAGGCCACCGGGCCTATAAGGGTTACATATGTCTTTTCGTATGTATGGCTACAAGAGCCGTACATTTGGAAGCAGTGAGTGATCTCACATCACAAGGGTTTATTGCTGCTTTTAAACGATTTGTGGCTAGACGTGGTCATTGCGCTGACTTATTCAGTGATAACGGAACGAATTTTGTTGGTGCCGCTCGCGAACTCCGAAGCTTGTTCGCCCAAGAAACGTCAACATTGACGATGGAAATCGCCGAGTGTTTGGCAAACAACGGCACTACGTGGCATTTCATTCCACCTCACGCCCCACATTTCGGCGGGCTATGGAGGGGCTGGAATAAAGTCCACCAAACATCATTTAAGACGCGTCATAGGTACCACGACTCTTACTTTCGAAGAGATTTCGACGCTATTGTACCAAATAGAAGCTTGCCTTAACTCTCGACCATTATCACAAGTTAGTACAAATTCTCAAGACTCTACACCTCTCACTCCTGGGCACTTTTTAATAGGTGAATCATTGATTCTAGTACCTGAACATAATTACGAAACATCGTCTATTTCGTCATTAAAACGTTGGCAATTAACTCAAAAAATGCTACAACAGTTTTGGCGTAGGTGGTCAAGTGAGTACTTGAGTCAATTTTTACATCGTTATAAGTGGGCAAACAAAACTCCTGAACCTGAGATCGGAGATTTAGTTTTAGTAAAGGAGGATGGACTCCCACCAGCCAAATGGCTTTTAGGTAAAATTGTTTCAAAGCAACCTGGTTTGGACAACATTACGAGGGTAGTCACTCTGAAATGTAAAGGTATCACATTTAAACGACCGATAACTAAACTGTGTGTGTTACCTGTCGCTCATTGAGCTGATTTATGTATGTTACTTTGTATTGTGTAATAGAACCAGATTTTGTTGATTGTTTAGTAAGCTGTTTATCTTCTTGTTTTTTTTTAATGTAAAGTTTAGTGTATTTTGTTTTTACCCACCATGTTTTACTGATTTAAAACTTTGTTTGATTTTTTTAACTACTTATATAATACAGTCCACTTTGTCGAATGTGGTCAGTTCATGGTGGGCGGTAACAATGGACATTCTGTCCATAGTGGGCGGAATGTCAAATCTTACGTTTGATTGTGATTGTCAGTGTTATATATTAGTTTTGTTAATTATCGATAGATGGCATTAAGATGATGACGCGTAATTCTGAATCTCGCTGTTAAGATTTTCCACGAGCAGATGACCTCTCCTTGTATTATGAAAATAAAAAGTCTTCGTCGTACCAAACAAATTGGCTTTTATTCACAGACAGACAGACAGACAGACAGACAGACAGACAGACAGACAGACAGACAGACAGACAGACAGACAGACAGACAGACAGACAGACAGATAGATAGATAGATAGATAGATAGATAGATAGATCCATCTGCGGCTGGGTATGCTTATTCAATACGAAAATTTACTGGTACATATTCAAAAGTAAAAAATAATAGTAATGATCCGAACTGAAAAACCGCTAAAAACTTCGATCACGTACGAATGTATTCCTGAAAGTGTTACCTCTAAAAGAACTCGGTACTTACGGTTCAAGTCTTGTGTTCAATGAAGGATACTTTACACTTTTTAACTAGATTAATAAAATATGTATATACTTTCACGAATTTAGCAACTATCTCGGGAACAGGCACTGCGCACAAGTTGCTTCGTCGAAATATAAAAAGCCAATCCACAAAAAAGGCGAGACAACTTTTACGAAACCAAAAAACTACTCGCAACCACCAGGTGGCGCCACTGAGCCGGAAGTATGGAGGCACGAAAGTACGAAAACTGGTTTGAAATCGACGGGTAACGGAAATGATATCCCACTATAAAGCTTCCAGTGACGGTCAAGTAGTTTATCAATTACTTAATCAGTTTTTAAAATACCAAAATAATTCACAATTGATTCTATTATTATTTAACAATAAAACAATACCAATATTGACGCAAATAAGTTAATGTCTATTTAATAAATAGGTTTTTTTTTTGCCTGCTGGCTGCGTCAACCATCAACGGCTCAGCTTCACCGTCTCCATCGCCTGCTGCACCAGACACTTCGCGCGCTGTACGTCGCGATTTAGCGGCGGCCGCCAAGACTTAGAGGCCCTCGAAGCATTATTTTGTCGAATCCGTAGTTATATACAAGGAGTGTTCATCTATCAGTGACGAACATGCGCTTCGTGGCCTACCTATGCTCCTAGAAAGGGACGCAGCTGTGTGGTTTCGCGGTATAAAAAACTTTTTAACAAAAAATAAAACCGACTTCAAAAAAAAAAAACGAAAAATTTAAAAATAATCTTTAGAAGAAAAATCTAGTTTTTTCTTCTAAAGATTATTTTATGTTTTTTGTGAAGTCGGTTTTATTTTTTGTTAAAAAGTTTTTATTTTTCACTTTTAAGTGCGTGTTTACGTACGCGCGACGCGACGCGCGACGCGATTCGCGGCGCGGCCCGCACTAAATTCAAACATATGGCGGTGTATGAGTGCGTTCACGGAGAAGCGATTTTATACGCGATTGTTTGAATTCGAGGCGGTGCCCGCGGCGGCGGCGGCACCCGCGGCGATGCCCGCGGCGATAATCGCGGCGATTCCCGCGGCGACTCACGCAGCGGCAATTCTCGATGTAGCGATGCCCACGACGACGGAACTTTCTTGCAGTCTAATTTGGAATTCGCACACAGCAGACGTAGTTCACTGTCGCAATGGAGTACAATATGATCGACTTTCTTTTAGAAGAAAATTCTTTGTTAAAAAAAATAAAACCGACTTCGACAAAAATAAAACACAAAAAAGTGAAAAATAAAAATCAGCTTCTGAAGTCGGTGACTTTTGTTTGTTTGATTTCATGTTTTTGCCACCGACTTCAGAAGCTGATTTTTATTTTTCACTTTTTTGTGTTTTATTTTTGTCGAAGTCGGTTTTATTTTTTGTAAAAAAGTTTTTATTTTTCACTTTCTAGTGGTTCACATGTGCTTACCCCTTCACAACGTACCGGCGTGATGTTATGTTATGAACTGGTGTAAACAATAGACAGACATGAGATTTCAGCAATCCCAGTCCATTTGCTATCATATAATGAGGAGTTCCGTTGTCTATCTCCGAAGTTCTTCATCAGATGTTCACCAAATAGTTTTTATAACCTTTGTAGTGAGTACAGGCGTGATATTATGTTGTGTGATGGCGTAAACAATGCTTAGATATGCTATATCAACAATCGCGGTTAATCTGCTGTTATTTATTGAAGAGTTCCCCCGATTTCTACAAGATCCTATCATCAGATATTGAAATGGTGACAATGGGACCACACGGGAAGCACCAGCTTTCAAATGAAAAAAGAATCATGAAAATCAGTTCACCCAGTCGCAAGTTATGAGTGAACAAACATAAAAAAAAAAAAAAAAAAAAATACAGTCGAATTGATAACCTCCTCCTTTTTTTGAAGTCGGTTAAAAAGTGAATTCCGTTGTGCATCCATTTGTGTTTATAGATGCCGGTCGGACACGAAACAATAATAAGTTCCTCAGAATAATTTTATTTAACTGTATACCTAACTTGGTATGTACCTTGTTTGATAAAACCGACTTCGCCAAAAAAAACACTCAAAAGTGAAAAATAAACTTGAGAAGAAAAATCAGTTACTGAAGTCGGTGACTTTGTTTCTTTGATTTCATTTTTTTGTCACCGACTTCAGAAACTGATTTTTCTTCTCAAGTTTATTTTTCACTTTTGAGTGTTTTTTTTGTCGAAGTCGGTTTTATTTTTTGTAAAAAAGTTTTTATTTTTCACTTTTTAGTGTTTCACATGTGCTTACCCCTTCACAACGTACCGGCGTGATGTTATGTTAGGAACTGGTGTAAACAATAGACAGACAATATGAGATTTCAGCAATCCCAGTCCATTTGCTATTACCTATTTATTGAGGAGTTCCGTTGCCTATCTCCGAAGTTCTTCATCAGATCTTCACAAAATAGTTTTTATAACCTTTGTAGTGAGTACAGGCGTGATATTATGTTGTGTGATGGCGTAAACAATGCTTAGATATGCTATAGCAACAATCGCGGTTAATCTGCTGTTATTTATTGAAGAGTTCCCCCGATTTCTACAAGATCCCATTATCAGATATTGAAATGGTGACAATGGGACCACACGGGAAGCACCAGCTTTCAAATGAAAAAAGAATCATGAAAATTAGTTCACCCAGTCGCAAGTTATGAGCGAACAAACATAAAAAAAAAAAAAAAAAAAATACAGTCGAATTGATAACCTCCTCCTTTTTTGGAAGTCGGTTAAAAATTAATTCTTTTCATCGTTTATGGTTACAATTTATAAAATCTGAATTTTATTCGCTTTTCGTATTTTTATTTGGCATGTATTTAAACCGTTATCTGTATATTCCCTTTTTTCGAACAAAATATTTTAAAGTTACACCAAAAATACTGACTTGCACACAAATTATGCACACTAAAGAAATCAAATTTAGTATCCTATTTAATGGCATTTGCAGAACTCTTTTACCGAACAAATAACTATTATCAAAATAGTATATCTAATAATTATTTAGTCTAACAAACATTTTAAAACTTTTTTTAGGAAAACCTACACCTGATTTACTCCATGACGCGCGCTCGCTTCGCTCGCATATTAAATAACACTAATATCTTCTGTCCCCGAAGTGCCGGGCCTCCGCCGGCCTCCTTCGTCGGCCTACGGCCCGGTGCCCATGCCGCCCATTAAGGACACTGTCGCGAGACGGTCGTATTAGATATCAGTTTTAGAAATTCCGTAGTAAGATTGTACAATTTAGAGTGCAAGTTAGTATTTTTGATAAGCAATTAGTATTTTTGTTTTACAAATCATATATCCGATGTACTAACTACATTTTTGGTGTGAATTCGATAAAAAAGGTCATCTCGTTTTGTGTGTTTTTTTAGACTTTTTTGTAGGACATGTTTAGTTAATCAATTGGTTTTTTTGCACAGCATTCATTTTTCTGGTATGCATTCAGTTAATTAGTGGAGTTACCTAGTGTGCTGAAAAATTAAACAGATGTGCATTTAAATATAACCCTTTTTATTTGTGTAGGTACCTATTTATCTACGGCGTATGAATTTGTATTAACGGGCGATCGGCGAACTCTGTGAACTACCTAGTTACCTTAGCACACGGTTCACGGTATTTTTTAGCGCCGCTAGCGGATCATGGTCTAATTCAATAGGTAGGTACTAACCCCCTAAATTAATGAATGGGCTATAATCTACCACGCGGGCCCAGTGCGGATTGGTAGATGTCACAGGTCTTCAATTTTTGGTTCTAGGACGTAGGTATGCCGGTTTCCTCACGATGTTTTCCATCACTGTTTTTGAGTGCAGTGGTGATGAAATAAATAACAAAAAGTAATGCGCCTGCCTGGGTTCGAACCCATGACTTACTGTTCATAATTCGGGGCCGCTACCACTGGGCCACCAATCCACAAAAATGTATGTTTATTAAGTAGGTACCTACTACCTGTAAGAAGGCTATTTCGAATTTCATTACCTATGATCATTGATATAAAAACTAAAGACACGGTCGTCCGAACATTTTGCTTGATGCGTTCCCCATACAGAGAAACACTAACGTCATCTTTAAGAACTAATCAGGCTGCTCGTAAACGTAACCTTGTATGAGCGGCGTGGCGTGGTATTATCGAGGTATAATGGAAATTAAATAAAGCTTTCATTAAAATGTTAATAAAAAACAATGTTAAATTTTCATTTTTAATTTTAATTTTCTTTTAAACTTCGGTTTAGTCAAGACCTATTTGGGACCAAATTCGAGGCGTCATTTTATCATGCGGTCCGCCCAGTCCTTACGCAGTAATATATAAGTCAATGCCTATGATTAATTATTGCTAATGTTAAAATAGTAGGTACCTACCTACTGAGTAGTGATAGAACTCCTCAGATAAACTTGGAAGCGTTGCTCCACAAAAGGTAACGCGATGTGGATGCACTTATTGATCGAAGGGATGCACCATAACACGCTTAACACAACAAATAATAATAATAGACATAGGTACCTACACTAAAAAATCAATATGTAACAGTAGAATCTAGATTATTCGAACACTCGTACTTGTCCGATTATTTAGAGAATTTGGAGATTCTTCACGGCTCTAATTACTTACCTTATTTTTAATAATTAAGCTATATTACCGCATTGTCTAATTGACGCATGTGAAACTCGACCTATCTATAATAAAAAGTTACGTAGGTATTTAATAAGTACTTATTATATTGTTTGAATTTACTTTGAAATCGATTATCCGCAGGGCTACCCTTACTTACCTACCACGGTTTTAATTGATTCGGATAAACGGATTCTACTGTATTATACAGATTGTCATTTGTCAATGGGTCTTTGTTACCTAAAAATAAATTTATTCTATGCTATTCTAAATACCTACTAAGCACCACATCTACTTACCGTCCATATCCACAATTTCGGATACTTCCGTCCACTTTCGTTTTGTAATTACGCGATTTTTGTGTTGTGAATGACCAGCCATCCACAGCTGGGGTCGCTCCTGCATCGCAGAAATAAATTTTTCGAGGTTTTCGTCATTCATTTTACTACACGTCCGCTCGCAACTCTCGCTATCCTAAAACTAGACGGTTTGATTGAGAAAGCCGCGTGCGCCGACGCGTGCTTTGCTACCCGCTTGAAAAGTCGCCGCGATAACCGCGGCGGCCGTCGCCGCGGGCGCCGCCGCGGGCACCGCCCCGCGTCTGTATGAACAGCGTAGTAGGCATGGGTTCGATATATCAAAACGTAACTTATATCGGATATGTGTTTAGTATCGTATCATATCGATATCTAAATATACATAACCGTTTTCACAAAAACTTCATCGAGTTATGGTTTATACAAAGCGCAACAACGAGAACGAACTACGAATAATATCGAATAAGTAATAACGAACAAAACGCAAACTTCACATCATGAGCGATATGACATCGACGGTTTTTATTCGCTTTGTCTCTGTCTTACCATTCAATGTTTTACTGGCGTAAAAGTGATGAAGCGAATATTACGTAACTTCGGCTAGTGATTGGTTATAATAGTGCGTGCGTAATATCGATATCCTAACGCGCTAGCAATAAGGTCTAATTTCTATTAATATTCAGTTACAACAAAGATTCCAATATCGGTAAAAGTGTGAGTTTGTGTGTGTCGTTAGTTTGCGTTTCGTTCGTTTCACAGTTAGGTACTTGTGCAAATCGTTCTACTGATATCGATATCTGAAAACGGTTTTCGATATCGATATGAAAACTGAATATCGGTTACGTAACCGTTACCAACTAAATACGAAAACGACCATGTCTACAGCGTAGTACATTGCCATACGTTTGTGTTTGCGCGTGCGATGATATCTGCCGCTGCACGCATCGCGTGTCCGTAAACACAAAAACACAAAAAAGTGAAAAATAAAAATAAGCTTCTGAAGTCGGTGACTTTTGTTTGTTTGATTTCATGTTTTTGCCACCGACTTCTGAAGCTGATTTTTATTTTTCACTTTTTTGTGTTTTATTTTTGTCGAAGTCGGTTTTATTTTTTGTAAAAAACGTTTTTATTTTTCACTTTTTAGTGGTTCACATGTGCTTACCCCTTTACAATGTACCGGCGTGATGTTATGTTATGAACTGGTGTAAACAATAGACAGACATGAGATTTCAGCAATCCCAGTCCATTTGCTATCATTTATTGAGGAGTTCCGTTGTCTGTCTCCGAAGTACTTCATCAGAATATGTTCACCAACCTTTGTAGTGAGTACAGGCGTGATATAATGTTGTGTGATGGCGTAAACAATGCTTAGATATGCTATAGCAACAATCGCGGTTAATCTGCTGTTATTTATTGAAGAGTTCCCCCGATTTCTACAAGATCCCATCATCAGATATTGAAATGGTGACAATGGGACCACACGGGAAGCACCAGCTTTCAAATGAAAAAAGAATCATGAAAATCAGTTCACCCAGTCGCAAGTTATGAGCGAACAAACATAAAAAAAAAAAAAAAAATACAGTCGAATTGATAACCTCCTCCTTTTTTTGAAGACGGTTAAAAATCGCACGTCACGTCGCTCGTCGCGTCGCCGGTCGCGCCGCACGTCGCGTCGCGTTTACGTAAACGAGCACTTAGGGCCTCGTTCACCATCTCCAAGTAAAGCGTTGATTAGTTACTTCTTAGTTAACGTTAATCAGCAAGTAAAGGTTACGAGTATCTTTTGTCAATTTCACAAACGAAAAATAAGCTCCGAGTAACAACTTGCCGGTTATTGTGAGTAACGTAACAAATTATACGTCACATTCGTTCAATATTACGTCAATGTCATTTGTCAAACGTCATTGGAGCTGTCAGTTGTGCAGTGTGTGCGCATGGACCTATAAAAAAAGGTTTTTTTACAGGTCATGGCTTTTTTTTATAGGTCCATGTGTATGCGATTGTTTGTGACTGTTTGGTTGGAAATACTACGCGTGTGATTTAAGTTATAACTATTTAATTATCTTTAGGATGATAAGATGTAGATCTCTTTTAAGTAAAATACACTTGAATTATTAAAAAAATTCCACACACCTTTGCGATTTAGGCATTATTTTATGTTTTATAAAGTTATGCACTTGGTTCACTGCATATTTCGATAGACGAAATCTAGCGAAAAAATCGGTTTCATCCAGGTCCGTAAAATAATAAACACGGAATCTAAATACACGAATCCTCGCTACTCGTTGCGTCGAAGAATATTCTAATTCATCCAACTGGTGATCAATTAAATCAATTATATCCATTTTTGTTCGTTTATTTTAAAACAATCGCTGGTGTTAACCAAGAAATGACAACAGACAATACTTAATCGTCGAGTAAAACACGCTAATTGGCAGAAGCTGTGGCAAGTAAGTTACGGGTCGGTTAATCTTATGATTAGTGCTACTCAAACGTCGTGAAACTGGCACGTCAAGTTACGGGTCACTTTAACTGGCGATTAGCCTAATCAACACTTTACTTGAGGGTGGTGAAAGAGGCCCTAAGTGTTTCACATGTAAGTTCACATGTTCATGAGTCATAATGTGGACAATGTAGTTTTTTTTTTGAGTTTTGTTGATTTTTCAAAAACCGCTTGTCCGATTTCGATAAAAAAAATATGGGACCATTTGGAAAGTACACCCTTTCCAACAAAAAAAGATTTTTTCAAATCGGTTAGCAAGTGACGGAGTTATGCCCGAACAAACATAAAAAAAAACAAACATACGAATTGAGAACCTCCTTCTTTTTTTAGAAGTCGGTTAAAAATATCCAGTGACGTCATGGGATGACGCGCTACGAAGACTTCGCGTCATTTTCGGAGCAGCCCGACCGACCGCCACACAAGATATTCCGGGAAATATTTGCCGCGGAACAAACGGAAGAACGCACGGAGGTTTTCGTTGCTCGTCTCCTCCGCGCGCTTATTGCTAAACTTCCCTATAAAGTTATCAAAGATATGGAAGTAGACATGATTTGCGGGTTACTACATAGACGAATAAAGAAACGGGTAACTTGTGAATCGATAGAAAATCTGGAATTATTGATCGTGAAGGCGCGAAACATAGAAGAATCTCTCCCGCGTCGTCGGACGCGTGTGGCTCGGTCGCTAGCGCGCAAGCGCCACACGCGCCGCCACCGCCGCGCAGCCCCGGCCGCGAATTTACAAAGCCTACTTATAGTATTTGAGTCACGAGTCAGACTCTAATAGATGAGCTTTTGTTTATGCATTTTACTCGACAATAAGTACCTCATCTATCTCAGTAAAAAAATTTACTCAATTTGCTTTTGGCCTTGATTTTTTCAGAAAAATGCACGGACAAAACCTAGTCGCTAGTCGAGTAGAGGCTCACCGCCACATTTGTTTATCGCGAACGCGATTGATCGGCGCCGAGCCGCCGACATTTTCGTTCGGTTACGTATTATTATAATATTTTTATTTTATCAACTTTTTATATAAATCAAGCTATTCCTTTCAACATAAAAACTCGTGAACAAATCTCCCTCGCAAACACAACCAAAGCACATTTACACTCTTTACACTCATACATTGCCACACATATCTCCACCAAAGCACACCTAAACACATACTTTAATATTCAATTTTCCAGCTTAACACATTCACACACAAACTCTAGCAACCACGTCTATCTACATCTTAATTTTCACGAAAAAACCGCACTTATAGAGACATTAATAACATTTTCACCATATAGACGTACATGTATGACTTTACTTATTACTTTTCAAGAAATCAACAAAAATATTATTTTACATTGCTACGCAAGTCTTCGGTTAGAAGAATGTAGGAAACTGACACTTCATACCAGTAATGTTATAACACTGACGCCTAACTTATGGATACCAAAAACAACATTACCATTCACGTACAATCTCTCGAACTCTTCAACACTTTACAAATCTGTTAACGACACATACGCAAATGAACAAATCCCCTTCACTAAAACATCCAAACATCATCATCTAAACAAACGAAATAACACTCCAGTTTCCCTACAGCTACATAAATTATTATTAGTGACAACAACAAAAATGGAAAATAACAACAACATCCCAATCTATACCTATGGCTTTACTTGACGTTATACAAGATATAGACGAAAATGTAAACATAACTTGTCACACCTGCGACCAATTAGAAGACTGTAGGAAGATCATAGCGAAACAAAATAGTTTTAAAATACTCACGTTTAATATAAGGAGTTACCAGCGCAACTTTGATCATTTTTGCATAGCTTTCAAACGATTAAAGGTTAACTTCGAGGCCATTGTTTTAACAGAATGTTGGCTGAGTGAAGGGTCAATATTGGAACCACTACCAGGTTATTCTGTTTTTCGCTCTCACTCACAATCGAACAAAAATGGCGGCGTCATAATTTACACTAAATCGAGTAGAAATGTAAAAATCATAGAGTCATCAATTGCTGAAGCTGATAGTATCATACTTGTCCTGGACAACGAAGTAGCTATAATAGGAGTATATCGGTCGCCTTCCTTTTTAAATCTAAATAACTTTATTGTATCCCTAGACACTGTTTTATCTCAAATAAAAATATATCCAACTATTGTAGTAGCCGGAGACCTAAACATCGACATAATGAATACTATCATTTCGAATCATGCTGAATACTTGAGCCTGATGGCCTCACATGGTCTCTTACCAGCTATCACTGAACCAACCAGGGGGCGTACATGTCTTGATCATATCTTTATTAAATCAAACTACAAATCCGAAGGAATAATCTGCAAATGCTCGATAACAGATCACGACATGGTCTTGGCTAATATTTCTCTAAAAAATAATAACATTAAATCTCACATAAGATCCCGGTGGAAAAATAGAACTGACGATGACGCAATCGCGGAGGAGCTAAAGAGCATCGATTGGTCTGATATCCTCAATTCGAATTGTACCAACTCCTCTTTAAACACATTTACAAGTATTATCACCAATCTTATGATCAAACATACGCATAAAGTTAAAATAAGCAGAAATAAATTCATTCTTAAGCCCTGGATCACTCCAGGTCTTATGAGGTGCATAAAGCACCGCGACAGTCTTCATAGAGCATCAAATTGCGACCCAGACGATGAAATGAAAAGACTGATTTATACTAGGTACAGGAATTTCTGTAATAACCTTTTACATAAATTAAAAACAGAGCACAATAGCCAGCTAATAACAGAAAGCCAAAAGAACCCAAAAAAACTATGGCACACTCTCAAATCAATATATAGCCCAAATAGTCAAAGAAATGACTCATCCCAACTAATCTCCAATTCGGCGGATCCAGTTAACTCACTTAACAATTGTAATGCCTACTTCACCTCGATTGGAAAAAATCTATCTGATCTAATACTATCACGAATTTCTGAGACTCAAGAATCCCTAGCCAAAAAATACAAACCTCGTGAAAATTTCCCACACACATTCTTTCTTCACCCGACAGACGAAACAGAAATAACGAAATATATTCACCAACTTAAAATTGACAGCGCACCAGGACTTGATGGTATCACTACAAGTTTTGTTATAAAAATAAAGAACGCAATCCTTAAACCACTCACCCATATTTTTAATTTAAGCTTAGAAACTGGTACCTTTCCGGAGTGCTGGAAAGTTGCTTCCGTTAGACCAATACATAAAAGCGGCCCTACAGACTTACCTGAAAATTATCGACCAATCGCACTTCTGTCCATTCTGTCCAAAGTACTGGAGAAACTCGTTAACAACAGGCTAGTGAACTTTTTCGAAAAATACAAATTGATATCCGACAAGCAGTTTGGATTCCGGCGAGGAAGGTCAACAGAAGACGCTGCTTCATCACTGACTAACTTAGTGGCTACTTTCACCCAAAAAGGAGAACAGACTATAGGAGTTTTTTTAGATCTGGCAAAGGCCTTCGATACAATATCAATTCAACTTCTTCTTAGAAAACTTGAATGTTCGGGCGTACGAGGGGCTGCACTTGAATGGTTTACGAGTTACCTGTCTGATCGCAAACAGCTAGTGAAAGTCGATGAACACTCAAGTAACGTACTTCCCATCTCCTTTGGAATTCCACAGGGCAGCACACTCGGACCAACTCTCTTCAGCTTCTACATGAATGATATTCTAAACTCACAACTAAACGGCGCAGAAATTATATCATATGCTGACGACACTGTCGTTATTTTCCACGCTAAAACATGGGAACAAGTGTACCGCCTAGCTGAGATCGGTCTATTAACCCTTAAACAAACACGAGCCCCTGTGGATATTTAGGAGAAAACGAGGTTTGTTTCTAGGTAATTAGGGGCTGCTGATTTCATTTTTGATGAAAAAAAAATTAAAAAGGGGAGGGAAAGGGGGGTTTTTTCGGTGGTAAATATATTACCATTATCCATTATCGACTTGGAAAATATTACGATGGTGGTAAAATAGTTACCATTATCCAATACGATTTGAACGAATTTCTATACTAGTTGTTTTCCCTGGATTTGCTTGTGTATTTTAAGTAATACAAAAAAAAAAATTGGTACCTAATAACATTTTTTCGAATGTAGTTATGAATGTAATGTCTATTTGTCGTAGGTAAATAAAATTTACTCGTGTTCATAATAAAAAGAAAGTTTTATTAATTATGAAAAGTAGATAATAATATGTATTTGTTCTCCTTGAGCTTCCTCCGCAGTGTGAAAAACCCTGAAACATGACATAGCACACAGAGTCACATAAATATATTAGTAAATCCAATTTACAGTTAGGCACGATTGCACAATGGCATATAATTTACCACTATTACCTATAACTTCACACGATCAAAAAACATGCATATATTACCGGATTTTTCAACCTAATTAATGCAAAACAACAAGAATATAACATAGTTTATGAATCTGAACGCAAAAAACACTTAACGGATTTTTTGTTGAACAAAACTAAAAATTTTTGAGAAACGTCACAACAATTTCAAATTTTTTTCACCAAACTGCCGACTGGCTCACTTTGACATTGACGTATATGGACGGGTGACGTTTATAAATAAAAAGTTCCCACTATTTGAATTTAAAAAAAGACAACGTTTTACTTATTAACAAATTCAAATGTTGCCGGTGCAAGAAAAATACTTTTTTAAACAAAAAACTTAAGTGGTAAGCATTATACCTTTATTTTAATAAGGGTTAACTGTTTCTAACGCTCTTGATGCGAATCTCCTGACTTTAAATATTAAAAAAACTAAATTCATAACCTTCTTCAAAACATTAGCTTCTCGACCTCCACGTAATCTTCTTCTTAAATACCATACATGCTGCAGTTACCAGACATCACCGCTCACGCACTGTTCTTGCCTAGTCATAGATCACACTGCCTCAATCAAATACCTTGGCATCACACTAGACGAAAACATGTCATTCAAATCTCATCTACACTTGCTCTCTGGTCGCGTTAGAAAGTTGATACATGTAATGAAAAAGCTACGTAACTGCACACCATTTGAAATACTACGTACAATTTACCTTGGTTTATGTCAGTCAGTACTTCAATACGGGATTTCTGTTTGGGGTGCAGCCGGGAAAAGCACTATTATAGAGATAGAAAGAGCTCAAAGAGCCGTTATAAAAGTAACTTTAAGGAAGCCTTTTCGCTACCCAACAGATCTTATTTATAAGGAGTTTACTGTATTAAGAGTGCGACAATTATTTATTTTAAAAGCTACTCTACTTGTTCATAAAACCCTGAAGAATAGACCTGACTATGAAAACCTTATCTCTAAACGCGTCCTCTACATCCCTCCTCCGGAAGCTCATAGCCTTTTAGCCAGACGATGCCCATTCTACTCACATATCCATATTTACAATAAAATTAATAAAAGCTGCGACATTAAAAACTTGAACAACTTTTCATGCAAGAAAACTTTAATAAAATGGTTTGCCAAACTAACGTACGAAGAGACGGAACAAATTTTAAGTTAACTAAATTACACCAAACATATACACTCACACACACACACACATACACACACACATACACACGCACTAACATACCACATTATAATACTTTTTCATTTATGTAATAATAATATACCTAATTTTATTTTTGTTTTTGTTTAAAGATAACTACTTATTAATATTAATTTTAAGTTAACGCAACTCCGGCCCCCAAGATACAGGCTCAGCCTAGTTTGGGGACCTCTGTTTTGTAACAATGTAAAAATTTAACTGATGACTTAATAAATTTATTCTTATTCTTAAATTTATTCTTATTCTTATTATTTATTTGGGACAGAAAACAGTTACACATTACAATATTAATATTAAGTTTAGAAAAAATAGTAAACAAATGCATAACCCACAGTATTGTCCACGGAATCATATCGGTTTATAAGAAACTAGCTTTTGCCAGCGGCTTCGCCCGCGTGAAAATGACGATTTTCCATACAAACTTTCATCCCCTATTTAACTCCCTTCGGGGTTGAATTTCGAAAAATCCTTCCTTATTCCTTGTATACATTATAAAGGGAACCTCTGTGCAAATTTTCAGCTTTCTAGGTCCAAGGGTTTGGGCTGGGCGTTGATGAGTCAGTCAGTCAATCAGTCAGTCAGTCAGTCAGGACTTCTCTCTTTATTTTTATAGAAGATAAGGAAACGGACGTATACAGAAGGTACAGTAAGAGAATAAAAATATATATAATACCTAAGTTTATTCTAACTAATTTCTGCGAGCAACTTGGAAGTAGCGGTTGTTTACAGTTTTACCCTAACCTATTTCACCCAGTTCAAAATAACAAATCATACAATCTACCGCAGATTTTTTTTACCACCGGTTAATTATCCACTCGCAGGCAAATACGGAGCTACGATGCCACAGACAGACACACACACACACACAGGTAGACACGTCAAACTTATAGGTAACACCCCGTCGTTCTTGCGTCGGGGGTCAAAAACAATTTTTATTATTATTTGTACAAAAAAATATGCAACGACAACGAATTAATTAATTTTTACTCGCAACAAGTAGGTATGTAGTGTTTTTTTCTAGTAATAGAAACGAGTAATTTAATTATTGTAATATTTTAAAATAATAACAATTTCCATGTAGGTACTGATCGTAACTATCCACCTATTATAATATTATTGAAGCTAACAATCGGTTAATTTATGGGTCTCAAATTGAATAGCATTTGTTGCTGCAATATTAGAATGAATTCATCTAACAAAGTCTATGCGATTTCGGTCAATTTCTGTACTAGAATAGATTAGAGTTTGGTCAAGTTTTTGTCGTACAAAAGCTAAGCCAGTTCAGTTTGCACTTTGACTCTAATGGTATAGCTTTTGTAAATTCGCGCCCCGGCCTCGTGCTCGTGTGCTTCGGCGTGTTTTTTTATAACTTCAGTAACAAGATCCACTCCAAGGTCTCGGTGGATGTCATCATTTCTGACGTACCAGGGAGCATTTACTATAGTCCGAAGTACCTCATTTTGGAATGTTTGTTTGATTTCAACGATAGTCCGTTTTGTACATCCCCAAAGTTGTATTCCGTATGTCCATACAGGCATGAGTAGGTACTTGATTGTATAAAAGTACTTTGTCATACACTGACAAGGTAGAATGTCTGCTAGTAGCTAGTACATATTTTTATAGCGTAGGTCTAATGCCTGGTGTTTCTTTTTGACATGTTGAGCCTTCCAGTGAAGTTTTGAGTCTAGCGTCATGCCCAAGTATTTTCGTATGGTATTACACGATTCGAGACGACACGAGCAGCGGTGGCCCAGTGGTGTCGGCCCCGACTTACAAACAGTAGGTCGTGGGTTCGAACCCAGGCAGGTGCATTACTTTGTGTAATTTATTTCATCACCGCTGCTCTCAAAACGGTGAAGGAAAACATCGTGAGGAAACCGGCCTGTCTTAGAACCAAAAAATTCGAAGACATGTGACATCTGCCAATCCGCACTGGGCCCGCGTGGTGGATTATAGCCCATCCCTCTCCTAGAGAGGAGGCCTGAGTCCCTGCAGTGGGAACATTATAGGCTGATGATGATGATGATGTGTCGATTTTGACTCGTTTAATTTGATTTTCCATTTTTTTGTCCAATCAGTGATGGCATTGACGGCAATTTGTACCTGTTTCACTGCTTCTTTGTGAGTGACACTTGTAGCCATGATAGCCGTGTCGTCTGCAAAATCAGCAATGACGCTATTATTTGTTTCAGGGATACCGCAGGTATACAATAGATACAGGATAAGTCCAAGAACACTTCCTTGCGGTACCCCAGCCTATATTTGTTTGTTATCTGGATAAGCATCTTCATGTCTCACTCTAAATGTCCTCTCAGTTAAATAGGATTCCAAAATATCCACAAATTGTTCTGGGAGCATTTTACCTAATTTCTATGCCATACCTTATCAAATACCTGAGCTACATCTAGAAATACTGTTGAACAAAGTTTCTTCTCCTGTTATGTTTTTTCAATAACATTGGTTATCCTGTGTATTTGGTATATTGTGGAGTGTTTATCTCTACTCTACCTCTCTCTAGTTAGGAATCAGTCCGTCCTCTATTAATCTCTCTAATAATCCTCCGTCTTTTTAACCGACTTCCAAAAAAAGGAGGAGGTTATCAATTTTTTTTTTTTTTTTTTATGTTTATTCGCTCATAACTTGCGACTGGGTGAACTGATTTTCATGATTCTTTTTTCATTTGAAAGCTGGTGCTTCCCGTGTGGTCCCATTGTCACCATTTCAATATCTGATGATGGGATCTTGTAGAAATCGGGGGAACTCTTCAATAAATAACAGCAGATTAACCGCGATTGTTGCTATAGCATATCTAAGCATTGTTTACGCCATCACACAACATAATATCACGCCTGTACTCACTACAAAGGTTATAAAAACTATTTTGTGAAGATCTGATGAAGAACTTCGGAGATAGGCAACGGAACTCCTCAATAAATGATAGCAAATGGACTGGGATTGCTGAAATCTCATATTGTCTGTCTATTGTTTACACCAGTTCCTAACATAACATCACGCCGGTACGTTGTGAAGGGGTAAGCACATGTGAAACACTAAAAAGTGAAAAATAAAAACTTTTTTACAAAAAATAAAACCGACTTCGACAAAAAAAACACTCAAAAGTGAAAAATAAACTTGAGAAGAAAAATCAGTTTCTGAAGTCGGTGACAAAAAAATGAAATCAAAGAAACAAAAGTCACCGACTTCAGAAACTGATTTTTCTTCTCAAGTTTATTTTTCACTTTTGAGTGTTTTTTTGTCGAAGTCGGTTTTAGAATAGGTTTTAAACGCCTGAGAAGTAGTTTTTCGAACAATTTCGCTGAGTGTATGATGTTATTTCTCGAGGTGGTTTTCCAGGTTTAGGGATCATGATAACTTCAGCAACTTTCCACATACTAGGCACATGTTTTAATCTAAATGTGGCATTGATGAGTTTTAAATGAAAAGTTTATGTTGAAAATGGACATGTGTTTCTCCTTGTTGGCTTGCCATGCTGTGTAGTGTAGCAAGTGTACAACCATTAGTGCAGCAGTCAGTCAGGCAGCTCCTCCACCTGCGCTGAACATTGGGGGACGTTTGGCGTTAATGAAACAACAACAGTCTATTTACTCTTAAAGAGTTTATTGAATTTGTTCTTAGAACGGTGACTGAATAAATTCTTTAAATCTTTCGCGGCACAACAACCATCACATTCATTCATAGTAAATCACAATCTTTAGATAAACTTCCATATTATAATGACATAATATTAATAATTTATTTTATTATCTCCAAAATATATTTATTACTTAACATAAATATTAGTAGAGGATCACAAAATAATGGATAAATTCTACACGAACCGAGGAGCAGCTGCGGGCGCCGTCTCGTCAGCGCTGCAGCGCTGCGGGTGTGAGCTACAAATACTGGCTCGTCAGCGCTGCAGCGCTGTACGTCTCGCGCGCCTCTGCTCCGTCAGCCAGTTAAAGCTTGCCTCCTTACCCTTAACGATAAAGTAATGATAGTATCCTAACTTGTACTTCATTTCCTACAAATAAATAGATCGATGCTTACTTCTATGCATAGCTATCACGTTTTGTTACTCTTTAGTCCCTACTCGTAAATGTAAGTTTGATATCATAGTCGAAGGTCAACTTAGCTCTCGAACAAGAATCATGAGCGACACACGCACACCACACATCGACACATCGACACATCGACACACCGACATATCGACACACCGACACATCGACACATCGACACATCGACACATCGACACATCGACACATCGATACACCGACACATCGACACATCGACACACCAACACATCGACACACCGACACATCGATACACCGACACATCGACACATCGACACACCAACACATCGACACACCGACACATCGACACATCGATACACCGACACACCGACACACGTACACTGGTACACATAAACACTAAGTACTGCCCGGAGAGGGCCGCATCACAGCTCGCACAGCCATAAGCTCTCAGACTCTTTAATCTACAAAATATATCTGTATGTATGTACAACAAGATAATTTTACATCGACGCGCCCGTGCGCCGATGGATCAGCGGCTCGCACGAAGGAAACGTATTTACAGAGCGCTGCCCGGTTTACATATAACTACTATTCTTACGTGTATAATAATAACGTCTCATTTATCTAAATATCACACTCCGTCAAGTCAATCTCAAAAAATATGTTCTGTATCTAGGTATCACCCAACAGTCCAACAGTGGGAGGTTAGGCGCTGGCGTCGGGCGGCAGCTTGGCGGGCTCGAGCCGCTCGTCGTTGGCCAGCAGCCGGTCCAGCTCGGCGTCCTCGTAGAACACCACGAAGTGCTCGGGCTTGGCCACGGCCTCGAAGATGGAGCACACGGACGGCTTGACGTTGTAGAAGTACAGCGGCTGGCGCGTGGCGTGGAAGTCGGCCGTGAGCTGCTCGATGCTCTTGGCGGCCGTGTAGTCGGCGCTGTAGATGTGCGTGCACTCGATGACCACGGGCACCGAGTTGGACGCGGCGTGCTTGGTCACCAGGCGGCGCACGTAGTCCACGGACGGGAACATCAGGCAGCGGTCCGGCGTGATCATCAGGTACTCGATGCCGTGCTCCGTCTGCAACGTAACACATGACATACAAGTAAGTACAGGACGTACGACACACACACACACACGCACCTTGAGCATCTCCACGGACGGCTTGGGGCGCGCCGCGTGGTACAGGATGAAGATGATGTTGACGATGACGTACAACACACACACACACACACACACACACACACACACACACACACACCTTGAGCATCTCCACGGACAGCTTGGGGCGCGCCGCGTGGTACAGGATGAAGATGATGTTGACGATGACGTACAACACACACACACACACACACACACACACGCACCTTGAGCATCTCCACGGACAGCTTGGGGCGCGCCGCGTGGTACAGGATGAAGATGATGTTGACGATGACGTACGACACACACACACACACACGCACCTTGAGCATCTCCACGGACAGCTTGGGGCGCGCCGCGTGGTACAGGATGAAGATGATGTTGACGATGACGCCGGTGAGGATGCCGAGCTCGATGGGCAGCGTGAGGCACAGCACGAACGTGCCCACGCCTGGGATCAGGTCCAGCTCTGTAACGCAACAACTAATACATCAACTAAACTATTATTTAAACCTGAAGTGAATTCACGCTATGCGTTGCTGCGTGCTTTTTAACCGACCTCAAGAAGGAGGAGGTTCTCAATTCGATTGATTTTTTTAATGTTTGTTACCTCAAAACTCTGTAATTTATGACCCGATTTCAAAAATTCTAAATTAGCTGGAGCTCAGTTCACCTACTTCTGTTGCTGGCCGTACGTATGCGTATTTCTCAAATACTCAATACTCTGCAGAACTAGAGGATGTCCTCATCTATCTTCCGAGCTTTTAAAAGGTTTAAGTTAAAAAAGATCATGCACTTGAACTTAATTTTTATCGAGGAGACATAATATTATTATTATGTTCTGCAAGTACAAGCAGTAATGTTAGGCAGAGTTATAACGTGATGACTCACTCTTGGCTCGCCACATCGGCTTGATGACGTTGTACTCCACCATGAACAGTATGGCGGACACGATGACGGCCGCCAGCGCCGCCTTCGGGATGTACTCGAAGTACTGCGTGAAGAACTGCAGCGCCAGGATCACCATCACACCTGCGGACACAGCGGGCGTCAGTCGCGTCTGGCTGGTAGTGTGTGGGCACTACTGGGTACCGCAGTGAAGCACTACTCACCCGTGTACAGGCCGTTGAGCGTGGTCTTGACGCCCGAGCCGTTGGACACCACGGAGCGCGCCAGCGACCCGCCGCCCGGGTACGCCTGCATGAACGAATTGGCCACGCTGGCCACGCCCAGCGCGATCATCTCCTGCGTGGCGTCGATGGTGCGGCCGTCCGAGAACGCCTTGCAGATGGCGATGTCCTCCAGCAGCACGATGAGCGGGATGACCAGCAGCCCCGAGCCCAGCTCCGACACCATGTCCACGAAGTCGGCCGTGGAGTTGTCGGCGCGCACGTAGCTGAAGGGCGGCAGCTGCGGCATCGGCACGCCCGACGGGATGGCACCTGCGCACGACACACCGTCTTATATATACTAGCCCGCACACCGGTGTACAGTACAAGTGTGCACTACTGCCGACTGATGCCGACTGATGC
This sequence comes from Diarsia dahlii, assembly GCA_949775195.1. Taxonomy (NCBI): domain Eukaryota; kingdom Metazoa; phylum Arthropoda; class Insecta; order Lepidoptera; family Noctuidae; genus Diarsia; species Diarsia dahlii. The sequence continues at coordinate 68,285 of OX459201.1, forward strand.
TAGCTACTCTACATGAAGTTGAACGATGACGTGAGGGTTGCTACACGTGCTACTCTCTACGCTACTAACCGCTGGCACAGTTCTCGGCTGGCGTTTGCACAAAAACAGAAAGAAAATAATTATTGAAGTCTGGATACGGCCCAGTCGCTGTCGAGTATGGCAGTCCGCCGGAGCGCTACGTACCCATGAGGCGCACGGGCGACTCGCCGTACGCGGCCACGAACCAGAAGCCCAGCACGCCGGTGGCCACTACGATGATGGCGTTGCGGCACGTGCTCACCATCCACAGACACTTGGTTATCACTTTCTGTCGCGTGCTTGGACCATCTTCACTCTTGGCGCCCAGTTTGATCATGCCGATTTTCTGTAAACATAACGTCCATAGTTTAGTACACGTAGAACATGTGATTGTGAGTGTCGACACAGCACTCTCAGCTACTCACCCTCATGAAGAGCAAGAGCGCGATGCACGAGAAGCCGAGCACGGGGTCCCACAGCGCGGCGGCGTGCAGGTTGCGGAAGATGGAGATCCACTGCTGCAGGAACGTAGTGCCGCTCACGGAGATGGCGAATAGGTCCTTGACCTGCGACGTGGCGATCATGAGCGCGACGGCCGACGTGAAGCCTGACGACACAGGGCCCGACACGAAGTTGATGAGGAAGCCGAGCCCGAGCACGCCCATCAGCAGCTCCACCAGCCCCGCCAGGAAGTTGAGCAGGATCGCCTTCTCCACCACGCCGCCCGCCACCTGGTACGTGAGCAGCGACGCGATGGCCGTGGGCCCGGCGGGCACGGCGCGGCAGCCGCCCAGCACGATGTAGATGAAGCAGCCCAGGAACGAACCGTACAGCCCGTATTGCGGGGGCAGCCCCGCGATGTTGGAGTAGGCCAGCGACTGCGGGATCACCGTCAGCCCCACCGTCACGCCGGCGATGAGGTCACCCACGGCCTTCTCCGTGTTGTACTGCGGCAGCCACGCCGTCACCGGCAGCCGCTTGTGCAGCGTCTTACGGTTGAGACGGCGCCGCAGGGCCGCGCGCCAGCCGCAGCGAGCCGTGTCCGATACTGCGGACGGAAGCACACCATACATACAGACGCAGCCCTGAGCGGCACGTGCGCGCGGTCAAGTTCAGGGGCGGCCCCGCCACGTGCTCGCCGCTCTATTTCACAGTTCATCAGCTGCCATTCCGCCAGTCATCGCGAGCGAGCGCAGTGAACGTGCCGCTAGCCGCCACCGAATCGACTGCGCGCCACTTCTCGGTGGCAACTAGCAACCGTACCGCAATGAAGCTTGGTTGGCCGTCAAAATAGAAACCCATCTAACTAGCTAACTATTTGTAGCGCAATCATTATTTTATGAAGTACAAACAAACAATGATTGAAGTTTTGAAATGAAATTGGATCATTTTAAGTGGATTGTTCCAATATCTGTGATGGTCCGGATGGGACGGATGGGACGGGCGGGTACAGAGGGCTGGTACAGACGGCTGGGCATGAGGCGGATACTTACGGATGTAGTCGTTGCTGGCATGCTTGTCGTCGGGCGGCGGCAGCGAGCCGGAGGACGCGTTGTGCTTGCGCCGCGGGATCATGCTGCAACACACAGAGCGCCGCGAGTTAGTCTCCAGTGGTGTTCCGGATATCCGTATCCGTATTCGCGAATATCCGCGGGAGATACAAGCGCGGATCCAGGGGGGGGGTCAGGGGGGTCATGACCCCCCCCTGGGCTGGGTCCAGGACCTAGGTGGACCACTAATTAAAATTGTTAAACGTAGTGTTTTTATTATTATGTTTTACACAACAGCCCAAAAAATAGAGTATTTTTAGGGTTCATGTATGTTTATTTGTGAGTTTCTATAATAACTTCTAAACGCCGTACTATCCTTAGCCCTTAGTATGACTGGTTGTCAGACTTTCGGGCTTGGCTGTTTCCGAGGCAATGAAAAAACTGAGTACAAAATACATACTAACGTATTTTACGTTTTATAGCTATGTAAATCTTTACGTATCGTAGTGTTAATCGATTTATCCCTTACAAGGTTGGGTCAGAATGGTACACTTTTAATAGACCACAAAAACTCAGTAGCCAAAATAAACAAAGTATACACCAATATTTTTTTTCGTAAGAATAATCGTTTCTCATTGTCGAGTCAGTCACATCTTCCGAACCTCTGTCTTAGGCGCTTGGTTCAGGAAGTGGAGGATTGATGTCTACCAAGATAAGAGTAAGCGGATCTCTTCTCGAATCAAGTAAAACAGTATTTTATACTCTTTCCTTCCAATGATAATATCTTTGCCAACCCCCAAAATTTTTAAAAAAAATTCGCGCTCGCTTCGCTCGCGCCTCCCTCATACTCTTCCACCATTCTCAATACTCAATACATTTATTGCTTCCACAAGTTTACTTAGATGGTAGGTTTTACAAAGTTATGATCATTGTGGACCCTGTCGGGCACTGCAATAGTAGGAGAGAGGAAGAGGGCTTTTATTTGACTATAACTACATATATTAGAATTATCCTAAATGTATTATTTATAATCATTAAATTAATCATTCATCATTAATCATTCTGTCTAGCTTGAGAAGCTCATCTACTTCAATTCTCATTTCTGATTCTAAGTCGTCCATCCACCGAAAATTGTTCAGCGCTTTATCTCCCTGGATAAGGGTTATAGCACTTCGAAGAATCAAATCGTGGCTAAGAGCTTCAATGGTTGAAGAACGTCTAACCAGACTGGCACTTCTCCACTCTAAAAAAAACGTACCCATTGAAGTAGGTAGATGGAGTGGTAAACACCTTAAATTATAACTTCTTGTGACTTGACCACGACTCTTTGTGACCCCCCCCTGGCACCAAAGCTGGATCCGCCCTTGGGGAGATATAAGGTCCGTGTCCGTATCTGTCACTTTTCTCGCGGACCTTTTACGGATCTTTTATTAATTTTCAAATTCAATTGACAGGATAAAATAATGCGTAATAACTGATTATGCAGTGATTAAGTAGTAAGTATAATTAAAAAAAATATTCATAGTATTTTTTATTTCTTAAAATCAAATATTTGACTCGTTTTATTGCTAACATAATTATATTCTAGTAAGTTACCATACCAATAGTACTTACTATTGGTAACTACTACACACATCAAAAGTGTCTAGGGATCAACATATATTTTTGCAATAACTTTTCTCCTGATTGATATTAATTAAAATTTTCTTTAAGGATTCATCAAATAAAGTGTTTTCGTTTGTCACAGTAACGATAAACCAAGTCACCTTTGCATTAATAAAGAAATTTGCCATTTTCCTAATAAAGGGATTTTTGACATTTGAACCACTAACATAAAAGTTCGAAAAAAAGACTGAAATAACAGTTTTCTTTAAAATTTTATTGGGTAACTTAAACAATTAATAATCCGTGTTTCTACCGCGAACACTAACAACACAAGAACATCGGTTTGGCATACTCAAAATGAGTTCATCCAAATCACGCTGTGGAATGGCCGCCCATGTTCGTTGCAACAACAAAAAAAGGTCTTCTTGCGACTGGATACCCTCCATATTCGACAGAGCTCTTCTCTGTAGCATATCCCATGCATGCTCAATCGGGTTCAAGTCTGGCGACTGAGCAGGCCAGGGCAGGACATTGATGTTAGCTGCGGCGAGAGTCTGTCTTACAACTCTTGCGGTGTGCGGTCGTGCATTATCATGCATTTTGACTGGCCTGTTGGTCTAGTGGTTAGTGACCCTAACTGCTATGCCGGAGGTCGTGGGTTCGATTCCCACCCAGGACAAATGTTTGTGTGATGAGCACGATCATTTGTTCTGTGTCTGGGTGTAATTTATCTATAATATGTATGTATTTAGAAATATATAAGTATGTTTATCAGTTGTCTAGTACCCATAACACAAGCTCTGCTTAGCTTGGGACTAGATGGCGTTGTGTGATAGTTGTGGAATATTATTATTATTATTAACTGAAATAAGGGACCGATTTGCACTTGTAGAGGAACGATGACGTCTGATACAATCGTCTCAGCATAAATTTGAGCGTTGAGGTTGCCTCTGATCCAAAGCAACTCAGTTCTTCCGCCGATCCAAATACCCGCCCATACCATGATGGTTCCACCACTATAAGGATGGACTTCCTGGCAGGATTTTAATCGCTGTTGGCGTCCAGGGGTTCTCCAGTGTCGTATACGTCTTGTATCCGGTCTCATACCAAAACGAGACTCATCAGAAAAGCACACGAAACGCCATTGTTCTTCTGCCCAATTTCTGTGTTCAAGAGCCCATTGATATCGAATCCTACGATTGTGCATTGCTATAGGTGGTACCCGTATCGGTCTTCGGGAATGAAGGTTCACTTCATGCAAGCGGTTTCTGACTGTTTGGTCGCTAATTAAGTTCCCTGAAGAGTGATGAAGCCTCACGGCTAACATCATGGCGGTTATTGTTGGAGCTCTTCGAGTTAAGATTTGAATGTATCGGTCTTGTCTCCGTGTGGTGCAGCGATACCGTCCTCCATGGCGCTCAGCCACGGTACCAGTGCTTCGGTAACGTGTCCAAAGTCGACTGATAACATTCTGACTTGTATTCAGAGCTAAAGCCACAGTACGTTGCCGGGAACCAGCTTCTATCATTCCCACGGCTCTGAGCATTTCTTCCCTGCTTAAATGACGTCGCCGCTCCATAATAACGTTGGTTTTAATCAGTAGTAGGGAAACAGTAGCACTAATAATGTCTTCAATGCGTTGTATGTTTTTATAGGGAAAATATTGACAGCTGATTTTCATCTTTTACTCGAATTTGATTCACAGTTCCTGATTCAAATTATGAAATGCACCAAAAAGGATCCATATAAATTTATAAAATCATAAATTTATTACAAAGCCACATCTCAATCTCAAGAAATCCGCATAAAAATGTTTGATCCCTAGACACTTTTGATGTGTGTAGTTGGTCGTCAACTATCGTTTCAAGGGCCTACACCGATTAAGTAAGAAATTAAAAATCCGTATCCGTGTCCGTATCCGCGGATCTTGACCCTAAATATCCCTATCCGGATCCGTGTTGGCGGATATACATTTTACTGCGGCGAAGCCCAAAAGGAGGGTTATGTGTTTGACGTGTATGTATGTAAGTATGTATGTATGTACCTATGTATGTCCGTTTCTTTGTTCCCTCATAACTCATAAACGGATGAACCGATTTGAATGAAATATACGTCGTTAGATTCGTCTTAATGGCGCGAGTGTTATAGGCTACATTAAAATTAAAAAAACAAAGAAAAATTACGGATTTTGGGGGCCTAATCGCGGAGATCAAAAAAAAATTTTTTCCAATACCATCGAGTAGGGTATCAAAATAAAGGGTTTTAAAAGGAGATTACAAAAATATAAAACACTTATATGTTTAAAAGAAACTCAAAGTGAGATATCCTATAAACAAACAAGCACAAAAGTTAAATCATCTGCGAAGAATTTTACGCGACCAACGAAAGAACAAACACAAAAGAACTAAAAAGTTGGAAATAAAAAAAGTAGTTAAAAAACTAAAAAACCCGACTGAAAAAACTGAAAAGCAAAAAACAAGCACATTTTAAATTAAAAAAAAACTTGGAAGCAGGCGGGGTTCATTTGAATATAACATTATGAAAAGAAAAAATTAAAATAGAATGGACCCCGCCTGCTTCCAAGTTTTTTTTTAATTTAAAATGTGCTTGTTTTTTGCTTTTCAGTTTTTTCAGTCGGGTTTTTTAGTTTTTTAACTACTTTTTTTTTGACGATCACATCACATCACTCTCCAAGTCTCCACATACGTGCTACAAGCGACTCTCGCCAGCGTGCAGCGCCGCGGCACGCGGTATGCTCCACATTATGAGTTGCATTCACGAGATCGTTGATAGCGACTGATGGTACGGGTTCTCGAAGATTCTAATTAGGCCTGGCAATAACGGCAGCCTACAGTAGCAGATGTATACAGTACCTCATTAGGTACTGTATACATCTGCTACTATACGGTGACGGCCCTGTACATTTACAGGGCCGTCACCGTCTATGCAAAACTGTTCCTACATGGATAACATATCATGTATGGCCGGCTTACATAATTTTCAGTGACTAGGGCATCCAAATTTTTGCCGTTCGGGAAATACACAAGCGAGAATAAATGCAAATAATGAACTAACGTAACATCTTAAACCACTACTACACATTGTGACTACACCGTTTAAATACTTGTCACTCGGCGTCACTCGGCGGTGTCATTGCCAGCGTCGTTGTGAATAAGGGATTTCGGGTCTTATACCTACTATAGATAAATCAATGATTGCCGTCACTACGAAGTATTATAATATCTGTGCCGTCACCACTAACAAAAAAGTAAGTAATACAGATAGGTATAGTACTGCGCGTCGCTCGTCGGAGCCTCGCGCTCCGCTATCCGAGTCATGTGTTTACAATGAACAAGGTCTCTGTGTCGCGTCGTCGTTAAAATAAACTGAATTACCTTAAATTTAAATGGCAGTATATTTTATAGAACACTAGTGTACGCAAGCACACAGTATTGATGTCACATGACAGAGCGGCGACCGGTGACCGATGACCGGCGACCGCGGGATGTCGCGCGCACAGCTGTGGAGTGTGGACTGTGAGCAGTGTGAGCGTGCACACACACATTATCTACTTACACCATGCGGCATGCCATGGCATGACTGCCTACATTTTTAACTATAAATAACTTTATGGCATTTATGTATGAACTCAGCTAAATAATATAATAATTGCGGTAATATTATAAAAGAACAGTCTGCAATGATCGCTCGGCATTTGGTAAGGAATCAGGTCGCGAGTATCTACACCGCTGTTAGCTGCAGTACAGGGGTGCACCAGCTGCACCGAGCGGCGCCGGCGAGCTGGCACTGAGCTTCCACTGCTGCCATGCTGCCGAGCGGTGGACACGCTCAGCGCACTATCTGTGCGTTGAGCGTGTCCACTCTTGGTGGCTCAGTCAAATAACTACAAGTAATTAAATGATTAATTTGTTTCTATTGGCAGTCTCGTGACAGCTGAGTAATTCCGATACGTACCTACTCACCATATTTCACAATCATTACTAATGATTGGTTCGCTGACCAGTCACGTCATGTGCTTGTGCCGCTGTAAAACATTGTTGGACATCGGTGGAGCCGCAACTCGCAAGATAAGCGCACTAAAAGCATTAACTGTTTCTGTCTGTGTCCGTCTGATCAGCCAAGTGTATGTCTATGTCGTAGCCATTTTCTAACAATGTGTGACAAACGAAGTCGGCCTTCAAGATTTTCAACACAATCATCATGTCTATTGTATACTAGCTTTTGCCAGCGGCGTCGCCCGCGTGAAAACGACGATTTTCCATCCCCTATTTAACTCCCTTAGGGGTTGAATTTCGAAAAATCCTTCCTTATTCCTTGTCTACATTATAAGTGGAACCTTTGCAAAATTTCAGCTTTCTAGGTCCAAGGGTTTGGGCTGGGCGTTGCGCGTTGATGAGTCAGTCAGTCAGTCGGGACTTCTCTTTTTATTTATATAGATAGATGTCACAGGCAAAACTCTTAATCAGTCAAAACTACTTTTGAGTTTGACTAGTCAAAACTACTTTTGACCGTCAAAACTATTATTAGGTGGTTTCTGTTTTATTTCTCTACTAGCTTCTGCCCGCGACTTCGTACGCGGATATTGTTGCTTATGCCAGCAAAAAAAAAAATTAAAAAAAATAAAATAATAATAATAATTAAAAAAATATATATGAATTTAAAATGCTCATCACGTGGAACAATTTTTGATATGGTACCATTTTTGTATCTCTTATAGTTTAGCTGGTCTGTTGCGGTTCTGCATCAGGTGTTCAAGTTTCCAAGATAAATTATAGTCTATAATGTTGCCAAGACTTAATACCTATACAACAAAAAAATAATCGCAAAAAAAATATTCAAATCCGTCAAGTAGTTCCGAAGATTAGCGTGTACAAACAAACGGACACACAGACAAACAGACAGAATTTTTTTTTGGATTCGTGCTCTATTACTGTTCCTAAACCCCCCTCAATTATTTTTTTTCAATGTATTCAATGTACAGAGTTTTTTTACTGTTTTATTATATGTATAATAATAAAATAATAATAATCATTTATTAAACAGATCATACAATCCAATTTGTTAGTAATACGTACACAACTTAAACACTAAAGTTAGTAGGCACACACATTTGGAAAATTTTGATATTAATTACTAATAATGTCAAAACAAACAGCAATAAGAATGTCAAAATCAGAAAATGTCAAAATTAAATAATGTCAAAATCAAACAATGTCAAAATTAAATACATAATGTCAAAATCAGAAAATGTCAATATCAAATAATGTCAAAATCAAACAATGTCAAAATTACCACTAATCAATATACACACATCAAAAGTGTCTAGGGATCAAGCATTTTTATGCGGATTTCTTGAGATTGAGATGTGGCTTTGTAATAAATTTATGATTTTATAAATTTATATGGATCCTTTTTGGTGCATTTCATAATTTGAATCAGGAACTGTGAATCAAATTCGAGTAAAAGATGAAAATCAGCTGTCAATATTTTCCCTATAAAAACATACAACGCATTGAAGACATTATTAGTGCTACTGTTTCCCTACTACTGATTAAAACCAACGTTATTATGGAGCGGCGACGTCATTTAAGCAGGGAAGAAATGCTCAGAGCCGTGGGAATGATAGAAGCTGGTTCCCGGCAACGTACTGTGGCTTTAGCTCTGAATACAAGTCAGAGTGTTATCAGTCGACTTTGGACACGTCACCGAAGCACTGGTACCGTGGCTGAGCGCCATGGAGGACGGTATCGCTGCACCACACGGAGACAAAACCGATACATTCAAATCTTAACTCGAAGAGCTCCAACAATAACCGCCATGATGTTAGCCGTGAGGCTTCATCACTCTTCAGGGAACTTAATTAGCGACCAAACAGTCAGAAACCGCTTGCATGAAATGAACCTTCATTCCCGAAGACCGCTACGGGTACCACCTATAGCAATGCACAATCGTAGGATTCGATATCAATGGGCTCTTGAACACAGAAATTGGGCAGAAGAACAATGGCGTTTCGTGTGCTTTTCTGATGAGTCTCGTTTTGGTATGAGACCGGATACAAGACGTATACGACACTGGAGAACCCCTGGACGCCAACAGCGATTAAAATCCTGCCAGGAAGTCCATCCTTATAGTGGTGGAACCATCATGGTATGGGCGGGTATTTGGATCGGCGGAAGAACTGAGTTGCTTTGGATCAGAGGCAACCTCAACGCTCAAATTTATGCTGAGACGATTGTATCAGACGTCATCGTTCCTCTACAAGTGCAAATCGGTCCCTTATTTCAGTTAATGCATGATAATGCACGACCGCACACCGCAAGAGTTGTAAGACAGACTCTCGCCGCAGCTAACATCAATGTCCTGCCCTGGCCTGCTCAGTCGCCAGACTTGAACCCGATTGAGCATGCATGGGATATGCTACAGAGAAGAGCTCTGCCGAATATGGAGGGTATCCAGTCGCAAGAAGACCTTTTTTTGTTGTTGCAACGAACATGGGCGGCCATTCCACAGCGTGATTTGGATGAACTCATTTTGAGTATGCCAAACCGATGTTCTTGTGTTGTTAGTGTTCGCGGTAGAAACACGGATTATTAATTGTTTAAGTTACCCAATAAAATTTTAAAGAAAACTGTTATTTCAGTCTTTTTTTCGAACTTTAATGTTAGTGGTTCAAATGTCTAAAATCCCTTTATTAGGAAAATGGCAAATTTCTTTATTAATGCAAAGGTGGCTTGGTTTATCGTTACTGTGACAAACGAAAACACTTTATTTGATGAATCCTTAAAGAAAATTTTAATTAATATCAATCAGGAGAAAAGTTATTGCAAAAATATATGTTGATCCCTAGACACTTTTGATGTGTGTATATATATAGAAAATAGAAATATAGAATATAGATATATAGATAATGATTTTATGAATTACAATTTTCGGAAACATGAGTGTTATGAACATGGCCGGTAGCACTACAAAATATAGTATGAATGAAACTTTAGGATGAAAAATTTTAGGAAGAGTGATCATTCGGATTACAAATCGTTAGGAAGAACAATTTCGGGTAAAGAACTTTAGGTGAGCCAATATGGACCCGTTTTTCTTGTGGGAGGATGGGAAATCATAAAATGACTCCTCCCGCTCCGCGCTCTGGGCGGGGCGGAAGGGAGTGTCAGACTTAGACAGAATTTTTTTGAAATTTATTGACATTTTCACTTTTTTGTGTTTTTGAAGTCGGGATCATTCCCACTAGTTCTACTGCACAGTTCTACGATAGAACTAGTGGGAACTTTTTTTAAATATTTTTCCCACTAGTTCTACGATTCAAGGTGGTACGAAATCGTAGAACTAATGGGAACGAAAAGTCAATGAATTTTTTCGTTCCCACTAGTTCTACGCTATAAGGGTGTTACAAAATCGTAAAACCAGCGGGACTCAAGTTTCTCATTCGTTCTATCACACAGTTTAGGGTACAACTACGGCACAAACTACCAGGAGAATAGAAGTAGGTAGAAGGTCTTGAGAACATTTTTTTTTTTCAAAAAATATGTTTTTAATACCTCCTGCCTACTTCTATTCTCCTGGTACTTTGTCGGACTTTACTATCCTGGTTTACTATCTCCAACAAAAAAAAAGTACATGGTATTAGAAAGGAATAATTTAGATTTGATTCAAAGATTCCAATACATCCTTCCTACTTCTATAGGTACTCCTGGTAGTTTGGACCATAGTTGTACCCTAAACTGTGTGATAGAACGAATGAGAAACTTGAGTCCCGCTGGTTTTACGATTTTGTAACACCCGTATAGCGTAGAACTAGTGGGAACGAAAAAATTCATTGACTTTTCGTTCCCATTAGTTCTACGATTTCGTACCACCTTAAAATTGAATCGTAGAACTAGTGGGAAAAATATTTAAAAAAAGTTCCCACTAGTTCTATCGTAGAACTGTGCAGTAGAACTAGTGGGAATGATCCGGTTTTTCCCTCCGGCTGTGAAGAATGTTTATTCCTTGATCGCACCAGTTTTGAATCAGGAATTTTATGTATCTATCATTACTTGCAGACGGGACTACGGGAGCTATCAGAGCCCGAGCTCATTCCTATCCTAGGAAATGAATGAGTGTTTATCTCGACATATCACAACTGCCACTAGGGTACCATCTATCTGGCAGAAACTTGATGCTCCGAAATTTATTTCGCATAACACACCTGGCATATTCAGGTTAGGAATAGGGTTAGGTTAGGGTTTTTTTTTTTCGAGTTCCTAACCTAACCCACTACCGGGTTAGGATTTCGGGTCAGGTTAAGAATGATTCCCGCTATTTGGCCCCCAAAATCCGCAATTAATTATTCTTTGTTTTTTAATTTTAATTTACCCTATGACACTCGCGCCATCAAGACGAATCTATAACGACGTATATTTTATGCAAATCCCTTCATCCGTTTAGGAGTTATGAGGGAACAAAGAAACGGACATACATACATTACATACACGTCAAACACATAACCCTCCTTTTGGGCTTCGCCGCAGTCGGGTAAAAAAGGTAGACCCCTGAAACTAACTGATTTTTCTCCGTCCGCTGTTATTTTGTGAGCTCAGAACTAGGCCACTTCCACCGCGTCCTTGTTGAAGAAGACGGCAGGATAGGAGGAGGAGCATAGCTTGTCACACGGCTGCAGCTGTAGCCCACTACACGAGGTTCGAGCTACATCTTCCCGCTTGAGTCCGGAGACGTTTCAGAGACTTATAGGTAAACCACGGTAGGGTCTATTACCCCTTGCAGCAAGAGTTGATAACTAATTCAGTATTAAGCTGCAAAGTCTTCCAAACAGAACCTCTGCACTGCATTCCTTGATACTTTAATAGCAAAGAAGAATGGAAATACTAGGTGTTCGGAACAACGAAGTGTGCCACCAGTGTGGCGCACCATTCTGACACAAGGCGAATAGGCGCAACTGTTAACTGGTAGCAGCGACGTTTGAAAATATAAGGAAAATGACTGCATGGCTACTGTGTAATATGTATTTATATAATATGTAAATAAGATGATAGAATATATGGAGCGGCGCGGCCTGGCGTCGGGCCGGCTAGCGCGCGGCGGGGCAGCCAGTGCCGCTGTGCCGCACTGTGGGCACTGTGGCTCGTCTAGCACACGCTAGCTGGACCAGTCGTTACTATCGTTGTGTGATCATTGCTTCCTGTCATACAGACAAAACACACGAACCTCCAATTCAAAGAATTAGAATGTACCCGAGGTTGCGCTGATTACGTGTCGCAGCCAGTCGCAGCCAGTCGCAGCCAGTCGCAGGCTCGCAGTCGCAGGTAACTTTATGAGGAAAGGGTATGTTATGATCAAGCTGATTAATACTAGTCATTTTGCATTCGATGCGAATACTTATGAAAGAAATTTTTCAAAGTAGTTTGAGTTTAATTTATTAAGTGATAGGTATTGAAGTTATAGGTAATGAAGTTATTTTTTTTTTTCATTTATTTTTAATTTTATCTTTTTTTTTCATATCTATTTTATTTATTTATGTATTACATTTGGAAATATTGCACGATGTGCCAAAGTGCTAACGTTGCTTGGCGCAATACTCGCCCATCTTCCACTATCTATTGTCCACCAATTAAGATTCGACCTCGAAAGAAAACAACGGAACCCTTATAGGATCACCTTGTTGTCCGTTCGTCCGTCCGTCGGTCATTAGTCATTAGTCATTTATTCATCCTTACATAGTATAAAACAAAGTCGCTATTTTTGTCTGTTTGTCTGTATGCTTAAATCTTTAAAACTACGCAACGGATTTTGATCCGTTTTTTTTTAATAGATAGAGTGATTCAAGAGGAAGGTTTTAGTATATAATTTGAACGACATCCACGAGGGTGAAGCCGCGGGCATCAGCTAGTAAACAATAAATTGTATTTGAAATTACATGTTAATAAAATGAAAAACAAATTAAATAAAGAGAAAACAAAAAATAAATGTAAGCAACAATTTTCATCATTATCAGCCTATAATGTTCCCACTGCAGGGACTCAGGCCTCCTCTCTAGGAGAAGGATGGGCTAAGCAACAATACAAGCAACAAAACAAAATACAAACAAGCCAGTACATTTCAACATTGCAAAAAAATAAACCACCACAATACAACATCCTACTAATATTATAAATGCGAAAGTTTGTGAGGATGGATGGATGGATGGATGGATGTTTGTTGCTCTTTCACGCGAGAACGGCTGATCTGATCTGGATGAAATTTGGCACAGAGGTAGATTATAGTCTGGAATAACACATGGGCTATAAATTATCCCCATAATAACTTAAGGGGGTGAGCAGTATTGCATTATCCATAATCCTCAACTGTTTTCAGCTTGATACTGGAAATACGAAATAACGCAAGGGACATCGAGCGTGCTGTGCAATTTTTCACTTTAAACACCTGGTGCGAGCGTTGCAAATCCAAGAGAAAGCTGAAGTCCCTTACGTCATAAACAAATTTCCGGTATCGTACACAATCGAACTGTCAACTGTCATACTATATTAAAACAGAAGGTCTATTTCAAACTGTTTGTCACTGGTGTACGTAGCCTAACGGTACAGAGACTTACCCGTAAACAAAGGTACGCAAGTTCAAATCACAGTCAGTATTCACTTTTAGTGATTTTTTATAAGATTTCCAAAAATGTTGAAACGTGTTCGCGAGTTCGATCCCCAATCGGTTTTCACTTTTTGTAAGTTCCACGTATTTGTTTTCATTTCGATGCTATATGATTTTCAAATCAATTCAGAGTAAATTTATATAATCTACTTTTAATTGTAAATACAATATTATAAATCTGTAGACGTAGAGTTTCTGTATACTGAACATAATTATTTAGAAAAAATAATGTTTTCTTTTGTTGTGTCTGAGTGTCTTGGGTGTATAGTTTATTATAGTATTATCACGTGTACATTTTAAAACTAATAAGATTAGGGTTTTAGTTTTTGTTTCATTGGAATTAGTGCTCTCTATCAAAAGATATACGAATTTAAGGTATTTAAGAAAACTTATCATCATTTAAAGAAAAGAAAGAAAGAAATAACATTTATTGGTACAGACACAGGGCATACATATAAAAATAAACAGACAAAAATTAAAATGAACAATGTTTTTTTTTTAAATAACTTAAAACTACACACATCAAAAGTGTCCAGGGACCAACATATATCCCTGCAATAACCTTTTAGTAGTTGTAGTTTAATTTAGAAACATACATGCAACGACATCTATTGCATCAAAACGGTACTAATTAATAAGTGTGTTCACAAGATAACTTTTAAATCGTATTTTTCAAACAGTTACGATAACAAAATGTACCCTTGATTAGTTTAAATGACGCTGCTTTGAAAATCTACATAGGGTTTTTTTTTGGAGGGTGGGAAATCATCATTTGACTCCTCCCGTTCTGGGCAGAGCAGTAGGGAATGTTAGACTTCTACTGACTAAAAACCACCCACGTTCCTTTTTTGCCTTTTGTGCTGTGGCCGCGATATTTCTTTCGAACAACCCGTAGCCCCGACAAGCGGCGGCCCTTGCGGGCCTCAACCATATTGCTGACATCTCTTTGAGGCGCGCGTGGAACCGAACGCGCCGTCGACACGGCCTGTCGTCGTCTTACGACGGGCGGACGGCGAGCTAGCCCACTACTTACCGTCCACAGGCCCGCACCTACGGTGGCCGGAAGCCATCACGTGACCCCCGACGCCCAGAGCGTCTCCTATTGCGGCTGGGACGAGAGGTTCTCTCTCTCACCACGCCACCTCCTTCGCTAGCATCACTGCTTCGCCGAAGGAGGCGACGGCGTCCCATTCCCTCTCGCCCCGCAACATGGCTTGAACCAGGGCAGGACGCGAGAGGTCGCCGCCGCCGATCGTCGCTAAGAGAACACGACAGGGCTCAACCCAAGTGGGGCTCCGCCCAAGCAAGGCAGACCTCCACGGTGTGCTCCACCGTGTCCTCCGGCTGATCCTTGCAATAGTAGCATTTGGGCGTTTCCTTCCGCCTGATTCGGTGCAGGTGCCTCCCGAATCCCGAAACAACCGTGTCCGGTGAGGACCTGCGCCAGACGAAAGGTGAGAGCGCCGTGGCGCCTCTCAAGCCACTCCTCAAAGAGGAGACTTACCACCACTGTGCCCTGCACGGGGTTGCGACAGTCGCTCTCTCCATGTCGCCATGAAATCACACCAGTGGGGTCTGTCCGCCATGCGGCAATATACGGCGGCAGCGGAGTTATCCCCCAGTGTAGTGCCTCCGCGCACCATTCATGCAGGAAACTACATAGCCTAAACCCTATAGTGTGTGTTTGCTTCCCATGCATTAAATTTTGGCAGTTTAACTTCGTCTTCGACAGATGGCATTGTTCATTTGACACCATTTTCAGAATTGCGGTGTTAATATTTGTCGTGAATAGTCAACAAATACAAATTGACAGGTACACAGTAAGAAAAACAGCTGTAAAAACTTTAAAATAAAAACCCAATTAATAGTACATTGTTACCTTAGGGGTGAAAGGAACTTATTTAGTCCCGAGTCGCACGTAGTTTGGCGCCTGAGCGCAGCGAGGGCGCTAATAGTTCGAGGGACTAAATAAGTCTTTAACCCGAGGTAAACACTGTGCTTTTCATTACGAATACAAGGAAAGTTGATGGGAATAGGCTTGCCCCCGATCACCTAATCGGTGGATGGCAATAGGCTTTGCTCCTAATTACATCGGTTGATGGCAATAGGCTTGCCCCCAATTACATCAGTTGATGGCAATGGGCTTGCTCCTAATTAAATCGGTTGATGGCAATAGGCTTGCCCCAATTACATCAGTTGATGGCAATGGGCTTGCTCCTAATTACATTGGTTGATGGCAATAGGCTTGCTCCCAATTACCCAAATCGGTTGATGGCAATAGGCTTGCTCCTAATTACACCAATTGATGGCAATAGGCTTGCTCCTAATTACATCGGTTGATGGCAATAGGCTTGCTCCTAATTAGATTGGTTGATGGCAATAGGCTTGCTCCTGATTACATCGGTTGATGGCAATAGGCTTACCCCCAATTACATCAGTTGATGGCAATAGGCTTGCTCCTAATTACATTGGTTGATCTTAATAGGCTTGCACCTAATCACATCGGTTGGTGGCAATAAGCTTGCTCCTAATTACATTAGTTGGTGGCAATAGACTTGCTCCCAATTACATAAAATAATTTGACAGCTGTCAGTAGAAAGCGATTCTCCCTAGGGCTGAAAAGTAGTACTTTCAGCCCGCTCCGCAGGCACGTTCTGACCTACTTTCAGAGTATGAGTAATGAAAAATTAGATAAGACCCGCGACGTAAATATATTTGTTCAGTGTGGAAATCGAATACAGGACATGCAGAGCCACAGTCAAACGCCGAGGCACTGCGCCAACCATGCCGTCTTATCGGCTGTGGCTGCCTTGGGCATTGCCGCAACTTTGCTTAACAATGGCCAGATTGCACTTTCCGTTTACAAATTGCCGTCGAATCTTACCCCAACTTGCAACATCACCAAAAATCTGCGATTGGCCATGGAACAGATGTCTTTGCAAATAAACTGCTTTAAACAGGAGAGAGTCGCCTGGAATTAGATGTAGATGCGAAAATTCCACTTTACGAAGAGTTTTCCCATCCAGTGCCAACAGAAGATCCCGAAAGAGTTAGGCAGTGGTGTACCTAATCGTAAACCCACATTTTGCCAGTAATGTTCAAGCGCCATGGAATAGGGGGCGTTTGATGTCTATAGATATAATATTGCCATCGACCTGGCACGAAAACCACGCTCCGTGGCCTCTACTGCGAAAACACTTTGCAATCAAACCTCGGACCTCATCCTCAGTAGTTGCACTTGAGACCACTCGATCAACGAGACAGTCACACATCATAATTTCCACGTGAACAAAGTCGCGGGTATCAGCTAGTTATTATATAAGAAAATCTCTAAAGTTCTTCAACAGCATATAGACACTTATTCAACAGGAAACTCTTAAGCTCCTTTTTAAAGGAACTTGAGTAAATAGCGCTTTTTAGATGTAAAGGCAACTTATTAAAGGCATGTATTTAAACCGTTATCTGTATATTCCCTTTTTTCGAACAAAATATTTTAAAGTTACACCAAAAATACTGACTTGCACACAAATTATGCACACTAAAGAAATCAAATTTAGTATCCTTTTTAATGGCATTTGCAGAACTCTTTTACTGAACGAATAACTATTATCAAAATAGTTTATCTTATAATTATTTAGCCTAACAAACATTTTAAAACTTTTTTAAGGAAAACCTACACCTGATTTACTCCATGACGCGCGCTCGCTTCGCTCGCATATTAGATAACACTAATATCTTCTGTCCCCGAAGTGCCGGGCCTCCGCCGGCCTCCTTCGTCGGCCTACGGCCCGGTGCCCATGCCGCCCATAAAGGACACTGTCGCGAGACGGTCGTATTAGATACCAGTTTTAGAAATTCCGTAGTAAGATTGTACAATTTAGAGTGCAAGTTAGTATTTTTGATAAGCAATTAGTATTTTTGTTTTACAAATCATATATCCGATGTACTAACTACATTTTTGGTGTGAATTCGATAAAAAAGGTCATCTCGTTTTGTGTGATTTTTTAGACTTTTTGTAGGACATGTTTAGTTAATCAATTGGTTTTTTTGCACAGCATTCATTTTTCTGGTATGCATTCAGTTAATTAGTGGAGTTACCTAGTGTGCTGAAAAATTAAACAGATGTGCATTTAAATATAACCCCTTATTAAATAATATAACCGATTGGTATCTAGGACTGTGTCTCACAATATTAAGGTTTGGCTGTACCCTATAACGTACAATGTCTTGTCTGCGTGTGCCTTCTCTAATTTGTCGTTCTTCTGCTGTCTCATATTCATGTATATATTTGGCCATGTTACTTAGCAGTACAAATACATAAATGCTCGGCACCGTAATAATATTTAAATTTCTAAAATGTTCACGGCAACTCTCTGTTTGCGGAATACGGATTAGTGTGCGAATTGCGCGTTTCTGTAGTACAAAAGCTCTTTTTATGTTATAGTCATAACTATTTCCCCAAAACATTATGCTATACCTGATCTTGGATTCTACCAACGCGAAATATACCATTTTGAATTGCTTAATGCTAATTTCTGTTCTAAGTGACCTTAAAGCATAACATGCAGAACATACTGATGCATTTATAGCATTTAATTCTGCCTTCCAATTTAAATGTTCGTCTATACGTATACCTAAAAATTTGACTTCTTTGACGAGAGCAATTTTCTCATCCCTCAAAACTATCTCTAAATCATCCTTATTACGGGCTGTCGTTTTAAATAATATTATATTGGTCTTTGCAGTGTTGATTAACAATTTGTTTATTGTAAACCACGCGTGAAATGCTTGTAATAAGGCTGCATTTACAGAGTCAGTTAATTTGTCTAGGAGCACTTCCGACGTTTGGCTCCCAGACTGGAGCGGGCCGCGGCTGCCTTTAGGTGGCTCTTGCCCAATCTGGGGGGGCCAAACGCCTCCTGCCGTAGGCTGTATGCGGGGATCGTGCGGTCCATGGCCCTTTACGGGGCCCCGGTGTGGGCGCGTGCCGTGAGGAAGCGGGCCGTCCACTACCTGAACGCGCCCCAAAAGGTTATGGCCGTAAGGCTTGTCCGCGGGTACCGCACGATCTCCCGCGAGGCGGCGATTCTCCTTGCCGGATTGCCGCCGTGGGATCTGGAGGCGATAGTCCTCGCGCGCCTACAAGAGTGGCGCGCGGAGGCGCTACACCGGGGGGTCACTCTGCTGCCGCGGCACATTGCTGCGCGGCGGACAGACCTCCGGTGCGATCTCATGGCGGCATGGAGACAGCGACTGTCGCAACCCAGCGCAGGGCACGCCACGATAGTGGCGGTAAGTCCCCTCTTTGAGGAGTGGCTGGAGAGGCGCCACCGCCACGGCGCCCTCACCTACCAGACGGTAGACACCCGGTAAACACCCGTGTCCGGTGAGGACCTGCGTCAGGTGACTGTAAATTAAAATTAAAAATAATTAATTTAGGTCACAGAATTACTAAGTGAGCGACTGACTGCGAGCGACGAGAAATCAACAGAACGACAATTTACAAACATTAATTTGAGCTACTTAAAATAAAAAATGAGTAGCTTCATAATATTTGATCGACCTAATATTTGTATGAGTGACAACTTTACGTGCTGCATTTTTTTCAATATTTGGCAAATGATTTATTTATACTGAACGGCATTTTATCATAAAAGACACTTACCCTGTAGAAAATAAGAAGAGGGTAATGCAAAAGTTTGATGGATGGATGTTTGTTAATCAACCACGTCATTACGGCCGAACGGATCTTGATTTTTGAAACAGAGGTAGATTTTAGTAGACGGGCCCTGTCGTTGGCGTGTTCGTGTTCCACGCGTGCCTCAAAGAGATGTCAGCAACAATGAAGGGGCCCCAAAGGAACGACCTCTGCCGGGGCTGAGGGTTGTCCGCAAAAGATACCACGGCCCCGAAACACAAAGGGCTGAGAAGGAACATGGGTGGTTTTTAGTCAGTAAATGTCTGACACTTCCTTCCGCTCCGCCCAGAGCGGGGGGAGTCATTCGATAATTTTCAACCCTCCAAGCTACCTCTGTGCAGTAACAAACATCCATTCATCTAATACAAAGGGCTAACACCACACCACATCTACCTTTCTAACCGGTCAAGTGCATGTCGGACCACGCACAGTGTAGGGTTCCGGTTGCCCATCAAAATATTATGTGAATTTACTAAACTGATTAACCACTCTGCCTACCTGCCTCCGAACGGTGATTTTTATTATAAAAATCAAACAAACTAACATTTGCAGTTTTAAGACCAGGAAAATATTTTATACAGGTAGGTACATTTTATAAGTCATCAAATGACTCCTCCCGCTCTGGGCGAACGGAAGGAAGTGTCAGACTTCTGTAGACAGACTAAAAACCACACATGTTCCTTCTTAGCCCTTGTACCGAGCGAGGCGAGGCCGCAGTATCTCTTTCGAACAACCCGCAGCCCCGACGCGCGACGGGAGTACTAAGAGTCCTTGAGCAATGGTTGCGGACGGACGGACAGACTGACTGTAATTGGTCAATTTTTATTTCATGACTATTCATGGAACATAATTTTAATTAACACCGCGGTTCAGAAAAGGCATCAAATGAACAACGCCATCTATCGAAGACGAAGATAAACTGCTAAAATTTAATGCATGAAAAGCGATCAAACATACTATAGGGTTTAGGCTATGTAGATTCTGAAAGCTAACTACAGAGCCGACTAATACCTACCTACAGAGTACCTTTTGCTACCATAACTTTTTTATTAAAGTTATCTTGTGAAGGCAATTCTAAATAAGTACCATATTCGTTTAATAGATGTCGTTGCTTGTCTCATTCTTGATCATAATGATAACGTTCTTCTTAAAAACTATAAATTCATATATCTTTTGATAGGGAGCACCGATTACGATGAAACAAAGACTAAGAAATACCCCAAATTACACACAATATTTATGTATAAAAGTTACGTACATTAGTTTCGTAAATTTTACGTGATGCTTAGTCATCGAAACAGACAAACAGACAAACAGATAAACAGACAAACAGACAAAAATTCCAAAAATGCTGGAAATGAGTTCTGTTGGTTATACTTGAACACCCTGAAAATTCCTTTTTTACTTAAATATTTTCGATGTACAAAAATAATTTTTCTACAGATTTAATAGATGTATAGATATACCTAGATGAAGTGTTTCGATTAGAAAGATCCTCAAAAAAAACAAAAAAGGAGTTTTCAATTAAAAAGATTTTAATATGACAGGAACAGTGGAAATATTCCATTCCCGATACTTTTAGTGCAGACTGCGTACATAAATCTGTAGAAAAAAAATATTTTTGTACATTGAAAATATTTAAAAAAGGAATTGCCAGGGTGTTAAAGTATAACCAACTGAACTCATTTCCAGCATTTTTGGAATTTTTATCTGTTTGTCTGTTTATCTGTTTGTCTGTTTCGATGACTAAGCATCACGTAAAATTTACGAAACTAATGTAGGTAACTTTTATACACAAATATTGTGCGTAACTTAGGGTATTGCTTAGTCTTTGTTTCATCGTAATCGGTGCCCTCTATCAAAAGATATTTGAATTTATAGTTTTCAAGAAGAACTTTATCATTATGATCAAGAATGAGACATGCAACGACATCTATTAGCTGCTGCTTTATTAATATAAAGCAGCTTACAAAACGTTGCTCAAACTGAACTTTTTAGCAGTTCGATATGTAAAACCTCAATTGGAAAAATCGTCTCTATCTTAATATATTTAAGTTACCCTTTGTGTATTTCTAGTCGCTTACTTAGTAATTTTGTCGCTCAGTTAGTAATTTTAATATCTGAAATGGATTAATTACAACCCACTTTTTGTAAGCTCGTTCCGGATTTTATTATTAATCAATATTCGTCGTTAGTTTAGTTTATTTTTCGCTTACTCAAATTCATACCGCTCAAGTTATTTCCCGACTACGGCAAAGCCAAAGGAGGGTTCTGATTTTGACTGGCTATGTATGTATGTATGTTTGTATTTTTGTATGTATGTATGTATGTGAGTATCTTCATCTGTTCCCTCATAGCTTCTAATCCACTTATCGGAACTCGACATATGAGGTATCGCTAGAACCGTCTTAATTTTCCGCTGAACATAGGCTACATGACGTGTCACATAAAGCGATTTGGCGCCCTCTAGCGGACAAAAAGTAAGGCTTAAAAAATAAAAATGGAGATAAATACGCCGTGTTTGGTATCATTTGAAAGATCCTCACTTGTACATTTCCAAAATATTTCTCAAATTTAAAATCACGCCCTCTAGCGGACAAAAAGTCAACAGTGAAAAAAAAATTAACACCAAAATTGTTTAAATAAAAAAAAGTAAAAAACTAAAACCCGACTACGACAAAAAAAATGACGCTGAAAAAGTATGAAACAAGATTTTCAGGTTAGAACAAAAAGAAAAGCCGTAGTCACACGTTATAGATACCAACTTTAATACCGTGTGACTACGGCTTTTCTTTTTGTTCTATCCTGAAAATCTTGTTTCATACTTTTTCAGCGTCGTTTTTTTTCTGTCGTAGTCGGGTTTTTTAAAACAGTAGGTATATCATCATCAGTCGCTTAGTTATTTTATATTCGCTCGTTTTATAATTCCCCTTTTGTTAACCGTGGTATTATTTAACAGGAACAATAATAAATATATGGCGGAACCCTGATGACTATTCTACGGAACCCCTAGGTTCCGCGGAACCCACTTTGGGAATCCCTGTGTAGACGAACCATAGTGCGCCGCACGCGTTGTTATAGTCCCGCACTCGGCCAGTCGGCCCACACACTTGTAGTGCTCAAACATTCGGCGAATCAATCTCGCACGCCACACTGGATTATCCGCATCGTCGATAACGAATGTAAACACATACGATACACAAGTACCCAACACCCACGAGCACTGCGATAAATAACTAAATAGCAATGTGTTGCATCGGGGCTGCGGGTCAACTGGACCCACTCGAACTGAACCCACGAGTTCAGTCGAACAAATCACATTTTAAATTGTTTTTTTTTCCATAGTTTTATTGTGGGTCCAGTTGTAAGCGGGTCCAGTTGACCAAAGACTTATATACTTTTTTTCACTCAGGTATAATTTTCTTTTTTAATTCGCGGCCGAGGACCCAAAGGGCTAAGAAGGAATATGGGTGGTTTTTACACCGGTATCTATAAACAAGTCATAGTGATTACTTGAGTAAAAGTCATTGTTTAAGATACGATTTTTTCTCTGTAGTTTAAGGCGACATTAACTGCCCGCGCCCTTGAGCGAGTGGGAGGAGAGAGCGATATAGGCCGATAGAGGAGCTGAGGGAGTCAGCGATACACTGCCACCCGTCGCCCGCCAGAGCCCCGCTTCAACGCGCACCAAGATTTAATTTATTAAAAAAAAATACGCAGTAATGTTAAAATATTTTTACGTAAGTCTTTAGTTGGTTAAATTTCCTTTCTGATAGTAAAAAAAAATAACAGTTATCGCTCAAAATATTGAGCATTTCGAGACGAAAAAGTTTTTTCGTGTTGTTTCTAGTGATTTTTTTTTCGAGGTTCTTGATTAATTTTAGAAAATATTTTTGCATAAGTCTTTTACCTATACATTTGACTATACACTGTATTTTTTTTGGAATTGTAATATGTAGCAATACGGCTAACTCTGCAACGAAAAACAGGTCGTTTTTACGGTGTCCCTCTATGGCAGCGCCTTAATAATTCCTTGATGTTAGAACTTCCAAAAGTTAGAATTCTTAGGTTATTGACGGTTCTGCTCGCTTAAACCCTTGTCCATTGCATAAAAATGTATGCATAGGTAATTACTTAAGTTCAAGTAATTACTTTAACTTGACTATAGATACGACGATATGATTTCCCATCCTCCCACAAGAACAACAAGTGCATGTCGGACCACGGCACCACGCACACTGTAGGGTTCCGTTGCCGTAGATGCCCATCAAAATATGTGAACCCACTCAACTGATTAACTACCCTGCCTACCTGCCTCCGAATGATGATTTTTATTGCAAAAATAAAACATTCTTATACATTTGCAGTTTTAAGACCTGTGCCACCCTGTGCTCCCATACATTATGTAAAGAAAAATATTTTAAACAAAACATTTTATAGGTTTAATTTATTTTATTTATTTTCGCCATCTTACGACTATCTTCTTTACAGGGTATACCCTAATGCGGTAGTGTACACAATAAAAAATAAATTAAATATTGGAACTCGTTGCAAAGTTGGTCGACTATTAGATTACTCGTAAACTTGTAAAGCCTACTTAGCTGTGATAGTTTTCCTTTATATCAGATGATTAGTTTTTAATCAATGATAATGTGTATAGTTTTTTAATGAATGTAGATGGCTATAAAAGGAGAGGAAGGCCAAAGAAACGATAGATGGACTGTGTGAAGGATGATATGGCTAGAAAGGAGGTGACTGCTGAGATGACGAGAAATAGGGAAGTATGGAAGAAGAAGACATGTTGCGCCGACCCCAAATGAATTGGGATAAGGGCAGGAGAATGATGATGAATGTGTATAGTTTTTTATCAATTGTCAAAGTCGTCGAGGGATCGCGCACTGAGACTTATAGGGGTTAAAGCTTACGTGTCGGCGTCGCGCGTCGGGGTGAATAAAAAGTGTGGTGATTTGTTGTTTGTATACGTGTAGCACGCACTGGACAGCGGGTGGCGGACAGCGGGTGGCGGACAGCGGGTGGCGGACAGCGGGCCGCGTGTGTGCAACTCATGTTGACACACCGCGCGTGATATGATTGTATGCGTGTGTTCGCTGTCCAACAGCCTCTCAAGTAAACACAGGCGCCTACATCGGCGGTAGCAGCCCCTGGCTGTAAGCCTGAAACTCAAGGCATCTACAGGATTTTTTCAGGTTAAGGTGAATCCGACGAGGTAGCCCGCGAAATCCCAATTTTCTTACGATCAGCCTATGAGTCTTTGGTCAACTGGACCCACTCGAAATGGACCCACGGGTTCAGTCGACCAATTCAAAATTTTAACTGGTCGACTGGACCCACTACCTAATTTTATTATAAAGTACCTACAGTCACGCACACGCAGTTACGCCGAATCTTTTAGTTTTATTAATCTCAATTCTCTCACAAACTACCAGGAGGCCAGAATAGTAAAGCAGTAGTATAATAATAAAAAAGTATAAAAAAAAATTAAAAACTACCAGGAGGCCAGAAACATGAAGGAGGTATTGTATCTTGTTAATAGAATAATAGAAACCTCATAATCAAATCTCGATACATTTCTAATAACATGCAATGATGACACTACTAGACTTCACCATTCTGGTGTCCTGGTACTTTCGAACACTTCTTTACTATCCTTGTTTCTCATCTCCATTACAAAATGAAAATAAAAGAAAAAAGTTGCATGGTATTAGAACGGTTTATAGATTTAATTATGAGATTCCTATCACTTCATCATCATCATCATCATCACTACATAGTATAAAACAAAGTCGCTTTCTCTGTCCCTATGTTCCTTTGTATGCTTAAATCTTTAAAACTACGCAACGGATTTTGATGCGGGTATTTTTAATAGATATAGTGATTCAAGAGGAAGGTTTTAATACCTTTTTTGCACCCGTGCGAAGCCGGGGCGGGTCACTAGTTAACAATATACAATACCTCCTTCATGTGTATAATTTTATACCTAAATTTTTAGCCATCTGTGATTTTTATAAAGTACCTTCTTATTTTTTACGTACCGTGTTATACTTGAATATTACATTATGTTAATAAATATTAGACTTTTGTTTTTTATTAACATTTGTGCCTAATTTAAAAAGATTTGAGGTTTGGATTAAGAATAAACACTACCAATTTAAATTGCGTTTTATTATATTTTGACTAAACACTTTTGCGCTCGACTGTACCCGCTGGTACCTTTAAACCATAGATGTTTTTTTTCAATTTTGCATGTGGGGTCCAGTTGACCAATAAAAATAAATAAATATAATCTTGTGGTCAACTGGACCCGCGGGTCCAGTAGCGAGTGGGTCCAGTTGACCAAAGACTCCTATAATGTTCCCACTGCAGGGACTCAAGCCTCAAGTTGGGCTATGGATATATATAATCCACCACGCGGGCCCAGTGCGGGTTGGTTGATGTCACAATGTCTTCGAATTTTTTGGTTCTAAGGCTGAGATTCAGAGACGAGTCTAAGCTTGAACTTACACTTCCATCTGTCAAAATCAACGACTTACCCTTAAATTTGTATTCAGAGACGTTCGGAACACGTCTTAAACTTAGCGTGAACTAAGATAAGCCAAGTAGTCAATATCGACTACTTAAGATGGAACTAGCGCCACCAAGTGGGCTAAGGTGTAACTAATTTCGACAATGAAAAAGTTGACATTTATTCGAGCGTGTGGTATTCTTTTCTCTTATAGATTGTAAAATTACGTATTAGCATCATAAAATGGAAAATATCGAAGATATTTCTTCATTCTTTGAAGAAGTCGACGAATTGGGGACTTATGACTCAATTTCAACGAGTTCATTCCCCGAAGTACCGCGTCGGGGCAATGTTTATTTTCGAGACCTAGCAGATCCTTTTGAATTATACACTGATGAAGAACTTTTTCGTAAGATGAAAAGGGAGCCTTTCTAGCAGCCATGATACCGTATCTTCGCTCACTTGTCAAACTTTCATAACTCCCGCGGTTTACAAAGAGGTTGTAACATAAATAAATAGGTTTGTGTCTCAAATATTTTGTTTCACTCACTCCAATAGCATTTTGTATTTATTGCGATCCTGCTTTAATTTTTATTTACGCCTGTCTACACAGTTTCATAAAAACCGTAACTCACCGATGAACATTTTGCTTTTAAAAATGGCCATAGAGAAGAGAGTGTAAGCTTAGCTAAGACCTTGCTAAGACCGACGTAAGTTTGACGGGGACTGTGTCTCTGAATATAAATTTCTAAGATGCGCTTAGCCACGACTTGGCTTAGAGCGGTCTTCGCCCGTCTTATGTTCTTGTCTCTGAATCTCAGCCTAAGAGTACCTATGCCGGTTTCGTTACAAACTCACGATGTTTTCCTTCACCGTTTTGACCGGCGGCCGTACAAACATGAGCTGTGCACGCAATGATGTCTGTTCTGATATACTGTCTACTGCTCCAGTGTTTGCTTTTTCCAAGTTCACTCAACAGTGTTGTAGGTCTCGCGCACCTCATCTTCTTATAAGGTAGGTATCACCTTTATTCCAATAAGGTCAAATCAGTATCCTTCGTTCATTATCAGCTTATTTATTGAAGTCTGATTCATCGTCACAACGCAGCCAAACAATCTTAGCACATCCATATTTGTCTCAGTGTGTTATTCTACTTTCGGCGTTACTGCATTCGCTCAGCTATCCGTACTGGTATCAAGGCGTCGTTGTCACAGCATTGCGATTGCCCGATTAGCCGTGTGTGGTATGTACTTGCCGCAATCTGTCAAAATATAACATCCGTCTTTACATTACAAAGGGATCCTCCAAACTAGTTTTCGCAAACACGCCATTCAGACAAGGTTTGTAACACGGAGTATCGTAAAACAGTACTGCAAGTCGATAAATTAAACAAATCTTACACAAATACACATCTACCCATTAACCAAGAGCAAAATGAAACTTGACTCTCGGTTAAAATCACAAAATTGTGATGAAACTGAGAAACTTGGACTTGAGCGGGAAGCCAGTCGCCAGTATTAATGATCTTATCCGTTGTGCTCTGGCCACCTATTTCGTGAGCCAGCTATTTTGGAACCCAATGGGCTGGCAGTCTGGCACGGGTCGATGGGAAGAGACCAGATGGTATGACCGTAATGCCATGGAAGTTGGGTAACTAGGCCTTTGGTGTGGGATGCAACTTGTGTCGACACCCTTGCGCCATCCCATCTTCCTGCACGGTGAGCTGTGCTGGGGCGGCTGCTGCAGCTGCTGAAAACCTCAAACGGCGCAAATACACACATAACTTAATTGGTAGTTATGTGTTTGAGCCGTTTGGGGTTGAAACACTGGGGCCATGGGGTCCGAGTGCCCACCTAATTTTTCAGGAAATTGCCAAGCGCTTGGTCGACTCTTCACGTGACCAGAGGCCTGGAATATTTTTTGGGCAAAGCATCAGCATTCCCATCCAACGTGGGAATGCTGCCAGTCTTCTGGGCACTTTTCCTGTTGGCAGCGTGTGGACGAATTTTTTGACGCCCTGTAGTTCTACCCTTTTTGATACTTCTAAGTTGCGGCTAAAGGTGGGTGTGAACATAGACTTAAGATTAGCCGGCTAAACTTAGGTTTATCTCCGAGAAGCAGCTAAAGTTCGATATCATTTTAGTTTGAGTCGTGATATTCCATCTTCAGCCGGCTAATGTGCACATTAACCGAAACGAAACGGCTATTTTACGTTATTTTAATGATTAGGTAGATATTGTTTTAAGTAAATAATATTTTGTAATTGTAATTTTGACAAAACTAGTTCTTCGGTTCCGTCAGCAGGTCGACGGGCTCCTACTTCTGTCTGCAGGGTTTAAAGGGACCTAACTAACCGAACCTCGGGGTGCCCCTGACGTCGACCGTCTAGGGTTAGCGTTTCCGTACTATACGCGATAGTGTGGGCCCACACTATCGCGTATAGTAAGAACTAGTTAAGCCTAGGGGAAACTAGTTTGTCCTAAAATCGGGTTTGGCAGGTAACAGATACATAAAAGTATGTGTAATGAGGGTGATTATCTATATCTATATATACATATAATAAAACAGTAAAAAAACTGTGTCTGTACATTGAATATATTGAAAAAAAAATAATTGAGGGGGGTTTAGGAACAGTAATAGAGCACGAATCCAAAAAAAAAATTCTGTCTGTTTGTCTGTGTGTCTGTTTGTTTGTACACGCTAATCTTCGG
This sequence comes from Diarsia dahlii, assembly GCA_949775195.1. Lineage (NCBI taxonomy): Eukaryota > Metazoa > Arthropoda > Insecta > Lepidoptera > Noctuidae > Diarsia > Diarsia dahlii. The sequence goes on from OX459201.1 coordinate 97,004, forward strand.
AACTACTTGACGGATTTGAATGATTATTTTTTTGTTGTATAGGTATTAAGTCTGGGCAACATATAGGCTATAATTTATCTTGGAAACTTGAACACCTGATGCAGAACCGCAACAGACCAGCTAAACTATAAGAGATACAAAAATGGTACCATATCAAAAATTGTTCCACGTGATGAGCATTTTAAATATATGTATATATTTTTTTCATTTTTTTTTTTTGCTGGCATAAGCAACAATATCCGCGTACGAAGTCGCGGGCAGAAGCTAGTTTTTTAATAAAAGTTTTCGTGTCAAAATAGTAAACATTATTACATTGTTTCCTTTTTCATTTCCTTGTACATTTTTAGCCAAGGGCCTGCGGTTACACTTAAGTTTAGCCGTAGAAGAAACTAACATTAACACCTCCTCGAAGTTAGACCTAAGTTTAGCCGGCAAAAGTTGCTCAATTGATATTGTAGTAGAGGGGCAAACGCGTGACGTTATTTTTTTTTGTAATGGCGGCACGTGGACAGAGTCGTTTTGGTAAGTGGGGATTGTCGAACGGTCACTTTGCATCGAGACACGGACCGAGTCACTTCTCCAAAACGAAACTGTCGGCTTGCCTAGTGAAATTATTATTGTCACTTGGTACTGTTTATTAAGTGTGATAGTTTTAGATTATTAGTATCTGAAGTATCTGATTAAAAGTGTGGTTATATTTACACGTTGTGTAATTGTGTTATAATTCAACGACACCTACAAAATGAACCCTCTACCATCGAACCAAAGTGGTGACGACCCTATCGCTCCGCCATCGCTGGCGTCGTCATATATTTTATAATAATTTTAGTTCTGTAAATTTTAGTTTGTAAATATTGTTATAAACTTTTATTATTGGTCCGTGGACAAAATATTAAAATTGTCTCCTGGTTATATCCATCTTTTTGATAAAGCTTAACATAATTATTAAATTCTGCTCTGAAATCCACTTCATCTGACATTGTACTTCATCTGACTTTATAAACTTATTTATACTACACCTGCTTGGAAAGTACCTTGATATATTTAAAATGTCACTTACGGGATATCTTCCGTGATTAGTATTTGTTTTGAGTTCCCGATATTTCGACGCTGTTGCAAGCGCCATGATCGCGGGTTAACTGGAAGATGCGGGTGGATGGAAAAATTGTTAGGAGCAGACGAATCTGTCTACCCTCTTTCTTGTCAAGAGAAGCAATTGAAATAAAGAAACACAAAAATTTCAATCGAGAAGATGGCTTTAAATTGTCAAGTACGTGGAATCCAGTTTTGAGTATGCTTAAAAGCAGCCAGCAACATATCAAAGACTTTAAAAAACCTGGTGATACTGTGAGTGTGTTTTGCCGTGACTTAGTGTCGAGTTCCAGTAGTGCGCGAAATAAAAGACAAAGAAAGAGGGTAGACAGATTCGTCTGCTCCTAACATTTTTTTCCATCCACCCGCATCTTCCAGTTAACCCGCGATCATGGCGCTTGCAACAGCGTCGAAATATCGGGAACTCAAAACAAATACTAATCACGGAAGATATCCCGTAAGTGACATCTTTATTATTATTTTCGTAAACTTATATAGTTTCTTAGCTATTCAGCTAGTTTTAACTACGTTAACGGGTCTAAACCAAGTTAACGTAGCGTGTGTGTGTGTGAGTCGTAAGAGGAAATCTCATTTTCCTCGATTTGCATGAACTTCCTTACTATTCTGCAGGTGTTTAGAATTGCAGCCTTTTGGAGTGTAATATATATTGAATCCTTAAGGTCTATTAATTTGAGACTATGGTGGAGGTGATTGGGTATAACCCCCGTAGCGGAGACAACTATGGGAACTACGTACACCTTTTCCTGTTCCCAAATTCTGGTTACCTCTTCTTTTAGTTCCACATATTTACTGATTTTTTCTCCTATTGTTTTTTGCAAGTTATGTGTATTAGGAACTGCTATGTCTATGAGGTAAGTGACTTTATTAATTTTATCCTGAAGTATAATATCTGGTCTATTGCAATGAATGGTCCTGTCGGTCATAATACCGCGGTCGTAGAAGAGTTTGTGTGTAGTGTTTTCAAGAGATATTGCTGGTGTGTATTTGTAGTAGGGAGTAGTGTTTTGTATCAGTTTATGTTTGAGAGCTAGACTTTGCTTTGGTGAATGATATTTGCTACCTGATTGTGTCTGTGAGTGTAGTCTGTTTGTGTGAGTGTTGTGCATGCCCCTGTGATGTGCTGGATGGTCTCCGGTTGCTTGTGGCATTTGCGGCACTTATCGTTGGTTATGGTGGGATCCTTAATAATATATTTCCTGTAGTTTCTAGTGTTTATAATTTGATCTTGTATGGCAATAATAAATCCTTCGGTTTCCGGGAATAAACTACCTATCATTAGCCATTTATTTGATGCGATTGTATCTATATGAGACTGTTCTAAATCATGGGGATGTCTGCCGTGCAACACTTTCTTTTTCCAATCCTCTATCTTTTTCTCTTGTGGGTTATCATTGTTAGTGTGTTGTGTGTCTATTCGTTCGTTTAGGTGAAGTGGTGTATAGTTGAGGTCGTTCATCACTATAGCTTTATGTATGTTGCTTGTGTTAGATTTGTTATGAAAGAATGTTTTTAATCTACTTATTTGTTTTTGCCAAAGGTGCTGGACATCTATTAGGCCTCTCCCTCCGTGTTGCCGTTTTATAGTTAGCCTTTCTATTGCAGATTTAGGGTGAAGGTTATTATGTTTAGTTAGTGTCGTGCGTGTTGTTCTCTCTATTTGCTGGATGTCCGTTTTTTTTTGACCATTTGACCACTCCAAATGAGTATGTTAAAACTGGAATAGCGTATGTGTTCAAAGCTTTAATTAAATGTTTTCCGGATAGCTGGGTTTTACATACTGCGACCACTCTTCTCTTGTATTCTGTGTTAAGTGTTTGTTTAATTGTTGTGTGATCTAATCCTATAATCTGTTTGTATCCTAAATATTTATATAAATCAGTGGGTTCCATAGCAGTAATTGTGTCATAAGTGTCAATTGCATAGTCACCAGGTTTAATTTTGCCTCTTATTATATGTACCGTTTTACATTTGTCTAATCCAAACTGCATGTTTATGTCTTTGCTAAATTTTGTTGTGGTTTCTATTAATTTATTCATGCCTTTTTCAGTTTTTGAGTATAATTTAATATCGTCCATATATATAAGGTGTGAAATATTCGTTTCTTCTGTTGTATGTTTAAGACAATACCCGGCCTGGCAACGCTGCAGTAAGTGAGATAGAGGATTTAGAGCGAGACAGAACCATAAAGAGCTCAAGGAATCTCCTTGATAAATACCCTTTTTTATGGCTATCTGTCTAGTTGTGACAGTATTATCATGATAGTTTAACTGAAGTGTAGTTTTCCAATGGGACATAATATTTTGTAAAAAGTTAATTAAATTTGGATTAATTTTATATATCTGTAAAATTTGGATAAGCCAGGAATGTGGAATGCTATCAAAAGCTTTTTTATAGTCTATGTAGGTGCAATGTAAATTTCTATTTTTTGTTGCAGCATGTTTGTGTATTATCGAATCTATTACTAGTTGCTCCTTACATCCCATGTGGCCTCGTCTGCAACCCTTTTGTTCCTCTGCTATTATGTTGTGGTGTTCTATGTGTTTATTGATTTTTGTAGTGATTGCTGATGTTAGGATCTTGTATATAGTAGGTAGGCAAGTAATTGGTCTGTATTGAGAAGGCTGTGGAGAATATTGGGTTTTTGGCAACATGTAGGTTTATACCAGTAGCAAAAAATTCGGGCACATGTTGTTTCCCTAATATAATATCTGTAAAATTTTTGGCTAAAACTTTGTGTAGTGATTCTAGTTTTTTATACCAGTAATTATGAATTTTATCAATGCCGGGGGATTTCCAGTTGTGAAGTCTGGCTGTGATACCAGTAATATCAGATTCCGTTAACTCAACAAAGTCCATTTCCTCTAACGAAATCCATCTTGTTTTTTCCTCTGTTATCCATTCGGATTTATCATTATGTTGCACTTGCTCTTCCCATATTCCAGACCAAAATGATTCAAGTTGTTCTGCTGTTGGTAATTATTATTATATATAATATCTATATATAATAAATAAAAAGAGAAGTCCTGACTGACTGATTGACTCATCAACGCCCAGCCCAAACCCTTGGACCTAGAAAGCTGAAATTTTGCACAGAGGTTCCATTTATAATGTAGACAAGGAATAAGAAAGGATTTTTCGAAATTCAACCAAAAAAAAAAAAAAGTTAAAAAGGGGATGAAAGTTTGTACGGAAAATCGTCATTTTCACGGCGAAGCCGCTGGCAAAAGCTAGTTTTAAATATAGATAAGAACCGTGACAGTACCTTGATACTTTATCAAATTTACGGTAGAAAGTACGTCATAGCATATCGAACAAATATGCGGGGAGAAAAAGCATCTGAGCGGGAGAGAAAAGTGTATGAAAATCCATTTCTTACGTGGTTTTTCTTTTTTAATTTTGGGTAAGACTATGCGCCGGTAACCTAAATATCAAAAGCCAAAAAGTTTTTACAGTGAGTTTTTATCTCCAAGTTCGAAGAAGTCGGTTAAAAATGATACTGGCCACTAGCTGTGTGTTGGATGGTGTCGGGCTGGCAGTGCGACCCTGCGGCGGCAGGATAAACAATTTGAAAAAAGAACATGTGAAAATTGCAGACGCCATTGGCGCCATTTTCAATTTGAATTAGAATTTAAATTTAGTTTTTTATTTTCCTCGTAGGTGTAGTATGAAGCACTATGTATCACTCGAGAGAAAGTGCGATTCCCGATCTCGGGTGTTTTAAAGCCCTCGAGGAAGACGGCGCGCCACGAACATCAAAAGTGAGTCAACTTTTTATCTATGTGTGTAGGTGTGTGTGTGAGCGTGTATGTTTACTTGCTATAGGCGCGTGGTTTTGTGACTTCACTGTTGGTGTTCGCGGCGCGCCGTCTTTCTTTTTTTCTTGGTCTGAGTTTCTTCCCTATTTCTTAATGATCTTTTATACTCGTTGCCTAATTCATATTATTTTTCGTGCAGCATAGTGTCACTTTCTTTACTGTGCCCTATCTCCTTCATTTTAATTCTTCATCTACGAATGAATCCGAAATGATTCGTTGGTCCACAATATTTCACATACGTAACGCTATATTGTGACCACTTAACCGTATTTCTAATGAAAACATGACCGCAGCAGACCTGCTGTCTTGTATCTAAGATCAACGGGTACCATCTATCTGGCAGAAACTTGATGCTCCGTTTATTTGGTAGAACACACTTGGCATATTCTTCTTTGAACGAATGTGTTTAAGGCAAAACAATTATTTAATAGAATTATCGTTTCACCGAATGTTTAAATGGTCGAATTTTCAATGGCATACTTTTAAGATGGCAGAATTTTATTTGGTAGAATTTCACATGGCATACTATGAAGATAATTATAATGAAGGTATATTGTCAATTGTATTACAATATTTTTGAAAAATCAATACCTTGTGCTACAAAAGTTAGTAACAGAAACGAATCGCTGCAAAACCGACTCCACGTAGGTAGTCTCTTCTGCCCTACCCCGAGAGTGTAATGTAAGCCCGCCTAGGCGCGGAGTGGCGAGGCGGCCCGCAAGTTGAGGAGCAGGTGGCTTAAATGCGCGCCACCGCGGCTGAGGCTGGCCGGCAAAGGCGGCCAGCCGCAGCAATCTATGCGGATGGATATTAAGTTTATGCTCAAAGATGATTCTGACTTACAAAATTATGCGTTTTGAATTTATGGTAAATGAGTGTACACCAAATGATTTTCGGCGAAATGAAGTTTCTGCCATCCAATGCTACGTAAGCCAAATAAAATTCGGATTTAAAAAGTTCTACTATAAAAGGTAGACCCAAGATCAACAAGTTGGATGTGGCTGAGATGAGAATCCAAAGGCGGATGTATAAAATAAGGAATGAGCATACACGAGGAAGTCAGAAAGTGGCCCAAAAGTTATGTTGTAATCGTTGTCGTGATATAGGTAGGCATGTGATGCGGAGGAATGAGGAACATATCGTAAAGAAAGCTCTGGGAATGAATGTGGATGAGTATAATTACAGTAGAGGAAGACCAAAGAAACGGTGGATGAACGATAGATGGACTGTGTATAGAACGATAAAGCAAGAAAGGTGTCTGATGAGATGACGTATAGAAGACAAAACCTGCTTTACGAAAACAAAACTTGTCGTTGTAGAACTAGTTGAAAGAAGGAAAAGAAAATACTGTTTATGAATTTGTTGCGCTTTTATCCTCAACAGCGATAGCGAACGTAACCCGTTCTGAAGCGGTGCGGTGCGCGGTGGCGCTGTCGTGCGGTCTGCGATCTGTCGAGACGAGCGAGACTACCACCAGTGCAGCAGTGTCCAGTAAACCGCCGGCCGCTACCAATACTATCATCTATTAACTATTTGCTTATTCAGCGGTTGGCGATCCATCACACCACGCTGCGCGCTTGTAATTGATTCCCCGTGCGCGACCTTCGCAAGTGTGTGCTTGGGTGGTGGCGCTGCACACTGCGTGACAGCGGGCTAGCTTTCAGAGTTACTTTACAGCGAGGCAGGCAAGCTGCGGGATGTCACTAGCCTTGTGTCAGTTCCGATTGTTCATAACCTCTAGACTTACTCCGACTGTTGTGAATATGACCACTTCAGATTACTTTAGACCGCGGCCGAAAATTAAAAGAATTTATTTAGATCAGTTTACTTTTCTTCAAACCAGCTTAGAAAGTTTAATCTTTTCAAAAATTAAATTGTACATAACTTCTCAGGAACTTGTTCATAAATCTGATATTTTTTTTACTTTTGACCATTTTCCAAATATGTAGTACATTTTCAACACGTTTCGCGAATCGTGACACTATAACCTCCATCGCGTCAGTAAGTTTTGTACTCGTATCCAGTTTACGCTTGCATTAATTATGGGAAAATTGCGTTATATTTCTATGCAAATAAAGAAAATAACAAATAGTAGAAAATTTAAGGTGCATGTTGTTAATTTCGGTCAACAGCCGACAAACCTGATTACACAGGCGCGAATCGAATCTGGTTGGTTTACAATTTTTTTAAAAATACGTAGTCATCGATAATTAAGTGATCAATTGATGATACTGATGATGCAGTCGAGATATTCTGACATGTATGTAGATTTGATTGGTTATTAGTCAAAGGGTAGTCCAGCTCGCAGACTGGACCGCTCGCCCGCTCGACCGAGAGCCGCGACGTTACCGCGCCGCGCCGGCTGACAGCCGCGAGCGCGCGTGAAAGTATCGAGGAATGTAAAGTCACCTGTGAGCTGCGTGTGGCTGCGTCCACTCGCGCGCTGTGCGATAACTGCTAACATTGGATATGCGGACTTGCGGATTCGTTACAAATCATATTTAAGGTCAGGTAGCCCGCAGCGACGTCCGTCAAAAGTTAACGGAATTCATGAGGATATCATGACGTCTCGCTTTCGCTGCACCTTCGAGCGCTTGTCTTGCAATTAACTAATTAACAACAACACTTTCAAGAGGATAGTAATGAAGGAATGCATCCAGCGGGTTGTGACTCACCTCACTGACGTTCAACATATTTTTTTTCTAAAACGTTATTTTGTAGAGAACGGGCACAGGTATCGGGATCACAGCTGGATGGCGCCCCAATTGGCTCGGAACAGCAACAAGCGGCCCGGTGTCGGCGACTACCTGAGCTCGGCCGGCACTCAGGCTACCAGGCTGCCAGCGCCGAACATAACAACAGCGGGGACTCACTTGTGCGGGTGGTCGGGCTCCGGCGCGGGGTGGTGCGGTCGGTGCGGGCAGTGCGTGCGGTGCGACAGGCGGCGGTGTCAGGGGCTCATGGAGCGGGAGCGGGCGTGCGGCGGGGGTCGCGGCGGGCCGGCCGTGGTGCTTCGTGCGGAGAGCGAGGGCGCGCGGGCGCGAGTTAGCGTGCAGTCGGCGGCGCGGTTGGAGCGCGACTGGCGATGCGGCGGCGTCGCGCGCGGAGTGTCGATGTGCCGCACCCGCCTGCCGCCTGCCGCGCGCCCCGAGATGCGCGGAGGCTGCGCGCCTCCCCCGCCCGCGCCCCGCACCGGCCGCGCCACACATACCCCTGACATTGTAAACATCGAGCTCCCGTCCGCGTTGTCTCACATAGTCACATGTATCGTTCTCATTATTGATGCACTCAAAGCTCGCGGCACTTATGTAACTCGTTTCCCACTTCATCAATCGCTCCGTGTGTATCGGCCGCGGCAGTTCGGTAGCCAGTTGGCGCCGCACGTGGCTGTCAGCCCCAGGTTCATAAAGTCCAACGCCAGATACAGGCTACAGTTGCGGCACTAAAGCTCTTTAAATACTTATTTCTTTGGTTTTTATTTACAAATAAAATATTCTCGTCTCGACTGAATAAATGGTAGACTGTTTTATAATGACCACACGTTTCAAACAGGCTCACTTTTAAAATGACTTACCTTCAAATTGACCGTGGATAAGATATTGGTAAAAACACAAGTTTGTTAATCCGCTTTATCTTGAATATCTACGACAATCTGTCATTCATGTGGAATAATCCCACAGAACATCGATATAGTAATAATAATACATTTGGATACAAGTGCGGAAACTTTGTTATTGAATTTGTAATTTTTTTTTATATGAGATGGGCAACAAAGTGGCTACAAAAATATGCATGACAGGATAATTGATGACGAATGACGATACTATTATTATATAATACTAGCTTTTGCCAGCGGCTTCGCCCGCGTGAAAATTACGATTTTCCATACAAACTTTCATCCCTTATTTAAATCCCATGGGTCGAATCCTTCCTTTTTCCTTGTCTACATCATAAAGGGAACCTCTGTGCAAAAATTCAGCTTTCTAGGTCCAAGGGTTAGGGCTGGGCGTTGATGAGTCAGTCAGTCAGGACTTCTCTTTTTACCCGACTACGGCAAAGCCAAAAGGAAAAGGGTAATGATTTTGGCAGTCTATGTATGTATGTATGTTCCACCGTAGCGCCTAAACTACTGAACGGATTTTAATAAATTAGGTGTCAATAGATTCGTAAGAATAGCCCGGGTGACATAGGCTATATAAATTTTATAAATTCTTTTTATGACGGAATTTAAATGTCAAAAACTTACCTAAAAAAATATAAAATTGAGATAATCATAGCAAGTTTGGTATCAAATGAAAGGTATTGGCGAGCACATTACAAATATGTATTATATTATAGTTTAAGTACACACAAAAATAAAATTCAAAAAAAAAAAATTAAGTTCAAAAATCGAAAACCCGACTACTAACAAAATCGCGATCTTAAAAGTAGAAAACAAGAAAATAATTCTTGTCTGAAATTCTTCGTAGTCGCATGCCACCTTGCTAATGGCAATTAGCAGCTGACTTCTGTATCAATGAGAACGCCATGAAGGAGCATCAGGTATCAGTGGCATGCGACTACGAAGAATAGCAGACAAGAATTATTTTCTTGTTTTCTACTTTTAAGACCGCGATTTTGTTAGTAGTCGGGTTTTAGATTTTTGAACTTAATTTTTTTTATTTATATAGATAGATAGATTGCAAAAGTCGAATAGTTACGATTTTTTTTTTTTTAAACTTTGCCCCACACTAGGAATTTCTCCTGTATCGTGGGTGCGTTCACAAACATTTGGACTCGCATACACAAATACCCAGACCCGAAACAACTATTTGTAGGCCATACAAATATTTGTTCCGTGCGGGGATCGAACCCGCGACACGCAGCGCAGCAGTCCAATCGCTTAGCCACAGCGCCAACGGTGCCGTAGATTCCTCGGACAGGAAATATTTAAGTCTAGAGAGAACTTCGTAATCATCTGTGTTTTAGACGGTTGGTCAGGAGTTCGATGTTCGAAGATTGAGCGTATCAGCACTTAATGGCTAGGAAAGTGCTAGAATAGTGGCGGTAAGGCCCAGTATGGTAGAGAGTGGCTGAAGAAGTCCTACCAACTCACCCTGACGCAGTCCACAGCTGGACATAGCACTCTCTCAACTTCTACTACAACAACCTTCTCCAGCGACCCTGGCCCAGTCATCTTTTGAAAATCGTCGGTCAATCTAGCTGAGCTGGTACCAAGGCACAGGACTTTATTCGGTCATCGGTCCTTTGACAGACAAGCTCGGCTGACCAGCTGAATGCCACTTCCGTTAACTTGCTCTGCAAGTCCATGTCCTGCGAGTAGTGGCGACTGGCGACTGACGGGTGAATTCAGCCCAATGCTCATCTTCAGTATACTGCTTGAACCCTCCACTTGGAGTATAGTACAAGTGCATCTGAAGAAGCGACATGGCGCCTTCAAGTTCTGCCTTCCGACAGACTGCTTACTGGATACGAATGTTTTCGAGGACACGCAACATACTTGTATGCTATAGGAATGCTCAGCTTGGTCACAGCAGTGTTGTGCCCTCATCACTGCAGTTGACAAGAGCGATCTGTCGGTTCAGTCACAGTATAAATATGGAGTGCAGTCAGTGGACAGTGGCACACAACTACATGGCTGACATGGCAGGCTGACACTAGTCGAGGGTGCGTGCGAACGTTCCGCGCCCAACAGACGGTGCTAGTGGAAGGAGTCGTGTTTTTTTGGTCGATAGAGTTCGACAAAGCTCTTTATTCTCGTAAATCCTCGCGGGGATGGAATGGATATGGAATACGGAAAAAAACAAAAAAGAGGCTGGGATATGGCTTCGCTGTAGAAAGCTGGCTGCCTAGCACATATAAGCAGATCGGAACTTGTCGGCGACGTTCGGCGCTGGTTCAGCACTAAGTATGGAGACTACCTGCGCCGACCGGTTCCGATAAGCAGCAGCAGTAGCAGCACGCAGATGACGCAGAGCACAGCTCTCACCTGTCAGTGAGTCAGAGGCAGCATGTGAACGTTAACTCGCACTGCTTGTAATGAACGAGTGGTGTAACGGCGCGCTCGCTCTGCTTATGCATGCCATATAATATTTTATACACTTCAAAGTAAACTTCAGAAGAAAAATTGGTGGCAAAGAAACGAAACCAAACAAACAAAAGTCACCGACTTTAGACCATGATTTTCTTCTGAAAGTTTATTTTTCACTTTTTTGTGTTTTTTTAGTCGGTTTTTTTTATGACAGCAATATGCTTTTTTTATTTTTCAGTGTTCTGCGCCCTCGTATTCGCCTCGCGCTCGCCCTGCTGTGCCGCGCGTTGAACTCTTTGAAATGAGTGGCTACTGTGCCCAGCCACCCAGCCACGTAGGTACACTATGAACGGTTCTATGATAACTTAAAGGAGCTTGCCCGTAGTTTTAGGGTGGGTCCCTAATATGAAAATATATCAATCTGTATAAATCGTTTTTTTTATGTTGATGTAGATAAATAAGGCAAGTGCGTGCCGTGCTCTGACATGATCACATCTAACACAGCAGGTTCACTCACGTACAGACAGACCGGTACTGTGGCTGCGTGGCGCGGGGCGCGGGCAGGGCGCGGGGGGCACTCACGTGACGGTGCACCGGGCGCGCACGCACACTGCACCGGGCGCACGCACACGGGCTCCGCTGTGAGCCGCGCTGTACTTCATTTGCGTTCTCATGTGATGTGACGACTTACGAGTGAACGAGTACTTACGAGGAATAGTAATGGCGGCGCGACGGCTTCCTTGCTATAAACTACAGCTGACACGCACCTCACTACAGGCATGCGGCAGTCTGGCACCTGTAAACAAGGATGGCGCGCGCTGGGGTCGCTGGTTCCACGTGACGACGTGCACCAGCAGGCAGCAAGGTCGTTCCCGGGCGGCACGTAAGTAGTGCAAGGTAGTACCGGCGCCGGCACCGGGTCAGCGCGGCAGGCGCGGTCGTCGACCCGGCGCACGCGCTGCTGTGGACTCGTGGGGGGGTGCGCAGGAAAGTACGCGCGGCGTGCGGGGCGCGGGGCGGGAGGCGCGTCATGTGACTGCGGCGCGTGGGGGCCGGGGAGTGCTCGCCCGGGGGAGGGCCCATTGATGGCAGGCGGCGCGTGCGCCACGCTGACTCAGCGGAGTGCCCCGGTGACGTCGGCGGTGCGTGGGCGCCGCGCCGGCTGCCAGAGTACACGCAGTCCACCGTCTATACAATATGCTAGTTTAAACGAGAGACATATTGAATCCCGTAATAGGGTATGCTTACATGATACTAATAAAAATATGATAAAAAAAACACTGATAAATAACAGACGGATCCATACCAAATAATAGGTCTACCTATGTAATTGGAGATTCTATAACCGACATTTTCAGATTTAATTATCTGGGGATTGGCGCTTAATTCGAAATTCAAGTTAATTTTATTCGAAAGACGTGTTATTTTAATTTCAAATTCAGTCATTTGTTTTTTGATAGTTTTTTGTTTTTGTGACATTGTGGTAGTTTTTGGCGCCATGGATAAACTGCTAATTCGTACAATTTTCGAATATGAGTTCATACGTAGAAATACCGCTGCGCAAACAACACGAAACATTAACGACGTGTACGGGCTTAACACTGCTTGCATAAACTCGGTCCATTACTGGTTCAATCGTTTTTAATCTGGAAATTTTGAGTCGAAGAACGAGCCTCGCGGTTGGCCGGTAAACATTGTCGACAACGACGAATTGAAGGCGATAGTGGAAGCAGATCCAACTCAATCTAAGGCTGAGCTTACTGCAGGCCTTGGAGTTAGTGTCAAAACACCATTGAGGCACTTGCGTAAAATTGGAAAGATAAAAAATCTAGATAAGTACGTGCCACGCGAACTAAGCGACCAACAGCGAGATTTACGCGTCGAAGCATGCATATAGCACTACTGAATCGGCATAGAAACGATGAAATTCTTAATCAAATTATTACCGGCGATGAAAAGTGGATCCTGTACGACAACCGTAAGCGTTCGTCTCAGACTCTCAGTGGGTGGACCCGGGTACATCACCTAATCAGTGCGCTACAAAAAAGATTACTCATAGGAAGATGATGGTGACTGTCTGGTGGACTTGTACACCACAGCTTCTTACCGAATGGCACAACAGTGACGGCAGATGTCTATTGCCAAGAATTGCAAACAATGATGGAGAAACTCGCAATTCAACAACCAAGACTAGTCAATCGTTCTTCCCCATTGCTTCTCCACGACAACGCGCGAGCTCACACTTCACGAAAGACCATCGCAAAGCTACAAGAGTTACAGTTGGAAGCTCTCCGTCACCCACCGTACTCACCGGACGTTGCCCCAACAGATTTCTACTTTTTTCAAAATTTAGACATTTTTTTAAGTGGTAAAAAATTCGACTCCCGAGAGGCAGTACAAAACGCTTTCGCTGACTTCATCGCCTCCCGTCCGGCAGACTTCTACAGTAAAGGGATAAACAAACTGCCATCAAAATGGCAAAATTGTATAGATAATTTGGGCCAGTACTTTGATTAGCTGAAATAAAAATAATTACCAAAATTTTTAAATTCTCATACAAATCTCCAATTTCATAGGTAAAGACCTAATATTTCGGAAAAGTCTCGCAACCCTTGCGCTGATCACAAAAAAATTGTGCGCGGGTCAATGACTATAAAGTAATAGTATAGTGTATTTTCCCTTCATATTTTAAAACTGGCGTAGGACATTGGCGAAAAAGAAACGTCTAATTGAGAATCAAACGAACTTACCTAGTGAAGTTTGATATCTAATTATACGAGTGTCTCTCCCGAAGATGATTACAGTTTACATGCAGCAGTACGAGAGTTGATGCTGTCCTTATCACACTTTTTAGAGAATTTATTTTTAAATAAATTAAAAAAATAGGATAAAAAGTAGTGTATTGACTATTTCACTGTAGTGCAAGCCGCCATTGCGCTGCAACGACAATCCTTGACTCATTTTTTAGAGTTCGATTTTTTCGATAGGTCTCGGGATTATCAGGGAGGGAGGGAGTGTAATCATCTTCGGGAGAGACACTCGTATAATTAGATATCAAACTTCACTAGGTAAGTTCGTTTGATTCTCAATTATACTTCGTATCTCTCCCGAAGATGATTACAGTTTACATGCAGATGTTTAGAGCATCGAAAAAAATTGACATTAAAGCGATCGATAAAATATTATGCTATTTATTACGTTTTAATTACTGAAACGTAATGCTAATTATATTTGTTTGTAATAATCATAAAACTAAGGTACAACAATAATAAATAATCATCTAAAGAGTGCATCTACAAATTCAGTTTAGTTATGGGGAGGTACATTCTTATTATAGTGTTTTTGTAATACATGGGAATTGGGAAGATTCACTCCAGCCTGCGGCCTTTCGAATAACTTCCAGATTGACACCTGCTCTGTGAGCAGACGCAGATGCGTGCCTTGTACTGTGTGTCCCATACAATTTTACATCTATGCCACTTTTTTCTAGAACTTGTTTTACCCAGTGAGAAAAAGTTTGAGAACCCACTTTCTTATGTGGTTTGATAACTACAAAATAAAGAATCTTCTTGACACATGACACGTAAGCAAACAGTTTTATCTATATAGTGTTTGAAGGTTAAAGCTGGGAAAACGTTAGGGTTTTTTCTAATATATGGCAACAGAATCAATGGTACCTGACCGGTTTATATTAAATCTTCGATTTTAATTATAATTTTGTCTGAATCAAAAGTAATATTTTTTATTTTTATTAGGCTTAAAGTTTGATTTCTCTGTGCAGATGCTAGTGCTAAAAGAGTTACAGTTTTTAATAAAATATTTTAGTGTAATTGAATCATTAGGAAAGTACTTTTCTCAAAAATGGTATGTAATGTTGCCATAACATCTCTAAAAAGTATCCAGAAAGTGAACTTTACCGGAGACTTATTCACAACTGTCCAGTAAGAAGCGAGATTTTAAACTTGGAATCTCCTACTGTCCAGTAAGTAAGTATGTAATTTACTTACTGGACACTAGGTCATTATAACATGGTTATAGAAGGGAGGTTCCAAATATATATCTATCCCTCTTTTTGGTATGACATTTTATGAGATACATATATTTTTGGAACCTTAAACAGCCATTTTATACGTTGCGTTTTGTACTTAGTAATGTTGTAGAAGTATAGTGTGGGATTTTATGATTGTATTTAGTAATTTCAGTTTATTAAAAAGTTTTTTCTAAAGTTGTTTCCTAAACTGCCTCGTTGGTCTAGTGGTCGCAAGCTCGACTGCAGAGCGTGAGGTCCTGGGTTGGATTCCCGGGTCGGCCAAAAAGTGCTATTGTGTTTTTCACATATGAATGTAACCTTCAATATTAACTAAACGAATTTGTTGTTAAACTTTCTTTAATTTTTGAGAAAAGCATTATACAAACCTCAACCAGTAAGAAAGCCATGCTGGCCTCGTATATAACCAGACCTCACCTGCGGTTCGGTCCGGTTAACTCATACTTGGCCAGGAAGGCTTACTTACTGGATTCTGCAGTAATCTACTATAATTGGTTTAATAACTTTATACAAGATTGTGATGCCAGGTGTGGAATTTTGGTTTAAACAATAGACCTCTTTGAAAAACCTTTTTTTTCCTGACCTAACAATATTGATATTGCAGAACTATTAAGTGTGCTGTAACACCCGAATTAACTAGCTAAGTCAAGAATTCTATTAATTGAATAGTGTGGGAATCACAGTAATCTAAACCTTTACCATTACAATATAGCCACTATATGAGTTTAGTGCAGTATTATATTGCTTCAGCGCGTTTATGGAGAGAGAGGCCATCAATATATTGAGAGATGCTTTGGGTTCCGCGCATTAATAGTGACTGCCGGATAAATTCCCTGCCATCAGAGTAAGATCCGAGTGGAGAGGATACTCCCCCTTGAAAGTAAAACACAGTAGATTTTTGTCAGGATTAAAATAAAGTACTTTCGAAATAAGTAATTTTAACCGCACTGGGTGCCAAGGCTGCATTGGTCAATATGGTAGTACTATAATCCCTTCTGCTTGTCATTTTTAATTTTATGAAAACTTTTGAGATAAGACTAAAAGGAGTAAAAGCATAAAAAATATACTAATCAACAATAAATATCATCTGCCTAGCCTTTTCCCAACTATATTGGGGTCGGCTTCCAGTCTAACCGGATGCAGCTGAATATCAGTATTTTACATGGAGCGACTGCCTATCTAACCTCCACAACCCAGTTAATACTAGGTAATACGATACCCTTTGGTAAGACTGGATGTCAGAATTTCAGGTCACTGACTACCTGTAACGACTGCCAAAGACTATACATATATAATTATGGCAGCCGGGACCAACAGCTTAACGTGCTTTCCGAGGCACGGAGGAAACTCGGTATGTCGGGCGGTCACCCATCCACAGACCGCCCTAGGCAAGCAAGGCTCCTCCAACAACAATAAATAATAACAATAATTTCGGAATTTAGATCCAATTTCCAGGAAGTACATCTGTAACATTTATGATTCTGGCTATTTGCAAATAAGTCGAACTGTGGAATACCGAGTGAAAGTGTTACTTTATTAAATGCGTAATCTGCTATTCCGATTCTGTATCTATATTAGCAATTGCTATAGTATTGTCTATTCTGAGTATCTTCACACCATTGTGTGAAGTAAAGATTTTTAGACCATAAAAAGTTGCCAGTAACTCAAAAGTATTTATGATATTTATATGTGTTTATTGTAATTATTAGAATAGTTTAGTGCCAGAGATTTTGCTCTTCCTAGAACCTTTGTGTATACCCAGCCGTATTGAATGGCGGAGCATGCTGATGTTAACAGACCTATAAGTCTATCAGGTTCCCTTTTCGGTAATGTTTTGGGCATGTTGCTTGCACAGAACAGGCACTTTTTACTTGGGTAAATTTTACTTTTGTCAGTGTTGATTAAAAATCCTTATCTTTATAATAATTATTTTGTCGCTTCGACGTTATTATGACAGGTTAACCGATGCATAAAAAATCATATTATAGTTTACTGATAAATACCCCAGTGAACGTAAATAATTCAGTACAGGTTTTGTTAATTTAGTGAATACGTAGGCACAGATATTATAATACTTCGTAGGGTACGGGTGCAGTACAGAGTCCAAGCGGCAAAACGTTAAGCTCAAATAATTGATTAGTAGGTAAATCTTTTTAAGTTCCAAGTAAGACTTAGGTACCTAAATAATCTCGCTTTGGGCAACTGCAACCAAAAATATACGCGTCTTTTCATTCTATATTTGCCATAAAACAATTTTGATTTATAACTGTGCGGTAGTCTTCCATTTTATTTATACGCCTCACAAGATCAACTGTACTGAAGACTGATTAGTCATTTTATTCATATTAGATAAGATTTTATTCATATTAGATAAGATCATTGCAATCCCTAAGCCAGGTAAAGCAGCAGACGATCCTAAAAACTTTCGCCCTATCTCTCTACTACATATGTCACACATAAAAACTATTCGAGAGACTGCTGCTGAACCGTCTTACGGGTGTCATTGATCCAAAACTGATTCCCGAGCAAGCTGGTTTCAGACCCGTCAAGTCGTGCAGTAACCAGACTCTTAAAATGGTACAACACATTGAAGATGGCTTCGAGAGAGGAATGGTCACTGGTGCTGTATTCGTAGACCTATCAGCTGCTTACGATACAGTTAACCTCAAGAGGCTGTTGTGGAAGGTGGAAACTTTGATCAACGATCAAAGTTTCATCCGCATACTCCGAGAACTTCTCCACAACCGCCGATTTCAGGTCCACCTTCTCTCGGAAAAAAGTCGTTGGAGAGCACAGAAAAATGGCCTACCTCAAGGTAGTGTCTTGGCACCTCTTTTATTCAACATCTATACCAACGACCAACTATCCAGCCCGCATACCTCCCGCTTCCTCTATGCAGACGACCTTGCCCTTACCTCTCAAGCCACCACCTTTGAAGAGGTTGAGGTGTCCTTGTCAAACGCTCTTGGTGACTTAGCCACTTACTACCACGCTAACTCACTCAAGCCCAATCCGAGCAAAACGCAATAGTGCATACATATTCCATCTTCGCAACAGAGAGGCGAGCCGCAAACTTAACATCGTTTGGGGTGGGGTATCCATCGAGCACAGCAACTTCCCAAAATATCTGGGTGTTACTCTGGACAGGTCTCTAACATTCGGCAAGAACTGCAATAACATCAAGCAGAAGGTACACTCTCGCAATAGTCTTTTACGACGACTAGTCTCGTCAAAGTGGGGTGCTTCGCCTGACGTCATGCGGACTACTGGGTTGGCGCTATCTTTCTCTGCGGGTGAATTCGCGTGCCCCGTGTGGGGTCGTTCAGCCCATGCAAAGTTAGTGGATACAGCACTGAATGAAACGTGCCGGTTAATCACTGGCTGCCTCAAGCCGACCCCGGTACAGATACTGTATCCATTGGCAGGCATAGCGCCACCAGTAGTTCGCAGAGCGGTGGCGAGTTCTAGTGAAAGAGCCAAAATGGTCTCCGACGCTAGACACCCTCTACACAGTAACATCTTAGTACCGCAAAGGCTGAAAAGCCGCAACAGTTTCCTGAAGTGTGTACCCCCGCTCACTGGCGAACTCTCTAAGGAAAGACTTAAGCTGTGGCGAGATCGTGTTTCCTTACCCAACCCATATGTGCCACTTGCCGAAAATCTTCCGCCTGGACACGAGTTGCCATGGCTAACCTGGAAGTCTCTAAATAGACTCCGGACACAGGTAGGCCGAAGCAAGGAAAACCTGTTCAGGTGGAGATTCATAGATGACTCTGCCCTGGAGTGTAAATGTGGTCTTGCCCTACAAACTATGGGGCACCTGATATCGTGTCCAGCCTGTCCCGTTACCTGTACTCCACAGGAGCTGATGGAGGCTTCTGAAAGTGCCAAACTCGTCGCCAAATTTTGGGCCGACTCAATTTAAATTGTCATCGACACGCTAAGAAGAAGACTGATTAGTGAGTACCAGGGTACTCAGGACAGGCAATGAGAGAAATCATGAATATATAGAATAGTTAGTGGGCAAATCATTGGTCGCCATTATTGACTGATCAAAATCAAAACATTTATTTCAAGTAGGCCAGTTACAGGTACTTTTGAATACTCGAACAAATACAAAATAAAAGAAGCTACAGTCCCAGTCACAAGGCATAATAACTGTGACTACTATGAGTGTACTTCAGTTGCCCATTCACTAGCGTAAATCTCTTTGGAGAAGAATGGGCAAAAAACTCCATGGACACTCTTTTAAACCAGAATATTATTACAAAACCTTGGTTACATCATGTTGAGATGGTATATTATGTGAGAACGATGTAGCAAGATGTGCACGATAAAAGTGTCCACAGTAAAGTCAAAACCGACGATTCAAAAATAAAATAATATGTAGTTCAAACAAGCTATGACCAGTCACAATTGACAGCACCCGTTCACGAGCATGACGCATGGATCACCATTCAACTTAACCATTCTGAAGGGAACGAAATGATCCGACACACGTGCCGCCATCAGCGAGACTGTGATACAATCTCAATCGCCAGGTCACATCAAAATCAAGTATTAAAAAATATGTAGGTTTCCAGAGGATGATAGCTTTCTAGTACTCACACAATATGTGCTATGCCACTATATAATAGTGTAGATGAATACTCACACACACATAGTACTCATACAATATGTGCTATGCCACAATATAAACAATGTAGGGTTTCGTAGATGCCCACCAAAATATGTGAACTTACTAAATTGATTAACCACCCTGCCTACCTGCCTCCGAACGATGATTTTAATTGTAAAAATAAAACAAACTTACATTTGTCGTTTTGAGACCAGCGCTCTCATACATTATGTATAGGAAAATATTTCATACAAGTACATTTTATTTGTTGGTTGACTATTACTCGTAAACTTGTAAATTCTACTTCGCTTTGATAGTTTTCCTTTTATTTTCGTTATAATTATATGCTACTAAGTACCATGACACGCCCAAACACAACCCGTATTCCTAGGTGGTTTAGGTTGGCACACTTGAGTCTAACAAAAATTTGCACTTTAAAGCTTAATATTTCACAAACGTATCCATTAATCGAAAAACTATTTGAGAAAACTCGCCATATTTTTTAAAGACCTATCCAACGATAACCCACACAATGGACTTCGCGAGATAAAAAAAATCATCCCCACTTTAATGTGTACTGGAGATACCCTAAAAACAAATAATTAAAAAAAAAATACTTTAGCACTTTGTTGGCGTAGCTCATTTGTTTATTCATGCCAAATTACAGCTTTCTAGTACTAATGGTCTTTGAGATCCTTTGTTCTCATATTATTACATTCGCAAAATATTATATATAGTGCGGACGGACAGACAGACAGACGGACATGGCGAAACTATAAGGGAAAATTAGGGAAGTGTCATCATCAAATAACACCATATTTTGAGGTTGTTTTTTCAACAAATAGGGTACTACATCCATAGTTCTATTTGGAGGCATTTAATGGGGCTGACTGGCGTCTCTTATCTCTATGGACCGAAAAGTCTGAAATAAATGTTATAAATTCGAATTAGTTTTTTTTTTTATTAATATAGTTATCATCATCAGCCTATAATGTTCCCACTGCAGGGACTCAGGGCCTGCAGTCTCTACACTAATAACAGCGCTACGAATGTCGTAAAATCGAAAAATCGTAAACTTTCTTTAATAGATTTTCAACCTTATGCCGTTGAATTAAAGCCGAAAATCTATTAACGAAATTTGACATCGATACGGCTCAGCGACATTCGTAGCGCTGTTATTAGTGTAGATACTGCAGGCCCCTGGGCCTGCCTCCTCGCTAGAAGAGGGATGGGCTATAATCCACCACGCGGGCCCAGTGCGGATTGGCAGATGTCGGGTGCGCCAAAGTTCACCTAAATTTTCAACTCCGATAGTTGGAAATCTATAGTCCTTACATAGTATAAAACAAAGTCGCTATTTTTGTCTGTCTGTTTGTCTGTATGCTTAAATCTTTAAAACTACGCAACGGATTTTGATGCGGTTTTTTTTAATAGATACAGTGATTCAAGAGGAAGGTTTTAGTATATAATTTAAACGACATCCACGCGGGTGAAGCCGCGGGCATCAGCTAGTATTATATATAGTATTTGAAAGAGATCTGGCTATTGGGCAGAGCCAGCTCACGAAACTGAAGACCGACGATGGCAGGATCGTGTCCGCCAAACCGGAGCTTCTGAGAGAGATCGAGAGTTTTTATGGGCAGCTGTACACGTCAACTAGTCAACCCGTCGAAAATCTAGCGAAAGACCCCAGAGCTAGATTGACCCGACACTATACCGAAGACATCCCGGACGTCAGCCTGTACGAGATTAGGATGGCTCTGAAACAGCTTAAAAACAACAAGGCGCCGGTTGATGACGGAATTACGGCCGAACTTCTGAAGGCGGGTGGCAAACCGGTTCTTAAGGCCCTACAGAAGCTGTTTGATTCCGTCATACTCGAGGGGAAAACGCCACAGGCTTGGTGCAGGGGTGTGGTGGTGCTCTTCTTCAAAAAGGGTGACAAATGCCCGGTTGAAGAACTATAGGCCCATCTCACTTCTAAGCCATGTCTACAAGTTGTTTTCAAGAGTCATCACGAATCGTCTCGCACGCAGGTTTGACGATTTCCAGCCTCCCGAACAAGCCGGATTCCGAAAAGGCTTCAGTACCGTAGACCACATACATACGCTGCGGCAGGTTATACGGAAGACCGAAGAGTATAACCTGCCTCTCTGTTTAGCGTTTGTGGACTACGAGAAAGCCTTCGATTCGATCGAGACTTGGGCTGTGCTGCAGTCTCTCCAACGGTGCCAAATTGACTACCGGTACATCGAGGTGTTGAAGTGTTTGTACAAAAACGCCACCATGTCAGTCCGACTTCAGGACCAGACCTCGGAACCTATCCTTCTGCAGTGCGGTGTGAGACAGGGAGACGTCATATCTCCGAAACTGTTTACCGCTGCATTGGAGGATATCTTCAAGGTTCTGAATTGGAGAGGACTTGGCATCAACGTAGAGCTTCCGAAAGAGTGGGTCTTAAAATGAAAATGGACAAAACCAAGGTTATGTTGAATGTTCATGTAACACCCACTCCTATCAAGATCGGAGACTCTACACTCGAAGTTGTGGACGATTATGTCTACCTGGGACAAACGGTCCAGTTGGGTAGATCTAACTTCGAGAAAGAGGTCAATCGTCGAATCCGACTCGGCTGGGCAGCGTTCGGGAAGTTGCGCGGTATCTTCTCGTCCAACTTACCCCAGTGTCTCAAGACGAAAGTCTATGACCAGTGTGTGTTGCCAGTGATTACATACGGGACCGAAACGTGGTCGCTCACAATGGGCCTCATCAGAAAGCTCAAAGTCACCCAAAGGGCAATGGAGAGGGCTATGCTCGGAGTTTCCTTGCGTGATCGAATCAGAAATGAGGACATCCGCATGAGAACCAAGGTTACCGACGTAGCCCGAAGAATCGCCAGACTTAAGTGGCAATGGGCAGGGCACATTGCTCGCAGAACGGATGGCCGATGGGGCCGAAAAGTTCTGGAATGGCGACCGCGAACCGGAAGACGTTGCGTTGGAAGGCCTCCCACTAGGTGGACCGATGACCTGGTCAAGGTTGCAGGAACCCGCTGGATGAGAGACGCACGGGACCGGTCAATGTGGCGACGCCTGGGGGAGGACAGCAGTGGACGTCTTTTGGCTGAAATGACGATGATGAATTGGAAATCCGAAAATGTTCTTCCTAACATTTTTCATCCTAACAATCTAAATTCCTAACTACTCTGTCTCTAATGTTCATAATCCGAAGCATTCAACTTCATAATGTCGGTAGCAATAAACATCTTTTATACTTTTATTTGTTTTCTTATATTTTCTCAACATAACCATCTTTCTATTATTCAAAGTCATATCTTTTTTGTTTAGATTTCTTTTTATTCATAATAATCAGTATTACGAGTTTATAAGGTCCCATTAAAATAGGTGGACAAAATTTTCGAAATCATTCAGACCACCAAAATAAGGACGATGGTAAAAAATAATAATAAGAAAAACGCATTTAAGTACCTACTCATAAAGGATGAGTTTGTTCTAGAGTGCCGGCAATTTATTATTTAAAGTAAAAAAAGAAGGATGAAATAATAGTAACAATTTAAAACATTTATTTATACAAAGAATTATATTTAAAACATTAATTTATACAAAAAATCTCGCACTGAATTTCATATTAACAAAATTTTATTTTGCTAACTGTGCTCGAGTGGAAGGGACGCGTGCCTTTCACTTTTTATGTCTGTCTCTCTCGCTCTTAGGCGGGCTAACCATGCCCGAGTGGAAGGGACGCGTGCCTCTCACTCGCTCTCATTGTGAGCGCATAACGTGAGCGGAGCGTAACGCAGTTTCTTGAAGTGTCACCCAGCAAACCAATTTATAAGACGTTGTCACGTCAAAAAACACACTTTATTTACCTACATTTTATTTAGTGTTTTTTTTGTTTAGATAACTTTGGTTAGACATACTGAACGCTGTGTTAAAATTTGTCCACCTATTTTAATGGGACCTTATACATACTATGCAAAGATATCCATAGGTTAGGTTAAGTTAGAACTGTGACCAACTACCTCGAAATTGATCGCGAAATTTTTCTAAGTATTTTTTTCATAGTGCCCCCAAGACGACACTGACCTGAATTTCATTCATTTAAGACAACAATCAGTGAAACGACCTTAATCATTCTGAACAGTTGTATGAGTGAAAATATTATAGTAATTATGTTTAGGAATAAAAGCGTTATGATAAAAAACAGTAGGAGTTTAAATATATTTACAATAATGATATTATGAATTACAATTTTCGGAAACATGAGTGTTATGAACATCGTCGGTAGCACTACAAATAGTATGAATGAAAACTTTAGGATGAAAAATTTTAGGAAGAGTGATCATTCGGATTAAAAATCGTTAGGAAGAACAATTTCGGGTAAAGAACTTTAGGTGAGCCAATATGGACCCGCAGATGTCACATTTCTTCGAATTTTTTGGTTCTAAGACATGCCGGTTTCCTCAAGATGTTTTCCTTCACCGTTATGTGAGCAGCGGTGATGAAATAAATTACACAAAGTAATGTGCCTGCCTGGGTTCGAACCCACACCCTGTTCGTAAGTCGGGGCCGACACCACTGGACCACCGCTGCAAATTAATACATATATAGGTACCAGAAAAAGGAAAGGACCCAATATTGAGCCTTCCGGAACCCCCATTTTTAACTTTTAATAAACTCTGTGAATTAACACCATTTATTTGAACATAATTGTTGCCTATCACTCAAATAAGATTTTACCAAGCTACTCGTAAGTGCAAGTTTACCTAGTCCGTAATGCTTAAAGTTTCAAAAGTAATGTGTCGGCAATCAAACACTTTGGAGAGGACACAAAATATTCCTATAGCATCTTGGGACTCTTCCCACGCATTAAACACCAGCCAGCACATACCGAGAAGCCGCCTTGCTTCAGAAAGCACGTGAAACCTTTGCTTCCGGGAGTTCCGGGTGTCAGTAGTAGTCAACAGTCGTTACGGGTAGTCAGACTGAAGTACGAACGTTTTACATATATTAAAGCTGCATTGGGCGTCATGTCAGTTGTATTGAAACCGACCTGTACTGTTGAAAGTGTAAGATTCTGTTGGTGTTAAAATGATTGAGCATTTGGTTATGCATTAATTTATCAAAAACCTTGCTCCGCTAAAAACTGGCAACACGGATACAGGTCTTTATTGTTAGTATCTTTACTATCTCTTAATATATTTCATTAAATCAGGGAAAATTCCTTGATCTACACTCTACTGACCTTTGCGTTTCCCGCTGCGTTCAAGTCGCAGTATTTGACGCACTTCTAAGCCCGTTCTCCAAACCGTGCTTGTGAGCCAGCGCAGCTATCTCCGGATTTGAGCTGTTTGCAAACGTAAGACACTAGCTCTGCCAGTTCCTTCATGACGGCCTTGGACTGCGAGGCTATAGCGGCCTACGTCCCGCTAGACAGTTAACACGTCCAAATTATTCGCAGGAAGTCTTCTGGCACACCCGGTCCAGCGAGGTTTCGGTAAAACTGAATGTTAAAGCTCCTCGTGCATAACAAGTCGGTTTACCTTTTTTCACGTGAAGCCTACATCTTCTTAATCAACTCAGCCTCAAGCGACGTTTTTTCTGGATGGAATGGCGAAACACGTACCTACGCCAAATAGGTATCGGAAAAGTTTCACCGTTGCCATTTTGGCCTGCCACGGCCACATTTCGCTTTATCGGGATCACCAATTTAGTGCGATTATTATTGAAGGTAAATGAAAGCCTAAAGAAGGTTACACGGAAAAGATGAAAGTTTTTCAGTTCGTGTTTTCATCGGTTAATTAGGGTTCCGTAGCCGAATGGCAAAAAACGGAACCCTTATTGATTCGTCACGTCAATCTGTTTGTCTGTCCGTCCGTCTGTCCGTATGTATGTAATGTATGTTCCAAGATATAGGTATCCACCAAATTATTTTATAAACGATATAAAAGATTTCATATTCTTCCTTTATTTGAACAAAAAAAAATCTCCGACTTGGCCTTTCTAATTAAAATTGCAAATGGATCTAGTGATGTCCCTGAGTTGCTAAGCAAGATTGGGCTGCGTTTACCTTTGTTGCACATACCAAGGACTAATAATTATAGACAAAACTCGTACCTACATGTTATGGACGAGACGAGCATGCCAGGAGGTTGAGATCGACATTTTTAATACAAGTTCTTCGACAACCCATCTAACGTTTGTACTTTGTCAATTTGTGTTCTTTTCATTTTTTTATACTGTTTACTAATCCCTATCACTGTCTTTTTGTTTTTGCTTTCTTAAAAAATACGGCAAGGAGTGCTATCTGTGAACAGAGATCTCTACCAACAGTGTGCTTCCTATGTACCGAGATCTCTCCGGACAATGTGTTAGCTATGTCAACAAAGTTTTCGGCGAAACGAGCTGTGTGTGGAATAGAGGTTTCTATCAGCTGTTCTTTTATATAAATGAAGTCATATTAATAGTTCAAGCGTGTTTCTGTCCAAAGTTTCACTCCACGCTCATATTTTACAGTGTTAAAAAGTTCCTGGAACATAAAATCGTATGATGACCGATTGTTTCGTTATGCATGTACGCTTATATGAAACATACCTATACCTATTTTGTTCACATTATTAGCATTGAGCGAGGCGAGCAGTCCGACCAACTCGTGTAGACCGGTGAGATGTAGTCCACCGTCCATACGTATACGAGCTGAGAGCTGAGGATGGGCGCGGAGATAGCGCGCGACGCACGCGGTAATCTGTGTAGCCGCGTGAAGGGCGCCGATTACAGCGAGGTGCTTGTGATAACGCGACCCGCGCCAGGGCCGCTGCCGCAGCCGCCGCCTGCTAGCGCCAGCTGATTGCTACGTTTTTCTTTACGCAGGTAAATATTTCACAATTTTCTAATAACGCGTGCCTTGTTTGACCGTGCGTAACCACGCGACGTTCAGTTTTAGTAAAAGACGTAGCGCTTGAGAGGCAGGTTTTCGATACAATAACATAGTACACGCCAGGCGTGGGGTGTGGGGCGTGGGGCGCTGCTCAATGAGAAACAAATACCTTCGAGCGATCAGCTTAGCGAACGTTGTTTGTGTCACTTGTACGACTATATTTGTAACCGGTATGTCCCGGACACCCAGGACACCCGGCGAGTAGGTACCTACGAGAAACTATAGAGCAGCCATACTAAACGTGCGGCCCGCGGGCCGCATGCGGCCCGTTTGTCCTTTTTATGTGGCCCGTGCCACGGACCCACCGCCCCCACGGCCCACGGCATAGCCCAGTATTTCAATTTTTACAGTAGTATTACAAATAACACAGACTTACGGTGTATTTTGCATTAATAAGATGCCACGAATAGTTGGGCAATAGTGAAGTGCAAGCATTACGCTTCGACGCCCAAACCACTGAATCGATTTTGATGAAATTTGGTACACAGATAGACTAGTTATAGAACTTGGGAAAGGACTTAGGCTACTTTGTGACCAACTTTAAAAAAATGTGAGTCTGAGTTGTGACCTTGCGCGATCACCAACAGCCGCGCGGGCGTTGCCGCTGGCAAAAGCTATAGTTTTACATGTTAGGTAGGTAGATTATTGTGGCCCGCAAGACAGACAGTGGCAATTATGTGGCCCGAGGTGAAAAAAGGTTGAGTATGGCTGCTGTAGAGAGTAGAGGGAGACGCCGCTCGCAGTAGACAATCGATACGTAGTACCTATCGATCGATAGTTAAATGAATCTCAATCTACAGACTCTGCCCCCCTCCTCCTCCACAGGGCGCACGTAGCACGCGCGGCTCGCTGCAGTGCGCGGTGACGTCGGCAGTCGGCACTAGTTTTCCGGGATGAGAAGCTCTTCATGAACGTCAAACTGCGAACATGGCGCGCCCAGTGATGAGTCAGCTGCTTTCCCCGCAGAGACGTTGCGCAGGAGGGTGTCAGTGCTATGATGCCATCCGTGTTGCTGACGTAGGTCGGCGACGGCTTAAGTACTTGTTTCTACGACAACCACCGTCATTTATTATTATGGTCATGTCATACAAGTGCGGGTTTTTTGAACACAAAAATGTTACCATGACAGGAACCTCTTTACAATGGGGCCGTATACTGCCTTCAGAATCAGGCCCTTGATCCAACCGCCAGGATAGAGACTCGAAGGATTTTCGTTCAGGCCATAACGCAACAATCGGCACAATGATAGCTGAGCTCACATTCCACATATCGAATTATCGACAACCACGTGTCATTTCCCTTTCTCAGCTTTCACGAGGCTTTGTGTCGTCATGCGGGATGGTAACATCGACTATCGCGTCGCGCTGATAATCAAAAAACAATCATCATTATACTGTTAACAAAAAAAAATGGTACAAAGAAAGAATCTGTCTAAGACATTAAAACTAAAAATGTCCCATTGTAGCTTCATTTAAAAGAAGCACTCTGTATCACCCTACTACAGACTGGGGAAGTACCGGCCGCTGATATTATCCCACATACGTAGGAGGCTGCAGACCACTTCCGCATATAGTGGCAAGAAACGCGTCTTCTATAAAAGTAAAACACATTCAACCTAAACGAAACCAGATATACTACTTCATACTTTATGAGTGGGAAGAAGTTCCGCGCACATTTTATAAATTATGTTGTTGTTAGTCATTGAAATAATGTTTCGTTTTCATTTTTAGGGTTCCGTGCCTCAAAAGTAAAAAACGGAACCCTTATAGGATCACTCGTGTGTCTGTCTGTCCGTCTGTCATAGCCCATTTGCTCCGAATCTAATGAACCGATTAGGTTGAAACTTTTTAGGTTGAATAATGTCATTTCTATGACCCAAACACGGACTTATAACGTAAACTAGCAGCTGCCCGCGACTTCGTTCGCGTAGAAATTTTGACTTTCTTGTCTGGACTGCCTGTGGATGGTACTATGTCAAATCGAATGCCAAATGCCAATCGAAGCGATTATATTCCCTTAAACCAGCCCTGTCGTAAAATCTATTCTTACCTGAAATGTCTTAACTATATTCTATCTCTCTGCCAATTTTCAGGTACAAAAAGCCAAGGATTTCATAAATAGACTTACGGGAGCCCTTAGTCCAGGTCTTCCTTACAAATTTCTTAGCTTAGATCTCCTACTTCTAAACTCCATACTTGTTAAATTTCAGGTTGTTAGTACAAAAAAAATCAGTACAATTTTACAAACATGTGGAAGCCCTCAGACCTCCTTATTCTGGCAATGTTTCTAAACTCGCTAAATCTGTTCTTAGTCAATGTCTACTAACTATAGTAAAAGTACCTTCCTGCCAAAATTGTAGCACAAAAAAAGGAAGGACTGTCATACAAACTCGCGTGAGCCCTTAGACCTCCCTAGTCCGGCCCTGTCGCAAAATCGGTTCTTAGCAGACGCCCACTGACCATAAACTACGTCTCTGCCAAAAATCTAAATTGTAGCACAAAAAATGAAAGAGTTTCATACAAACTTGCGAGGGCCCTTAGACCACCCTTATCCGGCCCTGTCGCAAAATCCGTTCTTAGCGGACGTCTACTAACTATAAACTACTTCTCTGCCAAAAATCATCTTTATACGTCCAGCGGTTTTCGAGATTTCGTGATGAGTGAGTGAGTGACCAAAAGTCAAAGTCAAAGTCAAAAATATTTATTTTAAGTAGGCCAGTAACAGGCACTTTTGAATAGTCGAATGAAACTAACTGCGGCACTCAGAGATATCCAACGATTACTCAAGCCGCCACCCAGCAAAGGCCTGACATAGTTTTGTATGACAAAACCGCCAAAAGCCCTTACCAAGCGACGGCCCAAGCAACCACCGAAGCTCTCCGAGTGTGGCAGTAAACTACTGAACTACTGAAGCTAAATAAACTAAGCTACAGTCCCAGTCACAAGGCATAATAACTCGTGAGTGTACTGTAGTTGCCAATTCCAAAGCGTTGGTCTCATGAGAAGAACGGCAAGAAACTTCATTTACACTCTTTTAAAATCGTTTGGGTTTACAATATGTTCAAGGTACAAACATAATCTTGGTATAATACACACATGAAGACTATGCAGATTAGTGTTTGAGATGGTCTTTTGAAGAAAGCACCACACAGATTTGAGTGGACCCGTCCAGTCAGTGCAAGCATTTGTCAGTTATCGTGGAGCTCGACTTATAACTCAAGGAGCTCAACGTCACGACGAACAATACCAAAGAAAGGACATTTGGGTGGGTCGCTTAAAGTACTCAAACTGCCAAACAATCGTTAAAATTAAATAAAAACCCACACGGTCCTCACATTCACAATATGAAAATAATAAAACACATGAAGATCATGCAGATTAGTGTCTGAGATGGTCTTTAGAATAAAGCACCACACAGATTTGAGTGGACCCGTCCAGTCAGTGCAAGCATTTGTCAGTTATCGTGGAGCTCGACTTATAACTCAAGGAGCTCAACGTCACGACGAACAATCCTACTAATATTATAAATGCGAAAGTTTGTGAGGATGGATGGATGGATGGATGGATGTTTGTTGCTCTTTCACGCGAGAACGGCTGATCGGATCTGGATGAAATTTGGCACAGAGGTAGATTATAGTCTGGAATAACACATGGGCTATAAATTATCCCCATAATAACTTAAGGGGGTGAGCAGTATTGCATTATCCATAATCCTCAACTGTTTTCAGCTTGATACTAGAAATACGAAATAACGCAAGGGACATCGAGCGTGCTGTGCAATTTTTCACTTTAAGCACCTGGTGCTAGCGTTGCAAATCCAAGAGAAAGCTGAAGTCCCTTACGTCATTTCAAATTTCCGGTATCGTACACAATCGAACTGTCAACTGCCATACTATATTAAAACAGAAGGTCTATTTCAAACTGTTTGTCACTGGTGTACGTAGCCTAACGGTACAGAGACTTACCCGTAAACAAAGGTACGCAAGTTCAAATCACAGTCAGTATTCACTTTTAGTGATTTTTTATAAGATTTCCAAAAATGTTGAAACGTGTTCGCGAGTTCGATCCCCAATCGGTTTTCACTTTTTGTAAGTTCCACGTATTTGTTTTCATTTCGATGCTATATGATTTTCAAATCAATTCAGAGTAAATTTATATAATCTACTTTTAATTGTAAATACAATATTATAAATCTGTAGACGTAGAGTTTCTGTATACTGAACATAATTATTTATAAAAAATAATGTTTTCTTTTGTTGTGTCTGAGTGTCTTGGGTGTATAGTTTATTATAGTATTATCACGTGTACATTTTAAAACTAATAAGATTAGGGTTTTAGTTTTTGTTTCATTGGAATTAGTGCTCTCTATCAAAAGATATACGAATTTAAGGTATTTAAGAAAACTTATCATCATTTAAAGAAAAGAAAGAAAGAAATAACATTTATTGGTACAGACACAGGGCATACATATAAAAATAAACAGACAAAAATTAAAATGAACAATGTTTTTTTTTTAAATAACTTAAAACTACACACATCAAAAGTGTCCAGGGACCAACATATATCCCTGCAATAACCTTTTAGTAGTTGTAGTTTAATTTAGAAACATACATGCAACGACATCTATTGCATCAAAACGGTACTAATTAATAAGTGTGTTCACAAGATAACTTTTAAATCGTATTTTTCAAACAGTTACGATAACAAAATGTACCCTTGATTAGTTTAAATGACGCTGCTTTGAAAATCTACATAGGGTTTTTTTTTGGAGGGTGGGAAATCATCATTTGACTCCTCCCGTTCTGGGCAGAGCGGTAGGGAATGTTAGACTTCTACTGACTAAAAACCACCCACGTTCCTTTTTTGCCTTTTGTGCTGTGGCCGCGATATTTCTTTCGAACAACCCGTAGCCCCGACAAGCGGCGGCCCTTGCGGGCCTCAACCATATTGCTGACATCTCTTTGAGGCGCGCGTGGAACCGAACGCGCCGTCGACACGGCCTGTCGTCGTCTTACGACGGGCGGACGGCGAGCTAGCCCACTACTTACCGTCCACAGGCCCGCACCTACGGTGGCTGGAAGCCATCACGTGACCCCCGACGCCCAGAGCGTCTCCTATTGCGGCTGGGACGAGAGGTTCTCTCTCTCACCACGCCACCTCCTTCGCTAGCATCACTGCTTCGCCGAAGGAGGCGACGGCGTCCCATTCCCTCTCGCCCCGCAACATGGCTTGAACCAGGGCAGGACGCGAGAGGTCGCCGCCGCCGATCGTCGCTAAGAGAACACGACGGGGCTCAACCCAAGTGGGGCTCCGCCCAAGCAAGGCAGACCTCCACGGTGTGCTCCACCGTGTCCTCCGGCTGATCCTTGCAATAGTAGCATTTGGGCGTTTCCTTCCGCCTGATTCGGTGCAGGTGCCTCCCGAATCCCGAAACAACCGTGTCCGGTGAGGACCTGCGCCAGACGAAAGGTGAGAGCGCCGTGGCGCCTCTCAAGCCACTCCTCAAAGAGGAGATTTACCACCACTGTGCCCTGCACGGGGTTGCGACAGTCGCTCTCTCCATGTCGCCATGAAATCACACCAGTGGGGTCTGTCCGCCATGCGGCAATATACGGCGGCAGCGGAGTTATCCCCCAGTGTAGTGCCTCCGCGCACCATTCATGCAGGAAACTACATAGCCTAAACCCTATAGTGTGTGTTTGCTTCCCATGCATTAAATTTAGTTTAGTTTAGTTTAACTTCGTCTTCGACAGATGGCATTGTTCATTTGACACCATTTTCAGAATTGCGGTGTTAATATTTGTCGTGAATAGTCAACAAATACAAATTGACAGGTACACAGTAAGAAAAACAGCTGTAAAAACTTTAAAATAAAAACCTAATTAATAGTACATTGTTACCTTAGGGGTGAAAGGAACTTATTTAGTCCCGAGTCGCACGTAGTTTGGCGCCTGAGCGCAGCGAGGGCGCTAATAGTTCGAGGGACTAAATAAGTCTTTAACCCGAGGTAAACACTGTGCTTTTCATTACGAATACAAGGAAAGTTGATGGGAATAGGCTTGCCCCCAATCACCTAATCGGTGGATGGCAATAGGCTTTGCTCCTAATTACATCGGTTGATGGCAATAGGCTTGCCCCCAATTACATCAGTTGATGGCAATGGGCTTGCTCCTAATTAA
The DNA here is from genome assembly GCA_949775195.1 of Diarsia dahlii. Classification (NCBI taxonomy): domain Eukaryota; kingdom Metazoa; phylum Arthropoda; class Insecta; order Lepidoptera; family Noctuidae; genus Diarsia; species Diarsia dahlii. Next base: position 129,764 of record OX459201.1, read on the forward strand.
ATCGGTTGATGGCAATAGGCTTGCCCCAATTACATCAGTTGATGGCAATGGGCTTGCTCCTAATTACATTGGTTGATGGCAATAGGCTTGCTCCCAATTACCCAAATCGGTTGATGGCAATAGGCTTGCTCCTAATTACACCAATTGATGGCAATAGGCTTGCTCCTAATTACATCGGTTGATGGCAATAGGCTTGCTCCTAATTAGATTGGTTGATGGCAATAGGCTTGCTCCTGATTACATCGGTTGATGGCAATAGGCTTACCCCCAATTACATCAGTTGATGGCAATAGGCTTGCTCCTAATTACATTGGTTGATCTTAATAGGCTTGCACCTAATCACATCGGTTGGTGGCAATAAGCTTGCTCCTAATTACATTAGTTGGTGGCAATAGACTTGCTCCCAATTACATAAAATAATTTGACAGCTGTCAGTAGAAAGCGATTCTCCCTAGGGCTGAAAAGTAGTACTTTCAGCCCGCTCCGCAGGCACGTTCTGACCTACTTTCAGAGTATGAGTAATGAAAAATTAGATAAGACCCGCGACGTAAATATATTTGTTCAGTGTGGAAATCGAATACAGGACATGCAGAGCCACAGTCAAACGCCGAGGCACTGCGCCAACCATGCCGTCTTATCGGCTGTGGCTGCCTTGGGCATTGCCGCAACTTTGCTTAACAATGGCCAGATTGCACTTTCCGTTTACAAATTGCCGTCGAATCTTACCCCAACTTGCAACATCACCAAAAATCTGCGATTGGCCATGGAACAGATGTCTTTGCAAATAAACTGCTTTAAACAGGAGAGAGTCGCCTGGAATTAGATGTAGATGCGAAAATTCCACTTTACGAAGAGTTTTCCCATCCAGTGCCAACAGAAGATCCCGAAAGAGTTAGGCAGTGGTGTACCTAATCGTAAACCCACATTTTTCCAGTAATGTTCAAGCGCCATGGAATAGGGGGCGTTTGATGTCTATAGATATAATATTGCCATCGACCTGGCACGAAAACCACGCTCCGTGGCCTCTACTGCGAAAACACTTTGCAATCAAACCTCGGACCTCATCCTCAGTAGTTGCACTTGAGACCACTCGATCAACGAGACAGTCACACATCAAAATTTCCACGTGAACGAAGTCGCGGGTATCAGCTAGTACCAAATAAAGGACATTTGGGTGGGTCGCTTATAGTACTCAAACTGCCAGACAATAGTTAAAATTAGAGAAAGACCCATATGGTCCTCACATTCACAATATAAAAATAATAAAATATTTGTCATATTAAATAATCATGTCAAGTTATTAAATGTCAATTATACACAAAACTAAATGAAAAATAAAATATTTAACAAGTAAATATTGATCAAAAAAGCAAAAAATAATATCATACTTAAAAAAGTAAATAATGTCATTGTGTATAAGGAAAAATCATAAAATGTCAAATTGTAAATAATGTATAAATAATTAAAATGTCAAAGTGTAAAAAATAAAAATAAAAAGGTATAATTAATAAAAAGATATAAAATCAATTCACCTTCAATTCAAATTGGAGCAGTTCAATCCCAAGCTTTTTTGACCTTTCGCTTTTATAGATATAGAATACCTAAGTGAATTTTGAGGACAGTTTTGGGGTACTTAACAGTTTTTTTTTTGTTTTAAGTTTGGCAAACTTTACCGTAGGTAGGAGCAGCGGTGGCCCAGTGCATGGTGTCGGCCCCGACTTACGAACAGTAGGTCGTGGGTTCGAACCCAGGCAGACGCATTACTTTGTGTAATTTATTTCATCACCGCTGCTCTCAAAACGGTGAAGGAAAACATCGTGAGGAAACCGGCATGTACCAAAAAATTCGACGACATGACGTGACATCTGCTAATCCGCACTGGGCCCGCGTGGTGGATTATAGCCCATCCCTCTCCTAGAGAGGAGGCCTGAGTTCCTGCAGTGGGAACACGTTCCTCACGATGTTTTCCTTCACCGTTTTGAGAGCAGTGGTGATGAAATAAATTACACAAAGTAATGCGCCTGACTGGGTTCGAACCCACGACTCACTGTTCGTAAGTCGGGGCCGCTACCACTGAGCCACCACTGCTCTCTCTAAAACTACTATTACTGTATTATTATTATTGTATTGACTTTGCATCTGTGACACTGAACTTTAAAATTGACTAATAATTATTATTTTGCATGCAATCCTACTAATATTATAAATGCGAAAGTTTGTGAGGATGGATGGATGGATGGATGGATGTTTGTTGCTCTTTCACGCGAGAACGGCTGATCGGATCTGGATGAAATTTGGCACAGAGGTAGATTATAGTCTGGAATAACACATGGGCTATAAATTATCCCCATAATAACTTAAGGGGGTGAGCAGTATTGCATTATCCATAATCCTCAACTGTTTTCAGCTTGATACTAGAAATACGAAATAACGCAAGGGACATCGAGCGTGCTGTGCAATTTTTCACTTTAAGCACCTGGTGCTAGCGTTGCAAATCCAAGAGAAAGCTGAAGTCCCTTACGTCATTTCAAATTTCCGGTATCGTACACAATCGAACTGTCAACTGCCATACTATATTAAAACAGAAGGTCTATTTCAAACTGTTTGTCACTGGTGTACGTAGCCTAACGGTACAGAGACTTACCCGTAAACAAAGGTACGCAAGTTCAAATCACAGTCAGTATTCACTTTTAGTGATTTTTTATAAGATTTCCAAAAATGTTGAAACGTGTTCGCGAGTTCGATCCCCAATCGGTTTTCACTTTTTGTAAGTTCCACGTATTTGTTTTCATTTCGATGCTATATGATTTTCAAATCAATTCAGAGTAAATTTATATAATCTACTTTTAATTGTAAATACAATATTATAAATCTGTAGACGTAGAGTTTCTGTATACTGAACATAATTATTTATAAAAAATAATGTTTTCTTTTGTTGTGTCTGAGTGTCTTGGGTGTATAGTTTATTATAGTATTATCACGTGTACATTTTAAAACTAATAAGATTAGGGTTTTAGTTTTTGTTTCATTGGAATTAGTGCTCTCTATCAAAAGATATACGAATTTAAGGTATTTAAGAAAACTTATCATCATTTAAAGAAAAGAAAGAAAGAAATAACATTTATTGGTACAGACACAGGGCATACATATAAAAATAAACAGACAAAAATTAAAATGAACAATGTTTTTTTTTTAAATAACTTAAAACTACACACATCAAAAGTGTCCAGGGACCAACATATATCCCTGCAATAACCTTTTAGTAGTTGTAGTTTAATTTAGAAACATACATGCAACGACATCTATTGCATCAAAACGGTACTAATTAATAAGTGTGTTCACAAGATAACTTTTAAATCGTATTTTTCAAACAGTTACGATAACAAAATGTACCCTTGATTAGTTTAAATGACGCTGCTTTGAAAATCTACATAGGGTTTTTTTTTGGAGGGTGGGAAATCATCATTTGACTCCTCCCGTTCTGGGCAGAGCGGTAGGGAATGTTAGACTTCTACTGACTAAAAACCACCCACGTTCCTTTTTTGCTTTTTGTGCTGTGGCCGCGATATTTCTTTCGAACAACCCGTAGCCCCGACAAGCGGCGGCCCTTGCGGGCCTCAACCATATTGCTGACATCTCTTTGAGGCGCGCGTGGAACCGAACGCGCCGTCGACACGGCCTGTCGTCGTCTTACGACGGGCGGACGGCGAGCTAGCCCACTACTTACCGTCCACAGGCCCGCACCTACGGTGGCTGGAAGCCATCACGTGACCCCCGACGCCCAGAGCGTCTCCTATTGCGGCTGGGACGAGAGGTTCTCTCTCTCACCACGCCACCTCCTTCGCTAGCATCACTGCTTCGCCGAAGGAGGCGACGGCGTCCCATTCCCTCTCGCCCCGCAACATGGCTTGAACCAGGGCAGGACGCGAGAGGTCGCCGCCGCCGATCGTCGCTAAGAGAACACGACGGGGCTCAACCCAAGTGGGGCTCCGCCCAAGCAAGGCAGACCTCCACGGTGTGCTCCACCGTGTCCTCCGGCTGATCCTTGCAATAGTAGCATTTGGGCGTTTCCTTCCGCCTGATTCGGTGCAGGTGCCTCCCGAATCCCGAAACAACCGTGTCCGGTGAGGACCTGCGCCAGACGAAAGGTGAGAGCGCCGTGGCGCCTCTCAAGCCACTCCTCAAAGAGGAGATTTACCACCACTGTGCCCTGCACGGGGTTGCGACAGTCGCTCTCTCCATGTCGCCATGAAATCACACCAGTGGGGTCTGTCCGCCATGCGGCAATATACGGCGGCAGCGGAGTTATCCCCCAGTGTAGTGCCTCCGCGCACCATTCATGCAGGAAACTACATAGCCTAAACCCTATAGTGTGTGTTTGCTTCCCATGCATTAAATTTAGTTTAGTTTAGTTTAACTTCGTCTTCGACAGATGGCATTGTTCATTTGACACCATTTTCAGAATTGCGGTGTTAATATTTGTCGTGAATAGTCAACAAATACAAATTGACAGGTACACAGTAAGAAAAACAGCTGTAAAAACTTTAAAATAAAAACCTAATTAATAGTACATTGTTACCTTAGGGGTGAAAGGAACTTATTTAGTCCCGAGTCGCACGTAGTTTGGCGCCTGAGCGCAGCGAGGGCGCTAATAGTTCGAGGGACTAAATAAGTCTTTAACCCGAGGTAAACACTGTGCTTTTCATTACGAATACAAGGAAAGTTGATGGGAATAGGCTTGCCCCCAATCACCTAATCGGTGGATGGCAATAGGCTTTGCTCCTAATTACATCGGTTGATGGCAATAGGCTTGCCCCCAATTACATCAGTTGATGGCAATGGGCTTGCTCCTAATTAAATCGGTTGATGGCAATAGGCTTGCCCCAATTACATCAGTTGATGGCAATGGGCTTGCTCCTAATTACATTGGTTGATGGCAATAGGCTTGCTCCCAATTACCCAAATCGGTTGATGGCAATAGGCTTGCTCCTAATTACACCAATTGATGGCAATAGGCTTGCTCCTAATTACATCGGTTGATGGCAATAGGCTTGCTCCTAATTAGATTGGTTGATGGCAATAGGCTTGCTCCTGATTACATCGGTTGATGGCAATAGGCTTACCCCCAATTACATCAGTTGATGGCAATAGGCTTGCTCCTAATTACATTGGTTGATCTTAATAGGCTTGCACCTAATCACATCGGTTGGTGGCAATAAGCTTGCTCCTAATTACATTAGTTGGTGGCAATAGACTTGCTCCCAATTACATAAAATAATTTGACAGCTGTCAGTAGAAAGCGATTCTCCCTAGGGCTGAAAAGTAGTACTTTCAGCCCGCTCCGCAGGCACGTTCTGACCTACTTTCAGAGTATGAGTAATGAAAAATTAGATAAGACCCGCGACGTAAATATATTTGTTCAGTGTGGAAATCGAATACAGGACATGCAGAGCCACAGTCAAACGCCGAGGCACTGCGCCAACCATGCCGTCTTATCGGCTGTGGCTGCCTTGGGCATTGCCGCAACTTTGCTTAACAATGGCCAGATTGCACTTTCCGTTTACAAATTGCCGTCGAATCTTACCCCAACTTGCAACATCACCAAAAATCTGCGATTGGCCATGGAACAGATGTCTTTGCAAATAAACTGCTTTAAACAGGAGAGAGTCGCCTGGAATTAGATGTAGATGCGAAAATTCCACTTTACGAAGAGTTTTCCCATCCAGTGCCAACAGAAGATCCCGAAAGAGTTAGGCAGTGGTGTACCTAATCGTAAACCCACATTTTTCCAGTAATGTTCAAGCGCCATGGAATAGGGGGCGTTTGATGTCTATAGATATAATATTGCCATCGACCTGGCACGAAAACCACGCTCCGTGGCCTCTACTGCGAAAACACTTTGCAATCAAACCTCGGACCTCATCCTCAGTAGTTGCACTTGAGACCACTCGATCAACGAGACAGTCACACATCAAAATTTCCACGTGAACGAAGTCGCGGGTATCAGCTAGTTAATACATAATATGTATTAATTGCCCTGTATAGCTAAACATGTGAACTTTAGATTAATATCTGACTGTAACAACTTTATACCATGTTTAAGGCAAATAAAGACTTATCTTATCTTATCTAAAGAAATTTAAGAAAAATAAACTTCAGAAAAAAAAACAGCTTCTGAAGTTGGTGACATTTGTTTGTTTGATATCGTTTTTTTTTGCCACCGACTTCAGAAGTTGATTTTTTTTCTGAAGTTAGTTTTTCACTTTTTTTCGTAATTTTGATTTTTTTAAGTCGGTTTTTTTTTGCAAAAAAGTTTTTTTATTTTTTCATTTTTAGTAGTAATATCCAATACTAATATTTAGTATGCATTTAACATTCAACCAAGGTACCTTCCATAATCAGCTATTCAGGTCACCTAGATACCTAACTTGAAAGAACACAACCATAATATACATCCCTATAATATTTTATTATGGAATTATCCTCCAACTCCTAACCGTTAAGGAGTTATACTTTCCATCATCAGCTTATCAACATGAAGTGATGACTTAATACCCTGAAAGAATATAATAGGGGATCGGACTGGGTCAAAATAATATAATTCTGTTTAGTCCGTAAGTTAGATTATCGAAAAATATTGAATACGTGTTTTTTGTTTTATCAAATCAATAAAAAATGACGAAGTTAAAACGCGTCAAAGATCTTGGAGTGGGGCTTGAAACGTCACTTGTGTCGTCAAAATGTACTATCATATGACGTCACACGAGTTTTCGAAGCACTGTATCGTCTTCATTTTAAGTTTACGTGAAAAAAGAAAAAATACGTGTCCAATAATTTTTGGAAATCTATCTGACGGACTAATTAGTTTTTTTTTTGTCCGATCCCCTATTATCGCTCCATAAGTACCTACGTATAATTTTGAAAGAATTTTCTTTCAACTCCTAACCGTTGAGGAGTTTTACCAATCATCATTGGTAAATCCACATGATATTATGATGATCAGACGCAAATACTTGAACAACTTTAGAAAATATATGAAAAAATCATAATTATGTACCTATACAATTTGAGAGTTGCCCTCGATTTGTCAGGGATGCCATCATCAGATCCTGACTTGATGATAATGGGACCACCTCGGGAGTATACCCTTTCGAACAGAAAACGCGGACATACATAAAAAAAATACATACACACGAATAGAGAACCTCTTCCTTTTTGGAAGTCGGTTAAAAATAGATGAAAATTGATCATTTCCCCCCCTTTATCTCCGAAACTACTAAACTTAAAACTTAAAAAAGGTTCAGTTTGTTCAACACTTATAGATTACTTACAGGAAAACCTATAAGTCTCTGATACTAAAATAACATAAAAAATCTCTCAATATTATGCATAAAAACTTGCATTTGCAGTTGGAATGTTTGGGTAAACAAATTAAAGTGGGCGTTCCTACTACGATGGTACGGAACCCTTCATGTGCAAGGCCAACTTGCACTTGGCCAGTTTGTTTAAATAGGTGTACACTCGGCGTCACAAAAACCACACCTCTTAAAAATAATTTAAACCATATTTATGCAATGCCATGGTACACTTTTTGAAAGGCAATTTATTCAGCTTTCAGAAAAAGTTAAAGATTTCAGTTTTATTTACCAAGGCATAAAATTAAACGGATTCATTGTAACTAAAGAAAGAAAACAATTACAACAGGAAAGATACAATTCAATTCTTAAAAATAAATAAATCAAAATCTCCCTTATTGAGTTAGTTTGTTAGGTATTGGTCAAATCTTGCAAATGAATTTCAAACTAGGTCAAACTCATTGCACTGAAATTTTGCTCACACATTGGTTCTGGTGGTAAAACATTTTTATAACAGACATAACTTTTTACTTACTCCTACAACCAGGATCGTCTCCTTACGAGATAACTCATCAACGGTTAATTATGCTTGTTTTTTAATAATAACTAGCTTTTGCCCACGGCTTCGCCCGCGTGGATGTCGGTTTAACTACAAAAATGACGATTTTCCATACAAACTTTCATCCCCCTTTTCACCCCCTTAAAGGTTGAATTTCCAAAAACCCCTTCTTAGTGCTCCCCTACATTATAATAGGAAGCCGTGTGCAAAATTTCACATTCCTAGCCCCAGTAGTTTCGGCTGTACGTTGATATGTCACCCAGTCAGTTCTCCTTTTATATATATAGATAATAATAATAAATTTATTTACTCAAACAGACAGATTGTAGTAGGTATACATGGTAATAGTAAAGTTCTTACATAATAATGTTAAGTAGTCTACAGTCGAGTGGGTGAAGCGCTGTCCTCCTCGCTAGGTTACAAGATAACCTGTGTTAAGGAGAAAACCATGTCAGAGGCCCTTGCGGCGGTTTAGAAACTCTGACACTAGGGTGTGTGGGGTCTCTAAAGATCTTACTGCCCACACGATAAGAAGAAGATGTTGATAGACACAGACGATTTTTATTATAACCTTAACCTGCAGCCAGGAACGTCTTCTCAAGAGAGAACTCCTCAGCGGTGAATAGCTCGAGTACGAACATTTTCTTCTTATAGGTAGGTACACTTTATGTTTATAAAGCTTAATTATGATTAAAACCGGCCAAGTGCATGTCGGACCACGCACAATGTAGGGTTCCTTAGTTTGCCCATCACAATATGTGAACTTATTGAACTGATTTACTACCGGCTACAATTTAAATGCTCACCAAAAAAACTTTTTTACAAAAAATAAAACCGACTTCGACAAAAAAAACACTCAAAAGTGAAAAATAAACTTGAGAAGAAAAATCAGTTTCTGAAGTCGGTGACTTTTGTTTCTTTGATTTCATTTTTTTGTCACCGACTTCAGAAACTGATTTTTCTTCTCAAGTTTATTTTTCACTTTTGAGTGTTTTTTTTGTCGAAGTCGGTTTTATTTTTTGTAAAAAAGTTTTTATTTTTCACTTTTTAGTGTTTCACATGTGCTTACCCCTTCACAACGTACCGGCGTGATGTTATGTTAGGACTGGTGTAAACAATAGACAGACAATATCAGATTTCAGCAATCCCAGTCCATTTGCTATCATTTATTGAGGAGTTCCGTTGAATATCTCCGAAGTTCTTCATCAGATTTTCACAAAATAGTTTTTATAACCTTTGTAGTGAGTACAGGCGTGATATTATATTGTTGTGTGATGGTGTAAACAATGCTTAGATATGCTATAGCAACAATCGCGGTTAATCTGCTGTTATTTATTGAAGAGTTCCCCCGATTTCTACAAGATCCCATCATCAGATATTGAAATGGTGACAATGGGACCACACGGGAAGCACCAGCTTTCAAATGAAAAAAGAATCATGAAAATCAGTTCACCCAGTCGCAAGTTATGAGCGAACAAACATAAAAAAAAAAAAAAAAAAAAAAAAATACAGTCGAATTGATAACCTCCTCCTTTTTTTGGAAGTCGGTTAAAAAGATTTTTAGACCCTAGAATAAAGTACAGTAAAGTACCAAATAAAATATTTAAACTTCAAATAAAATAAACCCACTCTATACCGAGGTGCCTAAAGAACAACGTTTTAAGTTCCAAAATAATTAGAAACTCATCAGAATAATTGTACGTGTTGTATTAACATTCTTTTTGCCTACCAAAATGGATAAATGCTCACCAAATCTTGTTTCTCTGAAGTACTAACATTAATACCCAAAATAACAGTTCTAAATAGCTTTAGTGTAATCAAATTATTCAACCTGAATCCAAAATGTCATCATCATCATCATTTCAGCCGGAAGACGTCCACTGCTGGACATAGGTCTCCCCTAAGTGTCGCCACATTGACCGGTCCCGTGCGTCTCGCATCCAGCGGGTCCCCGCAACCTTCACCAGGTCCAATCCAAAATGTAGGTATTATTGTCGAACTAAAATTACAGTCATTGTCCTTTATTTACTACTCCTTTCTCTTTCAAAATAATTTCATACCAGTGATTTATATATTATTTTATTTACCTTAGCCATTTGTTTCAGTAATATTGAGAGTGAAATAGTAGATTGTACACCAAGTGCATAAAACGCACCATTTTGCGCGAGACGTTTTAAACGACGTTAAAGTAGAGTAAAATGGGTTTTATGGACGAGTTGTACACTCTACTTTTCACTTCGATTGCGAGGAAATGCAACAGCAACTTGTAAATATTGTAAAAATAATTATGGTTCCCACAAATTAACTTTTTTTTTTAGTAGGAAACTTGACATAACACCTGACTTATGTCGTTACTCATACTGCTCAGTTATAAAAACATTTTGAGCAAGCCTATTGCCATCAACCAATGTAATTAGGAGCAAGCCTATTGCAATCGACCAATGTAATTAGGAGCAAGCCTATTATTGCCATCAACTGTTGTAATTGGGATCAAGCCTATTGCCATCAACCAATTTAATTAGGAGCAAGCCTATTGCCATCAACTGATGTAATTAGGGACAAGCCTATTGCCATCAACCGATGTCATTAGGAAAAGCCTATTGCCATCAACCAATCTTATTAGGAGCAAGCATATTGCTATCAACCGATGTAATTAGGAGCAAGCCTATTCCCATCCACTGATTTAGGTAATTGAGAGCAAGCCTATTGCCATCAATCAATATAATAATATATATATAACTAGCTGATACCCGCGACTTCGTTCACGTGGAAATTTTGATGTGTGACTGTCTCGTTGATCGAGTGGTCTCAAGTGCAACTACTGAGGATGAGGTCCGAGGTTTGATTGCAAAGTGTTTTCGCAGTAGAGGCCACGGAGCGTGGTTTTCGTGCCAGGTCGATGGCAATATTATATCTATAGACATCAAACGCCCCCTATTCCATGGCGCTTGAACATTACTGGAAAAATGTGGGTTTACGATTAGGTACACCACTGCCTAACTCTTTCGGGATCTTCTGTTGGCACTGGATGGGAAAACTCTTCGTAAAGTGGAATTTTCGCATCTACATCTAATTCCAGGCGACTCTCTCCTGTTTAAAGCAGTTTATTTGCAAAGACATCTGTTCCATGGCCAATCGCAGATTTTTGGTGATGTTGCAAGTTGGGGTAAGATTCGACGGCAATTTGTAAACGGAAAGTGCAATCTGGCCATTGTTAAGCAAAGTTGCGGCAATGCCCAAGGCAGCCACAGCCGATAAGACGGCATGGTTGGCGCAGTGCCTCGGCGTTTGACTGTGGCTCTGCATGTCCTGTATTCGATTTCCACACTGAACAAATATATTTACGTCGCGGGTCTTATCTAATTTTTCATTACTCATACTCTGAAAGTAGGTCAGAACGTGCCTGCGGAGCGGGCTGAAAGTACTACTTTTCAGCCCTAGGGAGAATCGCTTTCTACTGACAGCTGTCAAATTATTTTATGTAATTGGGAGCAAGTCTATTGCCACCAACTAATGTAATTAGGAGCAAGCTTATTGCCACCAACCGATGTGATTAGGTGCAAGCCTATTAAGATCAACCAATGTAATTAGGAGCAAGCCTATTGCCATCAACTGATGTAATTGGGGGTAAGCCTATTGCCATCAACCGATGTAATCAGGAGCAAGCCTATTGCCATCAACCAATCTAATTAGGAGCAAGCCTATTGCCATCAACCGATGTAATTAGGAGCAAGCCTATTGCCATCAATTGGTGTAATTAGGAGCAAGCCTATTGCCATCAACCGATTTGGGTAATTGGGAGCAAGCCTATTGCCATCAACCAATGTAATTAGGAGCAAGCCCATTGCCATCAACTGATGTAATTGGGGCAAGCCTATTGCCATCAACCGATTTAATTAGGAGCAAGCCCATTGCCATCAACTGATGTAATTGGGGGCAAGCCTATTGCCATCAACCGATGTAATTAGGAGCAAAGCCTATTGCCATCCACCGATTAGGTGATTGGGGGCAAGCCTATTCCCATCAACTTTCCTTGTATTCGTAATGAAAAGCACAGTGTTTACCTCGGGTTAAAGACTTATTTAGTCCCTCGAACTATTAGCGCCCTCGCTGCGCTCAGGCGCCAAACTACGTGCGACTCGGGACTAAATAAGTTCCTTTCACCCCTAAGGTAACAATGTACTATTAATTAGGTTTTTATTTTAAAGTTTTTACAGCTGTTTTTCTTACTGTGTACCTGTCAATTTGTATTTGTTGACTATTCACGACAAATATTAACACCGCAATTCTGAAAATGGTGTCAAATGAACAATGCCATCTGTCGAAGACGAAGTTAAACTAAACTAAACTAAATTTAATGCATGGGAAGCAAACACACACTATAGGGTTTAGGCTATGTAGTTTCCTGCATGAATGGTGCGCGGAGGCACTACACTGGGGGATAACTCCGCTGCCGCCGTATATTGCCGCATGGCGGACAGACCCCACTGGTGTGATTTCATGGCGACATGGAGAGAGCGACTGTCGCAACCCCGTGCAGGGCACAGTGGTGGTAAATCTCCTCTTTGAGGAGTGGCTTGAGAGGCGCCACGGCGCTCTCACCTTTCGTCTGGCGCAGGTCCTCACCGGACACGGTTGTTTCGGGATTCGGGAGGCACCTGCACCGAATCAGGCGGAAGGAAACGCCCAAATGCTACTATTGCAAGGATCAGCCGGAGGACACGGTGGAGCACACCGTGGAGGTCTGCCTTGCTTGGGCGGAGCCCCACTTGGGTTGAGCCCCGTCGTGTTCTCTTAGCGACGATCGGCGGCGGCGACCTCTCGCGTCCTGCCCTGGTTCAAGCCATGTTGCGGGGCGAGAGGGAATGGGACGCCGTCGCCTCCTTCGGCGAAGCAGTGATGCTAGCGAAGGAGGTGGCGTGGTGAGAGAGAGAACCTCTCGTCCCAGCCGCAATAGGAGACGCTCTGGGCGTCGGGGGTCACGTGATGGCTTCCAGCCACCGTAGGTGCGGGCCTGTGGACGGTAAGTAGTGGGCTAGCTCGCCGTCCGCCCGTCGTAAGACGACGACAGGCCGTGTCGACGGCGCGTTCGGTTCCACGCGCGCCTCAAAGAGATGTCAGCAATATGGTTGAGGCCCGCAAGGGCCGCCGCTTGTCGGGGCTACGGGTTGTTCGAAAGAAATATCGCGGCCACAGCACAAAAGGCAAAAAAGGAACGTGGGTGGTTTTTAGTCAGTAGAAGTCTAACATTCCCTACCGCTCTGCCCAGAACGGGAGGAGTCAAATGATGATTTCCCACCCTCCAAAAAAAAACCCTATGTAGATTTTCAAAGCAGCGTCATTTAAACTAATCAAGGGTACATTTTGTTATCGTAACTGTTTGAAAAATACGATTTAAAAGTTATCTTGTGAACACACTTATTAATTAGTACCGTTTTGATGCAATAGATGTCGTTGCATGTATGTTTCTAAATTAAACTACAACTACTAAAAGGTTATTGCAGGGATATATGTTGGTCCCTGGACACTTTTGATGTGTGTAGTTTTAAGTTATTTAAAAAAAAAACATTGTTCATTTTAATTTTTGTCTGTTTATTTTTATATGTATGCCCTGTGTCTGTACCAATAAATGTTATTTCTTTCTTTCTTTTCTTTAAATGATGATAAGTTTTCTTAAATACCTTAAATTCGTATATCTTTTGATAGAGAGCACTAATTCCAATGAAACAAAAACTAAAACCCTAATCTTATTAGTTTTAAAATGTACACGTGATAATACTATAATAAACTATACACCCAAGACACTCAGACACAACAAAAGAAAACATTATTTTTTATAAATAATTATGTTCAGTATACAGAAACTCTACGTCTACAGATTTATAATATTGTATTTACAATTAAAAGTAGATTATATAAATTTACTCTGAATTGATTTGAAAATCATATAGCATCGAAATGAAAACAAATACGTGGAACTTACAAAAAGTGAAAACCGATTGGGGATCGAACTCGCGAACACGTTTCAACATTTTTGGAAATCTTATAAAAAATCACTAAAAGTGAATACTGACTGTGATTTGAACTTGCGTACCTTTGTTTACGGGTAAGTCTCTGTACCGTTAGGCTACGTACACCAGTGACAAACAGTTTGAAATAGACCTTCTGTTTTAATATAGTATGGCAGTTGACAGTTCGATTGTGTACGATACCGGAAATTTGAAATGACGTAAGGGACTTCAGCTTTCTCTTGGATTTGCAACGCTAGCACCAGGTGCTTAAAGTGAAAAATTGCACAGCACGCTCGATGTCCCTTGCGTTATTTCGTATTTCTAGTATCAAGCTGAAAACAGTTGAGGATTATGGATAATGCAATACTGCTCACCCCCTTAAGTTATTATGGGGATAATTTATAGCCCATGTGTTATTCCAGACTATAATCTACCTCTGTGCCAAATTTCATCCAGATCCGATCAGCCGTTCTCGCGTGAAAGAGCAACAAACATCCATCCATCCATCCATCCATCCTCACAAACTTTCGCATTTATAATATTAGTAGGATATTCCACACCTATCACACAACGCCATCTAGTCCCAAGCTAAGCAGAGCTTGTGTTATGGGTACTAGACAACTGATAAACATACTTATATATTTCTAAATACATACATATTGTAGATAAATTACACCCAGACACAGAACAAATGATCGTGCTCATCACACAAACATTTGTCCTGGGTGGGAATCGAACCCACGACCTCCGGCATAGCAGTTAGGGTCACTAACCACTAGACCAACAGGCCAGTCAATAATTAAGAGTAAGCCTATTCCCATCAAATGATGTAATTAGGAGCAAGCCTATTGCCATCAATCAACCTAATTAAGAGCAAGCCAATTGCCATCAAGCGATTTAGGTAATTGGGGGAAGCCTATTCCCATCAACTTTCCTTGTATTCGTAATGAAAAGCAGTAATCCCTTGTTCTTAGAATACTAAGGAAACGAATTAAAGAGGTTATTCTATGAAGTTGAAGTTGTTCGTGTGGCTGTTGGGCCGATTACCTGTGCCGATTACCTTGGTCGGGTGACTAGCAGAATATCCACGTAGTAAAATGACGATCGACGAAGATTTTACTTTATGCTTTAGAGCATAAAACGCGACTTTATGTCGCCTACGCACGACATAAAGACGAATTTTAGAGCGAGAGAAGTGAAATAATTAATTTATCATATTTTAATCAAATTCATGAAACAACTAGCCTGGCAGACAACGTCCTGCCCGGACAGCAGCGCCACCTACCGGGTCCAATTTTAAATCTAAACCATTCTCGAATCCACTGTTCACACACACACGTTCCAGCCGTTTAGGAGGAGTTCAGTAACAAACACACGTACAGAAGAATTATAGGTATAATATATATAAAGATAAAGAAAAACAAGTAACATTGTGTTTGGGATACGCAATATTTTTGATATTCAAAAAAAATTTAGGACCGACCGTTAGCTTTTTTGCGTCAGTAAAACTGACTAAATTGAAAGTCGTGAAATACAGTATTGGTGACATCTATTTAGCGATAACATAAAATATTTGGTCTGCAATTAGCTTTAAAGGTATTTATAAATCTTTACAGCATAGTAGAATAAAAACTTTTTTACAAAAAATAAAACCGAAATTGAAGTCGGTTTTATTTTTTGTAAAAAAGTTTTTTTTTTTTTTCTGAATCGTTCGGTCGTACAATCGTTGCCAATTAGGACGCCCCCCTAATATTGTTTTAGGAGTGTGGTCTACCTTGCGCGCTCTGCGGTTTCCTTTTCACTTCCATATTAAGTGATTAATGTTAGCGGGAAGCTGTTCCGTCGATGCACGATAAATAAATACCTAATACATACTGCTTTGTGTTTGCAGGATTTTTTTCTTAAAAAGTGAATAGGGAAAACTTTTTTGCAAAAAATCACCCGACTTCCGGAAGTCGGAGATTTTTTTTGCTATGACAAATCTTTTTTACCCACGACGGAACGGAGCAGGTTTAGGGTGAGATGTTTGTGTGTGCGTTTGTGCAAAGTAATGTTCCCACCTATCTTCTAAACTAATGATCCGATTTTGATGCGGTTTTCAATAACGGGTTTGTGTTCGATGAGTTCATGTTCTTAGACAGGTGTCATGGCTGTAACTCACTAGGGGGCGCCACAATATTAGTGCAAAATAATATTGCAATAATATTAAAACGAATTGTCCGATTTCAATGTGGTAGGATGAATCACACTTAATGATTTGCGAGATCATACCTACATATTATATTGATTATAATTCGTATAGGTATATGCTCTCTAAAAAGTCTGAAATAAAATTAAACTAAAAAACCCACGACGGTAAAAATCTAATTGAAAAACTTCGATCAATGATTGATCGAAGTTGAAAAAACACGAACAACAACAATTATACATAACTAAGGAATATCCGTCGGGGGCCGCCTTTTCTAAATTTCAACAAAAATTTAATCATACTCATATGTGTGTTTTATGTCGTCGTTAAACATCTACAATTGGACGGCACGGTTGGCGCAGTGGCTGCACTGCGTGTCGCGGGTTCGATCCCCGCACGGAACAAATATTTGTATGGCCTGAAGATAGTTGTTTCGGGTCTGGGTATTTGTGTATGTGACTTTCTGTTTGTGAACGCACCCACGATACAGGAGAAATTCCTAGTGTGAAAAAAAAAAAATCTTCAATAATTGTATTCACGTCACTAGAAAACCTTAGCTGGTTTAATGGCGGCCCCCGACGGATATTCCTTAGTTATGTATTGTTGTTGTTTGTGTTTTTTCCGTAGTTATTTTATTCTTTTCCAATTAGATTTTTTTAGTTGTGACAATGAGTTGTGGTAGGTACTTCTTTTTCTTACGGTACACGCTGCGGCCGGTATTTTATGGGGCGGGGCGTACATCATTGTAAAAACCAAACTACCGAATCGATTTTGATGACATTTCGATGGGAGCAATCCTAATATAGCCTGGCCCAGCCCATGATTGTGTGGGGCAGGGCGTGTTGTCGGCTGAGGTGCAGGCGGTGCACGCGACGTGCCACTTGACATGTGACCGGAACGAGACGCCCGCGGGGGAGAGCTGCACTCGTCCTTATCGCGCGTCGCGACAACCCGGCCAAGGTGGCCGAGCGCTGCAGCACTGCAGCACAGCGCGGCGCAGAAGGCTCACTCGCTACTCATTAAACTGCGTCACACACACCTCATACAACGCGAACAAAAGATAAAATATATAAGAAACAAGTTCATAAAAATGTATGTATAGTATGTAGGCTTCAGCCCGTGCAAGTGCCAGTCGAAAATATAAACCACGCGTATCGTTATGGGTAGGTGACCTACCCTCCTCAACTCTGGGTGCCAATAGTCTGGAAGAAAAATGCCCGTGACATACGGACGGACAGACAGGCATACCGTCAGGGTCAATCTATAAGAGTTCCGTTTTATCTATTTTGGCGGAACCCTAACAAGCACATTTTAAGTTTAAAAAACCGGCCAAGTGCGAGTCGGACTTACGCACCGAGGGTTCCGTGCAAACAAAGTTTAAAATTTTTAAAGATATTTATTATTATATTTATGACGTAACAAAAAATTTACGGTTTTCGTAAATTTTCCTTTATCTGTGCTATAAGACGTTGCTTCATATCGTACCTTTCAAGTTTCTGAGTTCACCGGAACTACCCTATAGGTTTTGATTCCCTTGCGAGTATCGAAAATTTGCGGGAAGGAGACGGAAACGATTGCATACATTCTTGGGCCCAGATGTAACGAGATTCAGACTATCAGTCCCTAGAGCTTTCAGCTGAATTATTAGAAGTTTAGTAAAAGTGAGGTTATGTTGTAGTCTATAAAAGAGCTGATTACTAAGTTCTTTAGGCACTAATGTATATTATATTTAGTGGAGAATGTTTGAAAAGGTTTATGAATGAATGTCATTGACTTGAAGCCAAACAGGAAAGAATTTATCGAAAAGACGTCCAGAATAAATGAAATGAAATGGGACCAATTCGTTTTATGATTTGAATCGAAATTCTGAAACCTTCTAACTTTTTTTTTAAGTTTTTTTATTTGTTTTTAATAAGCTTTTATTTACCTTGTTAGTTTGTTCATCTGTATTGGAACTGAAATTTTGCACACAACTTTGGTTCTGATAGATTAAAGTATAGGTTTTGACAGATAATGATGATTTTTTATAATGCCCTCATTTTGCAACCTGGATCTTCGAGGGAACTCCTCATCGGTTAATATTAACCCTTTACACCCGACGAAAATAATTTACTCAGACTTCATTGAAATTCATATGACCTTTTCATGGGTGCCTAAGTATCATGTAAAAAATAAATAAAAAAATCCTGAAGTCTCTGGTTTCCTGAAAACTTACCCTCACGAGCGTGGGGCTTAGGAGGTAGCTCGAGATGTGAGTTTTGTCTAGTTTGGAGATATGGTTTGATATTAAATGAAAATTAAATTAATTAAACTGTCTTTATATCATCAGCCATTTATTAACGATATTAATAATGAGTTTTTAAACCTCTTCCTCTAGCCTATCCTCTTCGTCTAGCCTGTCCTCATCCCGTAACCCGCCATCTACACCTTACTCTTGACGTTTCCCTGCCTGATCTGACTCTAGTGGACCTCCAGCTTCTGGATGTTGTTGGGATAGGTTGTGGTGCCTCATCCACTTCGAAGGAATCATCGCCAGAACCAGATCCACTCTCTTCTAGGTGATCTAAGACTCTCGCAACAATATCTTCATTATCATCAGTCAATTTCTCATTTTCCGAGTTGCTAATATTTGTGGAACTTGGTCATCCTTTCTTAAAAATAAAGTAAAAACCCTAAAATAAATCAAATTCATGAAAAATTCAGGAAAATCATGAAAAAATTTGAATATTTATTTGGGACGTATCACCTAACCCTCACGATCGTGCGTCCTTGATTTTGAGTCACAATATATCCATAAGTAAGCATGCTAGGTTCAAATTACATACATAAAGGTATAAAACAATTCTTACAGTAAGTAAATCACACAAAAAAGTAATAGAAATTGCATTTATTTAATTAATAACCAAACACTCACCCGGGCGAGTTTACGCGCCAAAAAACGCAGCCAACCTTCAAAGTGATAACGGGCGACTGACATGTTCAAACTAAATCGCAAGAGGTCCGCGCGTGTTTTTTCCAAGAAAGAGATAGTCTCACGATAGATCGAGCCCGGTTGCGTCTCGAAAAGTCAATTTGTGGAAGCGCCAGAATTTTTGAAAATCAAGTCTCACTATCGTATCAAGTCGGTTGTAAAGGGTAGAGGACACGTAATTTTGTAAACTCGTTCATATTAGATAGGTAACCATGATTTCTATCAAGACCTCATCCTGCAGCCAGGTCGTCTTCATCAAGAGAGAACTCCTCAACAGTAGCTCGAGTAAACATTTTCTTCTTTTAAGCAGGTACCTACACTTTATAAAAGCTTATTTAAAAAAAAGACAGAGGTCATTATTGAATTTCAGCGCATTCGGGTTTTTTAGGTATTTGAAATACTTTTTATGTAGGTATTCAAATGTTTAAAACGACGTCAATGATGTTCACATTTTAATCCTTGCTGACAGCCGTGTCACGTTAAACCAACGGCCGTGTGTCACGACAAGGGACACACGTTTTTTTCTAATTATGTTTTTTTATTATTTAGGACCCAAACTAAAAAGAAAAACTGGGGTGGGGTGGCCCGTTGTGGCATGTGTTTATGTTATTTAACTAATGAATAAGTGCCTCAGTGGCTACTTGGCTCGTGCTGTGGAGTGTAGGGTGCAGGCCTTCTAGCCGGCCAGTGCGAGAGCGCCGAGCATGGCCGCGAAATCCTTACAAGTAAATAATTCTTACGCCAGCGTCACCGGCTCACCGCACGCTACATGTTAGTAATGCCAAAACATGTTTATACATATTTCGACACTGTCGACTTACATTTTTTGCTCGATGTCCTCACACTCGACGTCTCATAAGTTTTTCAACAAATACTATGGTTATTGGCTGAACTTGTAAACCAAGGTAAGCAATGATGTGAATGCGCATAAAGCACACAAGCCTACAAGTTACTCATTCAATCGACAATTGAAGGCATCGAGTTATCGGGGATCCAGCACATGCAGGCAGTAAATAGTTGCCCTCCTAAGTTTCTTGCACAGCGAACGAGTGGGTGGCCGGGTGGGATACCCACCACGCGGTGATATGCCCGTCACTTGTCTGATTCGTGATGTGTGGTGGACGAGTGGCGGAACAGTTTATCGGAATTATCTTGTGTAACTCCAACGCACGCTCGGTTGCCTGGCAGCTCAGATCACGTTCACGTTTTGGGGTTAGACTCGAGCAGTGAATCGCTGCTGATAAACCTCACCCCGCCACCCCGCCACCCCGCCACCCGGTACCATGAGCGGTAACAGCTCGGTCACAAACAATGAGCTATAAACAGACGTGTGATGACAATGGACATTTGAGGAACGACATGAGCGGCAATAACGAGGAGCGAATAGATTACGAATAGATACGTATCCGATATATGACCGCACTACTAATTGCACCACGCGCTGGACTTCTTCCCACCCAATACCTAAGTATAGTTACGGGATTTCCGAAACGAAGTGTAAGCATAATGTTGATTATTCTGTTGGACAAATTAACATTATCGTAATAAAATTCTGTTCTCCAGAATGCTATTTGTTTGGACGTGTGCTTAACGTTTACTTCGTTTCGAGGGTGACCAGGTAGGTCTACCGTCTACTGCAGTGTTCGATCGCTTGACATTTCATATTCAGAGAACGCCTGGCTGAGTTATTCCGGAGATGGAAAGCGAATGCTTATCTTTCGAGGAATTCGGTTTGAGTTGAGAATTTAACTCTGTAGTAGCTTCCGATAACTTCTAAGCCTGTTTCCAGAACTTCATCAGCGTCTTAGAATTTATTTGTAATGAGTAGCCCTAACCAAGACGATGTCATCAGCATCTCTCGCAGTGTTCAACAGTATTTTCGTTATTGCTGTAGAATTAGATGTTAAAGAGAATGTATGCCAATCGGCGATGGGGTCGACGAAGTCCTTTATACCGGGTCGAGCTAGACCATCCAACCTTTTATTTTTCCATTTTTAGTTTTAATATTCTACACAAACATTTACTATCCTTTAACATTCAACCAAGAAACCTAACCCTTAACCTTCAAGATTCCCGTATATGTATTTGCTTTCAACCCCTAACCGTTGAGGAGTACCGCTACCTAATACCTTCCATAATTTATAATCAGCTCACCTTGATAACCTGAAAGAACACAAACACATCCCCATAATATTTAATTAAAGAATTATCCTCCAACTCTTAACCGTTAAGGAGTTATTATCATTATCATTTCAGCCAAAAGACGTCCACTGCTGGACATAGGCCTCCCCCAGGTGTCGCCACATTGACCGGTCCCGTGCGTCTCTCATCCAGCGGGTCCCCGCAACCTTGACCAGGTCGTCGGTCCATCTAGTGGGAGACCCTCCAACGCAACGTCTTCCGGTTCGCGGTCGCCATTCCAGAACTTTTCGGGCCGATCGGCCATCCGTTCTGCGAGCAATGTGTTCGACCCATTGCCAGTCTGGCGATTCTTCGGGCTACGTCGGTAAACTTGGTTCTCATGCGGATGTCCTTTTTTTTTTTTTTGGTGGGTGGAAAATCATCAAATGACCCCCCCCCCCCCCCCCCCGCTCTTGGGCAGAGCGAAGGGGAGTGTCAGACTTCTACTGACTAAAAACCGAACCCATGTTCCTTT
The DNA here is from genome assembly GCA_949775195.1 of Diarsia dahlii. Lineage (NCBI taxonomy): Eukaryota > Metazoa > Arthropoda > Insecta > Lepidoptera > Noctuidae > Diarsia > Diarsia dahlii. The sequence goes on from OX459201.1 coordinate 151,504, forward strand.
TTTGCCCTTGTGCCGAGGCCACGTCATCTAGTACTAAAATCGACATGCGGATGTCCTCATTTCTGATTCGACCACGCAAGGAAACTCCGAGCATAGGCCTCTGCATTGCCCTTTGGGTGACTTTTAGCTTTCTAATGAGGCCCATTGTGAGCGACGTTTCGGTCCTGTATGTAATCACTGGCAACACACACTGGTCATAGACTTTCGTCTTGAGACACTGTGGTAAGTTGGACGAGACGATACCACGCAGCTTCCCGAACGCTGCCCAGCCGAGTCGGATTCGACGATTGACCTCTTTCTCGAAGTTAGACCTACCCAATTGGACCGTTTGTCCTAGGTAGACATTTATTTCGTCCACAATTGACGAGCGAGCGTAGAGTCTCCGATCTTGATAGGAGTGGGTGTTACATGAACATTCAACATAACCTTGGTTTTGTCCATGTTCATTTTAAGACCCACTCTTTCGGAAGCTCTACTGAGGTCATCGAGCATTGTACTGAGGTCTTCCATAGTCTCAGCCATGACCACTATATCGTCGGCAAACCGAAGGTGAGTGATGTACTCGCCGTTGACGTTGATGCCAAGTCCTCTCCAATACAGAACCTTGAAGACATCCTCTAGTGCAGCGGTGAACAGTTTCGGAGATATGACGTCTCCCTGTCTCACACCGTGCTGCAGAAGGATAGGTTCCGAGGTCTGGTCCTGAAGTCGGACTGACATGGTGGCCTTTTTGTACAAACACTTCAACACCTCGATGTACCGGTAGTCGATTTGGCACCGTTTGGAGAGGCTGCAGTACAGCCCAAGTCTCGATCGAATCGAAGGCTTTCTCGTAGTCCACAAACGCTAAACAGAGAGGCAGGTTAGTAGGAGTTATACCTTCTATCATCAGCTCATCAACATGAAATGAAGACTGCTAGATGCAAATACTTGGACACCTTTAGAAAATATATGGAAAACTCCCATCGTAGTAGGGAAGTCCCCTTTAATTTGTATTATTTCTTGTTTTAGCGGCGACAGAAATCGGTACTCAAGTCGTGAATAAGCAACAGTACTAAGGTATCACTTGCATAATACAAACATAAACACTCTGCAATTATCTGCAACAATTACTGTTTCTGTGTTATATAATATATCTTTTTAACCGACTTCATTCGTGTGTATGTTTTTTTCCATGTATGTTCTCCGATATCTCCGTCAATTGTAGACCGATTTACAAAATTCTTTTTGTATTCGAAACAGTATACTCCCAAGGTGGTCATATTGTAAATCAGGATCTGATGATCATCTAGAGAAATCGAGGGCAACCCTCAAATTGTATAGGCACGTATTTACGTACGTACATTGCATGGCTCGATGTCTGTGTTATCTATGGGCCAATGCATTATAACGACTTGGCATTTCCTTGGACATTGTGATCGTTTTGTGTATTGTGATGTGACTGACCCAGCATACCTCTTTAGACTCTTAAATTATTACGATTTGGATGTGTAACACCATGGATGTAATTATAACTCTACACAGGCTCATTCAAGGGAAGGCTCAGGGCATTTCTACTGGAAAGATGCCTTTATTCAATGGATGAATTGTAAATAATTTCAATTTTATCCCGGGGATTTCTGAATTCTTTTTAATTAAAAAAGCATATTATTCTATCAATGAATATTTAGAAGACAAAAAGTGAAAAATGTTTTTATTTTATTTACATTCTTTTACTTTTATTAGCTTTAGTTCATAAGTTAGTTAATAGCCTTAAAACACTTTTATTGTTCTTATTTATTTTAAGTAAGTAGGTATATCCTTTAGAAAATGTTTAAACTATACCTACACTAAATAATGTGTAGACATTATTTGTATGCCTTGCAAGGCAGCACATAGTGATACTATATATTATTTTCTGATAACTCTTTTACCTATGTGTCACAAATAAAGATTTTTGAATTTGAATTTGAATTATTTATATTTTTTAATTATTTTATTGGATTTGTGTGTTGTGTTATGTTTTAAATTTTAAAGTTTTATGATTTTTTGGTTTGACGATTTAATTCAACATTTTTTATGTAAATGGTTTTTGGCAACAGAGGAATTTCACGCATCGTCTCATCATCAGCCTATAATGTTCCCAATGCACACACACAAACACTCGGCAGGTCTTGTCGACTGTATTTATGATAATCATACCAATATTATAAAAAAATGTAATTATAAAATAAAAATAAAATAAAATTCATTAATTCAGATAACTTGATCCATACAGGTAGAAGAAAATTAATATAGAAAACAGGTTTAAAAATAAAAATAAATTACAATTAAAATCAAAATACTAGGTACAACGAGTCAAAATAAGAAATAATAATAAAATAATACACATTCATTAAAAATTAAAACATTCAAAAAAAAAATTAGATAAAATAAAAATTAAATTAAAACATTCAAAATAAAATTAGATAAAATAGATGATAATTATTATTTACTTTTTAAATTAGTTATTATTAACAGTTAATTTTAATGATTTTAATTTTTGACGTTTTTGTTCGATTCGGTGTGACATGTTTGGATATTTTTATATTTCTTGTTGTGTTGACATTTTTATTATTGTGCTTTTAATTAATTTACTTTAATTTGTGATAGTGATGGCGTATTCTTCTACAATTGATTAATCGAGTAATTTTTATTTTATTTTTTGTTGTTTAATAAGTATCTGTTTTTATGTACCTTCCACATTCAGACACAATGTAATTTGTTGTTGAATAAATAAATGAATGAAAAATGAATGAATTAACAGTGCATTTTGCATTTGTTGCCAGCAAAGTCTGAATCGTGTTGGCGGGACTCGTATTTGAACATTCATTTAGACGGACATTTACGTGTCCATTCTCGTAGAAAGTGCTACACAAGGGCTGGATGCAATATTGGGCCACTATTGCTTATGTATTATTGGGAAACTGAGTTTAGGCTGCTGTTCGCATACATGGGGTCGGGCTTATATGAAAACTAGCTAATGCCCGCGACTTCGTTCACGTGGAAATTTTGTTGAGTGACTGTCTCGTTGATCGAGTGGTCTCAGGTGCAACTACTGAGGATGAGGTCCGGGGTTTGATTGCGAAGTGTTTTCGCAGTAAACACCACGGAGCGCGGTTTTCGTGCCCGGTCGATGGCAATATTATACCTATAGACATCAAACGCCCCCTATTACATGGCGCTTGAACATTACTGGCGAAATGTGGGCTTACCATTAGGTACACCACTGCCTAACTCTTTCGGGATTAAGGCGTAATGTTATTTTATATGTGAGACCTGACGGCTGGATCAAAATGTGATAATGTGAAAAGGCGTCCTTATGGGCGCTGTCATTATGAGCAGCAGCGGCTTGAATCAAAATGAAATGGAGTTAAGACGACGATGGCTTAAAAACCGTAACCGTACCTTAACTTATTTCTCAAAATGTACAAACAAATGCCTTGTTCTTTGGTGACAGCCCTCTTACACAACCACTCTTCGTTATTTATTTATTTATTTATTTATTTAATGCACAATGTACACAGCATAGTTACACGCTAGGCTTAGAACTAGTGAGTACATGACCCTGTTAGGGCGCAGCAAAATAACTTAAAAACTAACAATATTGCAATAAAGATCTTAAATAACGTAAATTAGGAACTTTCAAAATTATACAATTAAAACATTATATTAAATAAAACTTATAACTAGCTTTATACAAACAAAAAACACAAAATAAGAATATTTATTAAAATTTAACACACATATAATATATTTCTAACACTCTATTTTAACATTTTGTCGTCTAGAAATTCTTGGATGCTATAGTAACACTTATCTAGGAGCAATGCCTTTAACCTAGCTTTAAATAAACATAGTGTTTTTGTGGACCGTATAGTTTCAGGTAGTTTATTAAATACTTGTATACTTCGGTATTCTGGGCTATTTTTGTACATTGTTATCCTGGGTGCTGGTAAAGTTAATTTATTTCTGCGGCGCTCGTTTTTATCAAAATTAAATAGTTTTAGGTTTTTCTTCACAAAAGTTGCTATTTCTAACAGGGACTGAAAGCGGTTACGGTTAAAGGTTAAGATACCTCAAAAATGTACCGGTACCTGTTTAAAATAAAGGTTGAGCTATACCGGTACCTTTATAAATAAAGGTTGGGCTAAACCGTTATTTAACCCTTATACGATTTCGGTACCGAAATGCATGCCGCGGCGCGCGTGTTTGCGGTGGAAGACGTTAGAACTTGCGTATGTAGTTTATAATATAATAATGTGCAACAATCGGCAAGTGAACGACAGACAGATTGGCGAGGCGGTGCGTCAAAGAAAACCCCTATTTATTAAGGTTTAGGTACCGCTACCGATACATTTATAACGGTTATGGTACTTCTACCGAAATATACCGGTATGCATTTCCAGCGTCAAAATTCCACTAACGGAAAAAATAACGGTATCGAAATATTTCGGTAACCCTTATTTAACGGTATGACGTCATACCGAAATTTAAAGGTACCGTAATTTTTGGGTAATTCAGTCCCTGATTTCTAATATATAAATGCAGGGCAGAGTTAACATTTTTTCTTTTATAAAGTGGGGTCTGCAGCTATCTCTAGGTTTTATTTGAAATAGTATCCGCATGCATTTCTTTTGAGCAATGAATAGGTCGTTCGCGTCTACACTGTGTTTATTTCATTCATTCATTTATATTAACCTCTCAAATTAGGAAAACCGTGCATGGTAAGTTCATCTTCTTTTGGCACTGGATGGGAAAACTCTTCGGAAAGTGGAATTTTTGCATCTACTATTTGCAAAGGCATATGTTCCATGGCCAGTCGCAGATTTTTGGTGATGTTGCAAGTTGGGGTAAGATTCAGCGGCAATTTGTAAACGGAAAGTGCAATCTGGCCATTGTTAAGCAAAGTTGCAGCAATGACCGAGGAAGCCACAGCGATAAAACGGCACGGTTGGCGCAGTGCCTCAGCGTTTGACTGTGGCGCTGCATGTCCTGTATTCGATTCCCGCACTGAACAAATAAATTTACGTCGTGGGTCTTATCTAATTTTAATTAGGTTTTTATTTTAAAGTTTTTACTGCTGTTTTTCTTACTGTGTACCGGTCAATTTGTATTTGTTGACTATTCACGACAAATATTAACACCGCAATTCAGAAAATGGTGTCAAATCTGCCATCTGTCGAAGACGAAGTTAAACTGCCAAAATTTAATGCATGGGAAGCAAACACCCGCTATAGGGCTTAGGCTATGTAGTTTCCTGCATGAATGGCGCGCGGAGGCACTACACTGGGGGAACCGCGCTGCCGCGGCATATTGCCGCTTGGCGGACAGACCCCATGACCCCAACATGGAGAGAGTGACTGTGGCAACCCCGTGCAGGGCACAGTGGTGGTAACTCGGAGAAGTAGCTTGAGAGGCGCCACGGCACCCTCACCTTCCGTCTGGCGCAGGTCCTCACCGGACACAGTTGTTTCGGGAGGTACACCGAATCAGGCGGAAGGAAACGCCCGGATGCTACCATTGCAAGGATCAGCCGGAGGACACGGTGGAGCACACCGCGGAGGTCTGCCCCGCTTGGGTTGAGCCCCGTCGTGTTCTCTTGGCGGCGGCGACCTCTCGCGTCCGGCCCTGGTTCAAGCCATGGTGCGGGGCGAGAGGGAATGGGACGCCGTCGCCTCCTTCGGCGAAGCAGTGATGCTAGCGAAGGAAGTGGCGTAATGTGAGAGAGTGAGAACCTCTCGTCCCAGCCGCAACAGGAGACGCTCCGGGCGTCGGCGGCCACGTGGTGGCTTCCGGCCACCGTAGGCGTGGGCCTGTGGACGGTAAGTAGTGGGCTAGCTCGCCGTCCGCCCGTCTTATGACGACGACAGGCCGTGTCGACGGCGCGTTCGTGTTCTACGCGCGCCTCAAAGAGATGTCAGCAATATGAAAGGGACCCGCAAGGGCCGCCGCTCGCCAGGGCTGCGGGTTGTTCGAAAGAGATATCGCGGCCCCAGCACAAAGGGTTTGCAAAGAAGGAAAATGGGTGGTTTTTAGACAGTAGAAGTCGGACATTCCCTACCGCTATGCCCAGAGCGGGAGGAGTCATTTGATGATTTCCCACCCTCCAAAAAAGTACGTAGATTTTCAAAGCAGCGTCATTTAAACTAATCAAGAGTAGGTACCTTTTGTTTTCGTAACTGTTTGAAAAAGACGATTTAAAAGTTATCTTGTGAACACATTTATTAATTAGTACCGTTTTGGTGCAAGAGATGTCGTTGCATGTATGTTTCCTAATGATGATAAGTTCTTCTATAACACTTTAAATTCGTATATCTTTTGATAGAGAGCACCAATTACAATGAAACAAAAACTAAAACCCTAATCAAATTCGTTTTAAAATCATATGTTTATGTTTTTTTCTAAATAATAATGTTCAATATACAGAAACTCTTCGTCTACAGATTTATAATATTGTATTTAATCTACTCTGAATTGATTTGAAAATCATAAAGCATCAAAATAAAAACAAATACCTGGAACTTACAAAAAGTGGAAACCGATTGGGGATCGAACTCGCGAACATTTGTTTAACATTTTTGGAAATCTTACAACATTATAAAAAATCACAAAAAGTGATTACTGACTGTGTTTTGAACTTGCGTACCTTTGTTTGCAGGTAAGTCTCTGTACCGTTAGGCTACGTACGCCAGTGATAAATTGTTTGAAATAGACCTTCTACTTTAATATATAATGACAGTTGACAGTTCGATTGTGGTTCGATACCGAAAATTTGAAATAACGTAAGGGACTTCAGCTTTTTCTTGGATTTGCAACGCTCGCACCAGAGTATTTCTCAAAATAAGTGTACATCTGTTGAAAAAAAAGTGTGCCTCGAAATAGTAACAAAGTTTCAATGTTTTTATTTAACCATACATACAAAAAATAACATATTTGTGAAGAAAAACTATTAAACTTTAAAGTTGTGAAGAATAAATGGTAAAACCATAGTATTCAATCAAGTTTAGAAAGCTTTTTTAAAAAGATGTTTTTTGCGTTTCATACAAAAATCAAATTGCCACCCTACGACTTCATACATGTAACACTTCATAAAATTCGATATGTCGCGTTAATATTGTGCATTTTTTGTATTACAGACCTTGATTAAATGTAGTTTCTTAATTAAAGTGATTTTCTATGGGGTTTCATAGTAAATTATAAAAAAAAATGCGAAAAACAAAATGAGTCGTGCCCATTTACTTTTTAGTAACTTACTCTTTAGTTACGTTTTATTTCTACTTCCACGTAATTTCTGAACGCATCCGTTACCTTTTAACACGGACAACACTAGCATCATTCTGATTGGCTGTAGGTCTGACGTCTCCGCCATAACTTTTAATGTGAAAATCAGTTTTGAACGTGTTGTCCAAGGGAGATTACTTTTTCGTAATAAGAAATACTTTTTCACTTTTTCACATTAAGATAAGTCTTGATTTATATATGTTATTGTAATACGTGTCGTACGAACATTTAAGCGTATTATATTATTTGCAGTTTCAGGTTTTATCAAACCATCGACTTAATATGATCTTAATTTGTAAAATTTTCGTTGCTTTTTCGTAACGTTTTTTATGAATTTCGTTGCGTTATGAAAAAGTATAGTGTAAATCTGAGTGTATACAGTTCTTAAAACTTTGCCAATATTAAAACCTTAGTGAACGTTCACTGGCAAATAGTTCTTTACGAATTTTAAAGTCTCATATGCTTTATTTAATAGGTTGGTTTATAGCCTTATGTTTACTATTTAGTAACATCTAGAACTATTTCATAACAATATTTCGTAACAACTTTTTCGTTACGTACACTTTTTTTGAGAAATACTCACCAGGCGCCTAAAGTGAAAAATTGCACAGCACACTCGATGTCCTTTGCGTTATTTCGTATTTCCAGTATCAAACTGTAAAACAGTTGAGGATTATGGATAATGCAATACTGCTCACCCCCATATGTTATTATGGGGATAATTTATAGCCCATGTGTTATTCCAGACTATAATCTACCTCTGTGCCAAATTTCATTCAGATCCGATCAGCCGTTCTGGCGTGAAAGAGCAACAAACATCCATACATCCATCCATCCTCACAAACATTCGCATTTATAATATTAGTAGGATGACGCGGACGTTGAGAATGAAATAGACGAAGAGTGTTATAACATGAGTTTTTATTTATAATGTAATGAAATGCAATCAAGTATAACAAATGTGTTTTAATATTTCCCTAAACCCGCATGACTAACTTGACATTGACAGACGATTGTAAAACAGTAAAGCCCGCTCTAATTAGCCTTTTCCCTACTATATTGGTGTCGGCTTCCAGTCTAACCGGATGCAGATGAATACCAGTATTTGACATGGAGCGACAGCCTATCGGACCTCCACGTCCCAGTTTATACCCCCCAGGTAATACGATATCCTTTGGTAAGAGTGGTCACTGACTACCTGTAACGACTGCCAAAGATCCTTGTACGGCAGCCGGGACCAACAGCTTAACGTGCGCACCGAGGCACGGAGGAAACTCGGTATGTAACGGGTGGTCACACATCCACAGACCAACCTAGGCAAGCGCGGCTTAATCTAAAGATCGACCCGAGTGGCAGTTATTATTAAGCCAGCTCTAATGTCAACCTTCTAAACACATAACTAAGATTTATTTACGCAGAACAGTAATTGAAGTATTTATAATGACGATATTTTTATAATCTTCAAACGCAAATATCTCAGTTTAGAAATGGGGTGCGCCAAAGTTCACCTAAAATTTCAACTCCGATAATTGGAAATCCGAAAATGTTCTTCCTAACATTTTTCATCCTAACAATCGCAATTCCTAACTTCTCTGTCTCTAATGTTTTAATTCCGAAGCATTCAACTTCATAATGTCTGTAGCAATAAACATCTATTACACTATTATTTGTTTTCCTATATTTTCTCAACATAACCATCTTTTACACTATTATTCAAAGTCATATCTTTTTTTTGTTTATATTACTTTTTATTCGTAATAATCAGTATTATAAAAGGTCCCATTAAAATAGGTGGACAAAATTTTAGAAATCATTCAGACCGCTAAAATAAGCACAATAGCAAAAAAAAAAATAAGAATAAGAAATAAAATACCTACTTTTATAGGATGAGTTTGTTCTAGAGTGCCGGCAATTTATTATTTTAAGTCAAAATAAAATCACTTTATTTAAAGTGTTTTTTTTTTGTTTAGATGTCTTTAGTTAGGCTTACTAAACGCTGTGTTAAAATTTGTCCACCTATTTTAATGGGACCTTATATACTATGCAAAGATATCCATAGGTTAGGTTAGGTTAGAACTGTGACCAACTACGCGCGAGCCGAGCGAGCGGAGCGAGCGGTGCCGCGGCAGCGGCCGGCGAGCGCTACCTCGAAATTGGTCGCGAAATTTTTCTAAGTATTTTTTTCATAGTGCCCCCAAGACGACACTCTGACCTGAATTTCATTCATTTATTTTATTTCAAGACAAAAATCAGTGAAACGACCTTTAATCATTCTTAACAGTTGTATGAGTGAAAATATTATGGTAATTATGTTTAGGAATAAAAGCGTTAGGATAAAAAACAGTAGGAGTTTAAATATATTTACACTAATGATATTATGAATTCCAATTTTCGGAAACATTAGTGTTATGAACATCGTCGGTAGGACTACAAATAGTAGGAATGAAAACTTTAGGATTAAAAATTTTAGGAAGAGTGATCATTCGGATTACAAATCGTTAGGAAGAACAATTTCGGATAACGAACTTTAGGTGAGCCAATATGGACCCTTAGAAATGACTTAGGACACAATTTTTTTTTTATTTTTTTTATTAGCCTACTTTGTTTCCCACTGCTGAGCAAAGGCCTCCCCTTTCTCTTTCCATATGTCTCTATCATGGGCGATCTCTGGCCATGTTAGCCCCGCAAACATGATCAGATCGTCACGCCACCTTCGCCGCGGTCGACCTCGACGGCGCTGTCCTTCCTCAGGCGTCCAGTGAGTGACGATCTTTGCCCATCTCTCCGGGTGCATCCGTGCTACGTGGCCTGCCCACTCCCACTTCAGTCTGGCTGTTTTTTCTCCAACATCAGCTATTTTAGTTATGGAGCGCAGGGTGGTGTTTCTAACGCGATCGGTTCGCTTAACACCAATTATGCTGCACTCCATTGCTCGCTGGCAAATCTTGAGTTTGGACTTCTGTTGAACAGTAAGTGACCACTTTGTGCACCGTAGGTTAGGACACAAATAATTGAATATAATAGGTATGTGTATTTGACACAGCACAACAATAGTACATTGTTACCTTAAGGGTGAAAGGAATTACTTTAGTCCCGAGTCGGGGTTTGGCACCTGAGCGCAGCGAGGGCGCTAATAGTTCGAGGGACTAAATAAATCTTAGTTGATGGGAATAGGCTTGCCTCCAATTACCTAAATCGGTGAATAAGCTTTGTTTCTAATAACATCGGTTAATGGCAATAGGCTTGCTCCTAATTAGATTACTTGATGGCAAATTGGCAATAGGCTCGATCCTAATTAGATTAGTTAATGGCAATAGGCTTGCTCCTAATTACCGAAATCGGTGGATGATAATAGGCTTGCTCCTAATTATATCGGTTGATGGCAATAGGCTTGCTCCTAATCAGCTTGGTTGATGGCAATAGGCTTGCACCTAATTACATCGGTTGATGGCAATAGGCTTGCTCCTAATAGATTGTTTGATGGCAATAGTCTTGCTCCTAATTACATCGGTTGTTGGCAATAGGCTTGCCCCCAATTACATCAGTTAATGGCAATAGGCTTGCTCCTATTTACATTGTTTGATGGCAATAGGCTTGGTCCCAATTATATCAGTTGATGGCAATAGGCTTGCTCCTAATTACATTTGTTGATGGTAATAGCCTTGCTCCTAATCACATCGGTTGGTGGCAATAGGTTTGCTCTTAATTACATTGGTTGATGGCAATAGGTTTGCTCCCTATTACAACAAATAATTTGACAGCTGTCAGTAGAAAGCAATTCTCCCTAGGGCCGAAAAGTAGTACTTTCAACCCGCTCCGCAGGCATGTTCTGACCTACTTTCAGAGTATGAGTAATGAAAAATAACATGAAAATTAAAAGTGGCCACTGAAAAAAGAAATGACGCCACTAGCCCATAAAAACCCTTTTGCTGTCAGTTTGAAGAACGCGCTGCCAAACTGACGCGGGAGGCGCGATGGCGTGTGATGGCGCCACGTATGCCACGCTCTGCGCTGCATCATTGAAAATAAATTATTAGTAATTCAGACAATTCCAGTCCTTTAGCGATCGGCACAGCGGCAGTGATTGCTCGGGATATCGAACATCGATCGTGTGTCGGCGGCCGCTATTCCGCCAATAATACCGGGAGGCGCGCGGCGTGCACGCGTACAGCCGACACTCGTACACAGACGCGCTCTCTAATCATTAATTCAATGGTGCGAGCCCACTACTGCCGCTACTACAAAGACTGTATGGTTCTCTATTTACCCGACTGCGGCGAAGCCCGAAAGAAGGGTTATGTGTTTGACGTGAAGGTGTGTACGTACACGTACGTCCGTTTCTTTTTTGTTCCCTCATAACACCCAAACGGATGATCGGATTTAAGCTAAGACGCTAAGAAGGAACATGGGTGGTTTTTAGAAGTCTGACACCATTTTATAATTTCCCAAAAAGAAAGGGGGCTATATCGTTCGTTTTTTTTTTCATTCATTTCCATCGAGTAACAGGGATGGCGAACCACTACACGCGTGCCATCAATGGCACGTTACACAATATTTAAGGCACACCACCGAATTTTTAACCATATTTTCATGTATGGAGTAATTATTTTCAGAGATGAATAACATAAGTTTCGATTAGAAACCGGGTGGTAGAGGAGTCCAGTTCAACATGCAATCTACTAAAAGTAACCTCTTACAAAGTTACAACCCTTATACTATACATAAGTTACTTATCATCTTATCAGTAACAACAGAAGTTACACCAATGTTAGTTTATTTACGATATTAAGTCAATTTTTTTTTTGAAAGAAAAGAGAAAAAAAAGAGTTTTTAGTTGAATTATCTGCTAAGGACTAAGCAATATTATTGGATGGCACGTGTAAGGTATCAATAAACATTGCTTTAGAAAAAATGGCACGTTGATTCATAAAGGTTCACCATCCCTGGAGTAGGGTATCAAATTGAAGGGTTTTAAAAGGATATTCAAAGTGCTAAATCGTATAAAAAAGTTAAATACTGTGCGAAGTATTTTACGTGGCTAACTAAAAATCCGGAAATAAAAAAAAAGCTAAACAGTCGACTGCAAAACTGAAAAACAAAAAACAAGCCTGCTTCTATAGTTTTGTTTTTTTTTTAGTTCAAGCTACTTGCTACCTTTTCACTTTGATCCGGTTCTACCGCGCGTTGTACCTTGTTTACATTAGTAGCCGTTTAAGAGGAGTTCCCTGCATGCGGTTTGGGCGCAGAACGTCAGAAACGCAAAATGACAGATTAGCAAACCTCCGCTGCGAAACAACAATTGCGATACCGCTGCGCGAGTTTCGCTGTACAACAGTACTACGGTCAACGGGCGGAGATGTAGACGGCTCCTGAGCAAATGAGCGAAATCGTGTTAGAAAGAGACAACATCATAGTCAGTTTTGTACGTTAGAGCAGGGAATTTCGCTCCTGTTTCGCCGCCAAAGAACTTACAACTCACAGCGAAACTATTGCAGTTTCGCCCTTTGAGTTTCGCAGCGGAGGTGTGCTACAGGCATCAGTGTCATACACACGTGTACAGTAGAATTGTACACGGTGGTGCCGACAATACGACGATGTTTTTTCACTTTTTGTGTTATTTAAAGTCGGTTTTTTTGCAAAAAAGTCTTTTATGTAAAAACTTGAGAACGCAAAAATACGGGGTTAGCAGGGAAGTGCATCGACCATATTATTTATGTAAGCCGTGTCACCTATTGTTGCCATTCAGAAATAAATAACATAATGTACCTACTTAATATACTCAAAAAAATAGTAGATTGTATCATAAGGGAGCAAATTAATATTTTTACGGCGAGGGCGCTTTTTTGAATCCAGAGCGAAGTGAGGGATTCTAGAGTAGAATCCCGAACGTAGTGAGGGATTCTTTAGTAGAATCCTGAACGTAGCGAGGGATTCAAAGTACGTCGCCCGAGCCCAAAATATATTTTGCACCCGAGTGATACACTCGACTTTTCATCACCCTCTATGAGAAAATAAAAGGCGCCTCATATTTTATTGTAATATTATTATTTAATAAAAACTTTTTTACAAAAAATAAAACCGACTTCGACAAAAAAAACACTCAAAAGTGAAAAATAAACTTGAGAAGAAAAATCAGTTACTGAAGTCGGTGACAAAAAAATGAAATCAAAGAAACAAAAGTCACTGCGACTGGGTGAACTGATTTTCATGATTCTTTTTTCATTTGAAAGCTGGTGCTTCCCGTGTGGTCCCATTTTCACCATTTCAATATCTGATGATGGGATCTTGTAGAAATCGGGGGAACTCTTCAATAAATAACAGCAGATTAACCGCGATTGTTGCTATAGCATATCTAAGCATTGTTTACGCCATCACACAACATAATATCACGCCTGTACTCACTACAAAGGTTATAAAAACTATTTTGTGAAGATCTGATGAAGAACTTCGGAGATAGGCAACGGAACTCCTCAATAAATGATAGCAAATGGACTGGGATTGCTGAAATCTCATATTGTCTGTCTATTGTTTATACCAGTTCCTAACATAACATCACGCCAGTACGTTGTGAAGGGGTAAGCACATGTGAAACACTAAAAAGTGAAAAATAAAAACTTTTTTACAAAAAATAAAACCGACTTCGACAAAAAAAACACTCAAAAGTGAAAAATAAACTTGAGAAGAAAAATCAGTTTCTGAAGTCGGTGACAAAAAAATGAAATCAAAGAAACAAAAGTCACCGACTTCAGAAACTGATTTTTCTTCTCAAGTTTATTTTTCACTTTTGAGTGTTTTTTTTGTCGAAGTCGGTTTTATTTTTTGTAAAAAAGTTTTTATTGTTTCAGGAGTTAATGCACTATCACTTTCAGAACTCGACGTAGAGCTCATTTTTTTGCACAAAATACAATAAAGTCCGTACCGATTATTAGAACAGGGAAGTAAATCGCGCGCTATTGTTTTTTTTTTTAATTTAGTTACCGCGTCTCCTCGCACCGTACAGCCAACACAATACAATTTGCGTTCGATTTCAATGAACGATTCATGTTCTAAATTCAAATCTCATTACTGCCCGCTAAAAAGTCTAATGGAGAAAAGAGCTACTTTGCTCGCACTTAAAGAGGAACAAAACGACACTTTTCGAATTGAAGGGATGAAAAATTAATTTAATACTATTTTGCAATAAGTTATTAATATAGTATTCAGTATGTGAATATTAAATGAATCCCGTTACGAATGATATTCCAGTTTGGCTATCAACTTGATTTCTGATTACCATAATAATTATTTGTGTTAATTTATCTTTTTCATCCCTTCAATTCGAAAAGTGTCGTTTTGTTCCTCTATAAGTGCGAGCAAAGTAGCTCTTTTCTCCATTAGACTTTTTAGCGGGCAGTAATGAGATTTGAATTTAGAACATGAATCGTTCATTGAAATCAAACGCAAATTGTATTGTGTTGGCTGTACGATGCGAGGAGGCGCGGTAACTAAAAAAAAAAAAATTGTGATGCCTGGCCGACTTTGCTTTCATGAAAAAGCTTTCTACTCTAAATTTAAACGTGTCGTTACTCTATGTTTTATTAAAAAATAATATTACAATATAATATGAGATGAGGCGCCTTTTATTTTTAACCGATTTCGAATAAGGAGGAGGTTATATGTTCGTGTGAATGTATTTTTTTTTTTTTTTTTTATGTATGTTACCTGATTTCTCCCCCATTTGTGGACCGATTCTCAAAATTATTTTTTTATTTGAAAGAGTGTACTCCTGAGGTGGTCCCATTTTAATTTGGTGAAGTTCTGGTGCTGATCTTCGGAGATATACAATAGAACTCTTCAAAAATAGACGGCAAATCTGTCGTAATTGCTGGAATCGCTTGGATGTTTATTGAATATACATTATCATGACGTAACATCACTCCTGTATGCTCTGAGGGGGAATGCAGATGTGTACAATACACATTTTTTTAGTTGTTATATATGAATTACATAGACACGTATCATCGTATGACGTGTTTCGTGCTTTTTCTGACGCTATTCAAGTATTCGCATCTAGCAGTCATCACTTGTCTTCATGCTCTTAACCGTTGAGGAGTAGTACCACTCCTCAACGGTTAAGAGTTGAAAGCAAAAATAGTTGAATCTTGAAGGTCAAGGGTTAGGTTTCTTGGTTGAATGTTAAATTCATAGTAAATATTTGTATAGGATATATATACATATATATATAGGTACTTATTACAACTAAAAATGAAAAAATAAAAAACTTTTTTGCAAAAAAAAACAACCGACTTCAAAAACACCAAAAAGAGAAAAATAAACTTACATACGAAGAAAAATCAAGTGTGGGGTGAGGTGCGGTATTTAATATGAGCGCGGGGAAGGGAGTGTCCCTTCTGTACGTAGTACTATTATGTATTCTGTGGTAGTAGCACAAAATCGTGCTAGTTTCGAGCAGCTGTCACTTAGTAGCATACAAGTAGCACGTGTATACGAAAAGAGTATGTTTTTTTTTGGTGGGTGGAAAATCATCGAATGACCCCCCCCCCCCCCCCCCCTCTTGGGCAGAGCGAAGGGGAGTGTCAGACTTCTACTGACTAAAAACCGAACCCATGTTCCTTCTTTGCCCTTGCGCCGAGGCCACGTAATCTAGTACAAAAATTTGCGGCCCCGACGGGGAAAAGAGTATGCTTGTGTCTAAGCATGCTACCTAATCGCAAGCCGGTATATTTTTCGTGCTAACTAGCACGACGCATTAAACCTCTTCTTTGATATTCTTTGGTTTTACTATTTTTATCGTGCTTTCACCTTTTTGATGTTTTGCTGTCAGTGTATTCAATAAAAAACTGTAAAGCCGCGTCCTCAATAACGTCACCCGAAACGTTCCTCATGGAGCCGCGCGACTTAAGTAGGGATGCCAGTAAATGTTCCTGTTACGCCGCGCCGCTCAGGCCTCGCTCACGTCCACACTCACGTGGCACGTCCGCGCGGCTCGGCCTCAGTGAGCCGCACTGCTCTAGTGAAGATGCGGCTTAAGATAATGTCACTCAGACGTGTTAAAAAGAAGTATGCTCGTAAAAAGTATGCTTTGAGGTCTGTACTTTAGAGCGTGTTTAGAGCAAATGTGCACACTTGGAAATAATAATAATAATAATATTATTCCACAACTATCACACAACGCCATCTAGTCCCAAGCTAAGCAGAGCTTGTGTTATGGGTACTAGACAACTGATAAACATACTTATATATTTCTAAATACATACATATTATAGATAAATTACACCCAGACACAGAACAAATGATCGTGCTCATCACACAAACATTTGTCCTGGGTGGGAATCGAACCCACGACCTCCGGCATAGCAGTTAGGGTCACTAACCACTAGACCAACAGGCCAGTCAATCAGGAAATCATGCTTCAAATGACCATACTACCTAGTAGCAAACAAGCATGCTTTTCTAGTAGCATGTGTATTTCAGGCTTAACTTGTAGCCCGTAGCGTGTACGTAGTAACCCGTAGCATGTAGCGCGTAGCTCGTAGCGCGTAGCCCGTAGCATGTAGCCCGTAGCATGTAGCCCGTAGCACGTAGCCCGTAGCGTGTACGTCGTAGCCCGTAGCATGTAGCGCGTAGCTCGTAGCGCGTAGCCCGTAACCCGTAGCGCGTAGCCCGTAGCCCGTAGCACGTAGCCCGTAGCACGTAGCGCGTAGCCCGTAGCACGTAGCGCGTAGACCGTAGCATCTTGCGCGCACCCGTAGCGTGTTGCACGTAGACCGTAGCGTTAAGCGCATAGACCGTAGCATGTAGCCCGTAGCGTATAGCACGTAGCACGTAGCCCATTTCGATTATTGTTACGGCAATCGATTTGTTTTAATCTTGCAAGTCATTCGTTTAGTGAACTTTAATAATCGAGCGTAAGACTAAAGAGAAGTTATGAATGTAGTGTCCACCGGTCGAGTCAATACAGGGGGTGGTCACCGGAACGAGTCCTACCTAATATAGTACCTAAGCCTTTTATTTTCCCTCCTCACCACCTCATCATCAGCGTCATCATCGTCAGCCTCACCCGCGCACTGCTCACTATATTATCCCCTCCTTTACTCTTTACATTCAGTGACCAGCAGATGTTCGATTTCTGGCTGAAGCTTACTGTTCAGCTACCACCATAACCTTCGACAAAGACCAAAAGATCGGGGTGCGCAGTTGTCAAACGAAAGAGGAATAATTCAGAAGTCATAAATAGAGCAATACATACATTGTATACGTAATTAGTAATGACGTGTGACGCCGGTATTGTAATTTATTGTCGAAATTAATAACATAAATGTCATGTTTTTTACCCGACTACGGCAAAGCCAAAGGAGGGTTATGATTTTGACTGGCTATGTATGTATGTATGTATGTATGTATGTATGTATGTTTGTATGTATGTATGTGTGTATCTTCATCTGTTCCCTCATAGCTTCTAATCTACTTATCGGAACTCGACATATGAGGTATCGTTAGAACCGTCTTAATTTTCCGCTGAACATAGGCTACGTGACGTGTCACAAAAAGCGATTTGGCGCCCTCTAGCGGTCAAAAAGTAAGGCTTAAAAAATAAAAATGGAGATAAACACGCCGTGTTTGGTATCATTTAAAAGGGCCTCACTTGTACATTTCCAAAATATTGCTCAAATTTTAAATCACGCCCTCTAGCGGACAAAAAGTCAAAAGTAAAAAAAAAAAATTAACACCAAAATTGTTTAAATAAAAAAAAGTAAAAAACTAAAACCCGACTACGACAAAAAAAACGACGCTGAAAAAGTATGAAACAAGATTTTCAGGATAGAACAAAAAGAAAAGCCGTAGTCACACGTTATAGGTACCAACCTAAACACTTTAATACCGTGTGACTACGGCTTTTCTTTTTGTTCTATCCTGAAAATCTTGTTTCATACTTTTTCAGCGTCGTTTTTTTTGTCGTAGTCGGGTTTTAGTTTTTTTATATACATTTTTAGTTGCCGTTATTGTCGTACGTGTTGACCATATAAGCAAAAAAGTGCATCAACTATAGTTAGTCACGTATAAGTGACGATAGGTGTTCACCCACAGAGTCGTTAGTGCACCACAGCGCAATAGAGCAGCAGTTAACAATGATTGTCTTCCTGTCTGCCAGTCAGCCGTGGCAATAACTATCACGTTACAATATCTGTGGTTACTATACATCGATGTGCTACGTGTTGCGTGCGGTCATGCGGTGATGCGGCCACAGCACGGCCACAACATGCCCACAGCATGCCCACAGCATGCCCACAGCATGCCCACAGCATGCCCACAGCATGCCCACAGCATGCCCACAGCATGCCCACAGCATGCCCACAGCATGCCCACAGCATGCCCTCAGCACGGCCACAGCGACCTGCAGACGTGTCGCAAGCACCGTGCCGCTTATCAGCAAGGTATTCGCTTATTGAGGGCGCGGGCGTGCTATCACTGCGCAGTGCTATCACCTGCGCAGTGCACGTCGCACATAACTGCTGCAGCGATGTCGACTTGTTATCAACAAACACAAGGTTCCAAACTCACAGCAACACTACTACTACTACTAACAATACTAGGTAATTAAAAGGAAAATAATGCTTCAAAATCCAATTTAGTTGTTATTGGCAAGGTGCGGGGTGCGGGGAGCGAGGTGCGGGCGCCATGTACTAATCTGCGGCCATGTCTAATGCGGACGACACAGATTTCAATTGTTGCAGGCAACCAGTATTCAACAAAGATATTCAATAGTTTATCCATTAGACACTAGGATGAAGATAACTAAGTATTCAAATCACACTTTAAAGTAAAGCATTGTTACTACCGGGAAAACCATGAAAGTACTTACTGGGTATGTATAACATGTAGGTACTGCAACAGCTTTCATTTACAATATTTACAAACCTAACCAACAAATACAAATTTGCAGAACTAAAAATAATTTATAAAAAATAAAAAAAATGTCTCGGTCGCCGCGATTCTCCCGCTCGTGGAGACGGTCCGTAGGTGAGACGTGGCACAGGCTCGGCTTCATTCAAGTAGTTTGTCCTAAGCCATACGGGATTACCAGTTTATCGTGTCAGGCTAAGCCAAACATAGCAATTACACTGCGGCCAAGTTGAATGTAGCGCTCACCGGCCGCTGCCTCTACATTGTCACCAGGTCGGGAGATGTCCCAGTATCTTGGCACCGCGACACATTGAGCATGCAAGTACTAGTTCAGTATAATTATTATAATGACGCAGATGCAGACGTCCAAGCGGCTTATACACCTTAAACCCCCTTTTGATCCTCCCAGCTGAGCCTAATTACCTTGTTAAAGATTAATCAAGATCTAGGCTTGCCCACGAAATGATCGGAGGTAAAGGTTCAAACCCAGCGTTTGCGTTTCGGAATACGATTGTGAAATGCCTACAAAGAATTGAGTGTCACTTTGTGAACTCTCATCTGCTGTACTCTACTATTTTAAAAGACAACCTCGTGGAGCGCTTCTCAAAAGATATCGTTCCAAGTGAACCATAGCATTGCTACTAATAATGGATCCCTGCAACGCTTGCAGCCTACCACCGGAATAGACAATGACTGCTTACAAAATAATCCTCCTTTTGGGCTTTGCTGCAGTCCAGAACGAAAGGAGCCAAAACAAAATTGACTAATATTTTCAAATATCTATGAAAATTAGAAACGACAAATATAACAGTTAGATCTCATAGTCATAGATAGACAAATGTAGTTTGACGTGTATATCTGTGTGTGTACATGTGTCCATTTTGATTTTGTTTTTTTTTTTTATTTGAAATGTGAGTGAGTTGGGATTGTTCTTAGCTATGTTTGAACAAAATTGATTCAGCCGTTTAATAGTTAGGTACACGACGAGGTGTGCCGCGTTTAATTTGTTGGCCAGCATTTGTTTTGTTTCGTGCGCGGAGCGTGGCCGTAGGTGCCATCAGTGGCAAAGCAGCCGCACCTTTTACTGATAGATCTCGAGAATAAACGCCGAAGTCCACTTGGAGCTCATGATCATGATCTTTTAAAATTGAAAGCAGTGTTTGTTGTATTTGTTAGTGAGGCAAGCATCACGTGTTGTTGTGACCATTCGTGTTGTGTTGTAGTTGTAGTCATCAAGTAATGATTACCGTGTCGGCAGTGTCAAGTCAATAGTCCGCTCATGTTGTGCTCAAATTGTTAACATACATAAGAAGTTAACACATATTTGGGTAATAAGAGTAATTGATGAGGTGCGATTGTCGTTATCACCTGCGGGCGCGCCGTGGGTCGCTCGTTAGCCGCGCGACGCATGCTCGCACCCGGCACGACCTCGGCGACACATGGCGTCGCGGCGTGTTTGCGACGCTGCACGCTGACCACTCGAGGGACGCAGAACGGTTCACTTCCGTAGTCTCACGTACGATCAAGGTCCGCACTTTACGGAATCACTATTACAACTAATCATGAAAGTTGTAATGTAAACCGTTTAGTATTTTGAAAAAACTCACGTGGAGAGACTGTGTCGCCTGCAGGGAGTGCCTCCCACTGCGTAGGTCTACTAGTAATGCGGAGCGCCCTACGCATTCGGTAGCACTAAGCCCGCGCCACCTAATTTCCTGTCTGCACGTGGTGGAGTGGTTCTCCTAGCGCACGGCTCGCGTGAGGCGCGGCAGTGCGGCACTGGTGTTCCTCCCATGCTTCACGCGTGAATCCGCGAGTCCGCGAGCACGACCTCTGCTGAACATACAGAACCAGCATTGAGCGCCATACTGCATACGTGAATATACTTAGTGGCAAAACCCACACATTATGTCCATATTCTCCGCATGTGACACTTTGGAAGATCTCCCTTTGAAAGATTTGGCAATCTCCGCTCATCAGCCACTGGCAACAGCTAGTAAAGGATAAAGCGAATTATCCTTTACTAGCTGTTGCCAGCGGCTTCGCCCGCTACAACTCGAAAATTATCCCACGGGAAGATAAAATCGTGATAAAAACTATGTGATAATCCAGGTTATAAACTATCTGTGTACCAAATTTTATCCAAATTCCTTCAGTAGTTTTTGCGTGAAGAAGTAACAAACATACACACTCACAAACTTTCGCATTTATAATATTAAAAATTAGGATTAGGACATCTTTATCTTTGTGACTTGATTTTCTGCGAACATGTCATCAAGTGCGTGGTGGTGTACAGCCAGTACAGCTGACGAGGACAACACCTACTCGATCTTTACAAAGAAGAGGAGACTCTCGCACTATTCTGCTGACTGCCGTTCCAGTTTGTTTGTTTGTTCCTTTGTGACGATCTCGAAACCAAATGCGTGGGTTGATTTTGATGATTCTAGTAATATTTGAATGGTTTTAAGTCTAACCCAACAGCAGAATACAATTATACCAAACTTTCTAAAGTCAATCGATTGTCTTCATTTTGTGAGTGTATCTAAAAACATAAGTCACTCAATATTCAATATGGCCATAACCAGACGCCATTTCGAAAGAGAAAGATATGAAAGTTGACGAACTATGTATGTTAAACCATAAAGTTCGGTACGAGCATTTAGAGGGTCGCGGCACAAACATACACACTTACTTATAGATACATAACACCACGCCTGTAATACCCGTAGGCTTAGGTAGAGATGTTCCTTATCTTACACCCCCATTTCACCAGTCATATTGAAGTCGCAGTAATAGGGGGGCCTATTGCCATCAACCGGGCACGTATCCAGACCCTGTGTATGCTACTGAGAAATTCCTAATAGAATAACTCAATCACACTTTGCCTAACCCGGTAATCGAACCCCTGATCTCACATGTTCAGTAGTAGAAATGTTGATGTGCGTATCGCGGGTAACAGGTAGTATTTTGATACAGTATGTTAGTGTAACGAGGGGCATATTGAAACCCGCATTAAAATTATTGCACGCTTACAACTAATAAAATAATAAACAACAAAATCGCGGAGTTGGTTTTAAACTATGTAATAATATAAAGATGGGTCCTGCCTGCCTGTTCTAAAATACTTATAAATATTTCAGTACAATAAAATGTCGTACTCGTATTGTGAGGAAATGGTGTTGCGGTGGCGAAGGCGCGATGGCGCGGCGCTGGGCCGTAAACAATACATTTGTGTCGTTGAGTGTTCATCACATTTATTGACACTTGTCGCTCGATACGGCCCATTCAGGTTTGTTATCCGTATTGCGCGTTCCGGCCAAAGCTCAAGGCCGTTTACCTCATTGTCTTACATTTTAATTGACCGACTTGGATCCTGCCACAGTAGGTATCACAGTCGTGCCGCGGGACGTTGCAACAGCTCTGACGCGGATCTGGTTGTCGGCACACAATAGTGTGACCGGCGCGCGGCGGTAGTAGGTAGCGCCCGCACCACGAGCCCGCGCCTCAGCGGCAAGCAAGGGGTGGGACTAGAGATGTGCCGTTGCCGGTAATATTGGCAAAATTGGCAAAATTCCCGGGAATATTGCCGGGAGTGGGAATATTCGGAGAGTATTTGTTAATTATAAGTCAAATTAAGTAAGGAAACTATTTATTACACTTATAATTAGCATTGATAGGCCCTAATCTACATTGACCGGCAACTTAGGCAATATTTCCAATGCTGCTGGCAATTTTGGTATTTTACCGGCAGTGGCAATATTCCCACCAGGCACATAGTGATGTGCCTGGTGACGTAGTGAGGTGGAACGGTTGATATGTACTTACTTAGGTCAGTACAAAAGTTGTTGCCCAATAATAAGTTTACGGAATACTTAGTACACGCAAATAAACAATGGGACACGGCACGTGTTCCGCAATGCTTTCTGAAGTTTAGTGACGTCAGAATTCGGTAATTCCATATTTTTATCGTAAAGTACCAAAACTGTCAGCCTATCTATTGTCTTGTCAGCTAACCTTATCGGTTGAACGAATTTTCGATGAAAGGCACACAGGCAGAGCAAGACCTAGGATAGGTCGAGAAATACTTTTTGTTCGTTGTAACAACTAGTTTGTCTATCTATATTATGTTTAGTACACGAGTGCCCCCGAAAGGGGATACAGAGTGAAGTATACTTGTTGACAGAGCGGTAGTAGAGGTAGCCTTGCGTGGCGTTAAGTGGTTCGTGCTATCAGGTTTGTTTTGAGTAAGTAATATTGCTTATTGCTTCCCTGGTATTGTAGTGCCATCATTACAGTTACTAATTATTACGTTATCAACCGGCAGGGTCGCGCAGCGCTGTCCCATGTTACCGTGGCAGCACTTCTTTACGTTCCGTAGCCGATACGACCACCAGTTGAGGAGCCTGAGGGCGGAGAACTTAGGGCTGAGTCGTCACCCGACCAGCCAGTGGCGTGTACCTAGTGGTTCCTGCGCGTATGACCGCACTTGGCGATAGGGCCCGCTGGTAGTGGCGAGCTGATACTAGTCGGGGAAGTGCGAATGTGCTTGTATCCCGCCCGGGCCCCGGCACAAGGTAGTAGTACGAACAGTGGGTCTTTAGTCGGTTAGAGTCCGGCATAACCCTCCGCTTGCTCCAGACGGAGGGTATCCAAGAGAATATTATTCTCACTCAAAAAAATTAAAAGATAAAAATAGGTTCTGTAGCCAAATGGCAAAAACAGAACCTGACCTTTCTGAAGAACATTACCGTAACAAAATGTATGTTCCCTACAACATTACACACCTCTGCAAGCATTATGATGAAGCCAATACAATCAATCACTTAACATTTAAGAAACTTGTAGAATGTAATCACATCCTCGTACAGTGTACGGCCACGTGTCGCTGCAGGTGCCGTTTGTTATGTAAAACATGTGCAAGCTCAGCGTTATCAGTTTATTCACCTGTCCAGCCACTATCGGAGCTATCTGCTTGCACTATCTGCTCTACGAACGTATCGCCAAACCTGCCCTCCGTATCGTTCGACTTGAAAACGTCACGCAGACGAGGAGCTGTCAAGTGTTGAATGAGCGGTGCTTTATCTGCACGATAGACGCGATACGCCGCGATACGCCGCGATACGTCGTGATACGCCGCGATACGCCGCGACAGGCGACTAGAGATTAGCGTATTTACGCGAATGACATATCAGTTTCGACGCATGGCACCTTCATCCGCGCACCTCTCAAGATAGCGCTCACTAAACTCGGAAGGTATTGATGGATTACAGAATCCTTGACTCAGCTCAGCGACGATAAGCTCACTTTCACCCGAGTCTAATAATTTGCACCTTAAAGCTTTGCCCTTAATCGAAAAGTATTAATTGAACAACGCAATATTTTTAAAAGACGTAATAATAATTTTAAATACCTGTAAATAGACGAGACGAGAAAAATATGGAAAGAGGCAAAGCAAACGACTGGTTGAGAGACTACCTAAAGAACATATATGTGGAAATTTCTAAAATACATATTAAGAAGAAAGTAATAAGTTTGGAGTTCCACAGGGCAGTGTATTGGGACCTTTCTTATTCCTCATTATATATTAACGATCTCTCAAATATCACTCGCCAATTCGCCATTACACAATTTTTCATTGTGAAATGTGAAAATGCAGACACTTAGTTGAACAAGTCATAAACAAAACAATAGACAAAATAATACACTGTTTACATTCAAGCACCAACAAATTAATATAAAAAAGTGAAAAATTAAATAAACTTCGGAAAAAAACAGCTTCTGAAGTCGATGATTTTGGTTTTTGAAAAAGAATTTTGTAAATCGGTCTAAAATTGATGGAGATATTGGTGTACTTACATACATTTATAACAAAACCAATCGAATACGGTATTTCACCAAAAAAATCTAATTATTCCATCAGATAGATTTCCAAAAAATAATGGACACATAATATTTTCTCTTTTTTCACTTAATTATAAGATGAAGACCAAACAATGCTTCGAAAAGTCATCTCAAGTCGTGTGACGTCACAAGGTTGTACTATTTTACCCAGAAAGTGACGACACAAGCCCCCACTCATGATCTTTGACACATTTTATTTTCGACAATTTTTATTAATTTGATAAAACAAAAAACACGCATCCAATATTTTTCGATAATCTAACAGACAGACTAATAAGATTTTTTTTTGGTGAAATACCCTATTGAGAACCTCCTCCTTTTTGGGAGTCGGTTAAATTCCACACCCACAAAAGAAAGTTATCGAACCAGTAGCAAGTAAATTTTCTGGGAATAATGTTGGATCAGAACTGCGACTGAAAATCACGCCACGTCAATTGCGTTTGTGATAAACTAGATAGATTTGTCTACGCAAAAAAAGATTGTGACTCTTTATCTTTTGTTCAGTTTATCACACACGTAATTGACGTGTGTTTTCCAGTCCCATTTCTGATCCAACATTATTCCCAGAAATAGGGTAGTTGACAAAAAACATCGAATTAGTCCGTCACATGATTACTAAAAACTATTGGACACGTACTATTTCTTTTTGCACGTAAACGTAGTGCTTTGAAAACTCGTGTGACGTCACATCGCACTTCATTTTTTACCACATAGGTAGTGCCGTCAAAAGCCCCCACTCCTGATCTTTGACGCGTTTTATCTTCGTCAATTTTATTAATTTGATAAAACAAAAAACACGTATCCAATATTATTCGATAATCTAACTGACGGACTAAACGGAATCATATTTTTTTTACCCAGTACACATCCCTATTGACTTGCTACAGTTGCTGCTCTTGCTACTGGTATCAACAGAAGCTGCTGTTTGTGCATATCACGGATACGTTTCCTCTTGTTGTGGGGGCCATTCGGTGGAAATTACAAAAGCGTTTAGAGTTTAAAAAAAATGTGTGTACAACAACATAAAAAAATATTACATATTGTGCGGTGTTACGCGAATGGATAAAATAAGAAATGAGTAGGTACATGAGAGGAAGTCTGAAACTGGCGCCGGTGACGGAAAAGTTGTGTGGAAATCGGTTGTCGTGGTATGGGCACGTGATGCGGAGGAATGAGGAAATATTTTGAGGAAGGTTTTAAATATGAATATGGAGAATAAGAGTCGAGGAAGACGAAAGAAACGATGGATGGATTGCCATGTGCTAAGAATGATATGGTAGAAAACTGGCCAAGTACAAGTCGGACTTGCACATGAAGGGTTCCGTACCATCGTAGTAGAGAAGCCCCCTATAATTTGTATTATTTCTTGTTAAAGCGGCAACAGAAAAACATATTTTGTGATAAGTTTGTTTTTCATAGTGTTTGTATGAATGACAAAGTTATATTTGCGGTTTTTGAAATGTGCTATTTCTCAAAAACTATTTAATATCGTCCAAATTAATTTTTGGTTGAAAATTTTCATTGCGATCTACAGTATAAATTTCTTGTAGATTTTTCACCCTCTTAGTATAAAAGTTAGAGAGGGGGACACACGTTTTACCACTTAGGAAGTGTCTATCTTTCAAACGATTGATTTTGAGAAAAAATGGTTTTAGGAACCCAATGTCATTTTTAAAGACCTCTTTATATAGACACCCAACAGGAGAGAACCTCCTCCTTTTTGGAAGTCGGTTAAAAAAGCCAGTAATTGTTACCATCCAGCATCATCATGATTCTGCCCTCATCCCAATTTATTTGTGACCGGCGCGCGGCGCGCGGCGCGCGGCGCTCTATGTCTTCTTCCATACTTTTCTGTTTCTCGTCATCTCATGAGATACCTCCTTTTAGGGTTCCGTAGTCGAATGGCAAAATACGAAACTTTGGCAAGGTGTCCTGCCCAACCCTAGAGATGGCAGGTGGAGTAAGGCTGCCACCGAATGGCGTCCAAGAACGGGGAACAGAAATCTAGGTCACCCGGCGGTGAGATGGGCAGACGATATAGTTGCCATCGAGGGAAAAACCTGAATGAGACTGGCACAAGAACGTGGCGTTTGGCACCAGAAGAGAGAGGACTATACCCAGCAGTGGGTGAATTCGGGCTGCGGATGACTACTCCTCATCGGTTACGAATTGAAAGCAATAATAAGGGAATCTTGAAGGTTAAGGGTTAGGTTTATTGGTTGAATATTAAATGCATAGTAAATATTTTTAAATTATGATCATCATCAACAGCCTATTAATGTTCCCACTGCTGGGACACAGGCCTCCTCTCTTTGAGATGGAATGGGCTATAATCTACCACGCGAGCCCAGTGCGGATTGGTAGATGTCACATGTCTTCGAATTTTTTGATTCTAAGACATGCCGGTTTCCTCACGATGTTTTCGTTCACCGTTTTGAGAGCAGACTGTTTTGAGAAATTATGATATTACAACTAAAAATGGAAAAAAAAAAACCGACTTCAAAATCACAAAATGTGAAAAATAAATTACATAGGTACCTAAGTAAAATCAGCTTCTGAAGTCGGTGGCAAAATGATTTTGTTTTGTCGTACTGAAAACAAAGGCTCACAACAACAAGCAAACAAATTGTGTCGATACTCTAGCGCCATCACATCTTGCAATCTCATCGTGCTGTGCTGGCGGTGGCACTGCCAGTGCGGCTACGGAGAACCTCAGCTCCTCGCGTGCAGTTGTGGAAACTATATTTTCGAAACGTTAAGGATTTAAACTCTGAAGCCGTGGAATCCGAGTGCTCACAGCCTTATAAAGGAAATATCTCAACGCCTACTTGACGCTTCCCGTGCGTGACCCCATGGCTAGCTTTTACCTTAGTCAGAAGTCAAGTTAGTGTTGCCAATCAACTCGGTAACGTGGCAACGCTGACAGTCACTTGGACACATTATTATCTGATAGAGGAGTTTTTAGATGTCCTTCTATAGTTTGTTGTTCATTTAGTGTAGGTATTTAATCGTTTTTAATTTTTATATTGAATACAGTTTTGTCGTTATATAATTATGTTACCGGCCAAACCCGATTTTAGGCAAAACTAGTTTGCCTAGTCCAAACTAGGACTCATCAGAAAATAACAATAATAGGTCAAACCTAGCCTAGGACAAACTAGTTTTGCCTTAAATCGGGTTGGCGTATTTTTAGCATATAAATAACGTTAAAATAAAGTAGGTTCTCTATAACGATCAAAATGTAACGTAACGCTTTATAAGTTTAATTAAACTTTGGTAGATCGATTAAGTTTTTATTTCATACGATATTAAAGTTCATAATTATATATAAAGCATGCATGTACCATGGTTATGAACCTATATAATTTGTTTGTTGGTTGGTGGTCTCAAGCAAAGTCGAGTCTTATTTATTTGAACGATACTAAGATGAATAGCAATTTTTAAATTAGTCAAATTATTCGTGTGTTCGCAATTTTTTAACATAAATTAGCATGTGAATGTGACCAGCACGTTGCCGCGTTGTGCTGTGAGCGGCGAGCGCGCAGTGGTCACGCGGTCAGCGGCAAGCGCGCATGCGGGGGGGGGGGGGGGGGACTGGGGGGACACATTTGCATAATTTGATAGCGGACACTTCGGAACCGCGACAATCATGTTTTAAACACCAGCAGTTTAGCAGTTTTACAGCTTTATTCATAATCATTCAGCTTTTATGGCAATTTGCATTATGTTTTTAGAAGATTGGCTCGAGAATAAATAAGGTAAGGCCATCATTGTACGGCGTGCATGTCACTTCCTAACATAGTAGCTATGTGCGGCTGTGCGGTGCGGTGCGGTGCGGTGCGGTGCGGTGCGATGCGGTGCGGTGCGGTGCGGTGCGGTGCGATGCGGTGCGGTGCGATGCGGTGCGGTGCGGTGCGGCTGAGCTGCGCACGGTCTGATTCTGATATCGGCGTTCGGTGAGTTAAGTACAGCCGCGTCGCCCGTCGTGTGTCCATCAAACTCGACACGTCATAGCAAGTATCTCAGTCGAGATCTTCAATTTTGTAATCTCAACTGAGATATTTGCTAAGTTATTGTTATTACACTACCTATTGTGTTGTTGAACATGTTATCTGAACGATAAGCCGACTTCTGTTTGTATTGTATTCTGTGTGACGTAGGCGAGCGCGCCCGCGGCCCCGTGCTTGTGCCCGCGCCATACGAGGCGCCTCCAGTCGCCAGTGTCCAACATGATAGCCGCTGTGGCTGTGTGAGTAGACGAGTAGTTGCCAGTTTGAGGCGGTGAGTGTTTTCCTCGTCTCGAACAGGTAAATTAATAATTACCCGGTTGTCGGCCGTCATCAACAAAACTGGACGGAATTATATATTTAGTTATCCTCAACGCACCGCTACGTTAATGACTCCGTCAGCTTATGTTTGTGTTTTATTATTAAGTAGGTATAAGGTATAGGTGTAGGTAAACCCTGACGTAGGTACCTAGGTTTGTGTCTACGTACTGCACTTTCCTTCGTGGTTTGTTACAGTACACCGCACCTTTCCGCTACATTCAGATGTTCTGATTAATTTAATATGCACAGCTCGGCTTGGGTTTGACTTCGAACCCTGGCAGGCAACTTTTAGGACTTCCTTTCTTTTATTTGCATCCTTTTTTCAAGCGATTTAAAAAAAAAATTACCACCGAACAAACAAGTCAGCAACTTCTCACTTCTGAAAGTAAACGTTTTCAATCGCCTCTACGAGAACACGGCGGGGCTCCGCCCAAGCGGAGCAGACCTGCACGGTGTGCTCCTGCTTGTCCTCCGGCCGATCCTCACAATGTCACTTTTAAAGACCTATTTAGTATTTATAAACACCCCACACAAATAGGTTTGATGAAAAAGTTTTTCTTAGTTTCAATTCCATGTAGGTATGGGGAGACCCCCATTAATCTTTTCTTTTTGTACAAAAATCGTAAAGTGATTCACAGAATACATCTGCCTAAGTGCCTACCAAGTTTCAACTGTTTCCTAACAAAGTGTCTGTGACATACGGAAAACCACCCAAGTAATTGTAAATGGAGAAAGACGGCATCTAGATTCATAAAGTAACTAGACCCCCCCCCCCCCATCTGTAGAGTAGGTACCTACTGTTGACCTTTTCACGTATAGAACTTGGGACGTGATATAGGTTCTATAGTTAGATGAAATGAAATGTCCAATTCTATGTTGCACTATGAATTTAATAAAGTATTTGCTATAACTAAACACGGTACAATACTACAATAAATGATTGACGCGAGTAACGGGTAGTAACCGACTATATGTGTTGTCACGGGGACGCGTGGTTTCGAACTTAACTTGACGGTGCAACGTCATAGGCACTTATAAGCTCGCAAGTGGTGTGCATGTGTGGGTAAACATACCGCTACATGTCCTCCCCCCTTAGATGAAGACAATTTAATAAAAGGGTGAAAAAAAAAAATCATCAAAAGCAATGACCAAAGTATAAAAACATTGCAAATACCAAATAAAATGGTTTGGTTTAAAAGTGTATAACTATACATAACTCCTAAATTAATAAACAACAAGACTACGGTAACATGAGGTATTTTTATAATATAAAAACAACACTACACAAATGGATACTTACCTAAATTGAATACATTTTGTAAAAAAATATTAAAATACATTGGTCATAAATTTGGTAACAACTTGACACAAAAAGGTCTTATACAAAAAGGTTTTAAACTTAAGAGTTAACTAAGTGGTAACGATAACATAAAAATAAATACGTTACAAGTTGACATAATTAGTGTGAAAACAAACAATTTTGTTGGTCTATTTTAAAACACAGAACACTTCACCGCACTTCAAATTTCACTTGATATTTTTATGACTTTGGGACTGGCGACAAAAAATGTTTTAAATGGCAAATCTCACGGTCTTTTTCACGACGCGACCCGATCTTGTAGTGACAGATGGCTCAGTTTTGTCAAGTGAGGTCGATTTGGTTGCAACCGGTGTTATCGCAGTTGTTTTGGGCGAAACAAAAACTTCATGTGGCGACTGAAGTGCAGGGCTATTAATTATAACGTAAGCAGGTTTGAGACGATCGAGAGAAATAGTGACTTCTCGAGAACCTACTTGAACGACGTAATGTTTATTGCTTCGTTTGAGTATTTTATAAGGACCTTCGTACGGCGGTGTTAACGAACGTTTAACTTCGTTTTTAATGAAAACGTAGTCCGATTTAGTCAAATCTTTGTGCACGAAAATGTTTCTGTTATCAGCTTGTTTTCTTGTGGTTGGTTGAAGGTTCGCTAATGTTTCCATGAGTTTGCAAGTGTAATCGGTGTTGTTAATGTCTGCTTCGGTGGGAACAAAAAAATCTCCCGGTAGACGCATAGATTTACCGTAGGTCATCTGAGCAGGGCTGTACCCTGAGTCTTCTTTTACTGTATTGCGCATTCCTAATAACACGATAGGTAATTGTTGTGACCATTGACTGCTACTATCGCAACGTGTCATGATGGAAGCTTTTAACGTTCGATGCATCCTTTCGACGTGTCCATTTGCCTTTGGGTTGTATGCTGTTGTTCTAATCTTTTCTATTCCAAGTAGTTTGGTCAGCTGTTTGAAAAGATTGGATTCGAATTGACGACCTTGATCCGAAGTTATTCTTGCAGGGCAACCAAAACGTGCTATCCAATGCTCGAGTAGAGCTTTCGCGACGGTTTCAGCGCTTATGTCTTTTACAGGAACAACTTCAGGCCATTTTGTATGACGATCAATCATTGTGACACAGTATGTGTATCCTTCGGAAGGTGGTAATGGTCCAATTATATCTATATGCACATGCTCGAAACGGTCTGACCTTTCGAACTCTCCTAGAGGTGTAATTGTATGCCTTTGTACTTTACATTTCTGGCATTTAATGCAGCTTCTTACAAAGTTTGCAACGTCAGTGTTCATGTTAGGCCAAAAATAGCGCTGCGCGATAAGGCGACGCGTAGCGGCTACCCCAGGGTGATTAAGTGCGTGGACACTTGAAATCGCTTTTTCTCGAAACTCCGACGGTAAATAAAGTCGTGCTGATGACGTTGATGTTTCGAACGTAAGCTCATGATTTGCATATGGCATGCGGAACAATTTAAATTCCAAGTTAGGTTTTTGTTTTAATAATGACAATTGCGTATCTTCGACTTGGCTTTTGTATAATTCTTCATAGTCGAAAATATCATGTAGAAAAATCTCTTCTATTCTCGAAAGAGCGTCGGCGGCGTTATTGAGCTCGCCCTTAACGTACTCAATTTTGTTGCAAAACTGAGAAATAAAATCTAATTGACGAAGACGTCTTGGTGGATCGGATTTCGATTCTTTCTTCGATAAAGCAAATATTAACGGCTTGTGATCGGTTAACACTGTGAGATCACGCCCTTCAATCATATACCGAAAGTGTTTTACTGCCATGTAAATCCTACTAATATTATAAATGCGAAAGTTTGTGAGGATGGATGGATGGATGGATGGATGTTTGTTGCTCTTTCACGCGAGAACGGCTGATCGGATCTGGATGAAATTTGGCACAGAGGTAGATTATAGTCTGGAATAACACATGGGCTATAAATTATCCCCATAATAACTTAAGGGGGTGAGCAGTATTGCATTATCCATAATCCTCAACTGTTTTCAGCTTGATACTGGAAATACGAAATAACGCAAGGGACATCGAGCGTGCTGTGCAATTTTTCACTTTAAACACCTGGTGCGAGCGTTGCAAATCCAAGAGAAAGCTGAAGTCCCTTACGTCATAAACAAATTTCCGGTATCGTACACAATCGAACTGTCAACTGTCATACTATATTAAAACAGAAGGTCTATTTCAAACTGTTTGTCACTGGTGTACGTAGCCTAACGGTACAGAGACTTACCCGTAAACAAAGGTACGCAAGTTCAAATCACAGTCAGTATTCACTTTTAGTGATTTTTTATAAGATTTCCAAAAATGTTGAAACGTGTTCGCGAGTTCGATCCCCAATCGGTTTTCACTTTTTGTAAGTTCCACGTATTTGTTTTCATTTCGATGCTATATGATTTTCAAATCAATTCAGAGTAAATTTATATAATCTACTTTTAATTGTAAATACAATATTATAAATCTGTAGACGTAGAGTTTCTGTATACTGAACATAATTATTTAGAAAAAATAATGTTTTCTTTTGTTGTGTCTGAGTGTCTTGGGTGTATAGTTTATTATAGTATTATCACGTGTACATTTTAAAACTAATAAGATTAGGGTTTTAGTTTTTGTTTCATTGGAATTAGTGCTCTCTATCAAAAGATATACGAATTTAAGGTATTTAAGAAAACTTATCATCATTTAAAGAAAAGAAAGAAAGAAATAACATTTATTGGTACAGACACAGGGCATACATATAAAAATAAACAGACAAAAATTAAAATGAACAATGTTTTTTTTTTAAATAACTTAAAACTACACACATCAAAAGTGTCCAGGGACCAACATATATCCCTGCAATAACCTTTTAGTAGTTGTAGTTTAATTTAGAAACATACATGCAACGACATCTATTGCATCAAAACGGTACTAATTAATAAGTGTGTTCACAAGATAACTTTTAAATCGTATTTTTCAAACAGTTACGATAACAAAATGTACCCTTGATTAGTTTAAATGACGCTGCTTTGAAAATCTACATAGGGTTTTTTTTTGGAGGGTGGGAAATCATCATTTGACTCCTCCCGTTCTGGGCAGAGCAGTAGGGAATGTTAGACTTCTACTGACTAAAAACCACCCACGTTCCTTTTTTGCCTTTTGTGCTGTGGCCGCGATATTTCTTTCGAACAACCCGTAGCCCCGACAAGCGGCGGCCCTTGCGGGCCTCAACCATATTGCTGACATCTCTTTGAGGCGCGCGTGGAACCGAACGCGCCGTCGACACGGCCTGTCGTCGTCTTACGACGGGCGGACGGCGAGCTAGCCCACTACTTACCGTCCACAGGCCCGCACCTACGGTGGCCGGAAGCCATCACGTGACCCCCGACGCCCAGAGCGTCTCCTATTGCGGCTGGGACGAGAGGTTCTCTCTCTCACCACGCCACCTCCTTCGCTAGCATCACTGCTTCGCCGAAGGAGGCGACGGCGTCCCATTCCCTCTCGCCCCGCAACATGGCTTGAACCAGGGCAGGACGCGAGAGGTCGCCGCCGCCGATCGTCGCTAAGAGAACACGACAGGGCTCAACCCAAGTGGGGCTCCGCCCAAGCAAGGCAGACCTCCACGGTGTGCTCCACCGTGTCCTCCGGCTGATCCTTGCAATAGTAGCATTTGGGCGTTTCCTTCCGCCTGATTCGGTGCAGGTGCCTCCCGAATCCCGAAACAACCGTGTCCGGTGAGGACCTGCGCCAGACGAAAGGTGAGAGCGCCGTGGCGCCTCTCAAGCCACTCCTCAAAGAGGAGACTTACCACCACTGTGCCCTGCACGGGGTTGCGACAGTCGCTCTCTCCATGTCGCCATGAAATCACACCAGTGGGGTCTGTCCGCCATGCGGCAATATACGGCGGCAGCGGAGTTATCCCCCAGTGTAGTGCCTCCGCGCACCATTCATGCAGGAAACTACATAGCCTAAACCCTATAGTGTGTGTTTGCTTCCCATGCATTAAATTTTGGCAGTTTAACTTCGTCTTCGACAGATGGCATTGTTCATTTGACACCATTTTCAGAATTGCGGTGTTAATATTTGTCGTGAATAGTCAACAAATACAAATTGACAGGTACACAGTAAGAAAAACAGCTGTAAAAACTTTAAAATAAAAACCCAATTAATAGTACATTGTTACCTTAGGGGTGAAAGGAACTTATTTAGTCCCGAGTCGCACGTAGTTTGGCGCCTGAGCGCAGCGAGGGCGCTAATAGTTCGAGGGACTAAATAAGTCTTTAACCCGAGGTAAACACTGTGCTTTTCATTACGAATACAAGGAAAGTTGATGGGAATAGGCTTGCCCCCGATCACCTAATCGGTGGATGGCAATAGGCTTTGCTCCTAATTACATCGGTTGATGGCAATAGGCTTGCCCCCAATTACATCAGTTGATGGCAATGGGCTTGCTCCTAATTAAATCGGTTGATGGCAATAGGCTTGCCCCAATTACATCAGTTGATGGCAATGGGCTTGCTCCTAATTACATTGGTTGATGGCAATAGGCTTGCTCCCAATTACCCAAATCGGTTGATGGCAATAGGCTTGCTCCTAATTACACCAATTGATGGCAATAGGCTTGCTCCTAATTACATCGGTTGATGGCAATAGGCTTGCTCCTAATTAGATTGGTTGATGGCAATAGGCTTGCTCCTGATTACATCGGTTGATGGCAATAGGCTTACCCCCAATTACATCAGTTGATGGCAATAGGCTTGCTCCTAATTACATTGGTTGATCTTAATAGGCTTGCACCTAATCACATCGGTTGGTGGCAATAAGCTTGCTCCTAATTACATTAGTTGGTGGCAATAGACTTGCTCCCAATTACATAAAATAATTTGACAGCTGTCAGTAGAAAGCGATTCTCCCTAGGGCTGAAAAGTAGTACTTTCAGCCCGCTCCGCAGGCACGTTCTGACCTACTTTCAGAGTATGAGTAATGAAAAATTAGATAAGACCCGCGACGTAAATATATTTGTTCAGTGTGGAAATCGAATACAGGACATGCAGAGCCACAGTCAAACGCCGAGGCACTGCGCCAACCATGCCGTCTTATCGG
The DNA here is from genome assembly GCA_949775195.1 of Diarsia dahlii. Classification (NCBI taxonomy): domain Eukaryota; kingdom Metazoa; phylum Arthropoda; class Insecta; order Lepidoptera; family Noctuidae; genus Diarsia; species Diarsia dahlii. The sequence goes on from OX459201.1 coordinate 187,369, forward strand.
CTGTGGCTGCCTTGGGCATTGCCGCAACTTTGCTTAACAATGGCCAGATTGCACTTTCCGTTTACAAATTGCCGTCGAATCTTACCCCAACTTGCAACATCACCAAAAATCTGCGATTGGCCATGGAACAGATGTCTTTGCAAATAAACTGCTTTAAACAGGAGAGAGTCGCCTGGAATTAGATGTAGATGCGAAAATTCCACTTTACGAAGAGTTTTCCCATCCAGTGCCAACAGAAGATCCCGAAAGAGTTAGGCAGTGGTGTACCTAATCGTAAACCCACATTTTGCCAGTAATGTTCAAGCGCCATGGAATAGGGGGCGTTTGATGTCTATAGATATAATATTGCCATCGACCTGGCACGAAAACCACGCTCCGTGGCCTCTACTGCGAAAACACTTTGCAATCAAACCTCGGACCTCATCCTCAGTAGTTGCACTTGAGACCACTCGATCAACGAGACAGTCACACATCATAATTTCCACGTGAACAAAGTCGCGGGTATCAGCTAGTAGCTAATAATTCCCTGTCGTAGGTACTGTATTTTGTCTGGGCGCTACTTAGTTTTTTCGAATAAAATCCTAGTGGCTCTAACCGTTTGTTGACTAGTTGATGAAGTGCTGCGCCAACGCAGGTATTCGCTGCGTCGGTCATTAAAATAAGTTTGGATGATGAGTCTGGATGCGTGAGAGTGACAGCTTCACTTATGTGATGTTTGCATTGATTATATGCGTTGATTGCTTCTTCGGTCCAAGCGATTTTTGTTTTGTCTTTTTTCTTAGCATTGTGTAAGTATTTGTCTAAGATAGTTTGAGTGTCGGCGGCTTTAGGAATGCTCATTCGGTAAAAATTTATAAGACCGAGGAAACGCCTCAGTTCTTCGATGGTTTCGGGTTGTGGATAGTTATTGATGGCTTTGACCTTTTCTTCGTCCGGCCTTATGCCATCACAGCTAACGCGATAACCGAGAAATGTAATTTCGGATTTTCCAAATTCGCATTTAGACGTGTTGATTGTGACGCCATATTCACTAAGTCGCTTGAACACTTCTTTGAGATCATGAATGTGACATTCTTCTGATTCTGAAGCAATAAGTATATCATCCAGGTAACAAAACGTATTTTGAGTATTTTTCAAAACTTCATTGATAAATCTTTGAAACGTCTGTGCAGCGTTTCTCAGACCGAAGCTCATTTTTGTAAACTCAAACAGACCAAATGGAGTTATTATTGCGGTTTTCGGTATGTCCGCAGGTGCGACGCTTATGTTATGGTAAGCACGTCTAATATCAATTTTAGATAAAACTTTTTTATTTTTGAGGATGTATGTGAAATCCGTTAAACGAGGAATCGGGTAGCGGTCGGGCTCGGTGATAGCGTTTAAACGACGATAATCACCGCACGGGCGTAACTCATCGTTTTTCTTTTGAACAACGTGTAAAGCGTTTGCCCATGGGCTGGATGACGGCCTGCATATTCCTAAATCTACCATTCGTTGGAATTCATCCTTTGCCGCTTTGTATTTTGCAGCGTTAAGTGGACGTGCTTTTTCATAAACAGGTGGGCCATGGGTACATATATGATGCGTTACATTGTGTTTGGGTGGGTCCTTGAAACATTCGCTCTTAGTGATGTCTGGGAACTCTGTTAAAATACGATGATACTTATTATCCGAGTCGATGACTTTAATTGTAGGAATATTTGAGGCATCTTCTACGTTAGTGTACCTAGAGAGTAGTGTGACTTTGTCAATTAACTTTTTTGCGTGAAGATCAACAAGCAGTTGATGTTTGGATAGGAAATCTGCCCCAATAATGCACCGCTGTACATCAGCCAGGACAAATTCCCAGGTAAAAGCTCGACGTAAGCCAAGGTCCAAAGTCATTTTCTGAGTCCCATATGTTTTGATTGTGGTCCCATTAGCAGCAAATAAAGTAAAATCAGCTGGTTGACGATTAACGTTTTTGTAGGCAATAACTGAAATATCAGCGCCGGTGTCAATAAGAAAATGCGTACCACTTTTCCAGTCGGTGACGCTCAAGCGGGATGTTCCTTCGACACCTACTCTCGCCAAGGTAGGTGTCGGGTTTAGTTTAACGCCTTTCTGATGCATTGCTCGTCGCCGCATTTCTTTGCGTTGTCTCCATAAATATAATGATAAAAGCACTTAAAATCTTTGTCTCCCGGTTGCGCTGTTTGACGCCTGTATCTGTCTTGATTGTCAAGATACCGAGAGCGTGATCGTGACCGTGATCGCGACTGATCATTGCCACGACTCCGACTTGTACTCTGACGCGTGTTTTGTAGATCACTAATTTTTGTGTTTAACGCGGCAATTTCTTTAATTAAATGATTAAATTGTTGATCCGTTGAATGACTAGGGATAGCGACCGGATTTAGCGAACAGACTTCAGATGACCGTGAAGTTTCCATTATCTTATCAGCAATTGCTGCGACGTTGTCCAACGTTACATCGCAGACAGTAACTACTGCGCGGACTGTTTGAGGCAGGCGATCTAACCACAAAATTTTGATTGTATCCTCGGGAATTTTGTTACTTCCAAGCTCTCGCATTTTACGAAGAAGTTGAGTGGGTCGTTGATCCCCTAGCTCGACTTTCGTAAGCAACGTATGTAATTGCTTGGACTCGGACTCTTCATAGGACGAAATTAACCTGTCCTTCAGTGCTATATATTTACCGTTCACGGGCGGGTTCTCAAGAATGTCACTAATTTGACCCAATTCATCTCGACCTAACTTAGCTATAACTAATTGATATTTATGCAAGTCACCTGCTTTTTGTGCACCGATTATGGCCTCAAACTGATGGAACCATAGTCGCGGACGCGCTGTCCAGAAGTCGGCGATGCGGGAGTTGATGGTGATCGTCCCCGTCTCTGGCTGCTGGTGCTGGTCTGTGGTGTAACACGGACCAGCTTGTTGAGGTGCGTTGACGCTATCAGGTGCGGCGGCAGCCGTGGTGGCTGTGTGCTCGGGATTTATGGTAACTTTATGTTCACTGGCAGCAACAGTGTTAGGGTTGATCATTTTGAAGGTTTGGTATAGTTCACAGTAACAACACTAAATAAAGTCTACGTCTGTATTGAACGTAATTGCACTCGCGGGTCAAAGTATGGAACCGTATTATTTTATTCACGTCGGGGTCACCAATATAGAACTTGGGACGTGATATAGGTTCTATAGTTAGATGAAATGAAATGTCCAATTCTATGTTGCACTATGAATTTAATAAAGTATTTGCTATAACTAAACACGGTACAATACTACAATAAATGATTGACGCGAGTAACGGGTAGTAACCGACTATATGTGTTGTCACGGGGACGCGTGGTTTCGAACTTAACTTGACGGTGCAACGTCATAGGCACTTATAAGCTCGCAAGTGGTGTGCATGTGTGGGTAAACATACCGCTACACACGGATCAAGCGATTCCATAAGTAAAACCTTTCAAACTACTACCTACCTCTGATACTATGTATCGTGAGTTGTGACAAGTATTTGACAAGTTGTTAATTCCAAGGCTCAGATAAACAATTGCGTAGATAAAGATATACCTATGAGGATTTGTGTAGTGATCTAGTTAAATGATAGACAGTGTAATCTAAATGAGTGTAAACAAGCGCGGCAATCCTAGTCAACATTACACTACTTAAACAGTACTTAACTATCTACAAAGGATAATGTTCAAGAAATAACCGGCCAAGTAGAGTTCCGTAGTTGCCCCATCTAAATATGCGGATTAACTAAACTGATTAACGATTTGTTATGTTATGATGCCGAGAAGTGCAATAACAAATTCCCGCGTGTATCAAACGACGTTTTTCAATACAATTTCGATGAAATATAATGATAAATATTATTATCATAAATTATTAGGAGGATGTTTCCTGTAAAAACATTTTTTTAGTCCATCCGTTAGATTACGTATCGAAAAAATATTGTATAAAGGTACGGTCTTAGGTAGGAAACCCTAAAAAGATTGTTACGCAATCCGAGCCAAGGTGCAAAAACTTTCGTTTTTGACTTTCGCACTCTAACAAATTACCTACCTATAGTAAGTTTTGTCTTTTCTAAATTGCTGTTAAGGCATAGAGTTGTTGGGACTTTTTGCTGAGCGTAGGTCACCAGTGCTACCAACCACCCGGCACCCACTCATTTACGTTTAACCTTCGGGTTTTACTTACCACAGTGTCCACAGTAGGTACCTACCTACTTACGACTTGGTAGTAGGAAAGTTATATTTTTCCGCAAAACGATTACGATAACTCTGCAAGAAATACCTATCTCAGAAGTTGCCGATTGCTTGCAGCCTTTACTGGGTGATGTTAAAACTACGGGGAAAACATTGGGGAAAACCAAAAGCAGCGCTCAATGATTTCGTAAACTGGTAATATGAAGTTTACGAACGTTACATTTTGAACGTTAATGCAACGCTTAGCGACAGCGCATGAGTAGCAGAACCGAGTGCTGAGAGCAACCAGGCACCAGCCGGTCTTACAAGTCTCTCCGGTACACATTTTTAGGGCCTAAATAGCATAAAACTGTAAACAAAATACAATACAATTTACAAACAAATATTGGTATAACAGCCTTAGGAATAATTTACACCGATTAACGTGTGGAAAAAAAAGGAAAAAAAAAGTTTGCCAAAGACATTTAGGTAGTTTGGTGCCGACGATACGACAATGATTTCGGTGTTATGGATTTTTTTGATAGGTTAAAAATGTTCCTATGAACTAGAACTACCAGTGGTTTCATTTTATTGTCGTATGCGTATGGTCGGCACCAGCCTGTATACTTATTTATGTATAGGCACTTTGTTCGACGACACCACTTTCCGCCTCGCTGCTTCTGGACGCCTAGGTCTAGGTGCCCCATGTTGTTCTCTTCATAAGGAAGGTATAACTCCTTCCCGTCGCGCGTCGGGGCTGTGGATTATCGGAAGGTTAACGCGGCTCCGACACAAGGGCGAAGAAGGAACATGGGTTTGGTTTTTAGTCAGTAGAAGTCTGACACTCCCCTTCGCTCTGCCCAAGAGCGGGGGTTATTCGATGATTTTCCACCCACCAAAAAAAAAAAAAAAAAAGGTAAAACTCCTTAACGGTTAGGAGTTGGAGGATAAGTCTTTAATAAAATATTATGGTGACCTAATATGGTTGTAGGTATTCTTTCAGATTATTTAGGTGAGCTGGTTATGGAAGGTACTACTCCTCAATGGGTTAAGAGTTGAAAGCAATAATAATGGAATTTTGAAGGTGAAGGGTTAGGTTCCTCTCATCGGGGCTGCTTGCAAGAGGGAGGTTGTGGTAGTTTTTAACCGACTTCAAAAAAAGGAGGAGGTTATCAATTCGACTGTATTTTATTTTTTTATGTTTGTTCACTCATAACTTGCGACTGGGTGAACTGATTTTCATGATTCTTTTTTCATTTGAAAGCTGGTGCTTCCCGTGTGGTCCCATTGTCAACATTTCAATATCTGATGATGGGATCTTGTAGAAATCGGGGGAACTCTTCAATAAATAACAGCAGATTAACCGCGATTGTTGCTATAGCATATCTAAGCATTGTTTACGCCATCACACAACATAATATCACGCCTGTACTCACTACAAAGGTTATAAAAACTATTTGGTGAACATCTGATGAAGAACTTCGGAGATAGACAACGGAACTCCTCATTATATGATAGCAAATGGACTGGGATTGCTGAAATCTCATGTCTGTCTATTGTTTACACCAGTTCATAACATAACATCACGCCGGTACGTTGTGAAGGGTGAAGGGGTAAGCACATGTGAACCACTAAAAAGTGAAAAATAAAAACTTTTTTACAAAAAATAAAACCGACTTCGACAAAAATAAAACACAAATAAAAGAGAAAAAAAAAATCAGCTTCTGAAGTCGGTGGCAAAAACATGAAATCAAACAAACAAAAGTCACCGACTTCAGAAGCTGATTTTTATTTTTCACTTTTTTGTGTTTTATTTTTGTCGAAGTCGGTTTTTAGTCACAAACTTCCTTTCGCTCTGCCCAATGTTGAATGTTAAATGCATAGTAAATATTTGTATAGGATATTACAACTAAAAATGGAACAACAAAAAAACTTTTTTGCAAAAAAAAATACCCGACTCCGACCATCGATTTCTCTGGGATGCCATCATCATCAGATTAACACAATAATATCCTGAAAGAATACAGCTGTCGGTCGATAAGTAGGTACCTACGTTATAATTGAAAGAATTATCTTTCAACTCCTAACCGTTGAGGAGTTGTACCTTCCACCATCAGCGCATTCACATGAGATTATGATTATCAGACGCAAATACATCAACAGCTTTGTGCTGTGTGTGTGCGCCAGCCGCCAGCCGTAGACAAGGTAGCGCCGGCGCACACGCGCGCTGTGCCAAGCGTGCGCAGTACCGAACACATGATCGTGTCGGATGCGCGCATAGCGTAGCAACAAACACACGAGCTGATGTGTTGTAAAACGCTAAAGTCACGTAGTGTCCGTGCGAGCGTGCGGCGTGCATCCAACTGATGCACTTGTTAGTGCACGTCTTGAATATAAAATAACTAGCTAGCATACATATATTTAACATCACACCTGTTAACCCCGAATAGCAACCCGCATTACAAAAGCCAAGATAGTGTCGATGATTTTTTTTTAACCGACTTCAAAAAAAGGAGGAGGTTATCAATTCGACTGTATTTTTTTATTTTTATGTTTGTTAGCTCATAACTTGCGACTGGGTGAACTGATTTTCATGATTCTTTTTTCATTTGAAAGCTGGTGCTTCCCGTGTGGTCCCATTGTCACCATTTCAATATCTGATGATGGGATCTTGTAGAAATCGGGGGTACTCTTCAATAAATAACAGCAGATTAACCGCGATTGTTGCTATAGCATATCTAAGCATTGTTTACGCCATCACACAACATAATATCACGCCTGTACTCACTACAAAGGTTATAAAAACTATTTGGTGAACATCTGATGAAGAACTTCGGATATAGACAACGGAACTCCTCAATAAATGATAGCAAATGGACTGGGATTGCTGAAATCTCATGTCTGTCTATTGTTTACACCAGTTCATAACATAACATCACGCCGGTACGTTGTGAAGGGGTAAGCACATGTGAACCACTAAAAAGTGAAAAATAAAAACTTTTTTACAAAAAATAAAACCGACTTCGACAAAAATAAAACACAAAAAAGTGAAAAATAAAAATCAGCTTCTGAAGTCGGTGGCAAAAACATGAAATCAAACAAACAAAAGTCACCGACTTCAGAAGCTGATTTTTATTTTTCACCTTTTTGTGTTTTATTTTTGTCGAAGTCGGTTTTTTATAGACCAAAAACTTAGTAGCCGACACAAACAAAGAAGGTACACACCAATATTTTGTTCGTAAGAATAATGGTTCATCATTATCGAGAAGGTATCTGTCCATCTTCCAAACCTCTGTATTAAGCGCTTGGTTCAGGAAGTGGAGGATTGATGTCCACCAAAATGAGAGTAAGTGGTTCTCTTATCGAACCAAGTAAAACAGTCTTTTATCCTTTTCCCTCCCAATTACAATACCTTTGCCACCCCCGAAAATCTATAAACATAATACAAAAATTTTCGCGCTCGCTTCCCTTCTGCTCTTTCTCCGTTCTGCCTCGCTTGAGACGCTCATTATTTCAATTCTAATTTCTATTTCTAAATCGTCCAGACAGAGAAAATTTTTAAACGCTTTATCCCCCTGGACAAGGCTCATGGCACTTCGAAGAATGAAAATGTGGCAAAGAGCTACAATGGTTGAAGAACGTCTAACCGGACTGACACTTCTCTAGGTCCATAAAAATGTACCCATTGAAAAATACATGAAGTGATAACACGTTTCGGGAGAAATCGTAAAAGAAATAAGTATTGATTTTATTTTTAAGTACAGAGTACTTACGACACTAATAAAATACCTACTTTTTACTTGTATCTATGAGATTTAAAAAAAAAAATTAAAACTTCTTGTGACTTGACTAGGTACTACGACGATGTGACCCCCCCCCCCCCCTGGCACCAAAGCTGGATCCGCCCTTGTACGGAACCCTAAAAACATGACCCCAATTGCATAGGTGAATGGCAATGGCTGGCTCCCAATTACATCGGTTCATGGCAAATGGCTTGCTCCCAATTACATCGGTGGATGGCAATAGGCTTGCTCCCGATTACAATGGATGATGGCAATAGGTGTCCTTCTAATTACATCGGTTGATGGCAATAGGCTTGCTCCCAATAACATCAGTTGATGGAAATAGGCTTGCTTGCTATAATAATTTGACAACTATCAGTTGAAAGCGATTCTCCCTAGGGTTGAAAGGTTACTTTCCAAGTATGAGTATAGAACATAATAATAATTATGTTTATTATCATCGAACTTTATCAATAAAATTAATTTCGCAAGTTTAGTAGGCACAAAAGACAAAAGTTACCTATGTTTACTAAATAAATATTATGATACGGATCAATTGCCCTTTGCAAAAATATTATATTTTCTCTTAAGACACCAGCACGTTGCCGTTACAAAAAGAATGAAGAACGAATACTCTAGTAATCCTTTGTTCTCATATTATTACATTCGCAAAATATTATATTCGCAAAATATTATATTCTCAAATTATTATATTCTCAAAATATTAGAAGTACATACAATCAAACACAGTGAAAAATAAAAATGAATTTATTTAAATCAAAATCTCTTTATTCCAATACCTAGGCATCATGGAAACACTTTCGAACGTAATCCAATATTAAAATAAAAATTAATTGCAGTATCACACAATAATGCAAAATTATTTGCATTTATCATTAATAAAATATAATTAATAATAACTGAAACTAAACAAATCCCGAGTGATCAAGTGCATACACAAGTTTACAATACTGCTCCTCAACGCTGTCAGCCGGTAATGTGCCCAAAAGACTGGTGGCATTGCCTCGCTGTATGGCAACACTTAGCCTCTGGCCAAGATAAAAGCCAGCCCTTGGGTCACGAGAAGCGTCAACTAAGCGTTTGGAAATTTCCTTAAACAGGCTTTGAGCACTCGGAGCTCACGGCCCGAGAGGAGAAAAAAAAAAACAGGTTTTTCATTGTAATCTGACAAGAACTACTAGCAAAAAGAGTTTATCTATTAAAACTTCAATATAAATGCACATAATATTATATTAATGCATATCTTCAGGATTACCTACTACGGTGATATAAAATCATTAGTTAGATTTATTTTACAGAAGGTAGGTAAACCTTAAAAAAGGGGTTGTAGGTTTGATTCCCATCCGAGACAAATATATGTGACTAGCTTTTGCCAGCGGCTTCGCCCGCGTGAAAATGACGATTTCCCATACAAACTTTCATCCCCTATTTAACTCCTTTAGGGGTTGAATTTCGAAAAATCCTTCCTTATTCCTTGTCCACGTTATAAAGGGAATCTCTGTGCAAAATTTCAGCTTTCTAGGTCCACGGGTTTGGGCTGGGCGTTGATGAGTCAGTCAGTCAGTCAGTCAGTCAGTCAGGACTTCTCTCTTTATTTATATATATAGATGAATAACTTATGTGATGATGTCAAATATTTATTATTGTTTCCGCTTAAATTAAAAACATTTTTCGCTGTGATTGTTCTTTGTGTAATATTTTGAGAATATAATAATTCGAGAATATAATATTTTGCGAATATAATATTTTGCGAATGTAATAATATGAGAACAAAGGCTAGTAATTGGCATCACAATGACAACTGTTGGATCAATTACACCAGTAGCTGCACGTGCCAGATCGTTAGAGGACTATAGTCGCGCTTGCTCAGTGCATTTACCAGATCTTTAAATTCAAATTCAAATTCAAATTCATTTATTTCGTGAACACAGGGTACATATAAATAAGTTGTTGCAATAAATTAGAGCCGTGCTGTGTCCCACCAAAAGGCATACAAAATATCAAAGATTTTTTAAACATTATTAGAAAATTTCAAAGTAAATAGGTAGGTACAATCATAATAATTATAATCTAAAACATGTCAAAATTAAAATTATTCATAAAATGTCACAAAAAATAAAAATAATAAAGTCACAAATTCATAAAACAATTATCGCATAATATAAAAAGGATTCGATTAAATAAAATTAAGGAATTAAAATTTGTCATTTAAATATTCGTCAACAGAATAATAAACCTTGTTATTTAGCAGACAGAACAGTTTTCTTTTAAATTCGTTTATGTTTGTGCTTGAGATAACCTGTCCTGGTAACTTATTATATAGTTTTTGAGCCATTGCATAAAAGCTTTTGCTCTGAAATTTAGTTTTGGTTGCTAACACTTGTAACTTTTTCGAGCGCCGTTTACTTTCTACAAAATTATATAAATTCATGTTCTGTTTTATAAAAATACAGGCTTCATAAATATAAAGTGATGGTAAAGTTAATATTTTTAGCTTATGAAAATGTGGCTTGCATGATTCATCTTGTTTAATTTTACAGATGGCTCGTATACATTTTTTCTGTGCAATAAGTGCTTCTTGAATCTTAGGGGCATTACCCCAAAATATGACTCCATACCGCAGAGCCGAGGCGACATAACCATGATAAGCTGCTAGTAGGGCGGCTTTATTCGCAATTTTTCCCAACATATACAAGGCATATGAAAATCTACTAAGCTTTCCGCAAACACTTTCAATTTGAGTCCTCCATGTCATGTCATTATCAATGTGTAGTCCTAGAAATTTTGTCACACTAGCTTCATGTATTTCATTCCCTTTATAGTTTATTTGAAGCTGTGATTGTTCTTTGTGCCTAATTTTAAAATTCATTAGTTTAGTTTTAGTTAAATTTATTTTCAGGTTATTGGCGTTTAACCAGTCTATAATAGGAATTAGGCTATTGTTTATATGCTCCTCAATTTCTTTTGTAGTGCCAGAATTATATATAACTGTGCTGTCGTCGGCAAATAGTGACATTTGATGCTCGACTACTTGGGGAAAGTCATTAATATAGCATATAAAAAGTAATGGCCCCAACACAGACCCTTGCGGCACACCACATGTCAATATTCTAGAGCTAGAAGAGTAAACCAAATCAGTTTTAGTCCTTACATTCACCCTATTAATTTGTGTAATTTGACATCTATTGTCCAAGTAAGATTTTATCAAATTAAGCACGTTACCTCTGAGTCCATACGCTTCGAGCTTATTTAATAGCATTTTATGGTCTACGTAGTCAAATGCCCTGGTCATATCCATAAACAACGCCATCACTGGTTTTCTGTTATCCATGTTATGATGAATTTTTTCTAAAAAGTTATAAATAGCCATATTAATTGTTTTATTAAAGGACAATCATATCATATATTGACTCAAGGCTACAGTGCATCTCTTGCAGGACGGCTGAGTTCAACAGCATATTATTATGCTGTTAGGAAATTTACTGACGTAGATACCGCGAGACTAGTATAATTTAGCTATTTTCATAGTGTTATGTCATACGGTATTTTACTATTGGGACGGGCTGCAGACATCGAGTCTATATTTATTCTGCAGAAAAGGATTCTACGAAGGCGCGATTCTCTGAGAGAGCTGTCTAAGGAAATTAACATCATGACAGATGACAGTACCTTGTCAATACTTACATCTATGAAAACATCATGTACCGTACGTTAGGAAAAATCTGCATTTGTTTAGCAAAAGAGGTGATAGACACCACTATAATACGAGGAATAGGGACCAACTAGTTCAGCCAGGTTTCAGGCTAGCTAAAGTAGATTCATCTTTCATGGGGTACTGTTTAAAATGTTACAATAAAATACCCCCTCGCATACTTCAACTGAATGAAACAATTTAAATCACTACATAGTATAAAACAAAGTCGCTTCCCGCTGTCTGTCCCTATGTATGCTTAGATCTTTTAAACTACCCATTGGATTTCGATGCGGGTTGTTTTAATAGATAGAGTGATTCAAGAGGAAGGTTTAGGTACATGTAGCACATTTCACCAGTGCGAAGCGGGGGCGGGTCGCTAGTCTTGTATGAAACGCACACTATGTAGGCAAGCTTACTATAAGTTGGGGGATTACATTGATGATAAAAATGATTGGCTCAATGCTGGTCCTGCTCCACAACCATAGGGGCAAATAAATCGATTATCATGTGAAGTTATTATAGAAGCTGCAGAAGATTGTAAAAATATCTTTGCATTATATAGATTCAATATCTTAATTCATGAAGCAGCGGTGGCCCAGTGGTGTCGGCCCCGACTTACGAACAGTAGGTCGTGGGTTCGAACCCAGGCAGGCGCATTACTTTGTGTAATTTATTTCATCACCGCTGCTCTCAAAACGGTGAAGGAAAACATCGTGAGGAAACCGGCATGTCTTAGAACCAAAAAATTCGAAGACATGTGACATCTGCCAATCCGCACTGGGCCCGCGTGGTAGATTATAGCCCATCCCTCTCCTAGAGAGGAGGCCTGAGTCCCTGCAGTGGGAACATTATCATTATTATCAGGGTCTGGGTATTTGTGTATGTGAGTTTAAATGTTTGTGAACGCACCCACGATACAGGAGAAATTCCTAGTGTGGGACAACGTTTCTTAAAAAATAAAAAAAAAATAAAAAAAATTATAGGCTGATGATGAATATCTTAATATTATAATAATTGCATAGCACATGTGTCAGACTATGTACCTACTATAAAGCCACTTTTACATTTAGTTATATTTTATTGACGTTGCCCTGGTGACTGAGAGAATAATAATAATAATAATATTCCACAACTATCACACAACGCCATCTAGTCCCAAGCTAAGCAGAGCCAAATGAAATCAAATTGAATGAAATGAATGAATGTCAAAGTCAAAGTCAAAGTCAAAGCATTTATTTCAAGTAGGCCGTTACAGGCACTTTTGAATAGTCGAATTAAACTAACTGCAGCACTCAGAGATATCCAACGATTACTCAAGCCGCCACCCAGCAAAGGCCTGACATACTTTTGTATGACAAAACTGCCAAAAACCTTTACCAAGCGACGTCCCAAGCAACCACTGAAGCTCTCCTGAAGCTAAATAAACTAAGCTACAGTCCCAGTCACAAGGCATAATAACTCGTGATTGTACTGTAGTTGCCCATTCCAAAGCGTTGGTCTCATGAGAAGAATGGCAAGAAACTTCATGGACACTCTTTTAAAATCGTTTGGGTTTACAATATGTTCAAGGTACAGACATAATCTTGGTATAATACACACATGAAGACTATGCAAATTAGTGTCTGAGATGGTCTTTTGAAGAAAGCACCACACAGATTTGAGTGGACCCGTCCAGTCAGTGCAAGCATTTGTCAGTTATCGTGGAGCTCGACTTATAACTCAAGGAGCTCAACGTCACGACGAACAATACCAAAGAAAGGACATTTGGGTGGGTCGCTTATAGTACTCAAACTGCCAGACAATCGTTAAAATTACATAAAAACCCACACGGTCCTCACATTCACAATATAAAAATAATAAAATACATGAAGATTATGCAGATTAGTGTCTGGGATGGTCTTTTGAAGAAAGCACCACACAGATTTGAATGTCATGCTCACTCAAATGTCTCGCTGATGGTGGCGGGTGTGTCGGATCATTTAGTTCCCTTCAAAATGGTTGAGTTGAATGGTGCTGATCCATGCGTCATGTTCGTGAACGGGCGCTGTCAGTGGAGACTGGTCATCTCTTAGTTGCCATGGTTTATTATTCTATCTTTTTACTCTGGCTGGACGCTCTTAGCTTGCACGTCTTGCTACATAGTTCTCACATAATATACCATCTCAACATGAATGATGTAATGTAGGTACCAAGATTTTGTAAAAATATTCTGATTTAAAAGAGTGTCCATGGAGTTTCTTGCCCGTTCTTCTCCATAGAGATCTTCGCTAGGGAACTGGCAACTGCAGTACTTTCACAAGTTATTATGCCTTGTGATTGTGACTGTAGCGTAGGAGTGCAATGCGTCGTTTCGGGAGTTGCTGCGCGGCGCCGGATGTTACCGGCGGCGAGTGCTGTGGGTGCGGGGGCGCGCGGCGGCGCGTGCCGTGGCGGCGGGTGTGCGGGGCTCCGGGTCGCGGAGCGGCGGTTGCACGTTGCGGCGTGCGTTCGTTGTTCCGTGATTCGGGGTCTCGAGCATTCGTTGTTGCGGTTTGCGTCGCTGCGTGCTTTCGTGCTCGCAGTATCGTTGTTGCAGGCATTCGGTGGCGTGTGGTTCGGCGTGGTGGCTTTCGGAATGACGTATTGCACTCGTAGTTTTGTTTTGTGAATTGTTCTTCTGACATTCAAAAGTGCCTGTAATGGCTTAACTGAAATAAATGCTTTGAGTTTGAGTTGAGTTTATCTTGTAAAAGCACAAATAAGATAATTATTATGAAATAGACAGTTTGAGTACTTACTATAAGCGACCCACCCAAAATTAAATGTCCTTTCTTTGGTAGGTATTGTTCGTCATGATCATGACGTTGAGCTCCTGGAATTACAACTTTACAATTCAAGCTCCACGATAACTTTGACGGCACGGTTGGCGCAGTGGCTAAGCGATTGGACTGCTGCGCTGTGTGTCGCGGGTTCGATCCCCGCACGGAACAAATATTTGTAAGGCCTACAGATAGTTGTTTCGGGTCTGGGTGTGTTTGTGTATGCGAGTTTAAGTGTTTGTAAACGCACCCACGATACAAGAGTAATCCTACTACGGGGCAAAGTTTTTAAAAGAAAAAAAAAAAGAAAAATTGACAATGCTTGCACTGACTGGACGGGTCCTCTCAAATCTGTGGTACTTTCTTAAAAGAAAATCTGTAGACACTAATCTGCACAGCCTGGTGACAGACAGACGGACGGACAGTGGAGTAGATTCCGATCATCCGGACTCATTCAGTAAGTTATTAATTATGTCGGTGTCAGTGTAGAGTAAAACAAAATCGCTCCCGACTTTTAAATAAGTATTCATAATTTCATATTATACAATAAGAGGCAAAAGTGATTTTCTAGTTTCTCTGATCGAATTATTCGTTTTCATTTAAAAATTGAAAGTTACACGATTGTCGCCACAGGTCGTATATTCGTGGGCAGGACAAGTTAGCAAAAGTATGTCTAGTCCACCAACTTAGTTTAACAGTCTTGTTATACGACTTATTTTCTTACCTTTGTTTAGATTCTTTTTACCGATTGTTTTGTCAATGTTTGAACATTGTAGGCCTTGTAGATTCCTAGATGCTTGTTAACATTTTTTAACTTTTTATCTTGTTCTACTTGTTTTCTATCTTTTTTCTTTTGGTATTAACTATTGGCGCCGCTGCCGAGTATCGGTTGGGATTTCGAGTCGTATTATATTAGGTTTCTTCGGACAAAAGATAGGGCAGCCCACTGGTCACAGTGGTCACGTGAAGTGGACCTAAACATTGGCAAAATCCCATCGTCAAATAAAAAGTAATTGAAAATGCAAACAGGTGGTTTATTTGTTTTTCATTTGTGACGCCTTCAGTGCGCGGTAGGCGGCGACAGCGGCCAGGCGCGCGCGCTCGCGTCGCTGCTGCTCGGCCGGGTTGTTGCTCTTGTTGCTGCTGTTGCCCTTGTTGCTGTTGTTGCCGCCCGCCAACAGACTGTTGAGCAGCAGGTCTCGCTTCCCCGGCTAGAACACAACATACATATTTATAGTAAGTAAAGAACTTTTGCTTTTATTTTTTAGGTTTCTAATTACATATAATAATGACAAGGTAAGGTACTCTACACTATTACGGTTGTTTAGACACAGTCTGTGTCGGCACACACAGTCTCCTATTTAGTTATGAAGAACTAAAACTGAATTGAATACGTCAAAAGCACCAATAAGACTGGCCCATACAGCACTTTTCGGTCACAGAATCTTCTAAGCAGTAACAAGTTGCCGCAGTTTCGTAACTACTACGAAACATGGTGACTGTGTGGGGTTTGGTCTCTATGTGTGGTAATAGTTCGCACACAATTTGACCGGAAAACATTTCAGTAACTTTAAGTCGTCTTTGTGTTCACACGTTACGTACTTGTTTGTGTAGACTTATTTTTAAACACTTAGTGTTCAGTTTGTAACATGCGTACAATCGAGTAAAAATGCGTAGTAGCGGTGTGGTTACCATGTTACTAGAATAATAACTTAAAATTTATATTTACACGAGGTGTCGCAATGTTACGTCATTAATACTGAACAATATATTACTGTAATGTGAATTAAAAAGTCACCATAAGACGTACTGTTTCTCAAACTGTTTCGACAATGAAATGATTGCAGTTGAAAATGAGTAAAGAACCAAAAAGATTCCGTCTCACATCGACTTACAGAAAAGTAAACAAAGTATTGGTTCATCTTCAGTATCCTCAAAATTTGATTACAGTTCATCTAAGCTAAGTCTTTCAGCAAAAGTAGCTCTGCCTTGTACTTTTACGACACATTTTAATTTTCTCTAGTTCTCCGAAGGCACACTATTTTCATTTCTCCTTAATAGTTCAAGGTCACTGCTTTTACTCGCCCTTGGCCAAAACAGGACAGAGTCTTTGTTGTTGACCCATACAGTACTAGGTACAACCGATATTATTATAAGGCGGAAGGGCCCTCTTTAGTTAGGGGTGTTATTAAACTGGTTAGCATAGCATTCGTATTTTGGTCAACAGAAAAATATAATCTGGCAGCAGAAATAGCTAATTGGTCAGCAACTCATGGCCAGCAAAAATTACAAAATCAATCAGCAATTTATGGCATTCTGGATAGCAGTAATTATTTTTGTACAGCATATTAATTATATAAGCTGCAATGAGCTGCCCCTCTTTAATAAAATTTTGGTAAGCACTCAGAGGGTAAGCAAAAAAAATCATTTTTTGCAGCATATGACTACCGGAATGCTGTAATATTGCGACCAATTTCGATGTAGCGCTCGCCGGCCGCTGCTGCGGCACCGCTCGCTACGCTCGCGCGTAGCTGGTACAGTTCTAACCTATCCTAACCGCCCACTTTTAACGTACATTGCCGTCTTGCCGATTTTCGAAATCAAATTAGTTATTTTGCTCACCATGTTTTAAATATGCATACCGATCAAACAAACTGCTTATAGAATGTTTTCTCTGCTGATCGATCATGAAATCTTGCTGACCAAGTAGTCATTTTGCTGACCAAGTAGTTATTTTGCGGACTGAATGTTTATTATGCAAACTCATGTTATTAGTAAGCTACCTATTTATGATTTAATTTTTGACCGTTATCAAAATTATTTGCGGATCAAGGATTGCTGCCTGATTTTTTTAATTGCAGACAAAATCTGTGTATGGTCGACCAAATTATTTAAATGCTGTTTTTTTTTTGGCTCACCAAATTTTATAATTGCTAAATCAATTAATTACTTCCCTTTAATTAGTACTACAGAAAACATTTTGATAATGGCCTGTCCAAATGTTTGAGAATCGCTGGAAGCAATAAACCATTTTGTGAATTCGGTAACTTTATAACTAATTTTGGTTGCACGTCGACATATTATGTCGACACAGTCTAGTAACTTCCTGACCAGTTGTGACTAGAATATTTTCTCTAAATAAACATACATTTCTATTAATATCATAAACGGGATATTTACCATGTTTGATTTTTGTTTCGAGTTCCCGATATTAAAAAAAAAAATATATCCCGTTTATGATATTAATAGTAGTGTCAGTGACCATGTCAGTTTAAAAACTTAAACATACATTTTTTTTTAATTTTTACCAATTTTGTGGTTCATTTTTGGTTCCATAACATATACTTGGTATTAAATATATTATAGCAAAAGCTTCCAAACTCTGGGAATGTAAAGACTTGTTAGTTAGAGTGTAAGCAATAGTTCACTATTGTTTACAATATACTACCTACAAAGGTTAAATCACAATTTTATGGTGGCGCATTGATAAATTTCAAACTATTTGAACAAATTACACAATGAAATTCTTTTCCCACATAGATTTGTCCAATAAAAACGAATTAAAATAATAATAAAAATTTATCTTGCTAAACAGTGATGGCTGATGATGTTTTCTTTTTATTATTTTTTAACTTCACGTCGGTCGCAGCACAAAAAGAGAACGAATGAACGAACGAATGATTTCTGAGAACTGGTTGCAGACTAAGAACAATGTTACCACACAGCAACCCAACTTTAAAACCAAATGTTACTGTGTCGACTGTTCCCCATTTTTAGTCGTGGCGACGGAACTAAGTCGACTCACCGACCAAAAAATGTTTCTAGAATGAATCAGTGTCGACTTATTACGTTACGGCTACCAAAAAGCGCTGTATGGGGGAAATGTAAGGCAGATGTTGTATTGTGGAATGTGAACTCGGCTATCATTGTGCCGAATTGCCGATTGTCGTAACGGCCGATGGTCTTATGGCTAAAAGCCTGGACGGTCATCTTTCGAAACTTTCACTTGGCGGTTGGATCAAGGGACTGATTCAGAAGGCAGTACATCTCGATACGGCCCGATACGCAAAGAGTTTAGTGTCTCCCTTGACCTACATTATAAACCTGTCTCTAACAGAAGGAGTTTTCCCAACACGTCTGAAGAGATCAATTGTAAAGCCTCTTTATAAGAAAGGTGTAAAAACGGACATGAGCAATTATCGGCCAATAACATTAATCCCAATCCTATCCAAAATCTTTGAGAAGGTTATGTGTATAAAAATAGAAAACTTTTTAACAACCTGCGATGTTCTTAAAAAAGAACAATTCGGTTTTAGGAAGGGTAGCTCCACTACTTTAGCATGTTTCGCGTTAGTAAAATTCATAACTGAAAGCTTGAATCAAAAATCGAAGATAAGCTGCGCGTTCCTAGATATGACCAAAGCCTTTGACTTTGTCTGCCATAAAAGGTTACTCTCAAAGCTTGAGCATTACGGAATCCGCGGCAAGGCCAACGACTGGATCAAAAGTTATCTGTCTGAAAGAGTTCAATGCGTGGAAATAACAAAAACTTGTCAAAAAGAAAAGAAAACTTATAGGTCGGAATACAAACAAAATAATTATGGCACGCCACAGGGAGGTATCTCATCACCACTACTCTTTCTGATTTACATCAACGACATTGTAGAGGCGATAGGCAAAGATTGCATACTTTTCGCTGATGACACTACAATAATGATTAAAAGTGACAATAACATAAACTTAGAATATGAAATCGTCCAAGCTCTGGACAATGCAATTGAATGGTTAGATAGCAATAACTTAAAAATAAACATGACAAAAACAAACTTAATCCAATTTCAGACATACAATTCAAACATAAATAAGCTAGACATTAATTATAAAGATTCCCGATTGACCACTGTCGATAATTGTGTGTTTTTAGGTATAACGGTCGATAAAAATTGTAATTGGAAGACACACATTGACAAAATTCTGACAAAAATAGATCGGTTTATATATGTATTAAAAAGAATTCGACAAACAGTAAACTGTGAAACTGCAATGCTGGCTTACCATGGTTATGTATCATCCGTACTTAGATACGGCATTATAATATGGGGTAACTCAGTTGATTTTGACAGAGTTTTTAAAGCTCAAAAAAAATGTATCCGAGCAATTTGTGGAGCTCACTTTTTAGACAGCTGTAAGCCACTGTTCCAAAAACTTAAAATTCTACTTTTGCCATGTTTATATATCTTTGAAATATGTACTTTTGTAAAGAAAAACTATAATTTATTTGAATCTAGCACTGACAGACCAAATAGCCGAACGCGGCATAAAGATAAACTTCGGCTGCCGCCAATAAAACTGAAACTATTTAAGAAAAATGTGTACTGTATGTCGATTATAATCTACAATCACTTACCAAATAGTCTTCAAGAATTACCGATGACGATGTTTAGAAAAATACTTTTCAAACTATTAATAAGTAAAAGATATTACTCTGTTAAAGAATATTTAGATGACAAGTCAATAGAACTTGTAAATTGTAAGCTAGATTAATCGACTTCGCTCAGTTTTGTAAGACATTTGCACGCCATGTTATGGCAGGGTATGCTGAAACAATTTTTTACTGTAACATCTTATATACCATATTCTGGCAAATAAAATATTTTGTTTTTTTTTTTTTGATTTTGTATTGTGAGAAGGTTCCTGTCTTTGGAGCCCTAACCAATGGTAGCTTGGACTCGCTCGTACTGCACCTCGCGCCGCTCCTGGCTCACTGCACAACATATAGTACTGACCCGGGGCGCTCCGGTGTGGAAGTGCAGCGCGGGCGGCGCGTGCGTCACGTCGCCGAACGACACGCGCTCGTACTGCACCTCGCGCCGCTCCTGGCTCATCACCTGCATGACATAAAATATTACTATTTACTAAGACATGATTGACAACAGTCATACTTTTCATCACCCTATCCTGACGACCTCTGTCCATCCATACGTCATAACCGAAGGAAAAGTACATGAGGACTTTGGCTTGCTTTTGACGGAAGACTAAAAAGGTTTAGGCGATTTGTTAAACCAGCCTATTAATGTTCCCACTGCTGGGACACAGGCCTCCTCTCTTGGAGAGGGAATGGGCTATAATCTACCTACTTTGAATTTTTGGTTCTAGGATATGCCGGTTGCCTCACGATTTTTTCCTTCACCGTTTTTAAGAGCAGTGGTGATGAAATAAATTACACAAAGTAATGCGCCTGCCAAGGTTCGAATTCGAACCCACGACTTAGTGTTCGTAAGTCGGGGCCGCCACCACGGGGCCACCGCTGCTCCTATTCTCTATTATCTCAATGTTATTGTAATACATTTCGTTTTTACCCACGACGGAACGGAGACACTATTTTACCCACGACGGAACGGAGACACTATTTTACCCACGACGGAACGGAGACACTATATGCGTTTGGGGTGAGAGGTTGTTTGTGTGTTTGTGCAAATACATGTTGTCATTTTTCTCCAAAACTACTACTCCGATTTTGATGCAGTTTTCAGTTATGGGTTCGGGTTTGATTGGTGCATGTTCTTAGATAGGTGTTATGGTGACAACTCACCAGGGGGCGCTGCAGCAAACATTTTTTGTGCAAATCAAAGTTGCCATTTTTTTCCAAAACTACAAGTCCGATTTTGATGCAGTTTTCAGTTATGGGTTTAGGTTTGATTGGTGCATGTTCTTAGATAAAAAAATAAAAATAAAAAGTTTAAAAAAAAGCAAAATTAAAAATGAAAAAACCCACGACGGTTAAAAATTAATTGAAAAAAGGATAAAATAACATAAAACACCCGCCTTAAAAAAACCCAAGAATGTCCGTCGGGGGCTGCCATTAAATGAACTAGTTTTGCAATGTTCAGCTCCCGACTGACATTCTTGGGTTTTTTTAAGGTTTTTTTTTTAATTTTTAACCGTCGTGGGTTTTTTCAAAATTTTTAATTCTAATAAAATTATGCACGATTTAGCAAAGTTATAGTCTGATGAATGTCCGTATTTCTTTTTGGATTAATATTATATTTTTGTGACAAAGACAAAGATATTTATTCGTAGAATATGGTAGGCACAAAGTTGTTACAGAAGAATGGTATTGATAATGGCATACGAATATTTACAAGTAACACTTGATACTAACAAGATTTAGATTTAGAATCGTATTTATTTAATATCAAAATTAGGCCAAATTAAATTTTTGTAAGTACACATTTACCTAACCCTTAATTACCTACATTCTAATAAACATAAACTCTAATTAAACTTAAATTCTAATAAAACAGAACAAAAAAAAAGACAAGATTAAATAAAACACGCTAATTCTAAAATATACCTACTTAGTAAATAAAAAACACAACACAACAATAATCATAATAAAATAAAAAAGTGTATAATACTCGTAATATAATAAGTAGGTATACCTATTTCTCTTCCAGAAATTCTTTTACTAAGTAAAAAGTTTTTTGCAGTAGCCACGTTACGATTTTAACTTGTTTCTGAAAAAATGCAGTGGTGTCTCTCTTATTATTTTTGGAATATGGTAATAAATTTTGATTGACATTAGGTAACTATTTTTGTATAACTAGCTGTGCCCGCGGCTTCGTTCGCGTGGCTGTCGAAAACTTAAATGCATCGCTTAGACAAAAGTACATTAAATCATTGCTCTGCGTTAATTTACTGACGCTGTAGAAAATAAGAAGAGGGTAATGCAAAGCACTGACTATGTCTAATACTCCCTTCCGCTCTGCCCAGAGTGGGAGGGGTTCTACTGACTAAAAACCACCCATGTTCCTTCTTAGCTGTTGTGCCGAGGGCGCGGTATCTCTTTCGGACACCCCGCAGCCCCGACGGGACCAAGCCCTGACGGGTGGTTTAGGTAGTCTGACTCGATTCTAACAAAATTTGCACTTTATAGCTTAATATTTCACAAACGAATCCCCAATCTTTTTCAAAGACCTATCTAGCGACACCCCACACTATAGGCTTCGCAAGAAAAAAAAAACATCCCCTCTTTTATCTGGAAATACCCTAAAAAAAATATTTTCGGGATTTTGTTTTACGGCGTAACTCATCTGTATATTCATGCTAAATTACAGCTTCGGAACATATATTTAATTAACACCGCGGTTCAGAAAATGGCATCATTTGAACAACGCCATCTATCGAAGACGAAGATAAACTGCTAAAATTGAATGATTGAATGCGATCAATCACACTATGGGGTTTAGGACTTTAGGCTATGTAGACTTTGAAAGCAGCGTCATTTAGACTACCTACCTACAGAGTACTTTTAGCTATCATAACTTTTTAAAGTTATCTTTTGAAAGTATTTATTAATAAGTACCATATTCGTATAATAGATGTCGTTGCATGTCTCATTCTTGATCATAATGATAAAGTTCTTCTTGAAAACTATAAATTCAAATATCTTTTGATAGAGAGCACCGATTACGATGAAACAAAGACTAAGTAATACCCCAAGTTACGCACAATATTTATGTATAAAAGTTACCTACATTAGTTTCGTAAATTTTACGTGATGCTTAGTCATCGAAACAGACAAACAGATAAACAGATTTCTGGAAGAGAAATAAGTATTTATTACGAGTATTATACACTTTTCTATAATTTTATGCTTAATGTTGTGTTGTGTTTATTATTATAATTTTTAATTATTAGGTACTTATATTTTAGAATTAACATGTTTTAGTCTTGTCTTTTTTTTTTGTTCTGCTTTATTAGAATTTAAATTTCATTAGAGTTTATGTTTATTGAGTGTAATTTAGGGTTATTTATATGTGTGTGCAAAAAAAAAACCAAGATTAATTTAGATATTAATTAATTATGATTCTAAATTCAAGTGTTAATAGTATTTAGTATCAAGTGCTACCAATGTAAATATTCGTATGCCGCGTACAGCGGCGGATATGTCATGATCAATACCATTCTTCTGTAACAACTTTATGCCTACCATGTCCTACGAATAAATGTCTTTGTCTTTGTCAGACAAACAGACAAAATTTCCAAAAATGCTGGAAATGAGTTCTGTTGGTTATACTATAACACCCTGACAATTCCTTTTTTAAATATTTTCAATGTACAAAAATATTTTTTCTACAGATTTATTATATACAGTATAGATTTAAAAAAAAATATGTGGAAGGAACTCCACAACGGGTAGGTACGACGGTAACGCGACGGCACGTAGCGCAGTTATTTTCTAAAAAAATATTGTTTAAAAAACCTGGGATTTGATAAAAAAGAAAAAGAATAATTTTCATAAAATCTTGTCGCATGAATAAAAATAGCAAAAAATACTACTTATATGCAACAAGCTTTCATGAAAACAGCATTCTGTTACCTCAGAGGCTTTCATCTTCTTGGCTTTTTTTTTGAGCGCTAGTTTCTGTGTCCTAGAGACGCGCGGCTCCTGCTCCCCCGCCTGGCCGGGCCCGCCATGCGCGCGCGCCGCCTTGCGTCGCTTGCGAGCTCGCCGCTCGCGCTGTTCGCTCATGCGCATGCCTTTCTCATCTTCCGCTTCGATGTCTAACTGAGAACACCAACGATATGATAACCAGTACACTATTACGAGCAAACTATTGCGAAGGCTTCCTCGAGAGGTTCGCTCTTTGATGACGTCTTTGGCTCAGTGATTGCCTGCTAGCAGGTTAAGATCTAGGGTTCGTCATCATATCAGGCTGTGATATTTGAATAAATCGCTGGTGCATTCAACAAAATATTGATGATTACTTTTATTATTATCATAAACTACATATTTTATGCCTTTTCGGTTTTTTTATTGCTCAATAAATCAATTAACGCGTGTAATCAATTATGCGCAAAAAAGAAAGGCAATATGTAATGAGTGGTCCCCATTCACAGAGCAACCTAGGCAAGCGCGGCTTAACGTGAAGATTGATCCGAGCAGCTGTTATTATCGAGCCACGTGCATCTTAATTACAATATATTGATAAGAAAATAATTACACAAAAACGACATGAAACATACAGGGTAGTGTAATTCTTCAGCTGGGTTGTGGAGAGCCTTCACAGCACTGTTGATGCGCAGAGAGAAGCCGCGACCTGACTCCCCCGGCAGCTTGCGGAGCCGAGAGATTGGGTTGTGAACTGAACCACTCGGGTTGCTGGCTAATAAACGATAATCCTGCGTTAGAACATTAACTAGAGCTAATTAAACAAAATGTGAAAGCTGCTATTTGTACAAAAACAATGATAAAGCGCACAGAACAGAAGTGTGGTGCCCCACCAGCATGTGTTAGGTCATTAACAGCTATACCCTACAATGTCGTCAATGGTGTTCTGACATGTCCACTTAGTGCTAGTAGTTTATATACAAAGTTGGATATGCTAGCCCCTTAAGAGCACATGAGAGCAGCACAACAAAGCTCTTGACAACCATTCTTGTGGCCGAAATTGGCTAGCTGGCATCATCATGTTAAAGTTTAAATTGTAATAAACAGTGAATATTGCACCCTCCTATGAATGGCATACTTAACTAAAGTGGCCTGATGACATACTTAACTAACCTTTGCCCTGTGTCTGCAGCCGGCCTAAAGGATTTTTCTTCTGTTTAATATTTTTTCTTATACTATCCGGATCTTGAAAGGCAAAAAGCCTTGTTAGCGACTTTGGCACTGGCTGCTCATCCGGGTCCTTTGGTGGAGCATTAATTTTGCCTTTTAAACTGGAACAAAACAAGTATTGTGTTCAAAATAAATTGAATATTGTATTACTTTTAATCCATGGTATAATAACATCCACCTCAACATTAACATAGATCTTAAGAAAAATTGTTCTAACACTTAAAGGGATTCTGTCCGAAATAAATAGTTATAATAATAATATTCCACAACTATCACACAACGCCATCTAGTCCCAAGCTAAGCAGAGCTTGTGTTATGGGTACTAGACAACTGATAAACATACTTATATATTTCTAAATCCTACTAATCCTACTAATATTATAAATGCGAAAGTTTGTGAGGATGGATGGATGGATGGATGGATGTTTGTTGCTCTTTCACGCGAGAACGGCTGATCGGATCTGGATGAAATTTGGCACAGAGGTAGATTATAGTCTGGAATAACACATGGGCTATAAATTATCCCCATAATAACTTAAGGGGGTGAGCAGTATTGCATTATCCATAATCCTCAACTGTTTTCAGCTTGATACTGGAAATACGAAATAACGCAAGGGACATCGAGCGTGCTGTGCAATTTTTCACTTTAAACACCTGGTGCGAGCGTTGCAAATCCAAGAGAAAGCTGAAGTCCCTTACGTCATAAACAAATTTCCGGTATCGTACACAATCGAACTGTCAACTGTCATACTATATTAAAACAGAAGGTCTATTTCAAACTGTTTGTCACTGGTGTACGTAGCCTAACGGTACAGAGACTTACCCGTAAACAAAGGTACGCAAGTTCAAATCACAGTCAGTATTCACTTTTAGTGATTTTTTATAAGATTTCCAAAAATGTTGAAACGTGTTCGCGAGTTCGATCCC
Source organism: Diarsia dahlii (assembly GCA_949775195.1). Taxonomy (NCBI): domain Eukaryota; kingdom Metazoa; phylum Arthropoda; class Insecta; order Lepidoptera; family Noctuidae; genus Diarsia; species Diarsia dahlii. The sequence continues at coordinate 213,407 of OX459201.1, forward strand.
CAATCGGTTTTCACTTTTTGTAAGTTCCACGTATTTGTTTTCATTTCGATGCTATATGATTTTCAAATCAATTCAGAGTAAATTTATATAATCTACTTTTAATTGTAAATACAATATTATAAATCTGTAGACGTAGAGTTTCTGTATACTGAACATAATTATTTAGAAAAAATAATGTTTTCTTTTGTTGTGTCTGAGTGTCTTGGGTGTATAGTTTATTATAGTATTATCACGTGTACATTTTAAAACTAATAAGATTAGGGTTTTAGTTTTTGTTTCATTGGAATTAGTGCTCTCTATCAAAAGATATACGAATTTAAGGTATTTAAGAAAACTTATCATCATTTAAAGAAAAGAAAGAAAGAAATAACATTTATTGGTACAGACACAGGGCATACATATAAAAATAAACAGACAAAAATTAAAATGAACAATGTTTTTTTTTTAAATAACTTAAAACTACACACATCAAAAGTGTCCAGGGACCAACATATATCCCTGCAATAACCTTTTAGTAGTTGTAGTTTAATTTAGAAACATACATGCAACGACATCTATTGCATCAAAACGGTACTAATTAATAAGTGTGTTCACAAGATAACTTTTAAATCGTATTTTTCAAACAGTTACGATAACAAAATGTACCCTTGATTAGTTTAAATGACGCTGCTTTGAAAATCTACATAGGGTTTTTTTTTGGAGGGTGGGAAATCATCATTTGACTCCTCCCGTTCTGGGCAGAGCGGTAGGGAATGTTAGACTTCTACTGACTAAAAACCACCCACGTTCCTTTTTTGCCTTTTGTGCTGTGGCCGCGATATTTCTTTCGAACAACCCGTAGCCCCGACAAGCGGCGGCCCTTGCGGGCCTCAACCATATTGCTGACATCTCTTTGAGGCGCGCGTGGAACCGAACGCGCCGTCGACACGGCCTGTCGTCGTCTTACGACGGGCGGACGGCGAGCTAGCCCACTACTTACCGTCCACAGGCCCGCACCTACGGTGGCCGGAAGCCATCACGTGACCCCCGACGCCCAGAGCGTCTCCTATTGCGGCTGGGACGAGAGGTTCTCTCTCTCACCACGCCACCTCCTTCGCTAGCATCACTGCTTCGCCGAAGGAGGCGACGGCGTCCCATTCCCTCTCGCCCCGCAACATGGCTTGAACCAGGGCAGGACGCGAGAGGTCGCCGCCGCCGATCGTCGCTAAGAGAACACGACGGGGCTCAACCCAAGTGGGGCTCCGCCCAAGCAAGGCAGACCTCCACGGTGTGCTCCACCGTGTCCTCCGGCTGATCCTTGCAATAGTAGCATTTGGGCGTTTCCTTCCGCCTGATTCGGTGCAGGTGCCTCCCGAATCCCGAAACAACCGTGTCCGGTGAGGACCTGCGCCAGACGAAAGGTGAGAGCGCCGTGGCGCCTCTCAAGCCACTCCTCAAAGAGGAGACTTACCACCACTAAGCCCTGCACGGGGTTGCGACAGTCGCTCTCTCCATGTCGCCATGAAATCACACCAGTGGGGTCTGTCCGCCATGCGGCAATATACGGCGGCAGCGGAGTTATCCCCCAGTGTAGTGCCTCCGCGCACCATTCATGCAGGAAACTACATAGCCTAAACCCTATAGTGTGTGTTTGCTTCCCATGCATTAAATTTTGGCAGTTTAACTTCGTCTTCGACAGATGGCATTGTTCATTTGACACCATTTTCAGAATTGCGGTGTTAATATTTGTCGTGAATAGTCAACAAATACAAATTGACAGGTACACAGTAAGAAAAACAGCTGTAAAAACTTTAAAATAAAAAACCCAATTAATAGTACATTGTTACCTTAGGGGTGAAAGGAACTTATTTAGTCCCGAGTCGCACGTAGTTTGGCGCCTGAGCGCAGCGAGGGCGCTAATAGTTCGAGGGACTAAATAAGTCTTTAACCCGAGGTAAACACTGTGCTTTTCATTACGAATACAAGGAAAGTTGATGGGAATAGGCTTGCCCCCGATCACCTAATCGGTGGATGGCAATAGGCTTTGCTCCTAATTACATCGGTTGATGGCAATAGGCTTGCCCCCAATTACATCAGTTGATGGCAATGGGCTTGCTCCTAATTAAATCGGTTGATGGCAATAGGCTTGCCCCAATTACATCAGTTGATGGCAATGGGCTTGCTCCTAATTACATTGGTTGATGGCAATAGGCTTGCTCCCAATTACCCAAATCGGTTGATGGCAATAGGCTTGCTCCTAATTACACCAATTGATGGCAATAGGCTTGCTCCTAATTACATCGGTTGATGGCAATAGGCTTGCTCCTAATTAGATTGGTTGATGGCAATAGGCTTGCTCCTGATTACATCGGTTGATGGCAATAGGCTTACCCCCAATTACATCAGTTGATGGCAATAGGCTTGCTCCTAATTACATTGGTTGATCTTAATAGGCTTGCACCTAATCACATCGGTTGGTGGCAATAAGCTTGCTCCTAATTACATTAGTTGGTGGCAATAGACTTGCTCCCAATTACATAAAATAATTTGACAGCTGTCAGTAGAAAGCGATTCTCCCTAGGGCTGAAAAGTAGTACTTTCAGCCCGCTCCGCAGGCACGTTCTGACCTACTTTCAGAGTATGAGTAATGAAAAATTAGATAAGACCCGCGACGTAAATATATTTGTTCAGTGTGGAAATCGAATACAGGACATGCAGAGCCACAGTCAAACGCCGAGGCACTGCGCCAACCATGCCGTCTTATCGGCTGTGGCTGCCTTGGGCATTGCCGCAACTTTGCTTAACAATGGCCAGATTGCACTTTCCGTTTACAAATTGCCGTCGAATCTTACCCCAACTTGCAACATCACCAAAAATCTGCGATTGGCCATGGAACAGATGTCTTTGCAAATAAACTGCTTTAAACAGGAGAGAGTCGCCTGGAATTAGATGTAGATGCGAAAATTCCACTTTACGAAGAGTTTTCCCATCCAGTGCCAACAGAAGATCCCGAAAGAGTTAGGCAGTGGTGTACCTAATCGTAAACCCACATTTTGCCAGTAATGTTCAAGCGCCATGGAATAGGGGGCGTTTGATGTCTATAGATATAATATTGCCATCGACCTGGCACGAAAACCACGCTCCGTGGCCTCTACTGCGAAAACACTTTGCAATCAAACCTCGGACCTCATCCTCAGTAGTTGCACTTGAGACCACTCGATCAACGAGACAGTCACACATCATAATTTCCACGTGAACAAAGTCGCGGGTATCAGCTAGTACATACATATTATAGATAAATTACACCCAGTTAATAATAATTATCATCTATCTCATCAATATTTTTTCATCCATCTTCTTCACAGCCCAGCATTCCAATCCAGACAATACGACAGGTCTAATCACAAACTTGTATATTGTTTCATCCATCTTCCTTGTCAGCCCAGTATTCCAATCCATACAATACAACAGGTCTAATCACAAACTTGTATATTTTCCCCTTTAACTTGAAGGACATTCGCTGGTTGCAAGTTGTTCCAGTGATGTCGCCATTTCATTCATCCTGAGTTGATTCCGATTGTTACATCCCGGTCTACATTGCCATCCTTCTGGACATTCTGCAGATCGATATAGGCGTTCTTGCAAGGGTTATTGACCTGGGACTGGAGAGACCACCAAAATCACAAAAACAATATTCCGTTTTGGTTCTATTTAATTTCAGGCCAACACTCTCCAGATGTTGACATCACACTTCCAATCTGCCCCCCTATTGCGTATCTTTTTAACGTCAGTGGCTATCAGAAATGTCCATAGATTAACTGTAAATTGGTTATGGTTTGGTACATTTTTTTCTTAAAAACTCACCATTTGACAGTTATTTGATAGACATTATAAGTTATCCACTGTCATTAAAAGATACGCAATAGCCCTGCTGCTCTAGACCTCTAGGCCACTCTCAGAACTGGCGTCGGCGAATAGCATTCACCAGTGAGCCTCTTCCTGGACGTCCGAAGAAGTGGAGCAGTTGGGCGCTGTGCCACTCTTATAAATAAGTTATGGTGCCACAGATATGCCAGTGTTGATGTCTTGCAGTTTGCTAGAGCTATGCAGTACACACACAAGATAGCTTACTGCCATGACGGGTTGTTGTCGTATTTTGTAATTTCAAGTTCACCAAACTAGGCCTACTTCAAGTATTTGGAAAGTTGAAAAGTTTTAAGTGATACCTGGACAGGGCAAATATTCTAGCTTTGCTTGTGTATTTGTAAGTGTATTTTCTCACGATTAATATGACTGACCACAAAGTGAGACAATTATTATTAAGAGAATACAGGAAACTGAGAGAATAGCATGCGACTATAACACGGTACATACCTAGCTAAACGTTTAGCTTGCTGCACCAGAGGATCTTTAACGCCACGATGTTTTTTTGCTGGTATTTTACGACCCATTTGGTAACGAAGTTTTAGTGACACAAAAGTTATTATTTAGATGATTGTCTAAGCACAGATTGTAGGTTACTTTAGCCGTAGGGTTGCGTTTTATTTTGAAGTTTTTGCGTGGAAATACCTTGTTAGTATTAGCACTCTCTGTCCACGCACTACAATTATTTTACATTTAAAATATAATGTTTTTTTTTTTGCACAAGTTAAGACTACTTTCCCACACTTCTTGGGGTGCGTTCCGAATTACGCTGTAATCGATTTGAGCGTCCATAAACCCGTACCGAATTACTGTGAGCGCGATATCGATGTGCCTTGAATCGTCATAGATGACGTCATGACATGCGCCATCTTGCGATTACACCGACCATGCCCCAAATTAATATCACCGTGAGCGCTGTCAAAATCAAAGTAAAAAATGACAGATGTCTGATGCGTGTGTGAGTGTGTCTGGGTGTGTGTGTGTGTTCACAGCTGAGGTTCACTGGCTGGAGTCGCACAAATACATTCAATTAGTTCTTTGAAATCTCTTTGGAGTCTCATAACCATGAGTATTCAAGTAAATATACAAGACGAGCCTAACGGGCGACGAATTTCTCTCATGCAGGTTATGTTTTTGTTATCACGTGACGAGTGAGCACTGTATACGCGTTTACGAGCGTTCCGAATTGATGACAGCTCCTACCTGTCATAATCGTGATATCTAATTTGGAACGCAAAATATAGACGTGAGCGCTGTGAGCGATTATTTTGTAATACGGAACGCGGCCTTGGTTTGCTTGCAGATTGCAGATTGCAGACCATCAGACAACAAAACTTCAGACTGACAACTGACAAGTTCTGGAATGTCACATTGACATTGACTACAACTTAGGGTGCGTTCCGAATTACGCTGTAATCGATTTGAGCGTCCATAAACCCGTACCGAATTACTGTGAGCGCGATATCGATGTCTCTTGAATCGTCATAGATGACGTCATGACATGCGCCATCTTGCGATTACACCGACCATGCCCCAAATAAATATCACCGTGAGCGCTGTCAAAATCAAAGTAAAAAATGACAGATGTCTGATGCGTGTGCGTGTGTGTCTGGGTGTGTGTGTGTGTTCACAGCTGAGGTTCACTGGCTGGAGTCGCACAAATACATTCAATTAGTTCTTTGAAATCTCTTTGGAGTCTCATAACCATGAGTATTCAAGTAAATATACAAGACGAGCCTAACGGGCGACGAATTTCTCTCATGCAGGTTATGTTTTTGTTATCACGCGACGAGTGAGCACTGTAAACGTGTTTACGAGCGTTCCGAATTGATGACAGCTCTTAGCTGTCATAATCGTGATATCTAATTTGGAACGCAAAATATAGACGTGAGCGCTGTGAGCGATTATTTTGTAATACGGAACGCGGCCTTACTGATATACCAAAGAGAACAAAACATTAATCAGAGAGTGAAGAAGTTGCACATGTGCAACTTCTTCACTCTCTGATTAATGTTTTGTTCTCTTTGGTTCGCTACTTTATATTACATGGTTTATTAATCTGTAAATTGTTATTTATTACGTTCGATCTACTATCCAAATTTAAACACTTAAAATTAGGAATGACTTTCAATGGGACGGGCAACTGGTGGAACTAATGGCGCTAGCACCGCATGAACCTAAGGTCTTCATTGGTTGAATATCTGTCAATGTCATTTTATATTTCAAAATAGCTTGACCTCATTGGTCGGATTGGGACAAGCTATGGACACGCCATCTACAATCAGCTTTCACTTGCCAACCCCATTTATCTTACTTTTTCCACAAAAACAAAACAAGAACAATAGTTTAATTTTTCATACCATTTATCTGTGAGCCATTTAAGAACTATATCTTCATGTTTATGAATGGTTCTTCATAGACAACCCTCTTTCCTCTTTGGATGTTGGCGTTCATTCATCGTTCATTTAGCTCAATCATTGGTTGTTTTGGAGTGAACGATGAGGGAAGGCAGTGTGCGGGAGGGGGCTTGTTTTTACCAGCAAGGTCGTTCTTTGTGTCAAAATTCTGCTTCTTGTGACGAACAATTAGTTTCAAGTATTTACTTAGTTCAGTGAGTGATTATTTTGTACTTGATTAAAGTATCTGCCGTGCTTGTGTGCCATTATTTGTAGATCTTAGTTTTAAAACAATCCGTACGCTTTGAACGTTCCAATGAGTTTGGGAGGAGGTCAAAACACTGAGGGCTCAAATGCAGGAGGAATATTTGTTCAATTCAACCAAGATTGCACGTAAGTAGTACAACTTATGGTTGTAGATTGGGCGCATTATTTGACTTTAAGAACCCTGTTTATTTTGTACTGGGGATAAGGTTGGGTGTTCAGATTTCCATGAACGACGGTTGCGAAAGCGCGCAATGTCACGAATTAACATCGATATTGTTACAAGTGCGTTTCGTTGTTTAGCGTGATGATGATGCAATATGTCATTGCCAGCTGTTTCGTAATGTCTTCTCCCGTAGCATTGGCTGTAAACAAACATGGCGTCCGAGGATAAACCAAACATCTCATGCTCAGGCCTACAAACTGCACGCACGGGGCCAAGCGCCACTCGACAGTCACAGCCAGACTTACCTCTGGTGCTATCCAATCTCTTGTTATAATTGCACAACAATTAGTCACAGCTATACCCTAAACAAATACTTGTTTTGTTTGTAACAGCTGCTGATATAGTTCCTGGTTTTATGAATTTTGGGTAACTGTTTAGCTTCCGATATTAATATTTATATTTACACATATTGATGTACTTTTAATGAAATTCAATTTATTGTGAAACTATATAATACACCTCGAATTGATGAATCAATCTATAGTTGGGCTTGTTACAAAACAAAATAAAATCAACACATGCTAAAAATTAACACAGTCATGCTAAAAATCAACACATGCTAAAAATCAACACATGCTAAAAAATCAACACATGCTAAAAATCAACACATGCTAAAAATTAACACATGCTAAAAATTAACACATGCAAAAAATCAACACATGCTAAAAATTACCACATGCTAATTGATTGTTGTTATCATCTTTTTCTGGAGTACTTGAGTAAAAGTAGAGTAATGAGATGCCTGCTGATCGTGGACAGTTGAGTATGAGGCTAAAACAAACTAGAATATTAATCCGCAACTGCAGGTGTATTGCCAGCATTTTAAATTATTACACAAGATCACCTATAATTTCAACAATTATTGCAATTATTTTCTCTGAAGTATGTATGTGATGAGGAAAACAATTAATAAGTAGTTAAGTAAATGACATCAATTTAATTATCATTACATCGCTTTGTTTCTTTCTAAATACAAAAATCAATACTGATCTATAAAGGCCAGCACAGACCAGGGACTAATTTGAAAAATATATAGTTATTATATTAAGTTAATGTAATAAATGCACATTTTTGAAGTTCAGTGATAATAGCAGTTGTGATTTGTGCGGTAGGTCTCTTGTGGCGGGCAGTAGCAGTGGCTACCACCTGTTTTCGCTGACCCCCGACGATGGTATCGAGGAGATCTACGCCAGTCGCTCAGGCCAGGAGACCTGCCTCGTCGACCGTCTCTTCAGCAGCTCGTTGGTGGCTGTTGTCACAGTATCCGCTCCCAGGTAACCTTTTTGCTAAATGTTATTTTAGAATAACATTAACCTAACTATTATGAACTATTCTAAATTAATGCTTCAATTGTAATAAAAAATAATTATCAATGATATAATGTCTGCCTTTTGGCTAAATAATAACAGCCACCTGGGTGGATCTTCATGTTAACCCACATGCCTAGGTTGGTCTGGATGCATGCACCCATTACATACCGAGTTTCCCCTGTACCTTGGCAAGCATGTTAAACATTGAAGATTGACAGTAGTTACTGGTAGTCAGTGGCCTATACTATAAGTCTGACAACTAGTCTTACCAAGGAGTATCACGTTCAACACGGTTTTCGACACGGTTGGCGCAGTCGCTGAGCGATTGGACTGCTGCGCTGGGTGTCGCGGGTTCGATTCCCGCACGGAATAAATATTTGTACGACCTACAGGTAGTTGTTTCGGGTCTGGGTATTTGTGTATGTCAGTTTAAATGTTTGTGAACGCACCCACGATACAGGAGAAATTCCTAGTGTGGGGAACGTTTTTATAAAAAAAAAAAACATTCAACAAACATAGGTAAAGTATAAGGGTTGAGTGTCATCATTATCTTCCATTTTTCCCTGTTAGTTGCCACTGTGGAATTTACTCCTTTCTCTTTCATATCATTCCTTCCATTTAATTTCCTTTCATTTCAGAAAACGTGTTGCGCCATGCCCAAGTAGAAGGGGAAGGGCAGAAAGATGATGATTAAAGTAATCATCAAGCTTGGTTTCATTTGCATTGGCTACTCATCAAATGGAACTATTTTAAAATATCAAATTTTCTAAACAAAAATTGGAACTATTTTAAAATATCAAAGGTATAAATGATGAGTCAATACAAGTTCTAATGTACACTGTTCATTGTGCACACCATGTCACACAATACTAACGTTGTTAGTGGAGACAGTTAGGTACTAGGTTACTTGTAAAGTTACTTGAAATCATAAAACTGTCTGTTGACATTGTTTAGCTGAGCAGCTGTGCAAGTGTGCACTGTGCGGCGGCGCGGCACGCTGCTGCTGCTCACTTGAACACCTTCCTGTTGATAGTTGTCTTAATTCGTTCTCTATCGTGTGGCTAGTGCTCACCCTGGTATCACAGTATTTATACCGGCCATGGGCCTGTGGCATGACTTTACAAGGTCACGAGTTCAGACCCAAGACAGGCACCTCTGATTTTTCGGATTCATGTGCGTGTTTCACTTGCTTGCTACACCGAAGTAGGCAAGTAGGAAAGCATCGTGAGGAAACAAGCCTGCCTGAGAGACAGTTCGTGTAGTTGATGGGCTTAATAAAACGCACTGGTCAAGGTCTAAACTATTTCAACAACTACATTATACCTAGGTACCTATTCATACTCAATTTCCGTTTAGTATAAATTGATTGATGGTAATAAATGCAGTAGCAGCAGAGGTTGGCGTAGTATGGAACTTGATAAATACACAAACAACTGACGTTAAGGGAGTGGGACGGCGCGCGGCGCATGAGCTGCGTCAGCTGCGAGTTATCTGCCGATGTTTGGAAACGATAACTTTGTGTGACGTCACTGCTCCTCGCTGCCGTCGCCGCTGTACTGCTTTGCTTGGTCGCGGCTGGCTTGATATTGTGTTTGACGAGGGTCGAGGTCGCCACCACGTGTCCCAGTGAGCAAGCCTCAAGCGATCCGCAGCTGGTAGCTGACGGTCGTGCACATGACACACAACTCGCCACCAAGAATAGCATCGGTCGTCGTCAAGAGCTTCGGTGACGTTCTACTCTATTTGTGTGCGCGCGGTTTTGGTCCGGGCCGTGAACGTGAACTTGGCGTTCAGCTACCGCGACCCCCCTCCTCCCTCCCCCCACACACAGCCCCTCGCCGCCCGTCTCTTCATATTGTCTAACTGGGATCTCACCGGCCGTGATGTACAACAATTTATTATGTAGATCACGGTGTGTATTAAAAAATACAATATTAGGATTAAATACTACACCACAACTTATTGGCGTCCAGCACCTGCCGTGCTGTGCAAGCTGTCTAACTGCCGCACTCAGAGAGTTTTAATGATTACATAAGCCATCTTATTCACTAAAGGTTTTGACAGTTTAAGACAGTTTACACCTTTACTAAGTGATAGCTTAACATTAATAATAAAATCTAATCATTAAATATCTCTGAGTAGCGCAGTAAATGTTGTAATAGTAAACACTTGAAGTAGCTGTAAGCAATATGTGCGCAGAAGTAGCAGGTCAGCGATACTACAGCGCGGTAGTACAGCGAGTCCGTGACTCGGTCGCTGTAAGTGTGCAGTGTTGCGTGACGCTGATGTAGCCGCACGCCGCACGCCGCACGCCGCACGTGTGCCTGTATTGAGGAACGTGCAAGCTAGCCGCCAATATTATCATTATGTATTGTATTGTAGCACTTCGCCTAGGCGGCTTTTGTATTTTCGTCTTCCTAATTGCCCTTTTGGGTAGTTTATTTATTAACAGCCGATAACAGACGCTTCACATGAGTGACCGGTTCATTCACGAGACTGTTCATTTTTAAGGTTCCGTACCAAAAGGGTCGAAACGGGACACTTACTAAGACTCCACTGCTCCACTGTCATATTATGTCTGGTGAAGTCTGGTCACCATTGCAGGCTATATCTCGTGAACGGTAATAGCTATGAAAATTGAAACGGAACTCTTCGTGCGCGAGTCCGGCTCGCACTCGCACATCGCACATGTCGATGGGTGGGCGTTTTGGGGGACTGTCTTATAAAAATGTAAATAGTAAAGTAAATTTTGACCTTCGAAAAGTGCTGATTATCAGCCTAGTTTGAATAAATGAGTTTTGATTTTGACATCACGTTATTTTAAATGTTAATGATGTTACTGTTTTTTTGCAAAAGGTCTCGTTTCTGTCATCTGCACTGTAGCATTCAGTGATATGCGAAGCTTAAAATAAGTTTGTCTACAGAAAGCTGATAGTATGCCATTACAAGAAGGGTACCGAGATATGTAACTACAGCTACAGCAACACCATCCTGGCAGTGAAGCTCAACCGATCGGTGAGTGTTTGTCCGAGTGTCGCGAGCCGTGGCCCGCGAGCCAGCGCTACAGCAGGCTACAGCGACTCCCCGCTAACCGCGCGCGTGTTGCAGAGGCTGATCGTGTGCCTGGAGGAGTCGCTGCACATCCACAACATCCGCGACATGAAGATCCTGCACACCATCCGCGACACGCCGCCCAACCCGCGCGGCCTGTGCGCGCTCTCGCCCTGCGTGGACCACTGCTACGTGGCCTACCCCGGCTCCAGCGCCGTGGGAGAGGTGCAGATCTTCGACGCCGTGCACCTGGTGAGTGCTGCCGTCCCTGCCTAGCGCCCGCCGTCCCTCCACCCGCCTTCTCCGCCCTGACCGCCCGTCTGTCCGCAGAACGCCAAGTGCGTGATCAGCGCCCACGACAGCCCGCTGGCGGCGCTGGCGTGGTCCATGTGCGGGCGGCGCCTGGCCACGGCGTCCGAGCGCGGCACCGTCATCCGCGTGTTCGCCGTGCCCGAGCGCACGCGCCTCTACGAGTTCCGGCGCGGCGTGAAGCGCTGCGTGTCCATCGCGTGCCTGGCCTTCAGTGCGTGCGGCGCGTACCTGGCCGCCACGTCCAACACCGAGACCGTGCACGTGTTCCGGCTGGGCGAGGCGGCGGCCAGCGGCCCGGCGCCCGACGAGCAGCCGGCCGGGCCGGACGACGAGCCGGCCGGCTGGATGGGCTGGCTGTCCAGCGCCGTGTCGGCCGGCGCGGGCTACCTGCCGGCGCAGGTGGCCGACGTGCTGGCGCAGGGCCGCGCCTTCGCCGCCGCGCGCCTGCCGCACACGGGCTACCGCGCCGTGGCCGCCATCACCAAGTGAGTACCGCCCGGCAGGCTGCCCCAGTCCCGCACCCTGCCCCGACCGCTCTGACCCCCGCCTGCCCCGCAGCGTGACCCGCGCGCCGCGCCTGCTGGTGGCGACGGCGCAGGGCGTGCTGTACGTGTACGCGCTGGACGCGGCCGAGGGCGGCGAGTGCGCGCTGCTGCGCCAGCACCAGTTCCTGGAGGGCCCGACTGGGGGCGCCCGGCCGCTGGAAGGTAACGCGCGGCGCCCGCGAGTGCCGCACACTAGGGGCCCGGCGGCCCGGCCGGTTCGCTATTCCGGCCCAGGCCGCCGGCAGCAGATCGCCACACACTAAGGGCCCGGCGGCCCGGCCGGTTCACTGCTCCGGCCCGGGTCGCCACGGCCGTACATTTTGTCCCGCTCTGTCCCGCCTGTCCCGTCGCCCGCACTCACCTGATCACGCCTCCTCATCGCCTACATTCGAATGGTATCGTCATACATCACGGGTGTCATTAGATGATATCCTGTTCATAAAATATTCCGCGAGTAATATAATCGAACTCCATAAATCTCTTGTTTCTCACCTACTACTTATTTTAATCCATAAGTCTTTGACTAATAATAATGTTCAATCAAATACTCAATAATAATATAATTACACAAAGTATATTTACAATAAAATAGTAAACACATAACTGCATATTATGTATATATTTCAAATTCCATAAAGCACTACCTTAAATTATTTTATTATAATAAAACTGACACCAAACATTCGATAAGTATTGTCGTTCAAATGCTATTATTGCGATGCAGTAAGTACTTCGTTCTCCCACGTTTACATACTCAATGGCTACCTATCGTGAATACAATGAAATTTTAAAACCATAGCATAGCCTTTTTTACTTCAGAACACGTAACTACTTTTTATATGATTATTTTGACTGGACTATATATTCAGTTAACAGCCCAAATGTAAATAGCCTAACTATTTCCGGCCAATCTTGAAAATTTGTTACTATTTACCCAAGGATAATACTAAAATTCAGAAATAATACTAAAATTCACTTTATAACAACGTAAATTATCTTGAAAAAAAACTATGTAGAAAATAACAAACGAAACATAAAGAAAGCTGCGATATATCAGATAAGGTGTAACCGCATCCTATCGCGCGAAACTCACATTTTCTTGGGTTTTTTTGCAATTTGCAGATCAATGTTAGGTTGAATGTGAAAAAATATTTGTGGCCGTTATAATAATGATTCTACTAAGTTTTAATCATTTAATTTTTAAATCATCAATACAACCCTCTAAGAGTTAATTTAATCCCATTAAATAACTATTTCATGAAAACAAATCTGTAATGATACGTGTTACGGTCGCGAATTCATGATTCGCTAAACAAACATGCAGGTTGATCTCGAAATCGAAAAAAAAACTAACAAAAAGGAATTTCGCGGGGTACGCACTTCCACATTAATGCTGGGTTATTGACATTATCAGGGCTTAAGATGAACCCCACAAGGTAGCGCGAAATTCTAATTTTATTACGTTTTTTGCAATTTGCAGGTCAGTGTTAGGTTTTATGTTGATTAAAATGTGATTCGCGCACGTATTGCGTATGTATTTATAGAGATATTAGTTGTGCCCTGCATTACAAATCTGAAAAGTCCTGACAAAAAGCCTGACATTTCAAAAAAGTCCGGACATTTTAGTCAAAACATGCAAATTTAAGTTAAGTACCTAGGTATCTGGGACTGAAAAATATAGGTACAAAATAATATTCCGAAAACTAGCGTTAAGTTTGATTATTTTACGCAAAACTATTTTTTTTGAAGAAGATATTTTATGTTTGAATTAGTTGATTGTTTGCAATAGAAGATTTAATGTTTTATCTCGTTAAGTTGAATGTTATAGAAGTTGTTTTTAGATGAATGAGAAGTTAATACAGATTAAAGACTTATTTGATATTCTTATATTATATAAGTTATAATATTCGTATTTCATGTAAGCCAAAAAATCCGGACAAATTAAAGAACCGGACAAAGTCCGGACAAAGGTCTAGAAGTCCGGACATGTCCGGACAAATCCGGACGGATGGTAACCCTAGTTGCAGCGCACCTTTTTCTACCTACCCTACCCGAACCCTACCTTCGGGTGGAGTTAGGAGGGTGACAAGGACTTTACGACTTATTCTTATTGTTCTTTACACTTTTATTAATTTGACTTCACTAAGTGTTTTAGTTTGTAACCTACATTTTAGTGTCAACGATGATACTTATCGAATTGCTCGGTGATTTGAATTTGTAAATGTCGGATATCGATGCCTTCACAGCCGAGCGCACCGGACGCGTCCTCGCTCGCTATATGTATATATGTATTAGCGTAAGTCGGCGGGTAGGAGTCCCAGTCTAACGTCTTGTTCCCGCGCAGCGCCGGCGCTCTCCACTAGCAACAGTTACGCGGGCGCGCTGCGCGGCCGGGACCCGCTGCGGATGACAGGTACCTCTCCCCTCCCTCCCTGGCGACGGCCTGCCCGAGCCCGGCGCCGGAGCCGGAGCACAGAACTCAGCCGTAGCGTACACTCGTACGAGTTGTGCATTTAGCATAACAGCCTTTCTCTGCTTTCTGGAAGGTTCATCAAGTTTCTCAATGACAATATTTAAAAGTAAAGAAATGCATTTTTTTTATTTACATTACAACCGTGGTTTTTGCGTTAAACGGCCTACTTCTCGTTCTTATTCCCAGAAACTAAAAAACTTCGACAAAGTTTATTTGTTAAGTGATTAGATATTACCTAATACTTAGTTTAAAGCGGTCTCCGTTTTCCCAATTTTCCCCAAAGAAAAGTTGACGTACCTGCTGTGTGCGGTGGTTTATATCAGCTGATTAACCTTTTGACCGCCACAGTCAAGTACCTATAGAGACAAGCCAAAAAGTACCTTAAGTCGACAGACTGAAGGTAATTTTTCGGCTTGCTTGCTTGTTCGGATTGTCGATACGTGACTGTGGCGCTCAAAAATAAAAATAAATAAAAAAAGTTAAATAAATGTTAGTTTTGGTTTGTTACGTTTTATTGCATCTTTTTTATTTGGAAGAACATTATTTCGCGGTGGTCCTAAAATGTTGTGAAGATCAGCACTAAACTCTGCAATATATTTCTGTCGGGGTTGCTGCAATCGTTTTGATGTTTATTGTTTACACACTTATTGCTCTGAAGGGGTACGCAACGCACTAATAACAAATAAACGTAGACCGTTTGTGGGAGCTATTAAGTAGGTATGATTATGAAAATGCTCCGCGTGCCTAATACTAGAATCACTATATTTATGTAATGCTACCATATATTTAACGCAGCTAATTTAAAAAATACGACATAACATTCTTTCAAGTGATAGTCTATCCATAGCAAAAAACATTAAAGTTAAGAAGTACGCCGTTTGAGTGCAGCACTTGGCAGCTTTCTCTATCGAGAGCTCATTCCTTGACCCCCTTACCGTCGCGGGCGCGCCGTCCATACGTAGCACCGCGCCGCTCGTACTCGTTGTATCCGTTCGCTGCGGCTGACACAAGTGCTCCTGCTCCAACGGCGCAACTACAGGGCACGTGGACGGCTTGCTCACTATTGTCTTATATTTTGTGTTTTATTTTTGTTTTATGAGCTTTATTGTCTCTTCGATACATTCTCTCTGTGGACTGTATCGAAGTGTTCATTGTTTTATATGGTTTTTCTTGTGTAACGAGATGTTTTTACTATGTTTTTATTAATGAGTGGTTCATCATACGAAGAATTTTGGATGTTTGAAAAGTATCTATTAGTTATTCATCTTTCGGTTATAAAACTTCTATGATCGTTCAAGTAAAAATTGCGAGCAAATTAAAAGTCAGATTCTTCGTATGAAAGGAGACAAAACAGCCGTGCACCGAGAGCTCTACGTCTGCTGACACGGCCACAACCACTCCCACAGAGTCGGAGCGGCTCGGCGAGCTCGGCGCGGCGCTGGAGGCTCCTGCGCGCGGGCCCTTCGACCTGCGGGACCCCAAGCACTTCCCGCCCATGCGCAGCGAGCCCGCCGCGCGCTAGCAGCGGGGCCCACGCCCTGTCCGCGCGCTAGCAGCGGGGCCCACGCCCTGTCCGCGCGCTAGCAGCGGGAAGCCACGCCCCCGCGCGAGCTGCGGGACCCGACACCCCTAGACCCCGCGCGCTCTGTACATATGTGTAAATTAGGAACCCTCTGTATAATATGATAGATAAACTTAGATTTACAATGTTTATGTGATATCATACCTGACGACGGATGACTCCGTGAGAGTATGCGTCTTTGTGTGTAAATTAATTATTGTGGCGTTTTTGTGCTACAAATAAATGATAAAAAATAATGGAAAACCAAGAAAATTATATTGTAAATACATGTATAGGACAATCACTGGGACATCGTATAATGCACGGCGCCGCCGCTGAGCCGCGACCTCGCGCGTCGCCCGCGACCGGCGCGTTGGCGGGACGCGAGCGGCGCGCGGGACAAAGCAGCTATCTAGCTAATTAATACTATTATCTATGTAACAAATTCTTGTCTGAAAAATTTCAGACTCTTCTTTACATTTAAATCAAAAATATGAAGCGTGATAATGACAAACTGGCAATTTTATTTTCCCCATAAAACAAACTCAATGGCAAGATCGAGTACTATTTTTCGTAAACAAGAAGTGACTATTGCTATAGATGCAAATCATTGTAATCGTGGAGGCATACGAGGAATAACGTATCGGAGCACACTGCGCAACCAGAGGCAGTACTGGTTGAGCGGTTTTAGTCTCAAAACACTAAAGTTGCAAAATGATCATACGTATATACCTAGATATTTTGCTAATTAGACGTTTTAAAACTTGGGATCACAAGTCAACGTCCCACTGTTCAAATAGTTACAATATGAAGCTGCCTCGTCATGCACAGCCCGGCTTTACTCAATACCCGGTACCCGGTATATATCTCTCTGTGCCAACCTACAGGCTTGGAACTGCCTTGACATGTGATCCCGAAATGATTCAGTGAAATATCGTACTGATCCTCCTTGCGCAAACAGGGCTGTAATGTGTGACAGACAACAAACAAAGTAAATTTTTTCTCAACATCAACTTGTTCGTTTAGTTCTAAAGTAAATAAAGTTTTTCACCATCATTTAGAGAATTTATTCATGGAGGTCAGTGTGTACTATACATTGACATTTCACTATAGTAGGTATAGTACCACAGAAATCCCGATGTATGGCATGTCTGTACATCAGCAGATAGAACCGGATAGCAGCTAGTTTGTATTAATAATTTCTTTGAAAAAGCCCTTGAAACACATGATGTTCCTAGTTCTGACGTGGCTTTTTATTTGCTATTGGGGTGCCAACTTTATGTTCATTTCATTAGGTACCTACTATACTACATTTTTTTTTAACTTGGGTACTACTAAATAAGATTTTAATTTCATTAATTAAGATACGACATGATGTGGCACCTCAATATTTACGGACAACCTTTTTTATGAATCTCAATTGTATTATACTACCTGCAAAAACACAGTAACAGTAGCTCTCTGAAAATAAAGTTGTAGTTATTTTTATCTGCTGCTCTCTCGTTAAAACAGGCATGACATAAAGAAATCCCGAGACACCGGTATCCGTCAGAGCCGCGCTATTGCTAGTGTGCACCTAACTCGTCATAAGTTCTTAACCCAGCTGTTTGAAGCTACATTAAGTTTAAAAGCGTCATGGTAACATCAAATGTACGGGTCTCGTACCTAATGTTATCACATTCTTATAATAATTAAACAATTTTTTACCACAATTTATTTACGCAACAGCCGCTCGGGCAGTCATAGAGACGCCAGTGTGATATACGCCGCATCACGCTCATGTGCGAGGCTTCAATGCAAAATTGTACATTAAACTAGGTCAATAAATATTTTTTCACTTCTCTCGCTCTAAAATTCGTCTTTATGTCGTGCGTAGGCGACATAAAGTCGCGTTTTATGCTCTAGAGCATAAAGTAAAATCTTCGTCGAAGATGAAGGTAATCGGCACAGGTAATCGGCCCAACAGCCACAGCAACAACTTCATAGAATAACCTCTTTATTTTAATTCGTTTCGCTAGTATTCTAAGAACAAGTGATTACTGCTTTTCATTACGAATACAAGGAAAGTTGATGGGAATAGGCTTCCCCTAATTACCTAAATCGCTTGATGGCAATAGGCTTGCTCTTAATTAAGTTGGTTGATGGCAATAGGCTTGCTCATATTTACATCATTTGATGGGAATAGGCTTACTCTTAATTACATTGATTGATGGCAATTGGCTTGCTCTCAATTGCCGAAATCAGTGGATGGCAATAGGCTTGCTCCTAATTACATCGGTTGATGGCAAAAGGCTTGCTCCTAATAAGATTGGTTGATGGCAAAAGGCTTTTTCTAATTACATCGGTTGATGGCAATAGGCTTGTCCCTAATTACATCAGTTGATGGCAATAGGCTTGCTCCTAATTACATTGGTTGATGGCAATAGGCTTGCTCAAAATGTTTTTATAACTGAGCAGTATGAGTAACGCTATATAACGACATAAGTCAGGTGTTATGTCAAGTTTCCTACTGAAAAAAAAAAGTTAATTGTGGCGGGAACCATAATTATTTTTACAATATTTACAAGTTGCTGTTGCATTTCCTCGCAATCGAAGTGAAAAGTAGAGTGTAAAACTCGTCCATAAAACCCATTTTACTCTCTACTTTATATCCATCCTCGCTCGCAAGCTCGCATCGGATGGATAAACGTCTCGCGCAAAATGGTGCGTTTTATGCACTTGGTGTACAATCTACTATTTCAAAATCACTTCTTCGTTTTATTTTTTTGTCAAACTAGTCAGACGTTCACGTACCAAACCCAGGTCTTTACATACACCTCTCCATACATTTACATCCCCTGTGTCTAAAAATACTGCTGGTTCCTACAACAGTGCAATCACAAATCATAGGTTTTCAGGAGAACCAAAAAATAAAAAGATTATTCGGCCTCTCTCTCTCTCTCTCCCTCTCTCTTTTTTAGAGCTACATAAAAGTATATAGGGGACAAAGTTCTTAGATTTTTTAAATGATTAAAAAGGTTTTTTCATTATGACGATTGCAACTCATTCAAGTTTTTGAATCGTCATATATCAAAAATGGTGGTTCTTAGGAATAAAGTATTTAGACATTTTTATAGATAACTAGCTGTTGCCAGCGGCTTCGCCCGCTACAACTCGAAAATTATCCCACAGGCAGATAAATCGGGATAAAAACTATTCTATGTGTTAGTCCAGGTTATAAACTATCTGTGTACCAAAGGGGTTTGAACTTTTATGTATGGAGGCTGACATATTGACCCACCGCTATTTTTTTTTTAATTCTCGGCCCACGATGAAATTGGTAGTATCAACAAGACAACAAGCAACAAGTTTATTTGTCCATTTTATCAGTCAGAAAAGCTAATTCGCTAGTTAGTTTTGTTGAGTTATTCGATGATTGAGAGAAATCGGCCCTTATACGAACAAAAAATGTCATGTAACATAGTACCCTAAAGTGTCACGTTATCGAGATATTTGAAGGTAAATGACCACATAAAAAATCTATCCATCCACACATACTTACAAACGTTCGCGTTTATAATATTAGTACGGCTAAATAATTTGATCTACAATTTTTGTCTGGACTAATTTTAAGATAAATGTAAAGTATCATCTTTACGCTGACGACTTACAGCTATACTGTCAGGCGGGTGTTGACTTACCTATCGGGTGCGATTGAGGAGCTAACCCGGGATTTACGAGCTGTCAAAAACTGGTCTGATCGTTTCGGGGTGGCGGTTAAACCTAAGCTGCCACATTGTATGGGATCCCCCGGCACAGTGATTCCGATTAGTTCTGACATAAAGGATCTGGGTTTGCATGTTGACACTTGCCTTGACTGGCGTAAGCAGTTTGGAATTATGAGCAAGAAAGTGACCGGAACGTTGCGGTCTCTCTATCGATTGAAAAATATACTCCCAGCACACATCCAAGGCAATGCTTGTGCAGTCCCTAATCTTCCCCATTATTGACTATGGTGATATGTGCTACTATGACCTGAATGCGGATCTCCTCAATAAGCTGGACCGACTTCTAAATAACTGCATTCGATTCGTCTTCAATCTACGCAAGTACGATCACAAAAAAAAACGATAAATTAATTTCATTTCACGTGACTGCACATCGATCGCTTCTAAAGTGGTTACCTATCTGGCAGCGCAGAGCGTTGAGAGCTTTATTGACAACCCTCTTTTCTCTTCTTCAACAAGCCCACTTCCCCTTATTACCTGGCATAGACAAAATTACAACCTAGCCAAAGACAAAATTCTCACGGTTGCTTCTCAGTTCATATTTGCCAACATTTTATCTATTAGACAAAATCCACCTGTACACTAAAAACAATGATATTCAAAACTTTAACACTAGAAATAAGCATAAATTACGCACTTCTTTTCATCACTTCACAAAGTTCATAATTCATTTCATTCGTAGACTAAATTAAGAATTGATACACAATGCATTTTGGATTGCTGGAATTTATTATTGTAATTACAGCAAGTTCAGACCGACTCATCCACTTATACGAGAATCACTAAGACGTAGGTGAGCAGGCGACACGTCTCACGCGCCGTCGGCGGCCTCTCACGACCGACGTACAAAAATAAATTAACATAGGAGCCGCGGTGCAAGGCGTCGCCATCATTATCTCTATATAAAACGTTGGTACTGTTCCACGCACATCAGCATATTTACATCGCGTTGCTTCTGAAACAAACAGGGAACAGTACAGTAACGAAACATTGGTATCATTGGTGCAGGCGGTACGTACCTGGGCATGGCGCACATCTCGCAGTGAGTGCAGGCGGTACGTACCTGGGCATGGCGCACATCTCGCAGTGAGTGCAGGCGGTACGTACCTGGGCATGGCGCACATCTCGCAGTGAGTGCAGGCGGTACGTACCTGGGCATGGCGCACATCTCGCAGTGAGTGCAGGCGGTACGTACCTGGGCATGGCGCACATCTCGCAGTGAGTGCAGGCGGTACGTACCTGGGCATGGCGCACATCTCGCAGTGAGTGCAGGCGGTACGTACCTGGGCATGGCGCACATCTCGCAGTGAGTGCAGGCGGTACGTACCTGGGCATGGCGCACATCTCGCAGTGAGTGCAGGCGGTACGTACCTGGGCATGGCGCACATCTCGCAGTGAGTGCAGGCGGTACGTACCTGGGCATGGCGCACATCTCGCAGTGAGTGCAGGCGGTACGTACCTGGGCATGGCGCACATCTCGCAGTGAGTGCAGGCGGTACGTACCTGGGCATGGCGCACATCTCGCAGTGAGTGCAGGCGGTACGTACCTGGGCATGGCGCACATCTCGCAGTGAGTGCAGGCGGTACGTACCTGGGCATGGCGCACATCTCGCAGTGAGTGCAGGCGGTACGTACCTGGGCATGGCGCACATCTCGCAGTGAGTGCAGGCGGTACGTACCTGGGCATGGCGCACATCTCGCAGTGAGTGCAGGCGGTACGTACCTGGGCATGGCGCACATCTCGCAGTGAGTGCAGGCGGTACGTACCTGGGCATGGCGCACATCTCGCAGTGAGTGCAGGCGGTACGTACCTGGGCATGGCGCACATCTCGCAGTGAGTGCAGGCGGTACGTACCTGGGCATGGCGCACATCTCGCAGTGAGTGCAGGCGGTACGTACCTGGGCATGGCGCACATCTCGCAGTGAGTGCAGGCGGTACGTACCTGGGCATGGCGCACATCTCGCAGTGAGTGCAGGCGGTACGTACCTGGGCATGGCGCACATCTCGCAGTGAGTGCAGGCGGTACGTACCTGGGCATGGCGCACATCTCGCAGTGAGTGCAGGCGGTACGTACCTGGGCATGGCGCACATCTCGCAGTGAGTGCAGGCGGTACGTACCTGGGCATGGCGCACATCTCGCAGTGAGTGCAGGCGGTACGTACCTGGGCATGGCGCACATCTCGCAGTGAGTGCAGGCGGTACGTACCTGGGCATGGCGCACATCTCGCAGTGAGTGCAGGCGGTACGTACCTGGGCATGGCGCACATCTCGCAGGCGTCGTTGTGCGGCGCGTTGTGGAACGTGCACAGCGGACATGTCCACACGCCGCCCGCGCCCGCCATCGTGCTGCAACACAAGCGGATTATATTTATTTACTACATGAAGGACTTACAGCTAATAAAACAACACAAGAAACCATAGCCACCAGAAAGTCAAATTGAGTCCTCCTCACGTATAATAAAATAAATAAAAAAGCCTTATATTTCCAGTTTAACAAATTGACCTAATAGTAGTTTATGCGACTGTGCATAATGAAGGGCATTACAACACTTCGGCTCGTTTCTTAATAGCATCACACAAGTGTTGTAATGCCTAATTATGTATTTTTTTTTTTTTATGGGACAAGCCCGCCACACTATTCCCAAACCACTGTAACTCCTGTTAGCCAGAATCAACAGTGGCGACCACAAGAAAATATGTATAGCCTAATTATGTATAGTTGCATACACTACTTTATCTACCCAAATATCATAAGGGCTCTATGATGGGTTCAGGAACCATAGGGAAATGACCAGCATTGTTACCAGTGTAATGCAATAAAAAATAAATTGAACACATACAGAAGCAAATTATTTATTTTAGTAATGGTAGTTAACATTGACAGTTGTGCAATGAGATATACTTAACGGTCCTGGTTGAATTGAATTTGAAATGAGGTCTTGTTTTGGAGCTACAGAGCTTGATGGTGAGGATAATGTAGATACTAGAATAGCACACTCACTTGAATTTGACACCTGTTCCAAATTTAAACTCATAACCTACTGTTTTCAGTAGGTTATGAGTTCATAACAGTTCCGTTTATTTCTAAATAACTTAATATCTAATAAACCTAATTATAACTAACTAGCTGATGCCCGCGTGTATACTGTAAAAACAATCCTTGATGCGGATTATAAATCATTCTAAAATTTCAGCTCGATCGGTGCAGAACTTTTTGAGTTTTTGAAGCGTACACAAACCAACATAACATTTTTATATATATAGAAGATAGAAGATAGAAGATAGAAGATAGAAGATAGAAGATATAGATAGATAGATTTAAAAATCCATAGTTTAAGTTATTAGGCAGTAGCATCTTATTGCACTGGAACCCCCCTCAGGTAAAGGCCTCCTCCAAAGCCTTCCATTTTTCTCGGTCTTGGGCTATTTGCTGCCATTGTGGACCAGCATTTTTTTTAATATGATCATCCCATCTAGTTAACGGTCTTCCTCTATATCGTTTGCCCGATGGGCCTTTCCATGACGTAACGGTTTTTGTCCATCGTTGATCTTTAAGACGTGCTATATGACCAGCCCACTTCCACTTTAGCTTTTGACTGTAACTGAGAGCATCTATTGCTTTGGTTTTTAATCGTATTTTAGTGTGTTTTATTTTCTGTATTTTCCCTATGTTTAACATACTGCGCTCCATTGCTCGCTGACATGTGTTTATTTTATTATTTACTAGCTGATGCCCGCGGCTTCACCCGCGTGGATGTCGTTCAAATTATATACTAAAACCTTCCTCTTGAATCACTCTATCTATTAAAAAAAAACCGCATCAAAATCCGTTGCGTAGTTTTAAAGATTTAAGCATACAGACAAACAGACAAAAATAGCGACTTTGTTTTATACTATGTAAGGATTTTGTTTGTAAACTTCCATGTTTGACATGCATACGTTAGACAAGGAATGAGACAAGAGTCCATGACTCTTTTCTTTAGCTTGTTATGCATTTCACTTTTAAATATCTCCTTATAACTCCAATACTTGTTCCATGTATGTTTGATTCTTCTCTCTACTTCTAGTTCATTATTGTCTCTATTGAATCCAATATGTTTTCCCAAATAGACATATTGGTCATCTTCGATGAATACTTTTGATTTTTTGTAGTTGGTCATGAGTTTGGTCTTTGTGATATTCATTTCTAATCCCACTTGTCTGCTTGCTTTACGAAGAGTGTCTAACATATGTATATTGCAATTGAAAGCTCGATTCTGATAGTAAAACCAAGTCGTCTGCAAGTCGTAAGTGGTTGAGAAAGGAGAATGCCCGCGTACAGTACTCTTGTTAAAAGACTTGTGTATCAAAACCTAAAACGGCATTAATTATCTAAAATAAAAATACATTTTTTAAATAAGTATTAACGATTATTTACAATGGCATAGTTTTTCAAACGATAAATGAGTACTTTTATATTTCCGACGTCATAGTACGCCATTTTTTACTATCACCTGACAATACTAGGGATTATGTTACTCGTAGTGCGGGTACATTAACATTTATTGTGCGTTTGTCATATTTTTACAATACATTACGACGGTATGTTATTTTTGCTGGTTTTGTTACATTGTGTGTGCTTCGAGTCGAAGCTTTTAGTTACTCCGTTAATGCTGCCAACCCATTGACAATAAACACACTTCTAACGCCGCTGCACCGTGTGTGTTGTTTATAACTAAATACAGGACTTTTTGTGTTGTGATCATGGCGAATGCAACTGTGGTACGATGTCTCAACTGCTCTTTGAGATTAACGCAACTTATGCACAGACGTATGTTGTCGGAGATTCCGAATAACATCATGAACATTTTACGAGTCTGGATCTCACCAACACCGGTAAGAGTAAACATTGTCTTTTAATGTAGAATGGTGTTTTTTATTTAGGAACTATACTTTTATGTTTATGTACCAAATAACAAGTAAAATCCATGTGTGTGTTAGTTTCTCACCTCACCAGTTGAGTTACCGGATTTTCATATAACTTATATAGGTAGGAACCTCATACTGATGTGTTGTTAATAACCAACTTAATAACTAAGATGGTTTATCTTAATCAGTGTGTATTCGAGGATATTAATTGTATGTAGTAGGTACCTATCATTTAAGATTAGTTGTACAGAAATATAATTGTTTAAATATGTTTTTTTTTTCAGCTGTCAACCGAAGGCACATTGTGTCAGGAGTGTGTTACACTGTTGCAAAATACACTCACATCCCAGGGACAGTTGACACCTGCAGTAGGACAAACGGCCGTCTGCTACGGCTGTGGGGTTTCCGTACTGAGATCAAGAACTCACCGAGTGCCATTAGACTGCCCACAAATAATTAATTATTACTGCGAGGGGTACTATCTCATCAGGTAATATATAATATTTTTTTATACACATACGATTGAGGACGTTATTTTTTCACGTTATTCTGATTATATACGTTATTTTGATTACGTTATATTTTCTAGCCTATCAGCTACGAATTCCCTTGCGTACCACACTAGTCCACACTGTTTACTGTTATCTTACTAGTGATTGTATATAATATAGGCTGGTCAAATTATAAACAAGTCATTGTATTGATCTACAGGTGTCACGTCTGGGAAGCGTTTGCCGAACATGCTGGATAACTGCAACCAGACAAACTCACGATGCTGACTGAGTGGAAAATTCTGCTACCCAAAACCGATCTCAGATACATATTGAACAAGATTTTAACATTCCAATGCCACCCCTCCTGCCAGAGCCCTGGTCGATCAGTATTATGGATTGTTAATAAGGTTATTCAAGAACATATTATAAACGTGTTGCTGCCACACCAAACGCAACAATAATGAGCGTCTATTGGTATCATCAATAGTTAAAGGATTATTGATACAGCACGGCGCCACAAAATATAATTATGTTCCTTAGAGTGCCCGGATCTGCAATATCCATTTGAATAACAACTTTTGGGACGGAGAAGAACTGAAGGTTGCTGTGTGCATTTAATGTGCATAGTATGGCACCTATTTAAGCTGGGGACGTTATAATAACAATGTTAGTGTTCCAGCTTCATTTTTGGATACACTATTTTTTGATGAATAAAATAAATAAAGTCCAGAAATAATCATTCTTTCATTTATTGTTTATATATACTTGGTAAAAGGCTTATCGGCCGGTAGTTGCTGATGTCTTTGGGTCTCCTTTCTTGTATAGCAAGATTATATTAGATTCCGATTCTAACCATTGAGAAGGTGTGACACCAGTATCAAATATCAAATTAAAAATTTTTGTTAGTGGAGCAGCTAATATGAAGCACGCTGTTTTTAAGGCGTCGTTAGTGATGTTATCTCAAATCAATCAAATCAAATCAATTTATTCGCAATAAAGCATTGGTACAATTTCGGTCTTAACATAAATCATAATCAAGATCCATAACACTTTGTCATAATAATGTGACATGCAAAATTCACAATAATTCAAATTGAGTAATACGTAATGTCATTAAAATAAATTTCCATAATATTATTAATGTCAGAGGGTAAATGATAATGGTAATTATTTATTTTCTAACTTCTTATTGAATAAGTCAGTCACTGAGTAGAAATTCTTTTCCCTTAACCATACTTTAAGACATTTTGCAAATTTATACGTGGGCAAGATTTTAATACTGTCAGGTATAGACAGCCACATTGACAGCCGGTCGTCTGCGCCCGCGTCCCTTCGCTTCTCATGGACCATGGACAATAAGTCTGTAGCATTGACAAGCGAAGTCGGAACGTTTCGGTGCAGCCGAGCTGATTAATAATATTTTTACGTTCTGTTTATAATATACCTAATTTATTTTATACTATGGACTTTAGTGTTTATTTTATTTGTGAGTATTATATTATTTATCTATTTTTTTTATTGTTGTGTGTGAATGTATTTTGTGTCCGTAGGTGTGACCGTGACATCACAGTGGGCCCTATCAGAATACCAGCGCTGCGGTATTTGTTTTCATTTATCGCAGCATCATGCTGAGATAGGAGCCTTTTTGGCCTCGCACAGGACGTCTTCTCTTTATTATTTAGTTTTATATTTTTTGTTTTTGTTATTATTATTTTTGTAAGTAGTTCCTGTGCTTGTCCCAAATAAATATTTTTCTTTCTTTCTTTCTTTCTTTCTTGTATAGCAATAAATATACGAACACACATTGCATTGATGCAATGTGTGTTCGTATATTTAATGCTATACCTAACTGTTTTTACTGTATAGCGCTGTCCTTGGAATTATGGGCAAAACTTTTATATTCCTGTGCCTAGTGCTTTTCGAAAATATTTCATGGTGTTTCTTAAATAGCTCTGGATGCATCTTAACAAATTTCGCGCACTCAAAGATGTAAAGACATGGAAGGGTTAGTACCTTGAACTTTTTGAAAAAGGGTTTGGAAGATTCCCATGGTCGTATTCCCGCTATAGCGCGGATGCATTTTTTCTGCGCGATGAACACTCGCTGACTCTCTGTTGAGTAACCCCAGGTGATGAGACCATACTATCTCAACACGGAATCAACGTACCCATAGTATGCAGATAATACGGTTTTTAACGCCGATGTTTTTGCGAGTTCGTATAAAACGTACACGAATTTATTTATTTTATTGCATACTTTATTGACGTGGGCCTTCCAGTTGCAGTTTTTGTCAATCGTTATACCGAGGAATGTTGTTTCGTTTACTTCGTTTAGTTTAAGTCCTCTATAATTAATGTCTAATGTCTTATTTTCTTTTCCATATGTACTAAATTGATTAAAAAACTTTTTAACAAAAAATAAAACCGACTTCAAAAGTTCATTTTTCACTTTTTCGTTTATTTTTTAAGTCGGTTTTATGTTTTGTTAAAAAGTTTTTATTTTTCACTTTTTAGTGGTTCACATGTAAGTTCACATGTTCATGAATCATAATGTGGACAATGTAGTTTTTTTTTGAGTTTTGTTGATTTTTCAAAAACCGCTTGTCCGATTTCGATAAAAAAAATATGGGACCATTTAGGAGGTACACCCTTTCCAACAAAAAAATAATTTTTCAAATCGGTTAGCAAGTGACGAAGTTATCCCGAACAAACATAAAAAAATTAAAAAAAACAAACATTTGAATTGAGAACCTCCTTCTTTTTTTGGAAGTCGGTTAAAAATTGGTTTTTGTCAGGTTTACGCATAGATTATTATCGTCAAGCCATGTAATTATCGATTCAATTCGGCACGGTTGGCGCAGTGGCTCAAGCAATTGACTGCTGCGCTGCGTGTCGCGGGTTCGATCCCCGCACGGAACAAATATTTGTATGGCCTACAGATAGTTGTTTCGGGTCTGGGTATTTGTGTATGTGAGCTTAAATGTTTGTGAACGCACCCACGATACAGGAGAAATTCCTAATGTGGGGCAAAGTTTAATAAAAAAAAAAAAAATTGTCTTATTTATGTCAGTAGTATATTTATCAATGTCAGTATTATTCGATGTCATTATTAACGATATGTCATCAGCGAACAAAAAACAGGGGTGATTAGTAACGTCAGGAAGGTCATTTATATAAAGTATAAATAATAGGGAACTCAGCACACCCCCTTGGGGCACACCAGACCCATTATGTTTATACTTCGATCTGTACGACTTAAGTGTTCGTTGACTATCAACTTTTTCAATTTCTACACACTGCATTCTGTTACTTAAATAGCTACCTATCCACTGGAGTGCTGGACCTCGTATCCCATACTTTTCTAACTTGTCCATCAGCAATTTGTGTGATACGAAATCGAACGCCTTAGACATGTCATAAAATATGCCTGTTGTGCTAAATCGCTTATCTAAATTAGTTACTATTTTGTCAACTACACTTGGGAGCAAATAAATCGAGCCACTTCCTTTTTCACGCATTATGGTAATTATTTTTGGTATTATGGAACGCATCGATTCGAAACATATATCGCCTAAAAGGGTATTTAATAACCTTTACAATGAGGGTAGTTAGTTGTCAAAATTTCATTTTTATTAAAGTTTAAAGGGTAGAATAAAATTATCGCATTTAATTTGCCTATGACATTTTTATTGTACTCTGTTAAGAAAAGATTAAAGGGGATAGAACCGATGTGGCATATCACCCCGTCCGCCATTTTGATTTTTTTTCGAAATCGCGGCCCATGATTAAAGTGGTATACATGGATAGAGGACATACAGACAAACAAAAAATGTTCAGTAACACGGTACCCAAAGTGTCACGTTACCGAGATATTTGAAGTTAAAGATCGACAAATGAGTACAACGACAATCATACTTTTTTTTTTTAAATAGCCTTTTTACGTGTTTAAGAATTAAATTGTATCCAAATAATAGTTCCCATGTTGATTATTATCATACGCACAATAAAATCGCTTCGCATCGCAATGAAAC
Organism: Diarsia dahlii; assembly: GCA_949775195.1. Classification (NCBI taxonomy): domain Eukaryota; kingdom Metazoa; phylum Arthropoda; class Insecta; order Lepidoptera; family Noctuidae; genus Diarsia; species Diarsia dahlii. The sequence continues at coordinate 242,648 of OX459201.1, forward strand.
ACTATGTTATGTCAAAAAATAGTTTTCTCGTGCTCCTAGTAGTATGTAATGTATCTACTCTCTTTCAATAACCAGTAATAATAATAATAAACGCCTATAGACACGTAAAAGGTCTAATTTTTATGTGATCATTGTACACATATGTCAATCTTTACCTTCAAATATCTCGGTAACGTGACACTTTGGGTACCGTGTTACTGGACATTTTTTGTTCGTCTATATGTCCTCTATCCATACATACCACTTTTATCGTGGGCCGCGATTTCGAAAAAAAGTTAAAATGGCGGTCGGTCGATATGCCAGCTCCCATACAAAAAAGTTCAAACCCCTTTGAGGTTTTTGTTAATCATACCCATATTACTTGTTATTGTTGTCTTTATCTGTGTCTGTGTAATCAAAATAACCTGATAAAATGGATACTACACCGACGGAAGCTGCCCAAGTTGTAGCTTTACTTGAGGTTGGACACGGACAACGTGAAGTGGCACGCAGACTTCATTTGAGTCGTTCAAAGGTACAGCGGGTATACCGCAGGTATCTGGAGACTGGTGCTTTTGTTCGGCGACCTGGAACTGGCCGACCACGGGCAACAACAGAACGTGACGACCGCTTTATTGCAACCAATTCGTTGTGCGACCGTGGACTTAATGCTGTTCAGCTACAGCAAGCGTTACGTGACGTTCGAGGAGTCTCAATCAGTAGGTGGACAGTGAGACGAAGACTAAAAGAACGAAATTTAACATCACACAAACCAGCAACTGGCCCAAAATTGACTGTAGCTCATCGCCGATCTCGCTTGGAGTTTGCTCGAGAACACATTAATTGGACGTTAGAAGACTGGAGGTCAGTTTTGTTTTCTGACGAGTCAAGAATCTGTCTTTTTAGCAATGACGGGAGAAACCGAGTGTATAGACGTCCTGGTGAAAGATTTGCCCAATGTTGCATTCGAGAAACTGAGTTTTGGTGGTGGTTCTTGTATGGTGTGGGGAGGAATTTCTCTAGACGGAAAAACGGAACTTGTCTTCGTCGACCCCGCCAACGATGGCAGTGGTAGACGTGGATTAACAGCTGACCGATACATAACTGACATTCTTGAAAACCACGTAATGCCGTATGCTGGTTTTGTCGGAGAAAATTTCTTGTTTATGCATGACAATGCGAGACCTCATACCGCGCAGATCGTTACGGAATACTTGTCTGCGATCGGGATTCAACAAATGGTATGGCCAGCACGAAGTCCCGATTTGAACCCGATCGAACACCTATGGGACGAGCTAAAACGGAGAGTCCGAACCAGGGTTCCCGCTGTTTCATCCATTCCCGAGCTTAAAGTCGCTGTGCTTGAAGAGTGGGAGAACATACCACAATATGTCATCGTAACGCTGATCAGATCGATGACTAATAGGCTACAAGAATGTATCAGGGCACGGGGGGGTAATACCAGTTATTAAGAATATTTTTTTTTGTTATATTTGTTTTTTATTGTTTTTATGGACTGTTTTAGCCCTACTAAATTTTATATCAAAATTACCATTTTTCTTGCAGAGCCAATAATTTATCATTCAATAAGGTTATTATTCAATAATTTACCCTCATTGTAAAGGTTATTAACTAAACTTTTAGGCGATATATAGTTCGAATTGATACGTTCCATATTACCAAAAATATTTACCATTTTACGTGAAAAAAGGTAGTGGCTCGATTTATTTGCTCCCAAGTGTACGTTAAAACATGCTAGTGTTGTAGATTTTCCCTTTTGGAACCCGTATTGTTCTTCCCTTAAGATAGCATGCTTATTGATGAATTGAGTTAGGCGTTTATGCATTGCAGTTTCAAAGATTTTTGATATGATGGGTATGAGAGTAATTGGTCTGTAATTATCGAAATCATCCTTGTTACCTTTTTTGTGTAAGGGTTTTACAACCGATTGTTTAAGTAGGCTAGGAAAACATCCAGATTCAAAAGATAAGTTAATTAAGAATGTTATGACTGGAGTTAATTCAACTGCAACAATTTTGAAGATTTTTGTTGCTAGCTCATCATAACCAACTGAGTTTGTGTTGTTTAACGATAATATATGTATCTCGTCATATCCACACGGTTTTAAGAAAATACTATCACTAACAGATTGCTTAAGGCTGACACGTGTATTTTTATGAGTATCGTTTGTTAGATTAATCCAATAGTCATTGAATGTTTCAGCAATTTTGTCCGGGCTATTAAGATGGGGTTACTAACGATATACTTAAAACTTTAATTGAACCACTATCCCCTATTATCACGAAATTGTTCAATAATATCTTAGCATTTGAAAACATACCTGCTGAATGGGACACATCAGTTATAACTTTATTGTACAAGAAAGGAAATCCTAAGGACATAGGAAATTATAGGCCTATAAGCTTATTACAGACTACGTACAAAGTATTCACGCAAGTATTGCTTAAAAGAATTATGCCTACTCTAGAATTTAATCAACCTAAAGAACAAGCTGGTTTCCGACCAAGGTTCTCTACAGTTGATCATATATTTACAGTGACACAAATCATCGAAAAGTATGAAGAATACGGGAAAAGGCTCTACATTGCTTTCGTTGATTATTCGAAAGCATTTGATTCAATAGGACACTTAGCTCTGTGGAAAGCCCTAGACCAACAAGGAGTGCCACAAAAGTACATAAATATATTAAAGGAAATTTATAAAAGAGGTAAAGCCAAAGTTAAGTTAGAGAGACAAGGAAGACCTTTCGAAGTACAACGCGGTGTTCGACAAGGCGACCCGATATCACCGAACCTTTTTACAGCTCTCCTCGAGACCATTTTCCGTAACCTGGAATGGGACTCTGTGGGGATCAACATTAATGGAGTAACATTGAACCATTTACGCTTCGCAGATGATATCGTGCTAATCTGTGACAACCACACACATCTAGAATACATGCTGCAATCTTTAGACAGAGAGAGTCGGAAATGTGGATTGACTATGAATCTGGACAAAACTCGCATAATGACCAACGGAGAAAACAAACCAGTAAAAATACTATCAAAAGAAATAGAGTACGTGGAAGATTATTTATATTTAGGACAAAGAATCACGTTCAAGGAGCAAACTGCCGGCGAAGTAGAGCGAAGAATAAAACTAGCTTGGAAAAGATATTGGTCCCTAAAGCATATTTTCAAATCCAAACTACCAATCAAACTAAAGAAGAAAGCATTCGAAACCGTCGTGTCTCCCACACTTCTCTACGGCTGCCAGACCTGGGCACTAACAAAAGAAACTATCACCAAACTACTAGTCTTCCAGCGGGCCGTCGAGCGAAGTATGTTGGGATTGAAACTGCGAGACAAAATTCAAAACTCTCAAATCAGAATGAACACCAAATTGATAGATGTAGCAGACTTAGCCTGTAGGCTAAAATGGCGATGGGCGGGTCACGCGGCGCGCGCAGACGACGGACGTTGGAGCGAGCGGGTACTGCACGTAGCGGGTACTGGGTCGCTGGAGCGACGACGTCACTAGAGTCGCGGGATCCACTTGGACTAGGATCGCCAAGAATAGGAAGTTATGGAAATGCATGGAGGAGGCCTTTGCCCAACATTGGGTACCCCAAAACTGATGAAAATCGATTCTCTTTTCATTTTATTATTAAGTATTTTCTATTAAATTATTGAATTTAACTGATAATTGACATATTATTATGTACCTATAATCATAATTTATTGAATTGCTGATAATCACATTTTATTATTATTTTAATTAAATTATTTTTAACTTTTATTTGACATACCTACATACATAATTACATTTATAAAATTGAATTGTTATTAATTACATTTTCACTTCTCTCGCTCTAAAATGCGTCTTTATGTCGTGCGTAGGCGACATAAAGTCGCGTTTTATGCTCTAGAGCATAAAGTAAAATCTTCGTCGAAGACCAAGGTAATCGGCACAGGTAATCGGCCCAACAGCCACACGAACAACTTCAACTTCATAGAATAACCTCTTTAATCGTTTCGTTAGTATTCTAAGAACAAGGGATTACTGCTTTTCATTACGAATACAAGGAAAGTTGATGGGAATAGGCTTCCCCTAATTACCTAAATCGCTTGATGGCAATAGGCTTGCTCCTAATTACATCATTTGATGGGAATAGGCTTACTCTTAATTACATTGATTGATGGCAATAGACTTGCTCTCAATTACCTAAATCAGTGGATGGCAATAGGCTTGCTCCTAATTACATCAGTTGATGGCAATAGGTTTGCTCCTAATAAGATTAGTTGATGGCAATAGGCTTTTCCTAATTACATCGGTTGATGGCAATAGGCTTGGTCCCAATTACATCAGTTGATGGCAATAGGCTTGCTAACATTGGTTGATGGCAATAGGCTTGCTCCTAATTACATTGGTTGATGGTAAATAGGCTTGCTCAAAATGTTTTTATAACTGAGCAGTATGAGTATAACGACATAAGTCAGGTGTTATGTCAAGTTTCCTACTGAAAAAAATAAAGTTAATTGGCGGGAACCTTAATTATTTTTACAATATTTACAAGTTGCTGTTTCATTTCCTCGCAATCGAAGTGAAAAGTAGAGTGTAAAACTCGTCCATAAAACCCATTTTGCTCTCTACTTTATATCCATCCTCGCTCGCAAGCTCGCATCGGATGGATAAACGTCTCGCGCAAAATGGTGCGTTTTATGCACTTGGTGTACAATCTACTATTTCACTCCTCTTGCTCAAAAAGAACGTCTTAATAGCATACCAGAGCGGGCCTAAAATTGCATATATTGCCCTAGGGCTAAAAGTAAATCTCGTACGACAACTTGTTCAGCCAGCTGCTGCGTGATTTAGTTTCAAGTAAAAAAAATGTTTTATTTTAAAAAATGGAACAAAACGCGCTGAATGCCGAACTCTTTGGTAGAATGTGTGCGTTGCATTGCAGCTACAGAAGAAATAAATAAAAGGCATTGGCGCGAAATTTTTGGAATTGTATTATTAAATTTAATTTAATTTTTAATAAAATAAACTCATATTGAACATGGTTATTTTATTTTCTCGCAATCGTAGTGAAAAGCACAGTGTAACACACGGCGCTAAAATCCCATTATAACTCGGTTCCTATTTACTACCTCGCTAAAGCTCGGTAGTAAAACTACCTCGTATATAATGGGTCATTTTAGGCCCTTGTATTACAATGTACTATTTATTACTTATAAGCAACTCTAATATTATGTTATTCTTTTGTTAAATTTAGTTCTTTTAATTTTATTGTTGCATGAGATTATATACTGCATGAAGTGTATTGAGGAAAATAATGTTATAAAACTGTAATATTTTGTACTTTGGGGAATAAATGGCTCTATTATTATTATTTTTATTATTATTAACATTACCGTTGTTTCTTACGTTGTCTATGAATTGTTTACTCCACGTACCGGTGGACTCTTTTTTTACTAGTTGCCATGCTGCCTTGCATTTGTTTTTCGAGTTACTAATAAACTGATGATTAGTTCTTTTAATAGACCCGTGTATGCAACACCGTAGAAGTTTAGAGGATTTATTGAATTTTGATTTATTTTCCATAGTTTTATTAGCGTAGTATTTGTTTCATAGTGATCTTTTGGTTCTGCAGCTTGCTTTAATACCATTGGTTATCCATTTTAGGGGTCGATCTCTGTTTGACATCTTTATTCTTCTGTTAGGGATACATAATATGTAAAACAGATAAATTAACTCGTAGAACTTTTCGTAAGCTACGTTGATATTGGATTCTGTAAATACTTCTGAAAACGATAGTGCGGACATACATTCTTTAAATTTAATGATGTGATGTTTATTATAGTCTCTCTAAAATGGAAAAATGAAAATCTGATCCTGGGCTTTTGTCTGGTTTCAGCCTTTTTATTGTTTCAATTATTTCTGTACAATTATTTGGGATTGTAGCGTTACTGTATCGATATGCTTGTTTTCGATCTGGTTCGTGTCTCTGGCTATATCTGGTGTACTATATAGATTTTTATAAAAATTTGTAGCAATGTATATTATGTCTTTCCGGTTATAGGCAGTGTCTCCCGACTCTTTCAAACCCTCAATCCATGTTTTGTTTGTCCGTAATTCTTTATATCCCTTTTTTACACTTCCACTTTGTTCTAAATGTTTGTGAAGGATATTAAATCTATGGTTTCTATAGTCTCTTTTAATATATTTGCTAATCAGCTTGTATAGTGCTTTGAGTTCGTTTTTCATTGTTCGCGTTTTGTTTTTGGTCCTTTGTAACTCTTGTCTTCGTTTTAAAAGCCTTTCTGTGTTTTCTGTAAGTGCGCTGCGCATTTTTGTTGAATGTACAGTTCGTGCAACTTGTAGACTGTCTGTTATATTATTTATCATTTTGTCGTAGTAGTCCTGTACTGTCGCATTAGTTTCAGTATGAAGTAGAGATATTTGAGTTTCCAAGTTTTCCTTATAAATTTGTACTTCTTCTTCGCTTTTGAGCATACTATTTTGTTTGTTTACATACCTGATTCGTGTTTTCACTGGTTTAGTAAGTGATATTTTGGCTCTGAGTGGTCTGTGGTCTGATGTAAAGTTTATACTTAGCGTCTCAATGTCTTGAAATGAATGAGGATGATTAGCCAGAATGAAATCTATTTCGTTCTTGTGTTGACCATTCGGAGACTGCCATGTCCATTTTCTTTTCTCTTTTTTCTTAAAAAAGGTGTTGATGACAGCTAGCTTGTTCTCCATCGCAAAGTCAATAAGTCTTTGACCTCGTGCGTTTGTTGTTCCGTATCCATACTGTTTCATTACTAAGTATTCGTCTTTTTGTGGTTTACCAATTTTGGCATTAAAATCACCCATCAAAATAAAATCGTCGTATGCTTTATCCATTGCCTCATAGACGGTGTCATAGAAAATATTTACTTGTTCTTCATCTGCTGCTTCTGTTGGGGCGTATACTTGAATGATGGTGAATTTCTTTCCTGGCATGTTCAGATTTAGCAGGGCTACGCGTTCAGAGACACCGATGTAACTTTCCACATTATTGTTTCAGATATTTTTGTATTATGAATCCGACTCCATATTTGCCCTGTGTTTGTCCTGTACTACAGAGAATAAATTCTTTGTATTATTTTATATTATTACCGAGGCGCCGAACTTCCTATATGTCGTATTTGATATGTGTTAATGCATTTTAAAGTTCTATTATTCGTTCGTGTGACAGCAGAGTTCCAACATTATAGGTTAAAATATAAAGTTCTTTATTTTTTCTTTTTGACATTTCTTCGTGCTCATTTGGTGATGTCTTTGGAGGGTTGTGGTCATATTCTTCCACGGTGACCAGCCGGCTTGGAAGACGTTTCGTTTTTGGGCTGTTTTCAGTGTTGTTTTGCATGTGAGAGGGGGTCTTTAATTGTTATATGTTATTTGTTTTGTTTTCCTGATTTCTCAATGTGTTAGTTGGGTGCTTTGTATGAAACAAGTTCAATATGCCCGGTTTTATTGCCCCTCCGGTAGACTGGATGATCTCTGTATGGAAGTCCCTGTTTTATTCTTCTTATTGGCCTGCGTTTAGTGCTCCTCGGTAGGGTTTATGCCTCCTCACGTATAGACTTATAATAAAAAAACCGACCAAGAACGAGTCGGTCTCGCGCACCGAGAGGGTTCCGTCCAAACAAAGTTTCAATTTTTTTTTTTTATAAGAAGGAACTAAAAATATACGGTTTTCGCAATTTTACCTATATCTGTGCTATAAGACGTTGCTTCGTACCAAATTTCAAGATTTTGAGTTAACGGGAAGTACTCTGTAGATTTTGATTCCCTTGCGAGTATCGAGAATTTGCGACATAAACGGCTGTATCTTTTGATTGCGTTCGCTTAGAAGTTCAGTATTTTCACAGGTTTAAGGACAGTAGACCTGAGTATTTGATATACATTTCAGCTTGATACCTATTTGCGAATTGCATTTCGTCAATAGTAAATAGCAATTCGCTTGCATTTCGTAAATAGTAAATGTTTTAAAAAAAAAGTTTAATAGGAACCTAGATAAATATCGTCTGTATCCGAATAACATAATTTTAAGTTGGTAATATGTTCGTATCGCGAATGATTTTGGTATTACGTTTGTTTGGAGAATGTTCGTTCACCGTCCCCTTAACTCACATACGCCCAAATACTCAAACGTCACTCAATTATAAGTAACCCTCAAAACTTCTGCTATCTCTGTCAACAAAGACAGCACGAGATTTAAGTGTAACTTAAAATTGAGTGACGTTTGAGTATTTGGGCGTTAGAGGTTGAATTTCGAAAAATCTCTTATTCCTTGTCTACATTATAAAGGGAACCTCTGCGGCAAAATTTCAGCTTTTTAGGAACAAGGGCTTGGGCTGGGCGTCGATGAGTCAGTCAGTCAGTCAGGACTTGTCTTTTTATTTATATAGATAGAAGATAGATGATAATTATGCCGCTCAGCCGATATATAGGATCGCACAGTACCTGTCGGAGTCGTGGTCGGCCGCGGCGCGCGCGAGCTGGTCCAGCGTGGCGGCTGCGGGCGTGCCGCGCCAGGCCTCGGCCGCGGCCTCGTCGCGCTCGCGCACGGCCCGCAGCAGCGGCTCCAGCGCGGCCGGGCTCAGCGGCAGCGCCTCGTTGCTGGCCAGGAACAGCAGCACGTGCAGGTCGGCCGCCGCCTGCAGGAAGCCGCCGGGCGCCTGCAGGTGCGCGTGCAGCGCGCGCAGGCTCTGCGGCGCCAGCGCGCGGTGCGCGGGCGGGAAGGCGGCGCGCGGCGCCAGCGTGGGCTCCAGCGCCGCGCCCGCCACGCCCACGGGCACGTCCACCAGCAGGTAGGCCACGGGCACGCGCGACGCCGACACGCCCACCTCGTTGCCGTACGCGTCGCGTTCCTGGACAGAGCCGACCCGACTGTTATGGTGTGCCTAACTTATATCCTTTACCAATAGGGTAGTTGACAAAAAAATCTAATTAGTCCGTCAGATAGATTTACAAAAAATTTTAGACATAAGAACTCGTGAACTCGAAGTGACGTCTGTCCACGAAGTGAAGTGCTCGTGCACAACACTGACCTTGTAGTAGACGTCGGGCACGTACTGCGTGTCGCTGGAGTCGCGGATGTAGCCCAGCTCGGGCGCGTCGCGCGTGGGCAGCAGCACGCCGTCGCGCACCAGCGCCTGGCACTGCCCCGACACCTGGTAGCCCTCCAGGTGCACCTGCTTGTCGGCGTCGCCTGCAGACACACAGCACACGCATGTAGCACAACACACACAGGTACGGACACAAGGCAAGTCCCGCAGTGTACCGTGGACTCGTACAGCAGTCATGAGTCAGAGCAGAGCAGTCCACTGGCCTGTGCCGCAACTACCGCTGCATTTCAAATAAACGCGCGTATTATCGTTTCTCCATAAACCTTCTCAGACATCGCCATAATGTTTGAATCGACTGCGGGCCGCGCCACGTTTCCAGAAATGAGCCAACGATGTCAGTGATGCTCACCCGTGACGCACACCGTGACGAACTTGGAGCCGAAGTAGCCCGAGGAGGCGTGGCGGCAGGCGTTGGGATGCTGGTCCTGGTAGTGGCCCGCCATGATGCACTCCTGCGCCGACAGGAAGTGCGAGTCGCCGCCGCGGATGTGCTGCACCGTGCCGGCGGCCACGTCCAGCGGCAGCAGGTCGGTGAAGATCCAGCCCACGCGCCGCAGCTGCAGGCGCCGCGCCAGCTCGTCCAGCAGCTCGGCGCGAGGGTCGGGAGCCAGCGCCACGCCGTCGCGGGCCGACGTCTGCGGCGGCTCGTAGATGGCGGCCACGCGCGCGCGGATGCCTGCGGGTGCGAAGAACATTCCTATCATGTCGAATAGATAGGCTATCTTTATTATATCTTATACTAGCTGATGCCCGCGGCTTTGCCCGCGTGGATGTCGGACTTGACAAATTATATAGGTACTAAAACCTTCGTTGAGAACCGAATGCGTATCAACGTTATACCGTGCGTGGCCTGCTCTATAGCCAGACCTCATCCCGGTCGTCTTAGCATGAACATGACCAAAATGAAGATTATCGCAAACATTCCCAGTTTTCAAATCCTTCTGTCAATGTTGAAAATGAAGAGTTGGAGATGGTTGACTATAGTGTACCCTGGCCATATGCTTTCGCAATAACTTTTAGAATAGTTATAAATATAATTATTGTGTCGATACATAGAATATTTGTAAACAATCCTGGGATGTTTGCTGAAAAAACACAATTAGAACAAGCCTTCCTTCACGTCGTTCTTTGACAGATCGTTGTGTGAAGTTGGTGCATACTCGCAGGTGATCGGTGAGTGATAAGTGGTGAGTGATGAATGCTCACCTAGCGGCACTTCGGGGTGGCGCTCGTACTGGCCGTACAACAAGCCCACGCGCTGGTGGCCCGTGGCGCGCCAGTACGTCGGTGAGTGATGAGTGATGAATGCTCACCTAGCGGCACGTCGGGGTGGCGCTCGTACTGGCCGTACAACAAGCCCACGCGCTGGTGGCCCGTGGCGCGCCAGTACGTCGGTGAGTGATGAGTGATGAATGCTCACCTAGCGGCACGTCGGGGTGGCGCTCGTACTGGCCGTACAACAAGCCCACGCGCTGGTGGCCCGTGGCGCGCCAGTACGTCGGTGAGTGATGAGTGATGAATGCTCACCTAGCGGCACGTCGGGGTGGCGCTCGTACTGGCCGTACAACAAGCCCACGCGCTGGTGGCCCGTGGCGCGCCAGTACGTCGGTGAGTGATGAGTGATGAATGCTCACCTAGCGGCACGTCGGGGTGGCGCTCGTACTGGCCGTACAACAAGCCCACGCGCTGGTGGCCCGTGGCGCGCCAGTACGTCGGTGAGTGATGAGTGATGAATGCTCACCTAGCGGCACGTCGGGGTGGCGCTCGTACTGGCCGTACAACAAGCCCACGCGCTGGTGGCCCGTGGCGCGCCAGTACGTCGGTGAGTGATGAGTGATGAATGCTCACCTAGCGGCACGTCGGGGTGGCGCTCGTACTGGCCGTACAACAAGCCCACGCGCTGGTGGCCCGTGGCGCGCCAGTACGTCGGTGAGTGATGAGTGATGAATGCTCACCTAGCGGCACGTCGGGGTGGCGCTCGTACTGGCCGTACAACAAGCCCACGCGCTGGTGGCCCGTGGCGCGCCAGTACGTCGGTGAGTGATGAGTGATGAATGCTCACCTAGCGGCACGTCGGGGTGGCGCTCGTACTGGCCGTACAACAAGCCCACGCGCTGGTGGCCCGTGGCGCGCCAGTACGTCGGTGAGTGATGAGTGATGAATGCTCACCTAGCGGCACGTCGGGGTGGCGCTCGTACTGGCCGTACAACAAGCCCACACGCTGGTGGCCCGTGGCGCGCCAGTACGTCGGTGAGTGATGAGTGATGAATGCTCACCTAGCGGCACGTCGGGGTGGCGCTCGTACTGGCCGTACAACAAGCCCACGCGCTGGTGGCCCGTGGCGCGCCAGTACGTCGGTGAGTGATGAGTGATGAATGCTCACCTAGCGGCACGTCGGGGTGGCGCTCGTACTGGCCGTACAACAAGCCCACGCGCTGGTGGCCCGTGGCGCGCCAGTACGCCAGGAAGCGCTCCACGATGGCGGGGTGCTCGAACAGCACGTTGTCCACGTGGCGGTAGGGCTGCCGGTTGAGCGTCACGGCGCCCGGCTGGCACTTGGAGCAGATGCCGCGCGGCCACGGCGGGTGCTCCGAGCAACCTGCGCATACCTCACTGTGACACTACGTATGACGTGTTGTTTCATGAACAACTTAAAGAATTTACGTTTCATCATAATTAAGTAACAGAAATAGTAACTCACCTGGTTTTATTTTACATGACAGTTCATCTAGTGAAATGAAATTGCCTGATGTGATCTTGCGTAAGTAAGCATGGAATGACATGTGCTTGATGTTATGTTCTTTGAGGAAGCCTTCGTCCCAGGGCTCCAGTGGGGAACAGTGCACACAGCAGCCTTTGGAGTTATGTCGGCATCTACAAGCAAAACACTAGGCATTAACAAACAGCTCACACTCACAGAATTTACTGTTATAAAATAAACAAAACAAACTCAACTCAAACTCAAATCATTTATTTCAATTAAGCCATTACAGGCTCTTTTGAATGTCAGAAGAACAATTCATAAAAAGAAACGAAAATACGAGTGCAATACGTCATTCCGAAAGCCACCACGCCGAACCACACGCCACCGAATGCCTGCAACAACGAACACTGCGAGCACGAGAGCACGCAGCGACGCAAACCGCAACAGCGAATGCTCGAGACCCCGAATCACGGAACAACGAATGCACGCCGCAACGTGCAACCGCCGCCCCGCGACCCGGAGCCCCGCGCACCCGCCCGTATTTTAGTGGTGTCTATCACCTCTTTTGCTAAACAAATGCAGGTTATTCCTAACGTACATGATGTTTTCATAGATGTATTGACAAGGTACTGTCATGATGTTAATTTCCTTGAACAGCTCTCTCAGAGAATCGCGCCTTCGTAGACCATATATGGCTCTAATGGCTCTTTTCTGCAGAATAAATATAGACTCGATGTCTGCAGCCCGTCCCCATAGTAAAATACCGTATGACATAACACTATGAAAATAGCTAAAATAGACTAGTCTCGTGGTATCTACATCAGTAAATTGACGGATTTTCCTAACAGCATATGCTGTTGAACTCAGCCGTCCTGCAAGAGATGTTAAATGCGGACCCCACTGTAGCCTCGAGTCAATCGTTATCCCCAAGAAAACAGTTTCATCGACAAATTCTAGTTTCTCTTGATTCAATACTATGTCACAATCTGTACTTTTGACATTTGGTAGAGCAAATTTTATGCACTTCGTTTTTTTCATCATCATCATTAATTTCAGCCAAAAGACGTCCACTGCTGGACATAGGCCTCCCCCAGGCGTCGCCACATTGACCGGTCCCGTGCGTCTCTCATCCAGCGGGTTCCTGCAACCTTGACCAGGTCATCGGTCCACCTAGTGGGAGGCCTTCCAACGCAACGTCTTCCGGTTCGCGGTCGCCATTCCAGAACTTTTCGGCCCCATCGGCCATCCGTTCTGCGAGCAATGTGCCCTGCCCATTGGTAACCTTGGTTCTCATGCGGATGTCCTCATTTCTGATTCGATCACGCAAGGAAACTCCGAGCATAGCCCTCTCCATTGCCCTTTGGGTGACTTTGAGCTTTCTGATGAGGCCCATTGTGAGCGACCACGTTTCGGTCCCGTATGTAATCACTGGCAACACACACTGGTCATAGACTTTCGTCTTGAGACACTGGGGTAAGTTGGACGAGAAGATACCGCGCAACTTCCCGAACGCTGCCCAGCCGAGTCGGATTCGACGATTGACCTCTTTCTCGAAGTTAGATCTACCCAACTGGACCGTTTGTCCCAGGTAGACATAATCGTCCACAACTTCGAGCGTAGAGTCTCCGATCTTGATAGGAGTAGGTGTTACATGAACATTCAACATAACCTTGGTTTTGTCCATGTTCATTTTAAGACCCACTCTTTCGGAAGCTCTACTGAGGTCATCGAGCTTTTTACTGAGGTCTTCCATGGTCTCAGCCATGACCACTATATCGTCGGCAAACCGAAGGTGAGTGATGTACTCGCCGTTGACATTGATGCCAAGTCCTTTCCAATACAGAACCTTGAAGACATTCTCCAATGCAGCGGTGAACAGTTTCGGAGATATGACGTCTCCCTGTCTCCCACCGCGCTGCAGAAGGATAGGTTCCGAGGTCTGGTCCTGAAGTCGGACTGACATGGTGGCGTTTTTGTACAAACACTTCAACACCTCGATGTACCGGTAGTCGATTTGGCACCGTTGGAGAGACTGCAGTACAGCCCGTCTCGATCGAATCGAAGGCTTTCTCGTAGTCCACAAACGCTAAACAGAGAGGCAGGTTATACTCTTCGGTCTTCTGTATAACTTGCCGCAGCGTATGTATGTGGTCTACGGTACTGAAGCCTTTTCGGAATCCGGCTTGTTCGGGAGGCTGGAAATCGTCGAACCTGCGTGCGAGACGATTCGTGATGACTCTTGAAAACAACTTGTAGACATGGCTTAGAAGTGAGATGGGCCTATAGTTCTTCAACCAGGCATTGTCACCCTTTTTGAAGAAGAGCACCACCACACCCCTGCACCAAGCCTGTGGCGTTTTCCCCTCGAGTATGACGGAATCAAACAACTTCTGAAGGGCCTTAAGGACCGGTTTGCCACCCGCCTTCAGCAGTTCGGCCGTAATTCCGTCATCACCCGGCGCCTTGTTGTTTTTAAGCTGTTTCAGAGCCAGGTTGTTTAAGCTGTGGGGACTTTCGCTAGATTTTCGACGGGTTGACTAGTTGACGTGTACAGCTGCCCATAAAAACTCTCGATCTCTCTCAGAAGCTCCGGTTTGGCGGACACGATCCTGCCATCGTCGGTTTTCAGTTTCGTGAGCTGGCTCTGCCCAATAGCCAGATCTCTTGCAAATACCTTGGAGCCTTTGTTCCGTTCAATTGCGCCTTTAATACGCTCGGTATTAAAGCGGCGGAGGTCGCTCTTCAAGGATTTGGAGATCCGTCTATTGAGCTGCCGGTATTGCCGAGCCTCGTCTGAAGATTGCAGGATCATCTCACGCCGCTCCTTCATGAGCTTGAGAGTGTGATCTGAGAGTTTCTTGATCTTATTTGCACGACGTATCTTAAAAAATTTAGACCCAGTCGTATGGACAGTTTTCACGAACCCGTCGTTGTAATCGTCCACTGAGCTTCCTAGGCATTCGAAGCGATTCTGGAGTTCAAGCCGAAACCTCTCGGAGTTATGGATTTGGATCTGTGCTGGACGGAGCGTAGACTTCATCAGTCGTGACCTTTCTAGCTTTATATTGATGTTCAATGTTCAATGTGCATCTTACCATTCGGTGATCGCTTCCGGTTTTCACCGAATTGATCACAGAGACATCATTAAACATTTGCTTGTTGGTAGACATGATGAAGTCAATCTCATTTTTAGTCGCACCATCGGGGCTCTGCCAGGTCCACTTCCTGTGCTCACGTTTTTTGAAGAAGGAGTTCAACATAAAGAGGCCCTCCTTCTCCATAAAACTGGCCAGTTGGTGACCCCGGTGATTCCGCTGTCCAATTCCAAATTCCCCCACCTGAAGCTCATCATCGCTTCGTTCGCCCAGTTTCGCGTTGAAGTCCCCCATGACAACGGTGAAGTAAGTTCTGAAACCATGCATGGCTTTAGAAATATCTTCATACAAGGTTTCTACTTCATCGTCGGGGTATGCCGAGGTCGGGGCGTAAACCTGTATGACCTTCAGCGAATATCTTGCGGATATTCTGAGTATAAGGTACGCCACCCTGTTCGACACACTCTCGATCTTCACCACGTTATTCACGAGAGACTTGTGGACGATAAACCCAACACCACCCTGTGACTGCCGGTCTCCCTCTCGGAAGTAGAGCAGGTTGCCGGATTTCAGGATTATCGTGTCCTCCCCCTCTCTTTGGACTTCAAATAATCCGACAATACTCCATCGCAGCCTGCTTAATTCTTCCTCGAGTTCTGCTAGCTTCTCGTCGGCCCGGAGTGTGCGCGTGTTGAATGTTGCCAGGTCCAGTTGTCGGTATGTTTGGTAGCCGGATCCCGTCCGGGGATTCTTAGCACCCCTTGCCACGACGTTGCCTCGACCGCTACCGTAGCCGAGGGTAGACGGGCTGCCGGGTACTAGGGGCCTTTTCTGCATTGCGCTCATCATTTTTTGGGGGGGTTTGCCATAATCGCCACGCTTGGCAGGCGGGTTGGCGATCGCAGTATGGTTGTTACAAAGGCACAGAGAACGCTGCTGCCCATTCTCTGGTAAGTCCCTTAGTCGCCTCTTACGACACCCACGGGAAGATATGGGATGGTGCTATTCTTTACGTCCGACACCATACGGAACAACCGACACCATTCGTTTTTTTAAGTTCATTTAATACTAAATTATTGACGGTGAATCAATTATGAACCTGCAGTAAGGCGTTATTTACGTCATCAAGACTTGTGGCACGTCTGTTTACCTTAAATATTAAAGAAGTATCGTCGGCAAACAATACCATTTCAGGTTGGTTTTTAAATAAATGGGGTAGATCATTAATATTTTATTTTATTTTTATTTTATTCTTTTTGGGAAACCTACAGCTAATACAAACAATGTACTTACACAATAATCATTTGAAGGCCAATTACAAGTTTCCACAGTTAAAATTCGAAAACAAAGAAAAAACAACAAAAAAGAAAAGGTAACAATAAACAAACAAAGTAACACCATCGAAGAATATAACCTTAGAACCAAAAATCAACAGTTAATGAACAATTTACAATTAATTTTCTGCAAAAAATGTTTTCACCAACACATTTTTAAGCCGAGACACACTGGTGTTGAATATGTCCAAATCATGCTCATTAATCAGTTCGTTAAAGCTTCTGCTGGCACGGATCAGAAATGAATTCTGCCTGTACGCGGACTTGGAGTGAGGTATATGCAACAAACTAGGTTTGCGAAACATTTTGCAGTGCGTTACCAATCCTATACTACTCAACAGCTCTGGGCTATCGATGGTACCATTTGCAATATAGACCAAAAAGAGAAAGGGACCTAATATCGAACCTTGTGGCACACCCATGCTTACTTTTAAGCCCATTGAATTGACACCATTTATTTGTACTTGCTGATGTCTATCGCTTAAATACGACTTCATTAAACTGAGCGCAACCGCAAGTTTCCCTAAACCGTAATGTTCGAGATTTATGAGAAGGGTTTCGTGGTTGACGCAATCAAATGCTTTCGATAGGTCACAGAAGATCCCTATGGCGTCTTGTGGCTCTTCCCACGCAGTAAATATATGTTTTAATAAGGTGACACCGGCGTCAGTCGTACAACGTCCTTTGGTGAAACCATACTGTTTCTCATGTACTTAAGATTTGATTGGTGTTAAAGTGGATGAGCATTTGATTAAGCATTACCTTTTCAAACACCTTGCTAAAAACTGGCAAAACAGTCTGTTATATCTAATCTTAAGTAATTCACACACATTGAACACTAGGTACTTATTAATAATGAATATAAATTGTTTTGTTTTTTTTAAAAGAAGTTAGTCTTTAACTTATCCTAGTTAGTAGTGTTCGTTTAGAATAAGGGTTGAGCACCAGTATGGTTCCGGCCCTGGTGCAAGCCATGGTCCGGGGCGAGGAGGAATGGGACGCCGTCGCCTCCTTCTGCGAAGCAGTGATGCTAGCGAAGGAGGTGGCGGAACGAGAGAGGGAGAGAACCTCTCAACGTCCCAGCCGCCGCGGAAGGCGCGGAAGGCGTCGGGGGCCACGTGATGGCTTCCGGCCACCGTAGACGCGGGCCTGTGGACGGTGAGTAATGGGCTAGCTCGCCGTCCGGCCGTCGTCATGACGGCAACAGACCGTGTCGGCGGCGCGTTCGTGTTCCACGCGCGCCTCAAAGAGATGTCAGCAAGGAGGGGCCCGCAAGGGCCGACGCCCGTCGGGGCCGCGGATTTTTGTACTAGATGACGTGGCCTCGGCGCAAGGGCAAAGAAGGAACATGGGTTCGGTTTTTAGTCAGTAGAAGTCTGACACTCCCCTTCGCTCTGCCCAAGAGCGGGGGGGGGGGTCATTTGATGATTTTCCACCCACCAAAAAAAAAAAAAAAAGCACCAGTATGGTTAAAGGCCTCCTCCATTTTTTTCCCACTTATTCATGGTCCATGGTCATTGATATTGATTATTATATCAATGTCCATGGTACATGGTCATTTGTGATGGCTTCCGACCACCGTAGGCGCGGGCCTGTGGACGGTGAGTAATGGGCTAGCTCATTGTCCGTCCGTCTTATGACGACGACAGGCAGTGTCGACGGCGCGTTCGTGTTCCACGAAGTTGCCTCAAAGAGATATCAGCAACATTGAAGGCGGCAAGGGCCGACGCCCGTCGGGGCTGCGGGTTGTTCGAAAGAGATACCGCGGCCTCGACACTAAGGGCTAAGAAGGAACATGGGTGGTTTTTAGCTACATCTTTAATATACTTACTTAAAAAACACGCGGCCGAAATCGCGAGCGAAGTGCTAGTCTTAAAGATTTTCCTAACTTTGCCAATCACTAGCTGACAATTTTTCTAGGATGTCATAATATAGAAAACCAATATAGAACAACAATATCAAATTACTTATCAGTCTTATCACTTTTTCTCTTTTTAAGGACTTACAATGCGATGAACAAATATAGGAATTTGCAACACAAAAATGTAAAAAGGTTGCTTTATAACTTGATTATTTTGTAACTCTTTGTGCCTTTGTTTGCGTTAAATTATTATAAAAAAGTATTATATACATTGGATTTTGTTAACAATATCAAAGGTTATTAATTGCACGAATTCTTAATACTTTAACTAAAATTAAAGTGGCTATAGTTACTCCTTATAACATCAGCTAACTCCCACTAAAACTTCTATCAAAATAGGTCCAGCCGTTTCGGAGAATAGCCGGAACAGACAGAAAGACCATTAACATACAATTAGCACTGGACTGGACACCGTGAAGATCTACAACAGTATCCTACAAATGAAATACCAAAGTAGACCATGCAGTTGATCTTGACTAGGTCGTAGCAGCCTGCAGCAACTATATTGCTCAAGCAGTTGGGGCTTCATAGACCCATAGATCTATGCAGGGAAGGAAGTCTAACTAATGCATTAATGATCCCATGGATGTTTTTTTATATCTATTAAGAATCCACTTAGATACCCATTTATTTAAAAGTAAAAGCACAACTGCCAAGTATGAGCTCCTTGGTTTGATTGCCAGGCCAGGAAAAGTATCAAAAGTTTTGACCCTGTCATGTGATTTAAAAGATAATTAATGAATTTGTGTGAACTACTAGGTACACCTCTTGTCTTATCCTTCGTGGATTACAGCTTTCATGTTTTTATCTGTATTGACAGGACAACAAACTACATCCAGTATCAACAGATTAACAAGTTTCCACCGCACACGAATACCAAACTGCTAAACTAAAGGCTGCTTCTGAGAAATTACACTTGCAGTGTTTCACACTTGTCACTTTGATACCTTCCACAACTATGGCCTGTCTCTGCTGAGATTGGCTACCAAGCCAAAATCAGTCAGGACAACTATTATGAAAATTTCAAATAAATACAACTTTGTATGCACATGTAAATCACTCACAGTTTCTCGTCTCTCTGTCTCTGAATGTTGCCTGACATGCGGTACAATTGGAGGTCCACTTCATCCTCTTCTACTGCTGTGGGTCGTATGGCTGTACTTGTGGGTGCGGCACTTACTGCTGTGGTTGACGTAGAGGGACCTGCCTCTACTGGCTCCCCAAATGGTTTGTTATTCTCATTTGCCTGCAAGTAATATGTTCAACACAAGTAGTTAATTGCACTTGAATCACAGCCAACAATGTGAGTCCAGTCTGGTTGGCACTGGACACCTACCTGTCCACTGGTAGAAGGCTGATCAAACAGTACCGCTCCATTGACAGGGCTGAGGTAGAGCATGTCGCCGTGGTGCAGGCCGACGTCGCGCAGGCGCCGCGACTTGCTGGACATGACCTCGTCCTTGTGCTGGCGGTCCTTGTGCAGCGCGAACGCGAACGTGCCCAGGTGCAGGCTCTCGTGCACGCGCTCGAATAGCTGCGCCGTCACATCCGACTCCGACATCTCCACGCGCGTCGTGCCCTCCGGTGACTGCACTCGAAGTATCTGACACACATTCAAATAAAGCTTATCAAAATAAACGACGACCAATACCAACTTTGCTAAGTATCAAATATGCTTAGTCATTGTAACCTCTCATAAC
Source organism: Diarsia dahlii (assembly GCA_949775195.1). Classification (NCBI taxonomy): domain Eukaryota; kingdom Metazoa; phylum Arthropoda; class Insecta; order Lepidoptera; family Noctuidae; genus Diarsia; species Diarsia dahlii. The sequence goes on from OX459201.1 coordinate 262,563, forward strand.
TTGCAGATATTTTGTAGCTTTTTATGTCTAGCTGTAAGAAGAGTTCAGCTAAAGTTTCAATATTACAGAAACTATTGAAAACATTTGAATTTGAATAAGTTGACAAGTGGATCAACAGAAAACTTGAATGTTCTGGACAGAGTAGATGAATGACGTGTGTCCATTTTAATCACATAATATCGTACGATAGTCTGATATTGTTATTAGAGTATTCAATGTTGTTACCATTTTCTTTGATGTCGACATTTTCTAGGTTTTAGTAAAATAATCGCAAAACACCAACAATTGACTGACATAACAATCTTGACACTTTGACAGACTTAGCATGACAGAGGTGTTTCACCAGAGTTTGTTCAGATTTATCAACATTTCAAATGTTTTTTCTCTCTCGACCCTGCGAAAGTAACATCTCTTTCTCGCTGACATTAATGCTTGTACTTCCGCTGCTTTTATGTATTTGGAACACAATAATTCGTACAATGACACAGTCACGACAAATGACATGTAATGTGTTTGGATACGAGCCTGGTCCACCTGTTTTGGCGATAGCAAAATTGCAGCTTATGAGACTTTTATCCGGCAAGTTGGAATTCATAATCAACATCTCAACATTATTTGAACGTGGACAAGGCGAAAGGAGTATGTGAGAAACTTACTTTAGCAGATCACATTCTGTGACTTCTACCTACCCTCATGCGCGGATCTACTGTTGAGGAGCTAGAACAAGGTGAAGAGTGTGCATCACCGGGCAAACCCCTCTGCCAGAGTGCATTACCATTTAACCCTTAATTTGAATTGATCCAAAGGGACGGACAAGATTTAGTAATGAATTAATTATTAAATAATTTTTGTTAATTATTTTTATTATTTATTTATTTTTCTAGTGAGTTGAGTGAGTTTGTGATTCGTGACTGCGCATTTCTCTCTCTGTGAGATTTGAGAAATAAGATTGTGCCGCTGCCGCAGTTTGCTGTAAAAAAAGGATGTCATGTCAATTGCGTGTAATGTCAAATCGTTTCAATTTGACAAGTCTAATACTTTATTACATACTAGTTTGCATATTTTGCTTTTGTAAGATTGCAACTTGATTGCTTTGCAACTACAAAACACAACTCATCATTACGCACTGTTTTGTTCTCTCTTCTGCTATTATGTACAGTGTTCATCACTAAACCACAGGGCTTTCTCAGAGATTCGAACCCGAAAGTCAGCCGAAGAAACAGAAATAACAATTCGATATGAACAATCTGTAACAAATTAACAATGTACTAAGAGCAAGTCGGATAATATGAATAATAAAATATAATAGTTCAATCCCATTCCATCTGCGAGAAAATTTAAAGGAGAGGTGAGTAGACTTCGTTACTTGGAAGCCAACTTCGTGGTGCCGACCGTACTGACTACCAATTATATACTTTACTCTTTGGTACTGACTGAGTACTGCACTACTGCGAGTGTGCTGCGAATAGTGGTTGACGGTTCTGTTTACACTACACGGAATTGACGTAATATACCTGTAGGCGATTCATGTAGGAATGTCGTGTAAGTAGTATGATTGTGTTGGCGGTGTGTTATTTATAAATGATATTTCTGGTGTGGGTTAGTCGCAAGTCGTTGCATGTCGTGAGTGGTCGAGTTCTCCGCGTCTGAAGCAGTTTGTACTGCGTGTTGTCCCTCGCTAGCTCGCTAGAGTATATATGTTCTGTGGTGTTGTCTCGCGCCGCTGTTCGCTGCACCGCTGCGACTGCTGCACCGCGGCGCGCATACTCCTCGCTTCTATATCGCCTTCAACCATACACAACTACACTTTCTTTTCTTTTACACCTCCGACTTAAATGTATGTATTGCACTGAATTAGGCTTAACTTGTGCTTAGGTTCAAATCATAAATTAAAATTGAATGTATCTAATATTCATGAATATTTCTGGTTTGTTCTGTTTATTAAAGTAGAAAAATATGCAGGTTGGTGAACAGTTTTTAGAAACAAACAAAACAGCCCTAACTTACCAAGTAAATACCTGATCCACAGTGTACATCAGTACAATACATTTTGTAGTGCATCAGTGACTACAACTCAACACTACAACATGTTGAATGACAGCTGATAATGTAATAGAAATGTAACAAATAATAAGTGCAAGTGCTTCAAGTTGGAAATAAGTGATGAGTGAGTAATGTGTGTGTATTATGTTGTTTGAAGTGAACCCGCACCATGGCTGAGCAGGGCACCAAGGTGGAACTGTACGTGTACGACCTCACTAATGGGCTTGCATCGTTGCTCTCACCTTCTATATTAGGTAAGCATTTAAACTTATGATGACTCCAGCTAGATAGCGCAAATAGTTGTCCATGACCAGCAGTGTACCGTGTGGTGAGGCTTACTTACTTACCACACCAGGTTAGCCTGGCCAACCCAAAATAATCTTAAATTGCATGATTATAAAGACCACACGTGGGTGTGGGTATTATACCAGTTATGTTTAAGTCCCTTAAAGTAGGGGGCGAGCCATCAACTGCGTATGAATCCACACTCAGTGGCTGTTGCTGAGTAATTCCTGATAGAAAAACCCAATATGAGTGCTCGATATGGTAATGAAACCCAGTATCCCATGCACAGCAGTCACGCTTGCAACCACTAAGTATGAGGCTGGTACAAATGTGAAAAATGTAACTGTAAATATGTGAAATATGGGTGTACTAATGGGTACACCTGTGCCTTATTCTTCAGGGATTACAGATGTGATGGTATGTTATGTATGTCATGTAAGTGTAAGAAATACCAAATATTGCTTTTTTTGCCCACCCCACGCTGCTTCCTACAACTTTTCTTCTATTCTCGTCAGTTACCGAGAAAACCATCCATTTTCTTTATAAGCTCTTTACCTTGTTCTGTTAGTAGTGTGTTAGTATGTATTGGTCAAATCATCCAACTGAATTTCAAACCAGTTTTGAAATGAAACTTTGCAGACGCTCAATTTTACGAACTTAACCCGGCCTGCAGCCAGGATCGTCGTCTCACAAACGAACCTCTCAAAAGATAATTATTAAGCGACGTCACGAAATATATATCGCGATTATGTAGACGGAATATGCGTCAACAATATTATATCATGACCTCATCCTGCAACCAGGATTGCTGTTTCACGAGAGCATTCCTCAACAGTCAATAGACACTCAACTTTATACACGCGTTCACACTTGATATTAAACATAGCATAAATAAATATGGACTCGCACGATCTTGGCTGAAGGATGAACGCATGATAGATCATGACCTCGCCAGAATCGACTCCTCGAGAGGAAAGTCCTCAACGGTTCAGCAAGGATACGCAAAATATGTTAAGATAGTGATGCGTTACAGAAATAATTACGACAAATCTAAAAAAAAAACATATTATTCAAAAACACTTTTTAAAAATGAGCGTTACAGAAATAATTAACACAAATCTAAAAAAAAAAAAAACGTATTATTCAATAACATAATAAACCTTGAAGTAAATACGAGTAAAAACGAAAAGAATAGTTTTCTTATAAGCTTGTCGCGTGAAAAGAAAATGTTAAAGAAAAATAAATGCGACGAGCTTTATCCTATAACGAACGATTCCTCCGTGCCTCGGAAAGCACGTTAAGCTTTTGGTTCCGGCTGTCATTTGTACAACTTTGACAGTAGTTAGTCGTTACCCAGTGTCGTTAGTTGATACCCGGTAGTCAGTGGCCCAAAATTCTGAAATCTAGTCTTACCAAAGGGATCGTATTATTAACTGGGTTGTGGAGGTCAGATAGGCAGTTGCTCCATGTAACATTCAGCTGCATCCGGCTACACTGGAAGCCGAGCCCACCGTATTGGGAAAAGGCTATAGGCAGATGAGTAGGATTTTAGCTTAATCATATTATTTTTAATTGACCGTATAATCAACAGTTGAAGATTTGCTCTCCGTCGGGAACGGAGTATACCTACGTACCGACTGGATTAATAGGACTTCTGTCACCTGTTTTCGCGTGGCTGCGTGCTCCACTCGCGCTACTACGGCACAAACACCGCTCGCCAGCAGTCCACCACCGTGCACCGCCACCACGACGCACTTCCCCATAACAGACGTGGATGACGCAATGTTATGTCGCGACCCACTTGGGACTGACACAGCGGCACCTGCACTCGTCATCCGACTCGTTTCAAGGACTGTTTGGTTGCTCTATTTAAAAATCTAAATATAGATAGATCATTCGTTGTTGAACAAAACATCTCATACAGGTCTTTTCTCACATCGCTACTGTTTTTTTGGGGCCACCCCAAAGCCTACTACTCTTCTCTCCGTGCGGGTTTCTCCGGCCAATCTTGCACAAAAGCCTCTAACTCGTCACGCGGCGTTTTCTAGACCTCCTCAGCGACGTCGCCGTCGCCCGTCTTCGGGCACTCACTACGTGACCACTCTAGCTCGTCGATTCTGATTCAACAACATTCATTAAAATAGTATTACTAGGTTTATGCAACAGGGGCCGGAAGGGGTAAGGGAGGTCGAACTTGTATTTATCTACTTACATCTACCTCCACCGTTACAAGATAACCAAATATTTAACGCGCCTAAATATATTTAATTCAGTTGCCATCGACATGTTAAGAAGAAAATTCTACTTGATACTTGATTGAGACTGATAATAGAACCGTTTTCCCCCCGAAGGGAAGAAAACGAATATTTAGGTTTCAGCCGTAGCTCGACCCACAGTGAGATTACCCCCTTGAACTTTGCGCGTTTGCAGTGTGTATCTACCCTCTATTTCCCTCACATTTACGCTTGTGTCAGGTACGTGCCTAGCCGTCATCGCCGGTTAGCTTGTCATGTCAGTACTCTCACAATCACAAGCCGGCAAGAACGGCAAGTGTGGGTCGAGCTACGGCTGAAACCTAAATATTCGTTTTCTTCCCTTCGGGGGGAAAACGGTTCTATTTAGGTGTTCGAGCCTCCGCTCGACCCACAGTGAGATGTGTTTAAAATCTGCCGGCGATGGCTAGCTAGACGTACTGTGATATAACAGGGAAATATTTTACTTCATACGTAGTTAAGACAACTGGTTCTAATAAAGAAAATAGTTTAATCAGAAAATAACAAAAATATCAGTCTTCCATTGTTAAGTACATTAATTAGCTTAAATTGGAGAAAATGATTGACTTATACTATCTAAATTTCCTTTTGATTGATTTGGGATTTCTTTAAAGTAATGTTTTAAAAAGTCTCCCTTGATCTCCAGTTCCCTCGTTTCATTACTTCATCAAGATTAAGGTTTCTATTAATCCAATTATCTGAATTGACTGCTGCCCTACAGCTTCCAGGAGATGCGTTGATTTGTGCATCCTTGAACAATGTTCGAATCCAACCAGCTATAACGCTTCTGGAGGCTTCCTTAACTTTACCCCGAGTGGATATGAATAGGCTGGTCAGGTTACCCCGTCTTGATTTGCTGATGGTAATCAGTCTATTAACCCAAAATACTATATTCAATCTTTCAGCACCTTTATCATATAACTGCCAACCAGATTGTCTATATTTAGACGAGTCAGTTTTCGAGCCGAATCGTGGCCAAAATACAATATAACTATTATGGGACTCAAACTGATCTGGTCCTATATCCAGAAGCGTCAGGTCATGAATTCTTCTACCCGACGATAGTAGAAGCAATGCAGCTAAGTGCCGCGATATTTGAAAAATACTATTATTATCGATCTCATATGTCTTCAAGAAATCAACTAATTGACAGACATTCCACGTTTTTGGTTTTGGTGCAGGTGGTCGTGCATTGAAGACCGCTTTCATCATCTGTTGTACGAGTGGATGACTGCTAAGTCTGCTGCTCATTTCAGGGTTTGCGAACGTGGTAACTACGGACTTGTGGACTGCGATGGTTTTAGCTGCTAGTTTTACTTCTTTGTGAAGGAAATTAATGTATTTCGCTAACTCTTGAGGTTTTGGGTTATCCGTTTGATAATTATTATCCGAAGCCCATGACTTCCAGCGGTCCCAAGCGGAACGATAAGTTTTTAAAGTTGACTTCCGCCATGACGTTTCCAGAAGTTCCTGGCTCTCGCTTGACCATGATTCTACTAAACGAGACCAGCCCGTACCCTCCAGACCTGCAAACACAGGTCCTTTATCTCGGGAGGGGGGCGTCCCGTTCTCAGGTCTACTAGGTTCTTGTGCAAGCTCGGAATCTTGAATGCCTGACCCAGAGCTCGTTTCTTGACCTCTGTTTTCCAAAAGGTTCGCTCCCATTGTGGCCTCACCAGATAGTAGATTCCTGAGCACTTCTTGAGATGCTGTAGAATGCGTGGTATAAGACATGGAGGGGGAAATATCCACCCCAGCTTGAAATTCCATGGTTGACTGAATGCATCCACAAATAGACAGTTGGGGTCTCTTGCATCCTCGCTCACATAGTTGTTCGTGATTGCTGAACGGGCGCTTGCAAAGAGGTCGACTGTCGGGGTACCCCATCTTCGGAATACTGACCGAAGGATTGGCTCGCTCAGCGTCCACTCTGGCATTGTCTTTGCTCTTGACAGACTGTCGGACATCGCATTGTACCGTCCGGGGAGATAGCGGGCTACCAAGTCTATCCGATGACGTTTGGCCAACTGTAGAATTTCTTCGGTGATTTCCAAGAGCTTTGGGGACTTGGTTCCGCCCTCCTTGGTGATATAAGCAACGACTGATCGGTTGTCTGACTGAATCATAACGGTCTGATTTTTTAATCGGGCTCCGGATCTTCGGAGTGCCTCCAAGACGGCCCAGAGCTCTTTCCTGTTGCTGTGCCATGACTTCTGAGAATCGTCCCACCGGTCTTGTAGTTTTTGGTTGTTGATTGTTGCACCCCAGCCGGTCTGGGCAGCGTCGGTGGTGATGAAGCTTGTGGCAGGCTTTTGATGAATCGATGATGATTTTCGTATGTTGCGGAGCCACCATTGAAGCTTCTGAGCAACAATTTTTGGGAGAGGGAATTTTTTCTTTTTGTCTTCTCTTGGAAGCCGGTTGGCTTCTATTTGGATACGACGAGAATGTAGTCTCCCGAGTGGGATGACAAAGTTTGCGAAGTTTAGATTCCCTAATAAAACTTTTGCTGTCCACCAAGACCACGTTTGATTTTGTAGGATTTCTCGAGTCAATTGTATTATCTTTAAAATTTTGGGGGTCGGTAGCCGTTTTACATTTGCCTTTGTATTCCACAAAATTCCGAGGTATTCCACGCTTTGACAGGGGATAAGAAATGATTTCTGAAAATTTATGCACCAGCCCATTTCTGTGAGATGTTCCTGAACTAGTTTGCTCTGTTGCAGAAGGATGTCCGGATCGTGATGCATTATCATAAAATCGTCTAAGTAGACTACCACCCTGATTCCTCTTTCCCTGAAAATGTTTGCAATCCAGTTAGTTATCTTTGCAAATATGTAGGGGGCTGTTGCAAGGCCAAAAGGCAGACAGGTCATTTGGAATATTGTTCTATTATAATAGAAGGCCAAAAACCTACGATGAGATTCCACGATCGGAATGTGGAAATACGCCTGTGAAAGGTCTATTTTGATCATATAATCTGATTCGTCTAAGCAGAGTGGGATTTTATAGTGGTTTATCAAGTGAAATTTAGGGGGATTTAGATATTCATTTAATAGCTTTAGATTCAATATTGGCCGGTTCGAGCCGTCCGATTTCTTTCTTAAAAACATGGGAGATAAAAATCCGGAAGGACTGTTACATTTTTCAATTGCACCACATTCTATCATTTTTTCGACTTCTAAATTCATGACCGTAGAGGACTTAGGCGCTAGTCGAGTACATATATCCGCATTGAACACTTTTAATGGTGGGGCACATGCGAAAGGAATTCTGTAGCCAGAAATTATTGACAGGAGATTTTTTGAGGCGCCTAGGTCTTCCCAAACTAGCAATTTATTCTTTACCTGTCCTGCCGTGAAGTTAGTATTTCCTTCCTTCAAATTTAGTTTTCTTCGCTTTTGCGGTAGGTGCTGTAGAAGGGCGCTTTCCTGAGAATCGACCCGGGAATCTATCTTGTCTATAGTTAGATCTTCTAGCGTCATCTCCAGTTCGTGTCTTCGTCCTGGTTTCTTGATGGGTGACCGGCGTCTTGAAAGGTCTGGGTTTATAAGAGTTTGTATGGTTTCGTTGTTTTGCTGGAAAAAACTTGTTCGGGCCTCCTTGCTCCTTGATAAGGTCTGACAATTGAGGTTCCGAAAAAAGGTGAGTTGCTGATGGCGGGATTGAGTGTAATAGTTCATTTAAGGTCTTATTGGTGGGCTTATAAACACTACGCCTATGCTGTAGTATCTCAGCTCTTTTTCCGCATGTGTATTGAAGGAGTGCATCAGATGTTTTTCGGAAATGGCATTCTGATCCCAGGAAATTCTTGCTAATGTGAGATTTCACTTCCAGAGAAGCATTTTTGAAAGTTTCCATGAAACATTCCCTTTGTTGCAGGAGGCCATGAGAGACTGCAGCTAAGCATTGATCCATATTTTCTAACAGCGTAATCATTTGCCAAGGAGGCGTTGTGCTTGCCAGAATGCTATTAACCTTTAAGGAAGTAAAAACCGGGGTTGCGGTAAAGTGTTTTTGAACATCTGCATACCGGATATTCTTCCACTTTTCACTATTTAGTCTCTGAATTTGAATACCTTGCTTCGCGAGAGATGCATCTGCATCACCAACTTTTGCCTCTGATTCTTTGGTTTCAGGGTTGAAGTTGTTAAAATGTTCTTCTACACTATCAGAGGTATTTGCTTGCGCTGCTGTAGTTCTCTCACAAGACGAAAGATGTTGGTGTAGGTCTCTTTCTTCTAATGTTAATGGTGGTGCAGCCCAACTACCGTCTTCACTATCGTTTGAAGACTCTGGCTCATCCACCATTGAATTTTGATGAGGAAGAGTCTTACTAGTAGAATACAGAACCTGCTGTAGAATTTCAGTTTGCTGCTCCATAAGACGTTCCAGTCTGTCAATCCTAGGATTTTGACCCATCATTGGACTATGAGGCCTTTTGCGATAACTCTGCGTAGATGATGAGGGTGAAGCTGACCTTTGAGCTCGGGACTTAAGAAGTTTAGAAGCTTCAGTTTGTGAGATTAACTGAGGCTTGATTGTTGGTAGAAACTCGTAAAACCCGTTAAAGGCATCTGTTGGGTGAATCTTTTTCATTGTAGCGAAAGGCGCGTAAATTAGAGCGCGACCTATAGGCCACTTAATCAGCTTCCTCTTTATAGTCTTATACTTTCGCTCACTTAAGGACGTTGTGGTACTATCACAGAAAATGTAGGCAAGCTGCACCGTGGGCATTGCAAAACGTAGTCGACACTCGTCATCTGACGATATCTTGCTGCCGAAGAGGTCTTCGTAGTCGACGCAGTTTATAGTCCAGGATCTCCAATCTTCTGGGTATATCTCATCAATCTTGTTGATAAATTGGGTGTATACTGTCTCCTCATCAGGAGGGGGTTCCCAGTTGGCGAGTTCGCCCATGGTAGTGCGTTCCATGATCTGTGAGCAATAAGATAGATTTAGGATACAGCTCGCAACATACTTTATGCGACTAAAATACTGTCATATCAAATTAAGATGTCGGCTGTTCAGCCGACATCTCGAAGGCTGCTCAGCCGATATCTCGAAGGCTGCGCAGCCTTCCTCGATCTAAGTGTCGCGAATGTTTGCTGATTCGCAGCCGACGTTTCCGGTATGCATTTATTAATCCCTTAAGTTAGGAGGATGTAATTGGGGGCTTACCCCGTTGCACATATAATAGCGAGTCTGCCGTCCTGAGAGCGGGCATTCGCAACAAGTGCACATCCTAAGATGATATTTTAATCACCTTTATCACAATCACTTAATAAGCAAAAATGTTCTTACCTCATTATCTTCGTTGAGAGCCATTAAAATAAAATGTAGTACACTAGAAATATTATAGTAATTATTTTCCTAACACACTGCTCACTGCAAAGTTCAAAGACGTACTGACATGACAAGCTAACCGGCGATGACGGCTAGGCACGTACCTGACACAAGCGTAAATGTGAGGGAAATAGAGGGTAGATACACACTGCAAACGCGCAAAGTTCAAGGGGGTAATCTCACTGTGGGTCGAGCGGAGGCTCGAACACCTAAATAGTAGATTATTAGCCAAGGGGATAAAGCAGTGTCTTCTGTCGCGGGTGACGATTTAAATCGCGAGCGTAACGAAGGACTCGAGGTTAACTCCCGAGCGTAGCGAGGGTGTTAAAAACTTAAATCACGAGCGAAGCGAGGGATTTAAGACGAGTCCTGAGTGTAGCGAGGGATTTAAGTTCACCCAAGACTAAGACAGCTTTATCACCGAGGAAAATACTCTACTTTTCGTACCATTTGCGAAAAAATTAACACAATAATAATATGAGATAAGCATTTATTAAAAATAATGACAATTAAAAGTAAAAGTTAACATTCGAAACATTGGTCCAATTATTGATAGAAAGAAATCACATTCTCCCCCTAGAGGATGAATGAAATTCCGTACAATTTTCTTTTTCCAAATTTAAATCACATTGGGACCTAGAGGATGAATGAAATTCAGTACAATTTTCTTTCCCTGTTTTTAACAGATTAAAAATGACTATAGTTATGTTCGCTTTTTGTGACATAGAATGTCACTTTTTTGAGCAAGTGGTATGAAAACACATAATCCGAGGAGGTTTATGTGTTTATCAGCCTATTTTCTGTCGGGTAAAACATTAGAATTTCTCATATAGTTGTTGATCTATCTATGATTTGTTATTTCACCAGCGCGGCAGCGGGAATCTTACAAAATGTCTCTCTCACGGAAATGTACTGACGGACTAAAAAAAATATCATTACGTTAAGTTTTTTATCGAGGTCATGGTCTACCCGTGTGGCATGTGCCATCCAAATCCGTCCTACCTGGAGTGATTGACTCAAACATACATCTGTATGTATGCTTGAGTAAAGAACATGTGGAACCCTGTGCTTCCACATGTATTATATTAGGTCCTAGTATCTGTACCTAGTAAGCTGCTTAGTACCGTGACCTTGCTGAATTCATTTAGGAAGGGTGTTAGATGTAAGCAGGTCACTGTGGTTGCTCGTACACACGGTAGTACAAGCATGTGTCACGTTGCAGGGCGGCAGATCGAGGGCGTGTGGCACACCGGCATCGTGGCCTACGACCGCGAGTTCTTCTTCGGCGGCGGCGGCATCAGCAGTTGCGCACCGGTCAGTACACACACACACATACGCGCGCGCACCGACACCACTTACCATATTTAACATAGCCAATTGTACAATGGACCTTAATAACAACAATTGGATTTCCCTAAAGAAAAGCCACCACTTTGCCAAAGTCAAATCTAACTAGGGAAATAATGCTCTTCACCCAGTGCGAGTAGCTACGGATGAATATTTTCTGTGTAGTGTAAACATGTGGTATCTGGAGGTCAGACGCGATGAAGCCAGGCGATTCCACGCGTTAATTAGGCAGTCTAGTATAATGTTACCGAAATACGTTTCTGGTAATGCGCGGCTGCTCAGGCTGATGTTGGCGGATGCATTTTCTGTATCAATGATAGCAATGTAAGTATGCAACAGAACAAAAATCGTAATCAACATAACATCTCGAACGTGACGATGTAAATTGGCAAAGTTCGCCTTCGCTTCAGCCAACGTGACTTTAGTGAACAGGTGCGGGAGGAGTTTCTGTAAACGGATGAATATTTACAATATCACCACCCTATATAGACATCACCCATTATAGTAATTGTGCTAAATATTTACTAGCTTGTTTTACTACGTCTGGTGTTTGCACTCTGATACGATACGTATGCTGACGCTCAAGGCGGGGGCACTAAGGTAAATTACATTCGTTTTCACGTTTGATTGTATATATAACGCCCACTCGGCGCCGGCGTCTATTATTAAAGCACATATCTACGTGTTTTCTATCATCATTCACATTAAAATAGTTTGGACATTTTTCCAAGGAAATTACGCAGTTTATTTTCGAGATAAAAATGTCGTAAGGCACCTCGTTTGTCGCTTGATGCTGTTCTTGGTGGTATCTCAGTAATTGACGCCGCCCGCGCCGCTGCGATCTACTACAATGAAAAAACAAAATATAAAGTAACAACCCGCAAATAAAAACCGACCAAAAATCGGCAGGCGGGAAGCGAGGCTCTCATGCCAACTAATTAATGAAATATGGTTCTGCCCCCTTTCTTTTTATTATTTCAATGCAAACATCGTGATCCTTTAAGAGGCCATGTTGATCTCAGCACGAGCTCTAGAGTTACGGTATGATGGCTGGCACCTATCTATACGTAGAAAGAAAAATATACCAATCGAATTGAGAACCTCCTCCTTTTTGGGAAGTCGGTTAAAAACAACGGCTCAACACAACAGATCATGGTGTTTCCAGTGCGTAAACAATGTGGTGGGTTAATCGATATCGTTTAGAGAGGCACACGCGAGTCACAAGCAGACGCTAGACCACTGAACGACCCAAGCCCAATAAACAAATATATGATCCTCGACCCAGTGGCAGTGCCCGCTTCGAAGCAGACACAGCCGCGGTGTGCAAGCGGCGTCTACAGAAATTCAGACTAGACACGTCAAGCGCCGGCGCAGGCACCCACCTGCACTCTCACTGGGCACGGGCAAGGGCTCACGGACCTGAGTTATCCCGTAAAACTGATGCGGTCGAAACATTACCACACAAAAGCAGGCACAGGCTAAACTTTTATGCGAGTATCGGATATTAGGAGCTAGACTCTAACTCCTAATATCCGAAGCTGCTAGACTCCAGCAGCTAGAGGGTAGCGAGATAATAATTATATTCGTGTTCGACTTTGTTTGGAGTCGTGAATGTCACGCGCGACTTTTTTACAAAGCTACGCTCACCTGCAGCGCGCTTCTACAGACCGTGATGTTTATGACTTGTGTTAGGACGTCCCTGCTCCTAGTAGTATGTAATGTACTTACTCTCTTTTAATAACCATTAATAATAATAATCAACGCTTATAGACACTTAAAAGGTCAAATTTTTATGTGGTCATTGTACTCATTTGTCGATCTTTGACTTCAAATATCTCGGTAACGTGACACTTTGGGTACCATGTTACTGGACATTTTTTGTTTGTCTATATTATTATGTCCTCTATCCATATATACCACTTTCATCGTGGGCCACGATTTCGAAAAAAAAAACAAAATGGCGGACAGGTTGATATGCCACATCGGTTCTATCCCCTTTACTTTACTTATTTACATTTATAAAAGACAGTCCCCCAAAACGCAAACCCATCGACACTTCCTAGTGTTTTGCTGGAAAGAAAAAGTGGAACATCACGTGGGTCATGATGTTCAAGTCTAACACAACAAAGTCTGACAATCCGACATGCATTATACTTAAGACGCGATGATTTAGAATTCTACATATACGTCACGTTTTCATTAAATTCTCGTAAATCAGTCCGTTTATCATACGAAACGTGCAAACGGACAGTTGAATGCCACCGCGTGTAATATTAGCCGCGTATTAATACATTTCATAACACGAGTCGTTTACGATTCTCACTCCATTGTTATTTATAGACAATCGACGAGATCGACGATTATGTATTATTACAATAACATCATTCTATTGAGCGTGAGGCACCTGGCCGACACACGCCGACAGTCGACACACGCGGACACAGGCTCACACGGCTCTGCGGGATGCGCGCACACTCCTGGACTGTAAACAGACTTTCGAAGCGGGGCTCAGCGCCAACACGACAATTTACCGAATGCAATAAATATTTCAGCTGCAACTTTCGCACTTTCTTATTTTTGTCTTATTTTAGATCCAAGCGACGAAGTGTAGGTATATATGACTTCGCTGTGATCACTTTTGTTCTAGGTAATTTGAAGCGGATCACTCAAAACATTATTCTCTTCTTCCACATGTTTTAGTTTTGGCTTTCCATACCGGGCCTACCCATACCAATACCCAACTGTCCTTATATCAATATTCGTTCTAAACTTAAAACCCTTCCATGTCTTACTGAAACTGAAAAGTTGTGTCTTATTGTGGGCATGTGATGCCGACAATTGAGGAATACATCCTAAGAAAGAAAGGATGAATATCTTTTTTTCTGGTGGTATATGCCCGCTACACTATTCCCAAACCACTGCAACTCCTGAAAATCAAATCGGTAACTAGCACCGGTATAGCTCCATGATAATAGAGCTCGACTAAGTACTAATAAATATTATTATTATATTATTATAAAGCTAGAATGTCTGAAAGATGATATAGCTAGAAAAGAGGTGTCTGACGAGATAACAAGTATAATCTGGCAATAAAGATTTTTTTTTAAATGTCAATGCGCATAAATGTTCACTTGTCAAGTCCGCGGCGGGGCAGTGACTGCGGCTGTATTATTAGCCGTTGCACGCGTGTTGCAGGAACTCGGTGTATCCAAACGCATTCGCTGACACGTAGGACGCGCTCTATATTCCGCAACACTCGAAATAGGCGCGCATCGCTCGCGTTGCCACGTAACCGACGTATTTCCTTTCCAACGGCTTCGACCGGTCAATTCCTACATTATTTCCACAAATTCGAAACTAAAGCAATTATTTCAATTAGACCTTTTAAATTAAAACAAATACCTAAAACGAAGCTACAATCACAGTCTCAAGGCATAATAACTTGTGGAAGTCCTGTCGAACACAAATAAGGTCATTCGCAGTAGAGTTTGAATGATCTCTAATATTTGACATGGTTGGGTTTTAAGGCTCCTTCCACAAAATCATCTCAGTTTGATCAATTTTGATCGCTTGGTGTGGGAAATCTATGAAGAATTTGAAGCTTCCTTTTGTCTATTATAAGAGACGAGTTCTTTTTCTGGTGGATAGGTTTCAAGAATTTTCAAAATAATGTTTATGTTAATGACAATCACCCGTATTCAAAAGCCCTTTTCCGCACAAATACCGATCGAGTTACGTTTGGCTTAGCCGAACATAACACTACAAACGATTTTAAACATTAAAAAAAATATAAATAACATCACCGTATGGTCTACTGGCGGACCTATTTGTCACATTTTCAACTTCAATACAAAATATAGCAGAAAAAAAATGTTAAAACATCGCAATTTTTACAAAATGTCTCGACAAATAAGATTTTTTTTCTATACCTTAGAATCACGTTAAAGAAAATTTAAAAACTACGTATTAATTTTAAGGTAACCTTCTAATAGAATCGTATTTTTATTTTATCAATAAACTATAATTTCATTTCGTAAATTGAATCCAAAGTTAACTATATTATCGACCGCGCAAACTCTATCTCGCCAGTACGAATCGGCCACTGCCAAAGGACGGACGTATCGCTTTGTGTCACAAACGCTCCCGTGTTTTCGTAAACATATTTTCGAGATTGTAAGCCGATTACCACAATTTGATACACTTATTAATTTTGATCAAACATGTTTTTTTTGCTACTTTATTAAAGATTGCTAAAATTTTTTTCATCTTCAGATCGAAGTCGAATTTCACGATCGATTGTTGTTGTCGATTGTACTTCGATATATATTTTTAACCGACCTCCAAAAAAGAGGAGGTTCTCTATTCGTGTTTGTATGTCCGCGAATATCTCCGTCAATTGTGGACTGATTTTCAAAATTCTTTTTGTCTTGGAAAGGGTATACTCCCGAGGTGATCCCATTGTCACCAAGTCAGTTTCTGATGATGGGAACTCTGAGAAATTGAGGGCAACCCTCGAATATCATAGGCGCACATAACGTTTTCCATACATTTTCAGAAGCTGTTCAAGTATTTGCGTCTGATAATCATAATTTCATGTGGCTGCGCTGATGACGGAAGGTGCAACTCCTCAACGGTCAGGACTTGAAAGAAAATTCCTCCAAAATTATACGTACTTATGGATCGATAGTTCTATTCTTTCAGGCTACTAAGTTGAACTGATGATAGACGGTAAATCTCATTAACCGACTTAAAAAAAAGGAGGTTCTCAATTCGTCGGCTAGAAAAATTTTAGGTTTTTCCGTCATGGGTGTCGTTGTCATGGCTATAGGGGTCGCTGATTACGAAAATGAAGTTAAAATGAAAATCCAAGATGGCGGTCAAGAAATTTTTTGGTTTTTCCGTCATGGGTGTCGTTTTCATAGTTTTTGGGGTCGCTGATTACGAAAATGAGGTCAAAATTAAAATTCAAGATGGCGGCCAAGAAAATTTTTGGATTTTCCGTCATGGGTGTCGTTTTCATGGTTTTCGGGGTCGCTGATTACGAAAATGAAGCCAAAATGAAAATCCAAGATGGCGGCCAGGAAGTTTTTTGGTTTTTCCGTCATGGGTGTCGTTTTGATGGTTTTTGGGGTCGCTGATTACGAAAATGAGGTTAAAATGAAAATCAAGATGGCGCCGACGAAAATTTTTGGTTTTTCCGTCATGGGTGTCGTTTTCATGGGTCGCTGATTACGAAAATAAGGTTAAAATGAAAATCCAAGATGGCGGTCAAGAAATTTTTTGGTTTTTCCGTCATGGGTGTCGTTTTGATGGTTTTTGGGGTCGCTGATTACGAAAATGAGGTCAAAATGAAAATCAAGATGGCACCGACGAAAATTTTTGATTTTTCCGTCATGGGTGTCGTTTTCTTAGTTTTTGGGGTCGCTGATTACGAAAATGAGGTCAAAATGAAAATCCAAGATGGCAGCCAGGAATTTTTTTGGCTTTTCCATCATGGGTGTCGTTTTCATGGTTTTTGGGGTCGCTGATTACGAAAATGAGGTCAAAATTAAAATTCAATATGGCGGCCAGGAAAATTTTTGGTTTTTCCGTCATGGGTGTCGTTTTCATGGTTTTTGGGGTCGCCGACTACGAAAATGAGGTCAAAATGAAAATCCAAGATGGCGCCGACAAAATTTTTGGTTTTTCCGGCATGGGTGTCGTTTTCATGGTTTTTGGGGTCGCTGATTACGGAAAAGAGGTCAAAATTAAAATTCAAGATGGCGCCGACGAAATTTTTGGTTTTTCCGTCATGGGTGTCGTTTTCACGGTTTTTGAGGTCGCCGACTACGAAAATAAGAATCCGATAAAACGGGTTTGTTAAACATGAAATCAAAATAAATATTAATAAGTTATACTATAGACTACTGGCCCGTGTTGAAAAAATTATGGGTCATGTGAACCACCAGGTGACCTATCTAGAACGATATAAGAGCATAAAATAATAAGATTCAGCACTATGCCGTCACTTGTAAGCTGTCCAACCGAGTGCAGGTGAGAATTCAAAAGTACAGGTAGAGTGGGTACATTTTGGTCATATATTTTTGTACGGCATTCTTACCATCGATAGATCCATGAAAAATAATAAGAAAACGTGTAGTGCCGTAAAAAAATGATGCGCCACAAAGTCGGAATTTATTTTTTATTTTCCGACAATTTCCAGAGTAAATTTGGTCATTTGATTTTGTACGGCATCAGTTTCATACTATTTCAATACTGCTTCTAATCCATTATTCCGCAACGCCGTACAAAAATCATGCGACAAGAGGAAATAATCGAGGGTTGCAACCCCCTCTCTTTCCGTGGTCCAGGGGGTGATTTGACACAACATAAAATTAATTTATTTTTAAAGTATTTTATGCATAGATAATATTTTTTCATATGCCGAACATTTTCGTTGGTCCAAAGAAAAGCAATTTTTTTTTTTCTAAAAAGTGATTGTTTTATTTATTCACATCTTTAGAATGAAACAAATCAATTATATATATATAAAAATCGGTTACAGTAAATAAATTCTTGACATTATTAAAATCATATAACTTGCACAGTAATTTCGCTGAACCGACCAGAATAACTACCACTAGTGCTACCTGTATAGATAACATATTTACAAATCTAAAACCATTGATCCATTTAATTTTAAATGAGTTAGACTCAGATCATTGTGGCCAGTTAGTTGCTTTTCCTCGGCAAATAGTCAGAGTTCCGAAAAAACTTGTCAGTTTTGTTCCTATAAATAAAAGACGTTTAGACCTATTTAGAAATAATTTAATGGAAAAACTTCCCGCTTTGCCATATCACGATAACGCAGATCGAGCATATACTTTGTTATTTAACTTAATCAATTTAGAATTCAATAAAGTGTTTACCTCCAAAACATTGTCTGTTTCTGATCGCGTTTTATTTAGTGACTGGGCAACACCGGGTATTTTTAAAAGTAGGCGGAGGCTATATGAACTATATAATGAAAAATTATATAACCATAATGAAAACTTTAATGAATACGTTAAAAATTACTCAAAAATATTTAGAAGAGCCTGCTCCTCAGCTAAAACCATTTATTTTAAAAATAAAATCAAAGTATCTGATAATAAAATAAAAACAACCTGGAATATTATAAACTCCGAAATGGGAAGGAACACAGCACGAAGCCGTGACTTTCATCTAAAAATAAATGATCTAGATATTGAGGCAGACATGGAGGTTGCAGCAGAGTTTGATAATTTCTTTACTAATATCCCTATTGTAACAACTAAAACTCTGCCATCATCCTCCACTTCTGCTTACTCAATTTTGCAGGAATGTGTACCAGAATGTGTTGAATCTTTTAAATTTATAGTTGTTACCCCAAAGGACATTATTGAATCTTTTAAAGATCTAGATGTCAAAAGAACCGCCGATCTTTGGGGATTATCAGTACATACCATGTCAACAATCATAGATATTATTTCACCTTTCCTGGCAATTATTTTTAACTCTATCAATGACTTGCCATATCACGTAAGGGATAATCACAAGATTGTATTGTTCGCGGATGACACATCTCTCATTTTTAAAATTAAACGTCAATTAGTAAACTTTGACGAAGTGAACAATGCACTATCTGAGATTGTTCATTGGTTCAATGTAAATAATCTACTCCTGAATGGAAAAAAGACCAAGTTGATTAAATTCTCAACTCCTAATGTGAGGCAGTTATCTACAAATGTTCAACTTAATGGAATAGAGTTGGATCCTGTTGAGTCAACAGTTTTTCTTGGTATAACTATTGATTCAAAATTACAGTGGGGCCCACATATTGCAACATTGTCAAAAAAACTTAGTTCGGCCGCCTACGCTGTCAAGAAAATTAGACAGGTTACTGATGTTGATACGGCCAGAATTGTTTATTTCAGTTATTTTCATAGCGTCATGTCGTATGGGATTCTTCTCTGGGGTGCCTGTGCGGACATCGACGCTATCTTTGTTCTACAAAAAAGGGCTGTTAGGGCCATTTACAATCTAGGTCCTAGGGATTCCCTCCGAGAGAAATTCAAAGAGATGAATATTCTGACCGTAGCCTCTCAATACATTTTTGAAAATTTACTGTATGTTCATAAAAATATATCAAATTTTAAGAAAATGTCCGATATTCATAGCTTGAATACTAGGAATAAGCACAACCTCGCTGTACATCGCACTCGCCTCCACAGAATAGGCAACTCATTCATGGGTCAATGTATACGCTTTTACAATAAACTTCCCATTGACATTAGAAATTTATCAATCAATCGATTTAAAAGTTGCATTAAAACTAAACTACACACATCAAAAGTGTCTAGGGATCAAGCATTTTTATGCGGATTTCTTGAGATTGAGATGTGGCTTTGTAATAAATTTATGATTTTATAAATTTATATGGATCCTTTTTGGTGAATTTCATAATTTGAATCAGGAACTGTCAATCAAATTCGAGTAAAAGATGAAAATCAGCTGTCAATATTTTCCCTATAAAAACATACAACGCATTGAAGACATTATTAGTGCTACTGTTTCCCTACTACTGATTAAAACCAACGTTATTATGGAGCGGCGACGTCATTTAAGCAGGGAAGAAATGCTCAGAGCCGTGGGAATGATAGAAGCTGGTTCCCGGCAACGTACTGTGGCTTTAGCTCTGAATACAAGTCAGAGTGTTATCAGTCGACTTTGGACACGTTACCGAAGCACTGGTACCGTGGCTGAGTGCCATGGAGGACGGTATCGCTGCACCACACGGAGACAAGACCGATACATTCAAATCTTAACTCGAAGAGCTCCAACAATAACCGCCATGATGTTAGCCGTGAGGTTTCATCACTCTTCAGGGAACTTAATTAGCGACCAAACAGTCAGAAACCGCTTGCATGAAGTGAACCTTCATTCCCGAAGACCGCTACGGGTACCACCTATAGCAATGCACAATCGTAGGATTCGATATCAATGGGCTCTTGAACACAGAAATTGGGCAGAAGAACAATGGCGTTTCGTGTGCTTTTCTGATGAGTCTCGTTTTGGTATGAGACCGGATACAAGACGTATACGACACTGGAGAACCCCTGGACGCCAACAGCGATTAAAATCCTGCCAGGAAGTCCATCCTTATAGTGGTGGAACCATCATGGTATGGGCGGGTATTTGGATCGGCGGAAGAACTGAGTTGATTTGGATCAGAGGCAACCTCAACGCTCAAATTTATGCTGAGACGATTGTATCAGACGTCATCGTTCCTCTACAAGTGCAAATCGGTCCCTTATTTCAGTTAATGCATGATAATGCACGACCGCACACCGCAAGAGTTGTAAGACAGACTCTCGCCGCAGCTAACATCAATGTCCTGCCCTGGCCTGCTCAGTCGCCAGACTTGAACCCGATTGAGCATGCATGGGATATGCTACAGAGAAGAGCTCTGCCGAATATGGAGGGTATCCAGTCGCAAGAAGACCTTTTTTTGTTGTTGCAACGAACATGGGCGGCCATTCCACAGCGTGATTTGGATGAACTCATTTTGAGTATGCCAAACCGATGTTCTTGTGTTGTTAGTGTTCGCGGTAGAAACACGGATTATTAATTGTTTAAGTTACCCAATAAAATTTTAAAGAAAACTGTTATTTCAGTCTTTTTTTCGAACTTTAATGTTAGTGGTTCAAATGTCAAAAATCCCTTTATTAGGAAAATGGCAAATTTCTTTATTAATGCAAAGGTGACTTGGTTTATCGTTACTGTGACAAACGAAAACACTTTATTTGATGAATCCTTAAAGAAAATTTTAATTAATATCAATCAGGAGAAAAGTTATTGCAAAAATATATGTTGATCCCTAGACACTTTTGATGTGTGTATGTAAAAAAGGGTACTATAAAATAATTGATTATTTAGATGACAAAAAGGCTTGGGATTGAATTGCTCGCTCTGCTAAGCTTTGTGTAATTACAATATTGACATAAAAATCTGATAATTATATCGTATTGTATATTTCCTTTTTTAATTAATTCTTTTACAATTTTTGACATGTAAATTTTGACATTATAATTATTATCCCATTTTGTATGCTCAAATTATTATTTAATTCATTGTAAAACATGAAACATATTGTACATGCTTTAAAACAGACTTTGATCCCTGAGTTTGTTTCACCATTTCTTCTCAGGGTAGTCAGATACGAAATGTCGACCCCATCTAGCTTAAGTTTAAAATGTGATGACGTGTAAAAGTGATTCCTACATCCTATTTACTGAATAAACAATTTCATTTCATTTCATTTCAAATAAATACATAAAAAAAAACGAAACAAACAAAATGATTAAACGTAAAAAACTAAAAAGCATAAAAATTTAAAATGGGGTCAAAGTCTACATACTGCATACGGCCAATTACCGTTTTTTTTTTTACACGTGATCGAGATTCTTGACCTCGAAAGCACAAAAAATCAAATGTTTTTTTTTTCCTTCATCACGTATAATACTTAAAAACTGATTTTGTGTATAAAAATCAATGAAAAATAAAAACAACCAAAAAAAACACAAGACCTATCAAAAAATCAAATATTTTTTCCCTTCATCACGTATCATACTTAAAATCTGATTTGAACATTGTGTAAGTATAAAAATCAATGAAAAAAAAAGCAATCAAAAAAAAAACGCTGGGTGTCAGTCCACCTCCACGTGGTGCCCGGTGGAAATGTGATAACGGCTAACGGACTATTTGAATGACAATGCCTATAATTCCATTTTTTTCCTGTTCATGTTATTTTACATTTTGTCTAGTATAACTTATTAATATTTATTTCGATTTCATGTTTAACAAACCCGCTTTATATATTATTACTAAATTTTGAGCTCATTTTCGTAATCAGCGACCCCGAAAACCATGAAAACGACACCCATGACGGAAAAACCAAAAAATTTCCTGACCGCCATCTTGGATTTTCATTTTGACCTCATTTTCGTAATCAGCGACACCAAAAACCATGAAAACGACACCCATGACGGAAAAAACAAAAAAAAATCTGACCGCCATCTTGGATTTTCATTTTGACCTCATTTTCGTAATCAGCGACCCCAAAAACCATGAAAACGACACCCATGACGGAAAAACCTAAAATATTCCTAGCCGACGAATTGAGAACCTATAATTTTGAAGGAATTTTCTTTCAAGTCCTGACCGTTGAGGAGTTGCACCTTCCGTCATCAGCGCAGCCACATGAAATTATGATTATCAGACGCAAATACTTGAACAGCTTCTGAAAATGTATGGAAAACGTTATGTGCGCCTATGATATTCGAGGGTTGCCCTCAATTTCTCAGAGTTCCCATCATCAGAAACTGACTTGGTGACATTGGGACCACCTTGGGAGTATACCTTTTCAAACAAAAAAATAATTTTGAAAATCGGTCCAGAATTGTCGGAGATATGCGCGGACACACATAAAAAAAACATACGAATAGAGAACCTACTTCCTTTTTAGAAGTCGGTTAAAAAGAGACATTTATTTTTGACGTGTTAAAGTGCTTTCACAACCAATTTACAACAAATATTAAAATCTGTGATTAAAATAGATATCATAATTTTTTATTTTAATTCATCTAACACCAAATTGAACCATTTTTATGTTGATTGATATACTGTACCTATACACAACACACATTCCAGACTTTTTTCAAAGCCGTACGCGTGTACTTACTTACTATAAAATTATGTCACTTAAAATAATAATCGTATAAATGATCAAATTTTTCAACCGTAGTTCAACGCTCGAAATGCCCGTGTGTGCGTTCGTCGGTGTTATCGCTGCACACAAACATAGAAATTGCCTAAAGTTCCGCAGGTCTTGTCTGTACAAGGCCCCTTAACACAGGTTTTAACAAGCGAAATGTTTGACGTTTCCAGCCTCATTGTCTCAGCGCTTTACTGATCGTCGCTATTGTATTGTACAGTTCGTATTCAGGACTGTGAAAACTGTGTCTTGTCTCAGAAAGAGTAACCTCAACTAAATCATTTTATTCACTGACAAGGAGACGTGAGAACTTTCAAAAGTGTCTGTAAGACACATAAAATGCCACTTCCAAGACAGTAGAAACACTATTGCTACGTGTACACCAGCGCCCCCACCTTCATGTAAATCAAATTCAGGCAGGCTCTAAACATTTGTTGTTGAAGGCTCGAGGCTCGTACGCCGCAGAGGGTGCCCTTAGAGCGCTGTCACTTATTTTGCGCACAACTTACAGTTAGGTGTGAAAATGTAACCAATAGACTATCATAATGTTCGCATTTTAAATAATAAGTAACTACTTAATACCTACTTGCATTATTAGACCACATAAAACATATTTTTCGTACCACTTGCTCAAAAAAGTGACATTCTATGCCACAAAAAGCGAACATAACTATAGTCATTTTTTAATCTGTTAAAAATAGGGAAAGAAAATTGTACTGAATTTCATTCATCCTCTAGGGGGAGAATGTGATTTAAATTTGGAAAAAGAAAATTGTACTGAATTTCATTCATCCTCTAGGGGGAGAATGTGATTTCTATCAATAATTGGACCAATGTTTCGAATGTTAACTTTTACTTTTAATTGTCAATAACTACACATATAATAAATCTGTAGAAAAAATAATTTTGTACATTGAAAATATTTAAAAATGGAATTGTCAGGGTGTTATAGTATAACCAAAAGAACTCATTTCCAGCATTTTTAGAATTTTTGTCTGTTTATCTGTTTGTCTGTTTCGATGACTAAGCATCACGTAAAATTTACGAAACGAATGTAGGTAACTTTTAAACATAAATATTGTGCGTAACTTGGGGTATTACTTAGTCTTTGTTTCATCGTAATCGGTGCTCTCTATCAAAAGATATTTGAATTTATAGTTTTCAAGAAGAACTTTATCATTATGATCATGAATGAGACATGCACCGACATCTATTAAACGAATATGGTACTTATTAATAAATGCCTTCAAAAGATAACTTTAAAAAAGTTATGATAGCTTAAAGTACTCTGTAGGTAAGTAGTCTAAATGACGCTGCTTTCAAAGTCTACTTTAGTCTACATAGCCTAAACCCTATAGTGTGATTGATCGCTTTCCATGCATTCAATTTTAGCAGTTTATCTTCGTCTTCGATAGATGGTGTTGTTCATTTGATGCCATTTTCTGAACCGCGGTGTTAATTAAAAATATGTTCCGTGAATAGTCATCAAATAAAAATTGACTAATTACACAGTATAAAAATGGGTTCCGTTGTCTATATGGAACCCTTAAAGTTTCGCCATGTCCGCATGCCTGTCTGTCTGTCCGTCCGTCTGCACCATGTCCGCACTATTGCTCAGGGACTCTTAGTACTAGGAAGCTGTAATTTAGCATGAATATAGATGAGTTACGCCGTAAAATAAAGTCCCGCAAAATATATTTTATTAGGGTATCTCCAGTACCTACACATAAAAGAGGGGATGTTTTTTTTTTGCGAATCCCATAGTGTGGGGTGTCGTTAGATAGGTCTTTGAAAGAGATTGTGAGTTTGCTCAAACACTTTTTCGATCAAGGGATTCGTTTGTGATATATTAAGCTATAAAGTGCAAATTTAGTTAGACTCAAGTCAGGCTACATACACCACCCGTCGGGGCTGAGGGTCCCGTCGGGGCTGAGGGTCCCGTCGGGGCTGAGGGTCCCGTCGGGGCTGCGGGTTGTTTACCCTCTTCTTATTTTCTACAGCGTCTGTAAATTAACGCAGGGCGATGATTTAATGTACTTTTGTCTAAGGGACGCATTTTAGTTTTCGACAACCACGCGAACGAAGTCGCGGGCACAGCTAGTTTTTAATAAATGCTTATCTCATATTATTATTGTGTTAATTTTTTCGCAAATGGTACGAATAGTAGAGTATTTTCCTCGGTGATAAAGCTGTCTTAGTCTTGGGTGAACTTAAATCCCTCGCTACACTCAGGACTCGTCTTTTTTCGCGACAGAAGACACTGCTTTATCCCCTTGGTTAATAATCTACTATTTAGCAGCCGAGCATTACTTCCTTCCCTACCTTATTATGTTTGTTTTATTAATGTGCTTGAATGTTGTTGGTTACAGGGCGGCACACAGCTGGGCTCGCCGCTGCGCGTGGAGCAGCTCGGTCAGACCTTCGTGCCTTTCCAGGTGTTTATGGACTACCTGCAGGGACTCTCCACCACCTCGTACAGGTCAGTCACGCTCGCTGCTCGCATCCTGGCTAATGATTTAGCTTTTATGGCATAAAAACTCATTTGACACCGACTCTTGCTATTGAAAGGAACCTGTGTAGGCGTAGTTTTAATAAAAAAAACCGGCCAGTTTTGTTTTAGCTGCGAGTTGCACTCGCACAAAATGGGTTCCGTAAGAAATTAAACAACGTTAAAACTTATTCATAAGACATTTACAATCGAGAGCAAGGCAGCGTCAGGTAGTAAAATAAGCTATTTGAATCTGATCACTGATGGCACAGACAAACACGTACAACCTATCATCTACATCAATGAATAGCTGGTATCAAAACAAATATAGGGAGACCTAGCGCTCCGCCAGACCTACGTCATTTTATAAAACTTGACACTGACAAAAACAATATGATTCTGTTTAGTGTTTAGTCAACATGGAACCCTTATAGTTATGCCATGTCCGTCTGTCTGATTGTGCCCTAAAGTTAAGATTAATAAATAACGTTTTTCTGTCTGTCTGTCCGTCCGTCTGCACTATTTCTCAAAGACTCTTAGTACTACAAAGCCGTTATTTGGCATGAATATACAAATGAGTTACGCCGACAAAGTGCTAAAATATTTTTTTTTTGTGTATCTCCAGTACAGTAAAAGTAAAGTAGGGATATGTTTTTTACTCGCAAAGTCCATAGTTAGACCAGGGTCGATAATTTTTGAAACCAATAAAAATTACAGTAGGATGAAACCCATTAGAAAAGGAGGGTAATATGATCAAAATGAAAGGAAAAATAAATTACGGTCGATCTGAGGTCGGGAAGTGGGGGTGGTTTTAAGGGGGGAAAGCGGTTTATTTCGATTTCCGGCAAAACTACAAGTCCTATGGAAAAAAATGTGATGGCAAAGTTGTAGAGAATAAAAAGATCTACAACTTTGATTTTAACACTTTTTTCACATAACCTCAAAATTTAGGTGAAAAATTCAAAAAACCAAGTTTTTGGTTTTTTATTTATATCTTTTTCAACAAAAAAAAAAATTATTCTACGAAATTTGGTGAAAACTTACCTTATTATGTCCCAAATACACTGTAATTTATTTGATTTTAAATATTTATTTTTTCGGCTTATTTTAACTTAATATCAAAAAAGCAACCCTAATTTTCAATCGAAAATTCTGCGTCAAAATATCAGCTTTTTTTAAAAAGTCGGTGGGCGTTGTGTTCCTTATAATCTCTACTTTCTGATGATGACCTAATACTGGTCAAGACGAATCATACAAGCCCAAACTCGATGGGGTTATGTTGTTCTAGAATTGAGTTCCTATGGCCACTTTCCTCCTCCATCATCAGACCCTGAATACCATCTAGAGATAAAGTACTCGTCAAGACGAATCATACAAGCCCAAACTCGGTGAGGTTATGTCGTTTTATAATGGAGTTCCTATGGCCACCTTCCTGCTCCATCATCAAACCCTGGATACTATCTAAAGACCAATTAATACTCGTCAAGACAAATCATACGAGTCCAAACTCGATGGCGTAATGTCGTTTCATAACGGATTTCCTATGGCCACCTTCCTGCTCCATCATCAGACCCTGGAAACTATCTTAAGACGAATCATACGAGCCCAAACTCGATGGGGTTATGTCGATTTATAACGGAGTTCCTATGGCCACTTTCCTGCTCCATCATCAGACCCTGGATACTATCTTAATACCAAATACCGGTCAAGACGAATCACACGAGTCCAAACTCGATGGGGTTATGTCGTTTTATAACGGAGTTCCTATGGCCACCTTCCTCCTCCATCATCAGACCCTGAATACCATCTAGAGATAAAGTACTCGTCAAGACGAATCATACCAGCCGAATCCCGGTGGTGTTCTGTCGATTTATAACGGATTTCCTATGGCCACCTTCCTGCTCCATCATCAGACCCTGGGTACAATCTAAAGGCCAAATACTCGTCAAGACGAATTATACGAGCCCAAACTCGATGGGGTAATGTCGTTTTAAGACAGGGTTCCCATGGCCACCTACCTGCTCATCATCAGACTCTGGATACCATCTAGAGATAAAGTACTCGTCAAGACAAATCAAACAAACCCAAACTCGGTGGGGTTATGTCGTTTTATAACGGATTTCCTATGGCCACCTTCGAGCTCCATCATGAGGTCAGCTCCATCTCACCATAATATTGCATTGTCTCGTGATATCTATATGTGTGCAAAATTTGAGCTCAATCGGTTGAAGATATCTGCTTCAAAATTGACTTGCAAGATTTGGGGCGAACATACAAACATACATTGCAAGTTAAATAAAAGCTTTTAATAAAAGGAAAAGTATCACAACTAAGTTGGCTTTACAAGTTGGTCGTCCTTTTCGACCAACTTATAAAATAAGAATAAGAATAATTTATTTAAGAAAAAAGGTAATACAATATAAGGTGTACATTTAGGCACAGTGTTGCTTCACATACAAAGTTATAATTAGTACTTATAAGTAAACTACAACTAAAATATATTATATACCACTTTTTGTAAGTCTTAAGTTACAAAAAGTGGTAATTTAAACTTCAAATCTTTATAATATAGCGACCTGCCCGATCTAGGTTTATTTAAACTTGTGTTTCAGGCCATCACTTTACGTCGCATAATTTAATTAATACAATAAAATTATTAAATAAAATAAATCTAATAACAACTTTATGAACAAAATATCAAAATGATACAAAAAATAAAAACACTAAAACTAGCTTAACTATAATTATTATGATATTATGTACAATTAGATACAAAGTAAAACAATCATAATCAAACGGCAACTTCTAGAAGTTTTTCTGTGTCTGTGTAATTGAGTGACGCCAAATATTCGGATATCATGACACTACATTTTTTATAGCTGTTATAGAAGTTGTACTTATGTAAAATGTACTTGTATAAAATATTTTCCTATACATAATGTATGGAATCAGGTAGGCGTTATCGTTCGGAGGCAGGTAGGTTAATCAGTTTAGTAAGTTCACATATTTTGATGGGCAACCACGGAACCCTACATTGTGCGTAGTTCGACATGCACTTGGCCGGTTTTGTAGATAATTTTATGATGTACAACTTTTGTATATAATATTTTTGATAAACTTTACCGTTTTCGAGAAAATTTCAAAAATCGAAAATTGACCTTTGACCTTGAATAACTTTTTTAGCACACATCGGATCGATGGGGACTTTATTTCTACTGTCGGAGTTTTTTTTTTTTTTAACAAAAATAGCACCCTTCAGTTCCACATTAAGCGACAGTACAGGCTGTTTAGTTTACTGGCACGTAAAAAAATTAACAAATAATTTTATCTGTTTTATTTTAGCCCTTCGGCGTATAACCTGCTGGAGCACAACTGCAACCACTTCAGTGAAGAAATAGCACAGTTCCTGTGCGGCGCAAACATTCCCAAGCACATCGTGGCGCAGCCTGAGGAGCTGCTGGCGCCAAGCACGCGCGCCGCCGTGCAGGGGCTGCTGGACAACCTGGTGCCGCACACCGCGCAGGTATCTACTGTCACCTGTGTGGCGCAAACGTTCCCAAGCACATCGTGGCGCAGCCTGAGGAGCTGCTGGCGCCAAGCACGCGCGCCGCCGTGCAGGGGCTGCTGGACAACCTGGTGCCGCACACCGCGCAGGTATCTACTGTCACCTGTGTGGCGCAAACGTTCCCAAGCACATCGTGGCGCAGCCTGAGGAGCTGCTGGCGCCAAGCACGCGCGCCGCCGTGCAGGGGCTGCTGGACAACCTGGTGCCGCACACCGCGCAGGTATCTACTGTCACCTGTGTGGCGCAAACGTTCCCAAGCACATCGTGGCGCAGCCTGAGGAGCTGCTGGCGCCAAGCACGCGCGCCGCCGTGCAGGGGCTGCTGGACAACCTGGTGCCGCACACCGCGCAGGTATCTACTGTCACCTGTGTGGCGCAAACGTTCCCAAGCACATCGTGGCGCAGCCTGAGGAGCTGCTGGCGCCAAGCACGCGCGCCGCCGTGCAGGGGCTGCTGGACAACCTGGTGCCGCACACCGCGCAGGTATCTACTGTCACCTGTGTGGCGCAAACGTTCCCAAGCACATCGTGGCGCAGCCTGAGGAGCTACTCGGACGCTGTTGCCTTGAAGAAAATGAAAATGTCAACTGCGAAAATGGTAACATTTTCCCGTTGAGGTTGAAGTTTCCGTGGTTATGGTTTCCGTTTATCCTCAGGGACCTGTTCCCACCGCAGTTTTAAGCCATAGCCCTAGTAATTTCCTACTACATACGGAATGGACTCTCAAAATAGGGTATTTTACCAAAAAATTCTAATTAGTCCGTCTGTTAGATTATCGAAAAATATCGGATACGTGTTTTTTGTTTTCTCAAATTAATAAAAATTGACGAAGATGAAACCTGTCAAAGATCATGAGTGGGGGTTTTTCACGTCACTTTGTGGGTAAAAAAGTACTATCCTTGTGACGTCACACGACTTGACACGACTTTTCGAAGCACTGTATCGTCTTTATTTTTTGTTTACGTGAAAAAAGAAAAAATACGTGTTCATTATTTTTTGGAAATCTATCTGACGGACTAATTAGATTTTTTTGGTGAAATACCCCTATTGTTGAATTGTTCAAAGTGTTAGTTATGTATACGAGTGTGGGAGGGTTCATGTCCAGCCAGCACGTCATTGCAGGTTCCGGGGATGTATTGAGAGTGTAAGATGTGGTTTGCAGAATGTGAGCGATATGAGAGGCCGCGACCCGGCCCGAGAGAGCCCAAACCCGCGACACCGCGGGGACGACGGCCCGGGCCCCTCGTCTCTCTGACCACCTGAGCGAAAGAATGACAAGAAAGAAAGGGCATGCGCTATTCCTGTGAGTTCCTGCACTCCTGTAATATGACACAGAATTATACCAACTTTTTTTTCTCGCCTCATCTGTAGATACTATTTAATGTGACAGCATAATATTGTATTGTAGTGTCGGTCAACCAGCAGCGATCGATAGTTAATAAGGCGTGTGTTTGTTATGCAGATGACGTACACAAACGGCAGCGCGCGCCACGCGCGGCAGGACAGCCCCGACTACCTCACGCTCAACTCGCAGATTGAAGAGGCCAGGTGAGTGTCATCTGCCGCAGTAGTACACCTGCCCTGTAGTTCACCTGCCCTGTAGTACACACGCCGTGTAGTACACCTGCCCTGTAGTAGCGATCTATTGTGGAGAGAGGTCTCGAGACGCAGTAGCCTCATGTAGTTCAGTGAGCTCAGCGGAGAGTGTGTAGGTCGTCGCCGCTGCAGTCGCTGGCGGCGCGCGTGTGCCGCGGCGTGGCGCTGCTGGCGGCGGGAGCTCGTGCTGTGTGCGGGCTGTGCGAGCCCGCTACCCACGTCTTATAGCAAGCTATTGTGGATAGAGTAGGTCTCGAGACGCAGTAGCCTCATGTAGTTCAGTGAGCTCAGCGGAGAGTGTGTAGGTCGTCGCCGCTGCAGTCGCTGGCGGCGCGCGTGTGCCGCGGCGTGGCGCTGCTGGCGGCGGGAGCTCGTGCTGTGTGCGGGCTGTGCGAGCCCGCTACCCACGTCTTATAGCAAGCTATTGTGGATAGAGTAGGTCTCGAGACGCAGTAGCCTCATGTAGTTCAGTGAGCTCAGCGGAGAGTGTGTAGGTCGTCGCCGCTGCAGTCGCTGGCGGCGCGCGTGTGCCGCGGCGTGGCGCTGCTGGCGGCGGGAGCTCGTGCTGTGTGCGGGCTGTGCGAGCCCGCTACCCACGTCTTATAGCAAGCTATTGTGGATAGAGTAGGTCTCGAGACGCAGTAGCCTCATGTAGTTCAGTGAGCTCAGCGGAGAGTGTGTAGGTCGTCGCCGCTGCAGTCGCTGGCGGCGCGCGTGTGCCGCGGCGTGGCGCTGCTGGCGGCGGGAGCTCGTGCTGTGTGCGGGCTGTGCGAGCCCGCTACCCACGTCTTATAGCAAGCTATTGTGGATAGAGTAGGTCTCGAGACGCAGTAGCCTCATGTAGTTCAGTGAGCTCAGCGGAGAGTGTGTAGGTCGTCGCCGCTGCAGTCGCTGGCGGCGCGCGTGTGCCGCGGCGTGGCGCTGCTGGCGGCGGGAGCTCGTGCTGTGTGCGGGCTGTGCGAGCCCGCTACCCACGTCTTATAGCAAGCTATTGTGGATAGAGTAGGTCTCGAGACGCAGTAGCCTCATGTAGTTCAGTGAGCTCAGCGGAGAGTGTGTAGGTCGTCGCCGCTGCAGTCGCTGGCGGCGCGCGTGTGCCGCGGCGTGGCGCTGCTGGCGGCGGGAGCTCGTGCTGTGTGCGGGCTGTGCGAGCCCGCTACCCACGTCTTATAGCAAGCTATTGTGGATAGAGTAGGTCTCGAGACGCAGTAGCCTCATGTAGTTCAGTGAGCTCAGCGGAGAGTGTGTAGGTCGTCGCCGCTGCAGTCGCTGGCGGCGCGCGTGTGCCGCGGCGTGGCGCTGCTGGCGGCGGGAGCTCGTGCTGTGTGCGGGCTGTGCGAGCCCGCTACCCACGTCTTATAGCAAGCTATTGTGGATAGAGTAGGTCTCGAGACGCAGTAGCCTCATGTAGTTCAGTGAGCTCAGCGGAGAGTGTGTAGGTCGTCGCCGCTGCAGTCGCTGGCGGCGCGCGTGTGCCGCGGCGTGGCGCTGCTGGCGGCGGGAGCTCGTGCTGTGTGCGGGCTGTGCGAGCCCGCTACCCACGTCTTATAGCAAGCTATTGTGGATAGAGTAGGTCTCGAGACGCAGTAGCCTCATGTAGTTCAGTGAGCTCAGCGGAGAGTGTGTAGGTCGTCGCCGCTGCAGTCGCTGGCGGCGCGCGTGTGCCGCGGCGTGGCGCTGCTGGCGGCGGGAGCTCGTGCTGTGTGCGGGCTGTGCGAGCCCGCTACCCACGTCTTATAGCAAGCTATTGTGGATAGAGTAGGTCTCGAGACGCAGTAGCCTCATGTAGTTCAGTGAGCTCAGCGGAGAGTGTGTAGGTCGTCGCCGCTGCAGTCGCTGGCGGCGCGCGTGTGCCGCGGCGTGGCGCTGCTGGCGGCGGGAGCTCGTGCTGTGTGCGGGCTGTGCGAGCCCGCTACCCACGTCTTATAGCAAGCTATTGTGGATAGAGTAGGTCTCGAGACGCAGTAGCCTCATGTAGTTCAGTGAGCTCAGCGGAGAGTGTGTAGGTCGTCGCCGCTGCAGTCGCTGGCGGCGCGCGTGTGCCGCGGCGTGGCGCTGCTGGCGGCGGGAGCTCGTGCTGTGTGCGGGCTGTGCGAGCCCGCTACCCACGTCTTATAGCAAGCTATTGTGGATAGAGTAGGTCTCGAGACGCAGTAGCCTCATGTAGTTCAGTGAGCTCAGCGGAGAGTGTGTAGGTCGTCGCCGCTGCAGTCGCTGGCGGCGCGCGTGTGCCGCGGCGTGGCGCTGCTGGCGGCGGGAGCTCGTGCTGTGTGCGGGCTGTGCGAACGCGCCGGACGCTCCCGCGACCCGCCCGACCCGCCCCCTTCCCGCCACCCGCGCCCATCCCGCCCACATCACAGGACTAGACACCCTTACTGAATGGCATATCTATTGTTATTTTTGTTTCTTTGACTGACGATTAAACAAAACTATGAAAATGATCGCGTATATTGTTTGTAGCATTGTATGTAGCTAGCTAGTCCGGCTCGAAGGACAAAAATTTAGGGAATGCAAGTAAGTGGTATCTGGTGGGTTTCGCTACGCTGCGAAGTTAAACACTCGAACAATTTCAAAGGGTGTAAGCTTTTTATTTTAGCTTTCGCTTAAATGATGTAAATGAACGTAGCCGTTATTTCTGTCCGTTATACACTGAGCTCGCGGTGCACTCACTGCGGCAATATTGTATCGCTAGGTTAGCAAAACGTGGTCTACTGCAATTATTACATCAAAACAGGAAGATTACCTTAGAATGCTGTAAAGACATCATAATATTTCAGCAAGTAGCTCGGCAAAACAAAGCCGACCATAACAGTGGTGCAACATGGCGGTCAGGGCGGGGAGTACTCGATAAACCATGGTTTAATGCTCATAATAGCTGTCATATGTGACAGGATTCGTCAGAACCAATCGTCTTGGGTGACATCCAACCCTTTATGGGTAGAATACCAATTACCATAATGTTCAGTTCATCAGTGTAATTCAAAGTCAAAATATACCAAAGTCCCATAAACTGGGGTTCAAAGTTGGCGTTCCAGTTCTGCTGATGCGAAACCTTGATGCACCCAAACTATGCAACGA
Source organism: Diarsia dahlii (assembly GCA_949775195.1). Classification (NCBI taxonomy): domain Eukaryota; kingdom Metazoa; phylum Arthropoda; class Insecta; order Lepidoptera; family Noctuidae; genus Diarsia; species Diarsia dahlii. The sequence goes on from OX459201.1 coordinate 296,355, forward strand.
CATCAGGCTTCATATCATAGATTTGGTCAGAAATATTACAAAACCACCATTGCTAAAGGAGAAAGCGTTATATTCCCGACATACCCATTATTCTAAATAACTTGCCATTTCATTTTATGACGGTGCAATTTTTCCTAAGTTTCATAATTACGATGTACAAATTCTTGAGCCAAACTTTAACCGCCTTATTAATAAAAATAGTTAAACCTGGTTTAACTTACGCTTGGTTTATCTCGCATGCCGTCACTTTCTTTTGAATATTTTTGAAGTGAGACCGGCATGCGAGATAAACCAAGCGTAAGTTAAACCAGGTTTAACTATTTTTATTAATAAGGCGGTAAAAGTGGCAAGCATTCATTCATTTGTGAACTCCATGCTTCTCGCACGGGTAACTATATGTTTGGTTGTTCACGTGTTTCAAGTGACCAATTGATGACAGAACAAGACATTACGATTACGTTTCAAGGTTTTTAGCCATAACTTCGCCTAAACGCCATTTCAATTTGTTTCGAACCTCTGGCACCCAGAATTACAGCGCCCAGAAGGGCACCCTTTGTAGTAATTACTCATAATTATGATCATATCTTTATCATGACATCAATTCCCAGTATTCCCACACATAATATAACATCAAGTCTGTAATACCCGTATAGTCAGGCCGGGGTGTACTGCATCGTGCAGCCTCATTTCGCCAGTTATGTTCAAGGCACAGGTAATAGGGAGCGAGGCTATTGCAAACAACCGGATACAAACCAGACTCCGTGGTTGCTACTGAGAAATTCATGGTGGCATAACCCAATAACCCTTTGTCCGTCCCGGGAACCAAACCTTAGGGAGAAGCTCATACTTGCGACCAGTTGACCATCGAGGAAGTCTCACACTTCCACGCGAACGAAATCGCGGGAAACAGCTAGTCATACATACAGAGTGTAAACAAACCCTTCACGAAGTCATTAACCAAGCATTATGTACATCAAACTAACTACCCCTTCGCAAAAAAAAAACTTTTGTTTTGTTGTGAAAAATCACATTTACGGTAACATCTCAATGTAGCACTCTTAAAACTTTTGCTAGTGGATGCTTTGAAAAGTAAAGGGGTCATGGAAGTAATTCAAGTAAAGTTGTAACCTGAAGAACTAGTATTAAGAAAAACAGCTGTGAATTTGGTACTTTGACCCCCTATATCTCTGTAATTAGTAAGAACAAAAATGATCGCAGTGACGGAGAGAACAATAGTGCCTTTCGGCTTCGTTAAGGGTACTTTTACACCCTTTATATGTGAAGATGTTCAAGTTAAGAGCGTCCAGAGTAAAAATAGCAATAAATAATTTAAAAATAATATAAACTATGGCAGTTGAGAAATGATCAGTCGCTACTGACAGCGCCTGTACAAAAACATGACGTACTGAGTTGTGGGGGTCATACTCATATATGCAGTCGCCCATCTCAAATACTGGTATTCAGCTGCACCCGATTAGACCGGAAGCTCACCTCAACATGGTTGGGAAAAGGCTAGGCAAATGATGATGACATTCTCTCAACCGCCAAGGCAAATTTGAGTTAAAGAGATAACTAAATATAGATAGTAGCTTTTTAGTACCTACATAGTAGTCACTCATGTGCTATGCAATTACATAATACTATACAACGCAACGATATTTTTACAATCTTCTGCAGCTTCCACAATAATTCTTCAAGGTCACGCACTTTAATTATTCAAGGTCAAAGGTCAAATAATAATTAAAATAATTTATTTATTCAAATGAGACAACAGTGATCCAAGTATCAATTATTCACATTTTGCTCGTTAACAGTGAGTGTTATCACAAAATTAGCTTTGAGTTAAATTGTAAATCTTAAAATTGTTTGCAAAAATGTTTTACCATTTTTTTCCGACGAGTCACCGTTTCCGAGATATCACTTCTGCTATAACTTAACTTTTCGGAATAGTTATTTAAATGATAGCCAGTTTAGGCACCTCCTTCTTAATGCATATATCGCATCGTCTATTTGTCTATGCATCTCGCACTGTAGTAGTCGCGAACCATTACCTACGATTTAGGAAAAACTAAAATTTTATCAGCCAAGCCAAGGGTAATTGAGAAACAGTCCCCACATGGTGCCCTACGGAGAACCAATCACCGTGACTAGCTAGGCCGCGTTATCGAGAGCAACTCATTGGATTGTTGCATGTGTGCTCTTTTGTTCGAATACTCGACATCAATTTGCCAATGTATGAAACGGAATTTCTCGTTGGTTTTGTTCACAATTATATAATCGATGGCACGGTTGGCGCAGTGGCTGAGCGATTGGACTGCTGCTCTGCGTGTCGCGGGTTCGTTCCCCGCTCGGAACAAATATTTGTATGGCCTACAGATAGTTGTTTCGGGTCTGGTCGTGTTTGTGTATGTGAGTTTAGATGTTTGTAACCGCACCCACGATACAGGAGAAATTCCTAGTGTGGGCAACGTTTTTTTTTTTTAATCAAACTTAAACTGTAGAATCGTATCCAGATCGATATTGCTAGCGATGATGGGTGAAGTGGTTCGGTAGGCAGTGAGCCGTGACGGTGTGTGTTGTCGCAGAGTGACGTCGCAGGAGCTGGACGCGCGCCGCAGCACGCTGGCGGAGAAGCTGGCGCGCAAGGAGCGCCGCCGGGACAAGAAGCGCAAGAAGATGCAGCGCGAGCGCGGCGACGACGCCGACGACGGTGAGTGGACGGTGACCTTCACGCGACCTGCTACCCGAGCACACAGCACAACGTGTTCTAACTAACAGCTTTGTAAATGACAGAACTGCTGTGTGCTCAACGTGTTTTCCTAACCTGTATCCATTCCATGCCACGTCAAACCATCCAACCAGCATCATTCCATCTATACCTCTCTATACTGCTATGTGTAGAGGACGCGCCGTGGAGATCCCATGCTCCATGCTCTACCAGTAGCGCCGCCATACTTACTGAGTGCAGAACAGCCATTACATTCCCTTGCTTATCGCAGAAAACCTTTATTCATCAATGTCATCATATTACCAATAATATAAAAACGTAATACTAAGACTAACATTTGAAATCATCTATCGTATCCTCTTGTTCGGCGGAGGGGAAAACAGTACCTTCTACATATCCTATGAAGACGAAGAGCACTCTCGCGATTTCTATCTTAGTGATACGCTGACCCATAATTCAGGTGAACACTATAAAATGACCACGAGCACTAACATTCACTTTATTCACTATTAGGTATATCTGTAAATATTACCTGAAAATTTACTAATTTCCTATGATAATTTATAAGAAAAAAATCATAGCGTCCGTTTCGCGATAACATTTAAATAGGTACATCAAGCAAGTAACAGTTGTACTTCAGTTTCGATCACTTGGCGTACTCTGCATGGGAGAAAGAGACAGGTAACACGACAATGAACAGGTAAGAGATACAATTTAGCGTCTTTAGGTTTCATTTATTCGCTGCTTCTTCAAATCGATGCTGTGTTTGAAAACACAAATGATTAAGTTGTCGCGTGATTGTGGCTGAGATGAGATTGCGACTGGATTTTGATGTTATTTTTTATACACTTGGCATCACAGCGATCCTATATCGCGCTTTTATCGCGAGCTTATTATTCACGGCGTAACACTTTATATGCATCAACGCGTAGACAGACTGACACCTCTTTGTATACCCAAGTGCTGAGCTCGATGTCGATACAGCCAATCAATAAATAATCTGTCAGTCAGCAAAAATACTTCATCGTGTGGTTATTGCCTTACCTAGAGTTTTGATGCCGCCCATGGACCTCTGAATTGGCTTTACACGTGATATAATTATACAACACGCACTCATATGAATCTGAAAGATTAGATGTGCATGTCTCGAGTTCTACTCGGAATCTAATAATAAAGAAAGAAAGCAAAAAATCCTTTAATAAAAATCGCGTTTGTTGTATGGGACCCTCCCTTAAATATGTATTTATTTTTATTTTTGGTATTTGTTGTTATAGCGGCAACAGAAATACATAATTTGTGAAAATTTCAACTGTCTAGCTATCGCGGTTCTTGAGATACAGACTGGTGAGTTGGTGGCAGACAGACAGACGGACAGCGAAGTCTTAGTAATAGTGTCCTGTTTTTATCCTTTGGGTACGGGTACGGGGTGGGTGGGTACGTATGTTAGGGTTCCGTTGTCGGGTCGGAGGACTTTTTCTTTCTGCTGAGGAACTTACTACCCTCTTTTACCTCTCGTAGCCAAGGTCGGGTCTACATAACCCTAGATGACCCACTCCCAAGCGCGTGCCGACGACGTTGACGGAAACCTGAACAAGGGACCCTCTGAACCCTTCCCTGTAGCAAGCATTTGGTGGTGAATTCACGCTAACAGGACTCATCCTGTCAAAAATCATCATGTTGTTCGGCACAAAATGTTGATTCTTAATTCTGATTGGCGAATCAGTAGGTTTACTAAACGGTTGAAGTGCGTAGTATTTTTTTGGTATTTTTGTGTGTGACATTTAGGCTGCATTCCTTTACCGTCATTTTGTAATGTAACCCTTAACTAATTTGATCGTAAACATGTGATCGAGTGCGCTATTTATTGTGAGTGCGGTCAGTTGAACGCTCCACAAGTAGGCGGGACGCGGGACGCGACTCTAACCGACGGCGACGGCTAGGAGCAACGACCACCACATGCTGCGCTGATGGATCCCACGTGTTTAGTAGCTTAACGAATCTGTCACCATCGGAGAATAGCTCGTAGACACTACACACATAGTACTTCTGTTGAGTATCATTCGTCTTAGCACGTGGGATAATGTACCGCTCAAGTAACCCGCCGCGATCAGAACAAGAGCGCTGCTTACGAGCATCTGATGCTGCTCGGGACAGCTGATGTTATGTATGCCACTGGGACTCGCAGATCGCGGAGACGGCGTGTTTACAAAACGAATAGGAACACGTTAAGAGGAGTAGAGCGGTACCCGATCGCGCTCCCGGCGTAATTATAAATATAATAGTGTTGCGGAGGCGAGCGCCTGGCGCGGCGCCAGCAGGCGCGCGGCATTCCTCGCGCGGACAGCAGCGCCGCCGCACGCCGCACTCGCACGCGACAGGTACGCCGCACGCACGCGCCGCACGCCGCACTCGCACGCGACAGGTACGCCGCACGCACGCGCCGCACGCCGCACTCGCACGCGACAGGTACGCCGCACGCTCACGCCGCACGCCGCCACACGCGCAGCGCGCTACGCCGCCCTTCTTCAGTTTATTTATGTTGCGGCTATTTCCGCGCCGGCTCGAGAGCGTGCGCCACGTTGTGCAAACCCAACATTTTTTATCCTATCGCAATTTAATGTGTTTCCCATCTTAGTGATTTATTTGGCTTCCTAAAATACTCCGTGTCGGACACGTTATTTATATAAACACTTTCGTCTTAGTCGCGCGACTCGACAAACTTTGAGGTTAGTAACTAACCTTTTGAAATCTGGAGTAAGCGAGTATTCTCCTGCTAATTGTTTAATATCTTCTCTAAAACGAATGTCCCACACTTGTGTTCTCCAAATCCATATTATAGCAAGTGCATAAGTGCCGCTCAGTAGCTCTCGCTTCGGGATTTCAAATTGGTTCCCTGAAGTTTCGGCGGTCGCACTGAGCTCGCCATGCGGGCTGCGGTAGGTGGCAATGCTGACGCTCGTGTGTTGTGCAGACATGGCAGAAGCAGTGGAGACGGCGGGCGCGCCCGAGGAGCTGTCGCGCGCAGGGCCCAGCTCGGACTCGCTGGCGGCCGAGGCGGACGAGCGGCACCAGGAGGAGCTGCGCAAGCGCGCGCGCGACCCGCCCATCGTGTTCACCGACATCGACGTGAGTACCGCAGCACTAGCCGCGTTTGTTTGGTGCACGGGATCATGTTTGGCTGAAGGTTACCTACTGCTGTCTGCCAACGTCAGTCTCGCTACTAAACACTGCGCTTCCACACCCGAAGCCTGATTTACCCATTAGGAACTGCTGACACCCGAAGCTTGTATCTGATCATTCAAATCATTTCAAAACCATCAGCTATGTCTGCAAACGCTTGTGCAGTTATCATTCTCGTAACACTTACAAACGACTGTTGTATTGAACGGAAAACTTCTGTACCTAAATAAACTTGATTTTTCATGAGTCCGATGACTCCCTGTTCGATGACTCACACAAACACATGCCGTAGGCTGTAAATTTGTATTTAATGTTTATGAGCGATGCTTGTTGCACTGTCGCCAGCTTTATTACTATTATGGCAAATCGATGAGCATTACATGCTTCTCGAAGGTTCTCGACTGTCGTGTGTACAAGATGGTCACTGGTCAGCGCGCAGTGGCACGTGGGCGCCGGATGTGATGCTGGAGGGAATGTTTACGTTCCGCACTGACACATTGTGTGAGTGTACCGTCACGTAGCGCGTAGGGAGACATGATGGTCGCCACTCCAACGCTATGTCACGCGCTATTGCAATTTATTGCCTCGCCTGTGTTATTAAGGGATAATGACCAGACAGCACAGGAGACGTAATGCTGCATTACAAACTGGTTCATCATGATGCTTCAAAATATCACCTTATGGAACTGATATTGTGTGTTATTATAAGAGTGCACATATACCTACTAATTTCGGTCGGAATAATCGATTCGGCAGCATTTGTTGAATAACAATAAGCCGACTAGTAGCAATTACATTACAAATTCGGTTTTCGTGAGTGGGCAAACTTCGTTCGTATTCTACCACCGTTGAAGCTTGTACAATTCAAACCGAGGCACTTTTTTTTCATAGTTTGCCTCGCGACTGTGCGTTTTGACAGATTTTATTCGAAATGCTTGTTGTTGCTGACGCAGGTCGTACAGGAGTTTGAGAAGCTGTCCAAAGAGCTGGAGGGCGTGGCGCTGTCGGCGGAGGAGCGGCAGAGCCTGGACGAGCTGCAGCAGTACCTGGTGCAGGGCGAGGGCAGCTGGGTGCTGGGCGACGACTTCCTCGCCTTCATAGGTACGTGCGGTGCTCTTACGTAGCGCTACTTGTAACGGTCGCTCGGAGACCTTTTTTTCTCTATATGGAATTCTTCAATGGATTGCCTCCACCCTGAAAGACCTGAAGAGACCCTTGAGTTATAAGTCGAGCTCCACGATAACTGACAAATGCTTGCACTGACTGGACGGGTCCACTCAAATCTGTGTGGTGCTTTCTTCAAAAGACCATCTCAGACACTAATTTGCATAGTCTTCATGTGTGTATTATACCAAGATTATGTCTGTACCTTGAACATATTGTAAACCCAAACGATTTTAAAAGAGTGTCCATGAAGTTTCTTGCCATTCTTCTCATGAGACCAACGCTTTGGAATGGGCAACTACAGTACAATCACGAGTTATTATGCCTTGTGACTGGGACTGTAGCTTAGTTTATTTAGCTTCAGGAGAGCTTCAGTGGTTGCTTGGGACGTCGCTTGGTAAAGGTTTTTGGCAGTTTTGTCATACAAAAGTATGTCAGGCCTTTGCTGGGTGGCGGCTTGAGTAATCGTTGGATATCTCTGAGTGCCGCAGTTAGTTTAATTCGACTATTCAAAAGTGCCTGTAACGGCCTACTTGAAATAAATGCTTTGACTTTGACTTTGAGGACAGCGGAGTGAACGTGTCAGACTCGTACTGCGTAAAACCACACCGTTTTTGTCTCGCACACTTGGGTCGCGGGGTAGCGGTATCTTATGCGACTTTTACTGCTCTGCACTGGACTAGTGTCGGCTCCATTGACCTGCGAGCCTCGACCAGGGGGAAATTGTACGTCATTACGAGTACTTGATCGGGGGGCACGGCAGTGCCCCCGCCGAGTCGAGCGCGAAGCAAACACTGCCGTACCATCCTTTACTGGAACCATTTCGCCGCATTTTCAGGCCCCTATTTGAGAACCTCTGGATAAGACCAGAACGCTGAAACTTTCGTCATCTAGTAAGCTATAAAATCACACTTAAAATAAAAAGATTCAAGTCTGTAGGTCATTTAGTTCCGAAGTTAAGCGAAAGCAAAGTTTCGCATTTATGACACTCACTCACTCACTCATGATCATCAAAATAGAACTAGTACTTCCCATAAACTCAGGGATCTGAAATTTGGTACAGAGTGAGGGTTTAATGGCCACATAAAGGGAAAACTATAAAAAGTAGGATAATCGAAAATAAAAATAAAAAAACTACTACAAAAAAAAATTGTTTTAAATAAGAAAATCTAATAAAATAAATTAATATGCCGCCCGCCCACGTTTCTACAAAAAGAAGTGAAATCCCAACAAAAACATTCTGTAAAAAACTAGCCAAGTCTCGATGGAGCTGCTTGTTTATCTCTAAAAAGTAACGAAATCTAGACAAAGTCGTGCAAAGTCTAAGGTTCCTTACTGCGATTTCTTTATTATTGTAGTTAATGTTGTGTGACTTGGCCGGTAGTTACAACAGATATAACAATACGTGTAAGCAAAATTGACTTGTACTCACTAACGTTTATAGAATGTTCAACGGCCAAGTCACACAACATTAACTATAATAATAAAGAAATCGCAGTAAGGAACCTTAGACTTGGCTCGACTTTGTCTAGATTTCGTTACTTTTTAGAGATAAACAAGCAGCTCCATCGAGACTTGGCTAGTTTTTTACAGAATGTTTTTGTTGGGATATAATTTACAAAATTATATTCATTAATTTATAAGTTTTAACAGTTTATCGACTAAACTGCCTTGCAAACTGGCTAATCAAACACGGTTAACGATCTTTTGTCTTCGAAGCTAATAGGAGTTTTGTTGCATGTCCCAGGGCGCGTGCTGACGGACCCTGCGTGTGCGGACGCGCGCGTGTCAGCACTGCGCTGCCTGGCGGGCGGCGCGCTGCGGGACGACGTGGCGCTGCTGCTGCACCAGGACAGACGCACGCACGCGCTGCTCAACTACGCCGCAGCCGTGGACACGCACCCGCCCGCAGAGCAGCTGGCGCTCGCGCTCTTCGTACGTATCACTAACATACACCTTCACGTGCCCGCACTGCGCTGCCTGGCGGGCGGCGCTCGCGCTCTTCGTACGTATCGAGGACCGAAACGATCACTCAGCCTCTGCCCTACGACCGTTCTCTGGTCTCATTCATTCTTTCAACATATTCTTCCCATCGAAAACGTCTAACATTATGATTTTAATAATGGGAACTTATTCAAAAATTACCTTTTTGCCAATGAATAAGACGCTTTCTGCGTCTCGCTGTGTAACTTGAGAGCTCGTGTAATACAATGTATACTCGTTGGTTCGGCAGCTGTGCAACCTGTTCGAGAACATCTCGTCGTCGGAGTGGCTGCTGTACATCAGCGAGTGGGAGCACAACGGCCAGCCGCTGTCCAACATCCGCGCCACCACTAAGGTACGCCACACCATCATACTACATACTTCGTTAGAGACACTCATCAACTTCCTGCCCTTTATAACTGCGCCGTTCATCTGCAGTTGTTCACACATACACAACATTTTTTTGAGACTTTTCCGTGAAGTATCAAAGCATGTTGATGAAATGCTGTTTGCGTCCAATTGTATATAAGGGCAATACGTATACAATCATTTATTCAGTCATATCTAGCGTTGAAAATTTCGAAAGTTTCAATTTGTTTTTTACCCGGTAAAATACAAATTCTCGTTTTTTTCCGTATTTTACGAAAGTTGCAGTGAAAAATTCACAGTACGAATCTTACGGAAAAATACGGAAATCTTTCGAATGTTGCATTGAAATTTTCACTTTTTTCGTATTTTACGAAAGTTGCAGTGAAACATTCACAGTACGAATTATTGTACTACTAACAAATTGTTTTGCACAGTTAATTTAATTTAATTTTTTAATACATATGTATTTTTACCCGACTACGGCAAAGCCAAAGGAGGGTTATGATTTTGACTGGCTATGTATGTATGTATGTATGTTTGTATGTATGTATGTGTGTATCTTCATCTGTTCCCTCATAGCTTCTAATCTACTTATCGGAACTCGGCTTAAGAGGTATCGTTAGAACCGTCTTAATTTTCCGCTGAACATAGGCTACGTGACGTGTCACAAAAAGCGATTTGGCGCCCTCTAGCGGTCAAAAAGTAAGGCTTGAAAAATAAAAATGGAGATAAACACGCCGTGTTTGGTATCATTTAAAAGGGCCTCACTTGTACATTTCCAAAATATTGCTCAAATTTAAAATCACGCCCTCTAGCGGACAAAAAGTCAAGAGTAAAAAAATATATTTAACACCAAAATTGCTTAATAAAAAAAAAGTAAAAAACTAAAACCCGACTACGACAAAAAAAACGACGCTGAAAAAGTATGAAACAAGATTTTCAGGATAGAACAAAAAGAAAAGCCGTAGTCACACGTTATAGGTACCAACCTAAACACTTTAATACCGTGTGACTACGGCTTTTCTTTTTGTTCTATCCTGAAAATCTTGTTTCATACTTTTTCAGCGTCGTTTTTTTTGTCGTAGTCGGGTTTTAGTTTTTTACTTTTTAACCCTACTAACATAGTTCAAGTTCTTTGTTATTACTACCACCCACGTACCTACATACCACCCACGTACCTACCACCCACCTACCTACCACCCACTTACCTACCACCCACCCACCTACCTACCACCCACTTACCTACCACCAATCTACCTACCACCCACCTACCTACCACCCACCTACCTACCACCCACCTACCTACCTACCACCCACCTAACTACCATCCACCTACCTACCTACCACCCACCTACCTACCTACCACCCACCTACCTACCACCTACCTACCTACCACCCACCTACCTACCACCCACCTACCTACCACCCACCTACCTACCACCCACCTACCTACCACCCACCTACCTACCACCCACCTACCTACCACCCACCTACCTACCACCCACCTACCTACCACCCACCTACCTACCACCCACCTACCTACCACCCACCTACCTACCACCCACCTACCTACCACCCACTTACCTACCACCCACCTACCTACCACCCACCTACCTACCACCCACTTACCTACCACCCATCTACCTACCACCCACCTACCTACCACCCACCTACCTACCACCCACCTACCTACCACCCACCTACCTACCTACCACCCACCTAACTACCATCCACCTACCTACCTACCACCCACCTATTTACCACCCACCTACCTACCTACCACCCACCTACCTACCACCTACCTACCTACCACCCACCTACCTACCACCCACCTACCTACCACCCACCTACCTACCACCCACCTACCTACCACCCACCTACCTACCACCCACCTACCTACCACCCACCTACCTACCACCCACCTACCTACCACCCACCTACCTACCACCCACCTACCTACCACCCACCTACCTACCACCCACCTACCTACCACCCACCTACCTACCACCCACCTACCTACCACCCACCTACCTACCACCCACCTACCTACCACCCAGCTACCTACCACCCACTTACCTACCACCCACCTACCTACAATCCACCTTCCTACAATCCACCTACCTTCCACCCACCTAATTTCTCACCGTTCAAATCTTCCCTGGACTGCCACTTATATTTTAAAACAAACATTACCCAAATCGGTCCAGCCGTTCTCGTGTTTTAGCGAGATTGATTTAAAACATGAAAGATTCCTGTTTTTTTCGAATCTTTCGTATTATTCGAAAAAAACGTGAAATTTACATTGGCCAATGTTCTTGAAACTTACGAAACTTACATTGAAAAATACAACGGCAATTGCAAGAAACGGGAATCTTTTATTGCAATTTTCAACGCTAGTCATATCAGAATAGCACGCGTGAATCTTGGCGCTTGGTGGAAACGGATCCTGTTGAGCCAAGTCTACCGTATTCCATCACTAGCCATGTTGTATCTATATTACCAGGTTGGCATTCTATTATAAGACAACCACTGGTAGTGTCCTAAATTCGTAATGTTCACTTGAATGGTCACTTGAAAGACGTGTTGCTTTATTGGTATCAGTCTGTGCCATGCATCAGCTAACCAGCCAGGCAAGCAGGCGGTGAGTACTGAGTGATACAGTAAGTAATGTGTGCAGGTGTGCGTGCACAGCTGCCTGAGCGCGGACCTGGCGCTGCGCGACGTGGGCACCGCGCTCATGCACAACATCGCCACCAAGGAGGTAAAGACCGTGGTCTGTATCCTGCTCTATCACTGTAACACTCTCGAACGTGTCTGTGTGGCACGTCCGCCACGCAACTATGTCAACTTATACAGCAACAATATTAATTACACACAAATATACGTTACATTTAAAGGCTGCAGACGTAGCGTGGTTGATGAGTGACACGGTTAGCTTTATAAACAGGCTGGCTGGTTTAACGTGGGATATCATAACATCTAAATTTTAATGAATCTGTCTGTCTGATAAATACATAGATAGTCTCAGTTGGAAGTGCCGGCTGCGTAGTACAGATAGTACCCTCTGCTCAAATATAAGGAGTATTCATTCATTGAAGCCTTGCGCCTGACTGAAGCAACAGTATTCTCACATTGCTCATCTTAAGACACTCGTTTTTCTTTACGACATATCTCGTTTTTGTTTTATTTTTTTTTATACACAGCTTTTATTCATTGAATGATCATGTGTGATCAAATGCTAGATCTAGTCGAACGAAATAAATTATATTCTTATGAAATTGTACCTCGATATAACTAGATGGCGTATGCGTCGCAAGCGATCGCACTGCTTTTTTAGTTTTATTGTTCTTTAATTAGCAAACCATCTATAAAACCATAACCAGTTTGACTGTCTTATCCACATCCTCAACCCTACTTGTATACACATAAGATCCGAATTAAAGAATCTACTAGGTACCATCTTAGGTGTTTATTACTAAACCTAGGGCGCTCGAGCCGGACTATTCGTAACCTTACACCTAACACTGAAACGTATCTCTCGTGACAACCAGCCATACTGTACTATTGTAACACCCGTATCTATAAACAAGTCAAAGTGATAAATTGAGTAAAAACGCATAATTTAAGATACAATTTTAATTCTGTAGTAGTAATTGTTTGAAGTTAGAACTGGCAAAAGATAGCTTTGCTTTCTTTCACGGTTCTTGCTTCGTCTAAAAATGTTTGCATAGGTAATTATTTAAAGTCAAGCAATTACTTTAACTTGACTATAGACACGGGTGTAAGAGTTTCTGCCTACAATATCTTTAAATCAAGATTATATTGCCACGCGCCACCATTATATCTATGTGCTAATTAACCGATAAAACTGAAGCATGGCTTCCAAAACATTCTTCAAACAAATCGTTTAACATAAAAAAAAACATTTATGTTCGTTTGTAGAACAAAACATACGCTTCATTGCGAATACGTACTCTCTTCTGCTAATCTCATCAGCTCTGTCTCAAACAACAGTGAACATAACAGAACACTGTCTGACGTTTGATGAAATTCATTATCGTCGAAATACCTTTGAATAATGAATATTGTACACCCGCAACGCAGTGCGGAAGACATTACGACTATTCACGACTGACACTGTGTCGTTGTGCCGGTGGTAGTACTAATTTATGCGTTGGTACGATGCTTAGCGCGAGTAGTGCTTGTGAGTGTCTGGCAGGACTGCCCACTTGCTAATGATACCTAATGAGACTGCGTTCTATTCAGTTTTGCGTAAACACGCCCATGTTTGGATATCCGACAGGCCCATTCATTAAGCATATTATTACTTAAGTTGTAGAGAAACTGATTGACCAACAAGGCTAAGCTTAATATTATTAAGATCAGACGCAAATATCATATTTTCAACATGTACTTAGTTAATTTAATAATTTATGTACATATTAATCAATTAATCTGCAATTCTAATGAAAACACTAAAAATGTTGTCGCGTTCTTATTTTAATGAAGTTAGTTTATGAGTGATATCAATTACACGACGTATGTGCTACCACGCACGTGTGTCCGTCACATCGCGATTTCAGTGGCGCTCGTATAATTAGGTGAGCCAAGGCGACTCGCCCATCCGTCGATGGGGCTGCGGATTGTCCAAAAGAGATACTGCGGCCTCGGCACAAAGGGCTAAGAAGGAATATGGGTGGTTTTTAGTCAGTAGAAGTCTGACACTCCCTACCGCTCTGCCCAGAGCGGGAGGAGTCATTATGATTTCACATCCTACAAAAAAAAGCGACTCGCCCACACTGCTATAACGGTAAATGGGTGTCCATGCGTCCCACGAGAATGCACGATCCTCACGTGTGTGTCAGCCAGGCAGACTGCCCCGCCTGCATCCGTACGAACAGCGTGAACAACGAAACTGACTGAACATGTTTGTTTCATCATTTTAAGAATCCGAAAGTCAATGTATCTTCGTTATGTAGGTACACTTACAGACTGATAATGTGTAGGTCGATCACCTTAAGAGCAAATGTTGGTGTACTAAAGCTATACTTTAATAAATAATATTGAGTTAGTTCAACGACTCGCCCTCTATGTGCTAACAACTCCGCGCCCTCTATAACATTGCCACGGTTTCTGTTCTCTATATCTTTTACTTATTATCATATTATTCCTCATAATTTTATTTGTGTTTCGTTACAACTCCTGCATTATAATTTATATATAATTTGTTCTTATTTGTATTTCACAACAACACAACATATTAGTATATACCTAACTTATACCTATTTAAATAATATTAAGACTTGTCTCGACTATTGTCGGCACGGTTGGCGCAGTGACTTAGATCGCCTGGGCGATTAGCTGTTGCATTGCGTGTCGTGGGCTTGATTTCTGCATGGCACAAATATTTGTAAGGTCTAGGGGTAGTTGTTCGGGGTCTGGTTATTTGTGTTTGTTTAATGTTTGTAAACGCACCCACGATGTAGGACCAGTTTCGAGGATGGGGTAATAAAAGAAATGCAAATCGTAGCAAGTTTAAGTCATAAATATAAATATTTTAGCTGCTTGGCTACTCATATGTCTTTACTATCAAAAATATTTTAATTAAAAGTGAGAAATACGTAAAGACGGACTAGTATTTTCTGTTAGTCCACCGCAGGGTAATGCAACAAATAATACATTGCAAAGTATCGTTAATAATCAGCACTTTTTATAAATTTTACAAACGACCGCACGACACCCTACTTTTCGCCACTTCCTAGTGTGTATGTTTTTGTGAGATACAATAAATGCGTGCGTGTGTACATGCGTGTGTGCGTCGTGCGTGCGTACGTGAGCGTGTGCGTGCGTACGTGCGTGTGTGCGTGCGTACGTGCGTGTGTGCGTGCGTGCACAGTCGTGTGGTGCAGCGCCGGTGCGTGTGTTGCAGCGCTTCCAGGTGGGCAAGGCGCTGCGGGACCTGCTGCCGCGCGGCGCCAAGTGCAAGGTACTCTCACCGCGCACTGCGCACCACCTGCACTCATTCCTCGTGCTGGAGCTCTCTCTCTCTATGCCGCACACTATTACTTGTAGCCCGTAGGCCCAGGCCAGTGCTATCAGTAGCGACAAGCTCCTTCACCCACCCAGCTTGGTCTGCGCGACGTCACTTCATTAATAACCTTTATTAACATCATTTGCTTGTATATACGCAATAAAGTTAATTGTATAAATGTTCCGTCATAAACTTGTGCACTGTCTGGAACCAACGATAATATCGTATCTCGAAGGATTCCTAAAACCACATATAATAATAACATATGCTACAGAAACTTGAGAGTTACATAATGTGCAGCGTGCCTTTTTATCGTATTACAAACATGAGCAAATTAATTCATTGATTGGCTCCTATTCACTGTTTTATTTAATTCCAGAACTTAATAGAATACAACAAAAAATAAATAAATAATGATAGAATTTATCTTAAACAACACTCAAGTGAAATGGAATGAGAAAATATTCCTTGTTCTGAAAATATAAGCACATGCTCAAACACCTTGGATAAGTTACTTCAAAGAACTCAGCTAAGCGTGTCCAGGCAAGACAGGGCTGTAAGCTGTAGGCGGCTACGGTATGGTACTCGCTCCGTAGTTGGTGTGCCGTAAACCTGTTGCATCCGACGTTAGGTAACCTTGCATCAAGTATAACTACTTTACTTTTTGACCGTTTTTGTTGGATCCATACTAATATTATGAACGTGAAAATAACTCAGTTTGTTTGTTACCTTTTCAAAACGGCTGATCGGAACGTAATGAAATTAAACCTACCTACGCATAAAACCACGCAAACGAAGTCACGGGTAACATATAGTATTTTTTAAATATTCAATGTTTTTTTATCATAATTAATATCAAATAATATACAAAACATTTACAAATACTTAAGAATTAATTACCTTGTTTATATTATCTTTAACATCTCCGAACTTGTTTCTTAATTATATTACCCAAAATATGCATATATTATGTTATTATAATCATCTCTAATAATATATTTGAGTTTCAATAAAAATGGATAGGAAAACTTGAAAATGTAGATGTGAAGCGATCGCGATCGGTATCTCTCTCGCACAGCTGATTTATGGTCGTGGTAATGTAATAAGCGGTCATAAATAAAGCGCGACGTGCACAAACGCGGCGTTCGTGGCGCTTCCTTGATGGCACATCAAACACGTGCCGACGTCACCACCCGTACTGCGCGGTCACCCCAGCGGCTCCTGACTGACGACTACTCAACTCCTCCAGAGTATTTGCAAGTCCCGACATTTACAAAACAAACATTCCATTTATTTAAGAAAGCCTCGTCGTTACTATTTAGCATGATAGTACTGTAGGAGCGGGCGGGAAGTCGCTGGACATGTTCTGACGGCAACGCTCACATCAGCGACGTACAAACATTGGTGTTTTGATGAAAATCTTATCTATTTCTAGAAAGACATGATAATTAAAATGATATTTAGAACAAACTTTATGTATTAATTATTAAAATTTTACAAAGTAATGCAAACTGATCGTTGTGTAAATATGTAAATCACAAATAAAACGAAATGTGTACGTAAAGCTTATCAAATGGTAACAATGTCAGGAGGCAATCTTATGTTATTGCAAGATTATGATGATTATGTTGTTGAATGGTGGTAGGTAGGACATGTGTGTGCGGTGGTGGGGGGGGGGGGGTGACAGTCGCGCACGGCCGCGTGTTTGCGCGTGTCGGATGTGGCATTACCGTGACACTTGGTGCCCACATAACGGCGAGCATGTCACATTTGGACACTACGAAAATATTTATCAATGTTCAGATGACAGCTTTTTCCGATTTGTATTTGGCATCTTTGTATTATGAGTAAAGAATTTTGACATTAATGGGATTAGAAAAAAATAACAGTTGCAATATTATATGCGAAATGTTTCCCATACCGTGATAAAAATCAGTTACATATGCATATGCCCATTTACCTACACACAGTACAGTTGCGAGTCGCTCAGTGTAGCTACACGCCTGCACACAGCAGTCGCCATCATACCTACTCATTATTGATATCTAAAAATATCCTATTAACAATATTTGCAGCAGAGCTATGTAACTAATTGTGGCGGCCGCTCCATAACAAGTGCGGATTAGGGAGTGAAGTAACTTCTCGACCGTCGGGACTGCGGGTTGTTCGAAAGAGACACCGCGGCCTCGACACAAAAGGCTAAGAAGGAACATGGGTGATTTTTAGTCAGTAGAAGTCTGACACTTCCTACCGCTCTGCTCAGAGCGGGAGGAGTCATTCGATGACTTCCCACACCCAAAAGAAAAAGTTACCAACATTAATGCTTTGCAGGACTTGACTGCTGTCTCAGTTTTAAAGAGCACATTTCTATCCTCGTGAAAGAATGATTCAGGCGCTTGGGCTTGGTTATGCGAAACGCTCGTAACTTCTGCAATCCTAATGTTATCAGATTACTGTACACCACTCTGGTTTGAAGCTAAACCTGAGTCTAGTGCCTGTCTTGTACCCCTTTATAAAAACGATTGTTTATGAATATAAACATATGAACCTGATGAAATGCTTGAGTTTACAAAATTGAGGAAAAAAGTAAAAGTGGCAAAATTTATCAATGAAAATGGCCCCTCCATATAAACGATTAAGAATATGTCGTAACGTTTGCCGACAGACGCCACGCATGTAACGCATGTAATGTAACCGTGTATCATCCATCACAATATGTTGACAACTCATAAAACTATTGCTAACAGTTCCTGGTGCGGCTTTAAACATTAACATGTTTAATATTGAACAAGTAGAACAGGAAGAATATTGAGTTACAATATTTTTGTTTTTTAACAATAAACATAGTATTCGTAATACATAGTTAGTTCTTCCATTCAGGTAAGTTCAAACCAGTTGACAATTGACGTTTCGGAGCCAAATGTGCTAAAACGAAATTCATGTTTATTTCGTTCTGTCCTTTAGTGCTTGGTCCGTTGGTATTTGAGTTATTTTACCGGCAGACAGTATTAGTACCGTGGAAAGTGTATTCTTCGAATCACTGTACCTACATTAGTGTAGCACTGTAGTGCAATAAAGAATGGGTCTTTAAAATAATATTTTAAAGACCCATTCTTAATTCAACTGATGTGTTAAGTTAATAATGTTAAACCCGACCATTACTCCTATCTGCATTAGAACTGGTATCAGAGTT
Organism: Diarsia dahlii; assembly: GCA_949775195.1. NCBI lineage: Eukaryota > Metazoa > Arthropoda > Insecta > Lepidoptera > Noctuidae > Diarsia > Diarsia dahlii. The sequence continues at coordinate 315,003 of OX459201.1, forward strand.
ATCATTATTTCGATAGAATTATAAATACAATATTCTATAATTAATTGTATGTATTGATTGTTTAGACGGTGCAGATTCAACTGTAAAGATGAAGATGAGATTCATGTGAATTTCAACCGGATAAAGAACATTCAGAATGTATACAAACAATTACTTAGTGTTCGAATAATCATAATTTACTAAAATCATAAAATGTTATTTATCGGAGATACTACATTTAAGTAAAGATACTGTTTTGTGGTTTTAGTTGGCGCGAGGCAATGTTTTATTCAGGCAATATCTAAATGAAGTCGGATTCATGGGAAACAAAAGTTGCACAACATTGTTTGAGTAAATGTTTTGTGCGTAACGTATTGCTTGCAACATTTTATAAAGTTGTACTCAAACAGCGAAACATGTTGCGCAGCTTCTGTTTGATATGATTGCTGCCCTAAAATGTCCATCCGCTTCAATAGTAGAAGTGCGCGACTATACGTGTATTAATATGCCATGTTTGTCTGGGACCGCACCGCTGGGCAGGTGTTCGACGAGGTGTGCGTGGAGCTGGCGATGGCGCTGCTGCAGCTGCTGGCGTGGGCGCCCAGCGAGGAGCATCTGTGGCGCGCGTGCCGGGCTCTGGCGCGCTTCGTGCAGCACTCGCACGACGTGCCCGTGCTCGTGGCCATGGTCGGGCCCGACCCCTCCGCCTTCAGGTAGCTTACCCGCTCCTCACATCAGTTAGCCGAGACCGCTACTACTAGCATGAGTCGGAGGCCTGACAGATACGCATACATTGGCGCGTCCCCGAAGAGACGAAAGCGTTCCACGCGTTCCTAATTGGCGCGTCCCGTCCATCCATCATTCGCCATCCATATTGAACCACAGTGGGAAGCCAATGATTCCCCGCGCCGTGTGTTGTGCCAGGGTCGTGCGGTACATTGCACTCCAGAGGGAAAGTAGCAATGTGCCAGCGGAGCACGTCGGGGATGTTAAGGTTTGCGCCACATCTAGCAGCACGGAATCGCGCTTTACCTCGCTCCTACCTCTTTGTTCTCGCTGAACATTGACATGTGTTGCTTGAGCAAGAAACAGCGTGTTGCCGAGCGCATCGTCGATGTACCACGTGCGATACGATGTGTACATTCCCGTTGTTTCTCTACGTTTTCATTCTGCGCTGCTGGATGTGGCAAACCTAACAGTAGCCCTCGCTGACTGTTCCTTTATCATTACTAACTGATGGCCCCTCCAAGGAACTGCCTTTATTAATAGGGTAGTAGTCAGCTGTTGTGGTATGGTATAGTAAGCGACGCGTTTGTTGCAGAGGGACCAGCCCACGCGTGGACGAGCAGATCGAGCTCATCATGCAGCGCGTCAAGTAACGCCGCGGGGCTGCACCAACACCACATGGTTACCATTTTGTTTTGATTTTGTTTATATTCACTTTTATATCGCATATCGCGTACGAGTCGGTGCTGAGTGAAGCGACCGGCCGGTGGAGGGCGAGGTGGCGCACAGAGCTGTTGTAAATAATACGTTACCTGTTAGTACTAATGTATGTTAAGGCGACCCTAGCGTAAGTACCTGAGCTTATGACGAGCCTCAACTATGTAAATTAATATTATACATACGAATGTATCTATTTATATTATGTATGCTGCTAGCACTAACGCGCTAACTGCGGTGCATTTACACTATATACTTACATATTGTATAGTGATGTTATATAGTTGCTAAAAATTCAATAAATTATTTGATGTATTGGAGAATCTAGAGTATTATTTTTAACAAGCTCTGCAACAAGCAGCGTTCTCACCGCTAGTTACCAGTAAATGAACCACATCGATAGCAACAAACACAACGCTTCCTTCATATTGAACTGGTTGTTCTGCTTACCAAACTTTTATTCACGACACAAAGGTAAGGTTTGTTTTAGGTTTATACAGTACACACGTACTAAATACATTTTTCTTGGGAAAATAAGTAAAGTTTGCTTATCGTAGATTTAGTACTAAGCATAATTATAGTACAGTAATGGTGCGCCATTGAATAATGTTTATAGTAGCGTTCACACGGACTGCCGTCATTTGTTGGCATTCCGCCGTACATGAATACAGTGCAGGATCCGATGGATACATATTATCAGCTTTTACTTAGTTTGAATTGAGTGATTCTCTCAGTATTAGATAGTATCGAAGGAATCTCTGCGAGATAGCGTTAACACCAAAGGGTGTTACCCACTGTTAACGAGGTTGCTGAGGTCAAATAGGCAGTCGCTCAATGTAAAATACTGATATTCAACTGCATCCGGTAAAACTGGCATTGTTGGAAAAAGGCTAAGCAAATGATGATGATAACGCATAGTGATAAAATGGCGTTAGTACTCTACACAGTGGTCTGGTACAACTACATAAACTGTAGAAACTCGGGGCATTTGAGCTCGAGGCTCACCACTATCGAAATACATCGTCATCCAGTCAGTCAGGGACCGACTTCAACTTTCCACCCTGTTTACATTAGAATTCAATTACCATGCCGTAGCGGTGCGTACGTCCGCAGACTTGCTCGAGCGAGCGCCCGTTTTACTAGTTTGTCGCTTATTAATAGTGACATCGATACTTTGGCTAATGATAATTTATTCACGACCTCTCATAAAAACAACTATTAAAATTAACGTTTTTATTTATGACTTCATCTTGCGGAACTGAGATTTGCTACTACAGCGTAACTGCGACTGTGAGGATGGTTCCAACGCGTCGTTGTGACACGTGTTCTAGTTGTCTATCTGTACAATGTCGGTACCTAGGCTACGCTCGGAGGCATCTGTGCCAGTAGGAGCAATGTCACAGACTATCAGCTAAAGCCTAGCGTCTATAAATAGATAAGAATCTCAATAAACAATAGATACAATGCAACAGATATCAGCGCAACGTTGGCGTCGTGGCCGCAACGTGTCAATGTCGCTCGGCTGCTGTCGTGTCGCCGTGTCGTCGTGTTGACACTCGTCGGTAATCGCTGACATAAATCTTTGTTATTGTGAACACTCGTTATCTCCGAGTGTCATCTGCTCACGTTATAAATTCATCGGTAAATAAACAGCTTACGTTTTCTGTGAACTAGTACATGTAACTAAACCAGAGGACTTCCCATGTCGTTGTTGCTGCAGTTCGTTCGCTTATCAAATCTTTTGTGTTCGCTGGAAATTATCACACATTTCTCACAAATGTACCTATAGCAAGCCTTTACAGAAAAAAAAAACACAAAAGAGTGAAAAAATAAGTTAAGCTTCATATCTCGTTTCGTTTAAAAAAAAAAAATTCTTATGTCAGTGACTTTTGTTTGTTTTATTTTGTTTTTTAGCCACCGACTTCTGAGAATAAAGAGTCATTTTTTTACCTATTTGAGTTTTTGAAGCCAACGACTATCGGATCAGGTGCGCGTCATCCAGCGCAATCACATGTTGGACGACGCCGCACTTGATAGGCTGCGCTCAGAGGTACTAAGCAACCGTATCATCTTGACTCAGGCACAGACTGCGGTACCAGCGTCAATTATTGACGCGACCACATCGCGGCCCAATACTGTTGCTGTAGAGGAAGATGATAGGGTTGCTACGGTAAGTAGCCAGTACAACGACCGATTGAGGAGCGCACTGGAGGATGCGCTTCGCGAGTATCGGTCTACTCCTACCGAACTTAGGCCCCGATTGCCACGGTTACCCATGCATAGGCGTAATAGGGCGTTGGTGTGTGCCCTGGACTCGCAACTCAAGAATATATTCGAGAGTAGCGAGGACCTCGTTGATACACACTCGATCTTGTACTGTGGGGCTGTTGCGGCATGTCGACTAGCTAATGTTAAATTCCCAAATTGTGACTTAGCTAGTCGACCAAAACCAGCCGTACCGGCCTGGCAGCGCAGGATCGAGCGTCGTGTCGACGGGGCCAGGGTGCTCATTGGCAAACTATACTGCTTCAGGGAGGGCAATACACGACCACGTGTGATGCGCTTTGTGAAGCGGGCATTCTCGGGAACTGAAATCAGTCCCCAAGATTACATGTCCCGTGTCACGGAGCGCATCGACTTCCTGAAGCAGAAGGTTTATGCATGGGCCAACCGTATTCGGCGGTATAAGCGGCGGGTTGATCGTTACTCGCAGAATCGCATGTTCCAGAGCGATGAGAGGTGGGTATACCGAACTTGGGAGCGACCCGAGCAAAATATGACGGACGTGTGTCGCCCAGATGATGCTGCTACGAGTTCATTCTGGCGCAGCATCTGGTCGGTACCCGTCTGTCATACTGAGGCTGACTGGTTGCGTGATGTCGAGCGAGTGTGTGAACCTATTCCAGAAATGGAAACTATCTTAATAACAGCACTAGATATAGCCAGTGCAGTTCGTCCGTTACCGAACTGGAAATCACCAGGTCCGGACGGACTGCACAATTTCTGGCTCAAATGGCTCAGCAGTTCACACACTTGCCTGGCATCCCAATTCCAGTCGGCCTTAGAGTCTGCGTCGCTTCCGCAGTTTTTAACCACAGGCGTTACCCACCTGCTCCATAAGTCAGGTAGCCCCGCGGAACCCAAGAATTATAGACCGATCACATGTTTGCCGACGGTCTATAAACTTCTTACATCCATCTTGAGAGCGAAAATTAATAAACACATTGTGAAAAATTCAATTATGTCTGCCTCTCAAAATGGATGTAGGAAAGGGTCCCGCGGTACTAAGGAGCTACTCCTCATCGACATGGCCATTAGCCAACAGGTTCGTCGAGCCCGCAAGGATCTGTCGACATGTTGGATAGATTATAAGAAGGCCTATGACTCAGTGCCACATACATGGCTCGTGAGGGTGCTGGAGTTGTACAAAATAAACGCAACTCTACGCACCTTCCTTGAGTCGTGTATGGGGCAATGGAGGACGGTCCTTCGATATCCAGGATGTCGACGGATTCAGGGGAACGATGAACCTGTATGGATTAAACGGGGAATCTTCCAGGGCGACAGCCTGAGCCCGCTTTGGTTCTGTCTGGCCCTGAATCCTTTAAGCACATTGCTAGAGGATTCAGGTCTAGGCTACCGGATGAGGAGAGATGGTCAGGTCACATCTCACCTTCTTTACATGGATGATCTGAAACTCTTTGCCCCCAACAGATTGCACCTGATGGAGCTACTGAAACTAACTGAATGTTTTAGTAGCGCCATCAGGATGGAATTTGGTGTGGACAAATGTGCAGTCATGCATGTAAAGAAAGGGGGGATTATGGAATCCGAGGGAATTCAGCTCTCGGATTCCATACACCTCAGATCCCTTTCCTCATCTGAAAGCTATAAATATTTGGGTATGTCGGAAGCGTTAGGCATTAACGTAGCTGACATGAAGCAATCGTTGGGGGAGCGTTTCTTCGGACGCCTAAAGAAGGTTTTAAATAGCCTTCTTTCAGGTGGGAACAAGGTGCGCGCCTTCAACGGTTGGGTCATGCCAGTTTTAATGTACTCTTTCGGCATACTCAAGTGGACTCAGACTGAACTCGACGCCTTGGATAGGAGAGTCCGTACATTGCTGACCGCAAATCGGATGCATCACCCACGATCATCGGTAATGAGACTGTACATCCCGCGGAAGTGCGGGGGTCGAGGCTTTTTAAACGCAAAGACCCTCCACAACCGCGAGGTGTGCAGTCTCAGAGAATATTTTTTAAAAGCCGATGCGGGTATGCACCGAGATGTGGTCGCAGTGGACAAGGGACTCACCCCGCTGTCCATGGCTAACGAGAACTGGCGCAAACCTGTGGTACTTACTGCTGATGACCGCAAGGAAATATGGCAAAGCAAGGAGCTTCACGGGCGCTTCTACCGGGCTCTTCATGGGCCCGATGTAGATTTTCTAGCGTCCGTGTCCTGGCTACGTTTCGGCGACCTCTTTGGGGAAACTGAAGGTTTTGTCTGTGCAATTATGGACGAAGTTATGTTGACGAACAACTACCGGAAATATATTATGAGGGATGGGACGGTTGACGTGTGTCGGGCATGCCATCGTCCGGGAGAGTCCATCAGACATATTATTTCTGGTTGTTCTCGTCTGGCTAACGGCGAGTACTTGCACAGGCACAATCAAGTAGCCAGGATTATTCACCAGCAACTTGCCTTGAAATATAAACTTGTGGAGTCAGAGGTACCGTACTACAAGTATGTGCCCGATCCAGTTCTCGAAAAAGACCATGTAACGTTGTACTGGGATCAGTCTATCATCACTGACAGGACTATTGTTGCCAATAAGCCTGATATAGTGGTGATAGACCGATCAGTGCGCCGCGCAATGATAATCGATGTTACCATTCCGCATGACGAGAACCTCGTGAAAGCTGAAAAAGAGAAGCAAATAAAATATCTGGATTTAGCACACGAGGTTGTCGATATGTGGCATGTGAGCTCGGCTATCATTGTGCCGATAGTCGTAACGGCCAATGGCCTTATAGCCAAAAGCATGGACCAACATCTATCAAAGCTTTCGCTCGGCGGTTGGATCAAGGGCCTGATTCAGAAGGCAGTACTTCTTGATACGGCTCGTATTGTGAGGAGGTTCCTGTCTCTGGAGCCCTAACCACCGGTGGCTTGGACCCTGCTCCCGTCACCGGTGGACGACTATTTTTTATATTTTTAAATGTTTTTTGATATCTTTTTTAACAAATATTTAAAAATGTAAATTAGTATGTAAGAAAAATAAATAAAGAGAATAATAATAATAAGCCCCCTAAAATCCAACCTTACGTCCGAGCTGAACACCTATGCTCACGTGGGGGGCGGACACGCGTACTGTACAACTGTACAAAAAACTTACGCGGCTAACAAGGCAGGGTAACCCTTTATGGAGATGAACAGTAATAGAAGATATAATTTACGGTCGCTTCCCGGGGAGCGCCGGGGCGCATCTGGAGCCGATGCTGGGTGCCACAGCATGCGAACCGTCGGCGGTGAGGAGTTGAGCAAGCGGGCTCCTACCGATAAAATTGTTACAGCTGGTCGTAGTGAGCTGAACAGGCGGGCTCACAACGTAGAAGCTACAGCCGATTCCACGGGCGATGATACTATTTCTTTATTTTCATCCATCCCTTCGACTCGCCCCTCCTACATGACAAGAAGTAAAGCCAGCTTGTCCACCACCAGCACGCTTGATAGTGTTGTGCGAGATGTCATCCTTGACAGTGAGCTTGCACCCGCTACAAGCGCTCCAAGTAAGCGCAGGCGATGGACACCTGAAATGAATATGTTCATTCTGCGCACTTACTTACAATTAACTTTATTAGATACAGTTAGAAGAGCCTACCTCGAACCACTTCATCTAAAATTTACTGAAAAATTCCCAGACATGCAGGTCAGCCGACAGAGAATCGGAGATCAACGTAGAGCCATCATAAACAATAAATTACTTCCACAAAATACAATACAGGAGATAAGAAACCAGGTTAAAGAAGAGTTAGATCAATTACAATTAAATCATTCCACCCAACACATACAAAGCTCTATTGACCTTGCACGCCCCACACCTACACCCACACAATCTACCCAAATACAAACTACATCCCTAGAAACAAACAATACACAGACTCGAATGAGATGGACCTGCGAACAAAATGAAGGTATAATGCGGTCCTATTATCGGGTAACAGATTTAGGTAGAAATGAAACAGTATACAGAAGGCGCATGTATGAAGATTTTATCAACAATTTTCCTGCACTTTCTCATTTAAGCGAACAGCGAATAGCTGACCAGAGGAGAGCAATTTTAAATAATAAATATATCAGTAGTGACAGATTAAATTAATTAAAACTAGAAGTTTCTCAAGAATTACAACTAGATAACACAAGCATCACCAGGGCTACTAGCCAAACACCAACAGTTGACCGTAACTGCAACAATAACCCTGACATTCAATTTATAACCATCACTAACGAAAACCCCATACATGAACCTTCACTTAATTTAAATCAGATTGAAGTTAACATTGCAGAAGAAATGGAACCTAATCAACAAGAGAACCGAGATAGAGACCCTCTAATAGATGAGACTTTCAAACAAGCATTCCAGTATTTTAAAGAAACAAGCCCTACAAATAGAAATTTTATTCCTAAACAAAAACCTTCTAAAAAACTTGCCCGAATAGTTAACTACTTAGACAAAATAGTTCTCCCTGAATACGTTAACAAAGATACCGATTTCCATACATTACAGACTTCTATATATTGTGCAGCATGGACCGCAGCCAAAGTTAATGGAGCAAAAATAACACTTCAACCAAGAGTAGCCACCCAAAGGGCAAAAAAACAACACAAACCCAACTGGGAGAAACGGCTAGAACGTAAATTAAATGATCTACGATCAAAAATATCTATAATGACACAATACATCAATGGTAACAGAAGTAGAAAAATAATGAAACACGTTGATAAGATAGTAGAACAATATAAAATTCATACCGTTCATGAAAAACCAAATACAAAACCAACACACACATTAGACACACTTAAACAAAAACTTTCAGTCGTCGCTGGGCGCCTACAAAGATACAGAGCATGTACACAAAGAAAACTGCAAAACACGCATTTCTCCCACAATGAAAAACTTTTTTACCGCAATATTCGACAGACAACATCTAACGTTCAGGATAACAACCAGAATGATGATAATAACCTCCCTGACCCAGAGGCGTTACAAAACTTCTGGGCAGGGATTTGGGAACAGCCAACCGAACATAACACCCGAGCAGACTGGATACAAAAAGAACTGACAAATGGCGATACAAATATTCAAGCAATGCCATTTGACAGTATTTCCCCAGAAATTTTCCACAGGGTACTTTCTAGGTTACATAACTGGAAGACACCTGGTTCAGATCATATTCATAGTTATTGGTACAAAAAATTTACATCAGTTCATAGCTTATTATATAATCACATACATTTTTTCATCCAGAATCCTGAATCAATTCCACCCTACATAACATCAGGTACTACTTTTATGATTTCTAAAGACTGTAACGATCTCACTAACCCAGCAAAATATAGACCTATAACATGTTTGCAGACCTTATACAAAATTATTACATCGTGCATATCTGAACTAATCTATCAACACATCGACACTAATAACATTTTAGCTGAACAACAGAAGGGCTGCCGAAAGTTCAGTCAAGGCTGTAAGGAACAGTTAATCATAGACTCAGTTATCCTTAAAAAAGTCCAAAAAACCAAAACCGATTTGTTTAGTATGTACATCGATTACAAAAAAGCCTACGACTCTGTTCCCCATTCGTGGCTCGTAAAAACTTTAGAAATATATAAAATACACCCGACAATAGTAACATTCCTGAAGACTATGATGACCACCTGGACTACTAAACTTAGACTTAGTTCCTCCACTGAAACAATAGATACTAGCCCAATAAAAATTCAGAGAGGGATCTTCCAGGGAGATGCACTCAGCCCTTTGTGGTTTTGTCTTGCCTTAAACCCCCTATCTAATATATTAAACGCCACAACGTTAGGATTTCCATTAAAAGATACACCCACCGATGGACAAGAACAAAAAATCGATTTAAATCATCTGTTGTATATGGATGACATTAAGCTTTATGCAAAAAATGAGGTTGAACTTCACGAATTAGCCAACTTGACAGAACAGTTTTCAAATGATATAAAAATGGAATTCGGCATAGACAAATGTAAAATAAATTCAATTAGAGCAGGGCATAATTACCAACACCAATATACTTTAGGAACTGGAGAACAGATACAACCATTAGATGAACACGATAGTTATAAATACCTAGGATACACACAATCACGACAGATTCACTATAAAGAAACTAAACAAAAATTAACACAACAATTTCAACACAGACTTAACACAATTTTAAAGACACAGTTATATTCCCGAAATACAATTAAAGCGATAAACACCTTCGCTATACCGGTACTTACATATTCTTTTGGTATAATCAACTGGACCAAAACCGACCTCAAAAACCTGCAACGAAAAATTAACACCACTATGACCAAATTTCGCAAACACCATCCACGATCCTGTATGCAGAGACTAACACTACCGCGGAAAGAGGGAGGCAGAGGTCTAATTGATATTCCTAACCTACACAACAGACAGATAAAATCACTTCGACAATTCTTTTTCTCAAAAAGTGAAACTTCTGTTCTCCACAAAGTAGTTAGTCAAAACGACAAACATTTAACACCCCTGAATTTAAAAGACAAGTCTGAGCAGAGAAATGAAAAGATTATCGACGATAGAACTAAGCTCCTAGAATGGACCCAGAAGTCGCTACACGGAAGACACCGCCAAGACTTATGCCACACAAATGTCGACAAAGAAGCGTCGAACGCGTGGTTAAATCGAGGCGAACTCTTTCCAGAGACTGAAGGGTTCATGCTTGCTATTCAAGATCAAGTAATTGAAACAAAAAATTACAGAAAATATATTATTAAGAATTTAAATAATGACACCTGCAGACGATGCAACAGTTCTCCTGAAACAATTCAACATATCACAGGCGCGTGCAAGGCAATAGCACAAACAGATTATAAACACAGACACGATCAAGTAGCCAACGTCATACACCAAAAATTAGCGCACCAGTATAAACTCATAGATTCCGTTGTGCCGTATTACAAGTACAATCCAGAGCCCACATTAGAAAATCTGTCAACACAACTATATTTTGATCGTGGTATTTTTACCGACAGAACAGTTCACTTCAATAGACCAGATATAACACTTGTAAACAAGATAAATAAAACTGCATATTTAATCGACATTGCTGTACCAAATACACATAATTTACAGACCACAATTGCAGAAAAGCTGTCTAAATACATCGAACTTAAAGACGAAATTACCCGAAATTGGCATCTCCAAAAAGTTACAATAGTACCAATAGTTCTGTCGTCAACAGGCGTCATACCCAAACAACTTCACCAATCTCTTAATACTCTCAGTTTACCTCCAAATACCTTCCATCTGCTACAAAAAGCAGTGATATTAAACACATGCAGACTCGTGAGAAAGTTCCTGCAATGTGAATCAGAAAATCTTCATCAGCACTCAAATACTCTACCATCTTCAATACAATTCTCTGCACCTGACCGAACTTCATCTAATCCAACTGATAATCACTTGGCTTAGGCCCGTACTATCAGTATTTTCCGGCTGGCCGTCTAGCCGAGCAAAACAAACGTATAAATAAAAATAATAATAATAATATTCCACAACTATCACACAACGCCATCTAGTCCCAAGCTAAGCAGAGCTTGTGTTATGGGTACTAGACAACTGATAAACATACTTATAAATTTCTAAATACATACATATTATAGATAAATTACACCCAGACACAGAACAAATGATCGTGCTCATCACACAAACATTTGTCCTGGGTGGGAATCGAACCCACGACCTCCGGCATAGCAGTTAGGGTCACTAACCACTAGACCAACAGGCCAGTCAACACGAAACATATGCCTATAAATTTTGAGGGTTGTCCTCAGTTCCCCTGAGATTCCATCATCAGATCCTGACATCATGGCAATGGGACCACCTCGGGAGTATACTCTTTCGAATACAAAAATCATTTGAAAATTGGTCAACAATTGACTGAGATGTCGATGAACAAACATACAAAAACAACATACAGACGAATTGAGCACCTCCTCCTTTTAGGAAATCGGTTGAAAATTAGAATACCAATAGATTCATATCAAAATATTGATGAGTGAGCAAGGTGCCGTAGAAGGGAGCATTGCGACCGGAGAGCCCCCCATGGCGATATACTGGCGCCGGCTGCTCGTTACCTGAGCACGGCGCGCGGTGCTTACGAGCTTCATTACAAACGAGTAGGAGCGGTCGGTATGTCGTCAGATATTCAGGTTAAATACTAACTACTTACGTACTATCTAATGCAGCGGACGCAGCCCACTCTCGACTATCAACTTACATGAGGTTTGCATGGATTAAATGCGAACTTGTGTAAGTGTTGCAGTACCACAGGGCTACAGCTCGTTCTACCAGCAATTCAATATTGCAAGCATTCGAACAAAATTAATACATATTATACATACATCATTATGTATACTTGTGACCTGCCCCTACTTCGCTCATTGCAATATGCCTTACGGCCAAATCCATCCAAGACCCAGTCCTATGTTTTCTACCTTCGCAACCGTCAGTCATTGATCCGCTCATGTGAAAGAGGTTGACATAGCACTTAACGATACCTGTCGAATCGTAACGGGGTTATTTAGAAGACCCAGACCTACCCCCCTTGCGAGATTGTATCCGCTTGCAGGTATAGCTCCACCAGATGTACGCCGTAAAATAGCAAGTTGCATCGAAAAGGAGAAACAGGAACGAGGCAACCGCCATCACGAACGGGCACGACATATTGAGGAGACGGTGCGTCAGAGCTATGAAGAACTAAACATCCCATTCCACCACATTTGATCAACCCGGAAGAACACCTGCTACTCGCATACTAACTGCAGTTGCTAATCTGGAAACCTCTTAATCGATTGCGAGTCCAGGTTGGCCGCTGTAGGTATGATCTGGCCAATGGAGTATCCTTAAATTTCCTGTGTGGAGCTCCTTTGCAAGATATGCAACTTTCAGGATTTAATCGAAGCTAATTTAAGAGCAGTGCAGGTGGCTACATACTGGTCAACACGTAAAGAAGAAGAAGATTCGACAACAGCGACCCCTATCGGATTCAAAACCATATTTTCTTTCAAACTCAAACTCAAATATTTTATTTCAATTAAGCCATTCAGGCGCGGATCCAGCCCTCAAAAAAGGTTGTGGGCACAGTCACCCGAATATCGACCAAGTGCGAGTTGGAGTATGAACTCGCTCATGATCGATATAGTGACACTATTAGGAACTAAATCGATAGTTTTCTGAATCAAAACACGCATGGGCGCTGACAGGTTTATTTGGGTGAGGGAGGGCGGGATGTGCATCTTTAGTTTCCCGAAAAGAGCTTTATAGGCAAGTTACAAAAATAAGCGTAATGAGCTCCTAAAAGTTAGTACCTAGTTTGAATTTAAGAGGTTTTCTTACTGTCTGAAATTGTGTCTTGTCAGGAGTAACTAAAACAGCCAACGTTAAAACATTGGTAGAGCGAGCTCGAAAAAAATAGATTCTTTTCCTTCATAAGGGATTGAGAATAGAAAGTACTCTGGCAATGTGTAGTAACGAGATAGGATATATTCGCGACCGCAGCGAGCGAGATTTTTTTTGCGTTCTGCCTCGGATAGGTTGATCGCTTCGATTTCGAGGGAAGGTGAGGAGGTTCCCCGAGATGAGTTAGAATTTGTCAAGATTAAGACACACAAGAGCGAGTGGAGCAAGCCGGCGCTCGAAAGTATTAGGTTTTAAGGCGGAAGCCTTTGAAACCGCTTTTGATAATAACATAATGCAGGAGCGAGGAAAAAAAAGCTTCAAAATTTAAGCATCCCACCCCACCTCCATATATTGGGTTCTTTTTGTTTATTCATACAGAGATGACAACAAGAGTAAATGTCAAATGATGACCTTAATAAAAAATGGCAAAATGCAATAGCGAGCGAAGCGAGCTTATAATATTTGGTTGCCGCCTTGGAATGGTTAGTGTCTGTTGTGCAGATTTTTTTTTGGAAATTTATCAAATTTCGTAAAAAATGCAATTTTTTGATGATCTTGGTGGGGTTATGACCCGTGATACCGTAAAATGTGACGTCACAAGTCTATTAGGGTTGTGGGCATGCCCACAGTGCCCACAACGGTGGATCCGCGCCTGAAGCCATTACAGGCACTTTTGAATGTCAGAAGGACGGAAGAAGAACGAAACTACGAGTGAATACGTCATTTCGAAAGTCACCACGCTGAACCATACGCCACCGAATGCCCGCAACAACGAACACTGCGAGCACAAAAGCACGCAGCGACGCAAACCGCAACAATGAATGCTCGAGACCCCGAATCACGGAACTTTCAAACAGAAACCAAGCATAATATTCACAAGATTTCAGAATGCGGAGGTTAGCGTCGTACGAACATAGTAACTTACGTGATTGTTATTTATATTAAGATACTAGCTGTACCTCGCATGTGTTGCAATGCTACCTAGTACTACCTACTACCGTATGGTTCTGAACCACCCCAAGCATTACAAGGCAATGTAGAACCACTGTACTACAGAGTTTCATCTAAATTGGTCAAACCGTTTCTGAGCTTTAGCGAAACTGACGAACAGCAACACAAATTTTGCAATATTACAACATGAATTGGTAGGTATATAAATACTATCTACACCGAACACGCACCAACTCACGGCTTTTTCCCACGGGGAGGATGTAGTAAATAGTACTACACAGTATACCCCACCTGCTACGGCGCGGTGATGGCAGGTGGTGTATAGTTGTCATCGAATGGCTGAAAGTTGAAAACGTGGCTCGTCCGACGGTAAGATGGGCAGACAAGATAGTTTCCATCGGTGGAAAAACCTGAATGAGGCTAGCAGGGTTGTAGAGATTGGCACAAGAAAAGAGCGGCTTATAGCCAGTAGTGGGTGATGATAACATGACGTGATGAACGTATCTACTTAAGGTAAAGTTACGCCTAGCCACAGTTGCGAACATGTGATGGCTATATGAGTGTATTCGGTTTGAACTCGAGACCTATAATTCAGCAGTCCGACGGTCACCACTAGATAATCACTAACTTATTTAATAGTGTCGTATAAGGGAGGATGTGAAATGGACGCTCAACTCGGTATACAGATTTTGATATTTGAAGCAAGCTGCAAATTACGCGCAGTTTGCGGGCGTGCCCCTGCCCCAATACGTCGCGCCCGGCGGAGTATGCGATGTACGTATGGCGATCGTATTCAATAACCAACTTGATTGAGATGCGCAACAACGTAGTTACACCATTCAAGGATTTAGGAGTTTATCAAATACCTCAAGTTAGGTACATTGTTTTTCCTGAAACGTTTACATTTCCTTTGTTCACTTAATGTTGAGTTTCCATAACACGCTGTTTTATGATATGACTCCGCTTTTTAAAATAAACAAGACTTACTGCCCATATAGACTACTGGCCCGTGTTGAAAAAATTATGGGTCATGTGAAACACCAGGTGACCTATCTAGAACGATATAGGAGCATAAAATAATAAGATTCAGCACTATGCCGTCACTTGTAAGCTGTCCAACCGAGTGCAGGTGAGAATTCAAAAGTACAGGTAGACTGGGTACATTTTGGTCATATATTTTTGTACGGCATTCTTACCATCGATAGATCCATGAAAAATAATAAGAAAACGCGTAGTGCCGTAAAAAAATGTTAGGCCACAAAGTCGGAATTTTCATTTTATTTTCCGACAATTTCCAGGGTAAATTTGGTCATTTGATTTTGTACGGCATCAGTTTCATACTATTTCAATACTGCTTCTAATCCATTATTCCGCAACGCCGTACAAAAATCACGCGACAAGGGGAAATAATCGAGGGTTGTAACCCCCTCTCTTTCCGCTGGTCCAGGGGGTGATTTGAAAAAGTACGGCTTCGGTTCCAAAACATTATCTAGTACTCAAAAGTACTATTAAAAATAATGCCGTCAAAAAATTATTGTTCATTTTAAATGTATATCAATAATTATCTTAATTTCATCGTATCCTTGATTTTTAAAGCTGTAAAGTCATTTGATCCTGTACGGGAACTTTTTTTTAACATGATATTGTAAAATACAATTGATATATAGTATTGCCGTTCAAAAGAAACTGTTCAAAAAAAAGTTATAGAGAAATACAAAAACTGAAATTTTGCAAATTATTGCAAAAGTTTAAATATCATAGATTAATGAAATATAGCAGTTTTCTAAATTTTATCCCTTGTTTTAAATAGTATTAACATAAATAAATTAGGAAAAAATGATGCCGTACATTTTAATGCAGACCATTATCTTTTAGGCTGATGAAAATGACGCTACCATTTTAAGGTTGCACAAGCCAGTCATTCTTCCATACAAACGTAGTATGGTGATTACTCCTGTGTGCTTACTCTCGAATATAATTCCGATAGATCGACATTGGAATTGTCAGTCAAACGTCAGGCATTGGCTGGACTGACTGAGTTTAGCCAATCCCTGACGTTTAACTCAACCAACTGACGTTTGACCAATGTCGATCTATCGGAATTATATTCCAGAGTAAGCACCCAGATATTATCAATCTGATACAGTACGGCATTAACATACTTTTGAAGAGAACAATTGATAATATGATAAAAACACTATGACGTCTAACTGAACTGAAACGGTGTGTACCTATATTTTAACCAAGAATTGAAACTGCCAATCCCAGTATCAACAGTTTTGTATACTTTTTGGTTTAATATATACTTCAAACATTATTGATACATATATATATAATTGTTTTTTTTTTTGTTTTTTTTTTGTATGATATTATTAGTCGGCAATACGTTAGGATAAAACGTACATTTTGTGATGACAGTGGATAACTTAAAGTGTCTATCAAATAACTGTCAAATGGTGAGTTTTTAAGAAAAGAATGTAATTTACAGTTAATCTATGGACATTTATGATAGCCACTGACATTAAAACGATACGCAATAGCCCTACTGCACATACCTAGTTACTAACCGATGTAAATCAATAAGTTAAGTCAACGCTAAAATAAGATTTGTAAAAATATGTTTTGTTGCATAGAAAGAAAAAAAAATGCTAATACCGGACTCCCAGGTGTCGCCACAATTGCACCTTTACTAGACGGTGCGCCGACTTGTAGGAAATTCAATTTTACAGCTCCCACATAAGATTTACTTTCAAAACAATTACTGATCTACCTAGGGATTGAAATGAGCTACACGACTAAGAGAAGTCTTAAAATAATTAACAAGGAACAGTTGACGTCAACTGTTCCTTGTTAATTATTTTAAGACTTACAGACTTATAGTTGCCTCAACCGAAAATGTGCGAGTACTTCTCAAAAATATGTTGTATTTTGGAATTATCAGTGACAACATGTCTATATTTTGGTATAAATCGATAGTATACAAACCCATATTTAACATAGTTTCTAACTAGGAACCTAGAATCACGAAAAGAGTATGAAAATTAGTACAAAAAAACTATATAAATGCCGTATAAAAAAAATTCGTGATGAGTTTCACCTTACATTTCGTTATATGGATTTTTTCTTTTTAATTTTTTCATTTTCAGTTTTTGCCCCTTTGGACCAACGAAAATGTACGGCATATGAAAAAATATTATCTATGCATAAAATACTTTCAAAATAAATTAATTTTATGTTGTGTCAAATCACCCCCTGGACCAGCGGAAAGAGAGGGGGTTACAACCCTCGATTATTTCCCCTTGTCGCATGATTTTTGTACGGCGTTGCGGAATAATGGATTAGAAGCAGTATTGAAATAGTATGAAACTGATGCCGTACAAAATCAAATGACCAAATTTACCCTGGAAATTGTCGGAAAATAAAATAAAAATTCCGACTTTGTGGCCCAACATTTTTTTACGGCACTACGCGTTTTCTTATTATTTTTCATGGATCTATCGATGGTAAGAATGCCGTACAAAAATATATGACCAAAATGTACCCAGTCTACCTGTACTTTTGAATTCTCACCTGCACTCGGTTGGACAGCTTACAAGTGACGGCATAGTGCTGAATCTTATTATTTTATGCTCCTATATCGTTCTAGATAGGTCACCTGGTGGTTCACATGACCCATAATTTTTTCAACACGGGCCAGTAGTCTAATAGACACACTACCGCAAGTCCGATGTGACGTCACTCCATGGAGCCAGCCTGGCCAGGTGGCAGCTAACTACATGCTATCTTGGCTGCGGTATAAAGTTATTGTTGTAAGATCAGATGTAGAACTGTTCTTACGATATAAAGCTGGGCGTGCGGTTCGAGTAAGATGCGCCGTACGAACATGCAAAACTTCGTCCGACTGCGAAACCATCTGCAGTCAGTCAATCTGCAAGCCACCTAGGCATGACCTGAATAGGTTTGCTAATATTTGTACACTGGTTGGGGTTGTATACGTGTTGTGTCGAGTGGGCACGGGGCAGGTGACAGCGCCGCGCGCCTGCCCACACCGTGTCCGCGCCGCGCCGCTTGCACTCCTGTACGTCCGGCGCTATCCGCGCTATCGGTACGCTCACAACCGCTTCGAGTTATATTTCAGCGACCAATCGACTACCTTATCAAATGCAAGTGTTAAGCTATTTTCGGTCGTACTTCATATAAATTGGAAAAGGCTGCCTTTAGTTTTCGCTTCTGCATATATGACAGACTAATAAAATAATGGTCTGTTGCCATACTCGAACAGTATGGCAACCGCATAGCTCGTCTAAAGATTGATCACTTATTTTTCAGTGTTTTACTCTCTTTGGCAGTTGAGCCGTGAGTTATGATGGCGCGGAATTACTAAGATGTGTGATTTTTGTGATTGTTAAGAGGAAGTGCGGTTGCCTTGTGGTTAGTGCCATACAAAAGTATAGTTATACCTACTAGTTGAATAGATATTTAAAAAAAAAAAACAGGGAGAACGCTCATTTTCTCTTCAATTTGCGGCAAAACCTAATCGTCTCGATAGACTGAGGTAAAGGCTTCAGTTACGTTGTTTCAGTACAGCAACGTGGTGCAATACACGTGTGATCTTGTAAGTTGGTGTGGAGCCTGGAGGCGCACAGTGCGCTGCAGCGAGCGCGATATCTGCGCTGTGCGCTGTTTGTGTCGCGCTGTTTACTTACACATCGGAAAGGTTTACTGATACCGAGATAATGAATTAAATTATAACGGGCGGCGGTTCGCCTGGCCACAAGCACAGTGAGGCTCACACGGCAGACTCGAACGCGCGACTCACCGGTCCTTACAATACTAATTAATTAATTAAATAAATTAGTGGAACTGGTCGACAAGCAGTCGCCGTCTAGGTCGCGGTCACCGCTCCCGCACTCGCTCGTCGCTCGGATGGAGCGCGAGCACGGCCTGCCCCTGGCGCGGCGCAGCAAGGCGCGCGCGGGCTGGCGGCGCGTGCTGCGGCGGCGCGTGCCGCTGCTGCGCTGGCTGCCGCGCTACGACCGCGTGTCGGCGCTGGCGGACCTGGTGGCCGGCATCACGCTGGGGCTGACGCTGGTGCCGCAGAGCATCGCCTACGCCAGCCTCGCCAACCTGCCCGTGCAGTACGGACTCTACTCCTCCTTCGTCGGTGAGTCTCGTTGCATTACCTACATGACGCCGGTAATCCCCGAAGGGCTAGGCAGAGGTGTACCCCATAGTTCACCTACACCTGCATGAGCTATTAATTCATCTGTTTTAGGGTTCCGTACGTCAAAAGGAAAAATCGGACATCGTATAGGATCACTCGTGTGTCTGTCTGTCTGCATCCCCAATTCCCCACAAAAGGCATCCTCTACCAAAAATCTATGTGTTTCTTTAGCTCGCTCGAAAGCTGGGGGGTAGATAGTGTCTATAATAATATATACTTAAATTGATAAGTAATTGTTCTATGTATTGTCGCTTGTCGCTTTTGACCTGCCAACCACCTTTGTAATACCAACATTGTAATAGTTTTAAATAGTGTCAGTAGCGGATTATGCACGTAGCAGGAGTAGCAACTGCTACCTACGGGCCCCGCACTAAAGGGGGCCCGTGAATCCAAACATACAATCACTCAAAAAATTACGTTTAGGCTAAGGTGGGCTTTCCGCCTAAGCCTCCTTAGTGATACGGATCTTTATCGTGCTGCCATTAGAAGCCCTGCTCTGGTGGCTCGTGGCTCACCTTGTTGCACCACACTTGACTTTTTTCTTATAAAGTAGGTATTGAATTATCATGTCTCTGACTCGAAACTTTTAAAACAAAACTTTTATAGAAAATGAAACTTTTACTGAAAAAAATAAGACCTTGAATGGTCTATTTAGAATTAATAAAGTTGTAGGAGGTAGTTAGCACAAAATTATCTCCCGAGAACAAGGAGTTTCTCTTTAAGAACTCCGAAAAAAAATATTGTGTAATATTTTTTTTAACTTTGTCTTTGTTCTTGAATTATATGCTTGATATTGAATGAAATATTTAATGCATACGTTGAACTTAGGTCCATTCACAAATACCGGCTCGGAGAGGAGAGCAGATTTTTTATCACGTTTAAAACTGAATTTTGAGTTATTGGAATAAGGTTTTTTTACATGTCACTTCTTTTTTTATTGAGAATTCTTGGGAGCACACAAAAAAAGAGAACGACGGGAACTATTTTACCCTTTGATTCCTGAAGAGTCAAATAAAGAAGTGTAACAGTTACTTATCACAAGAATCCACAGCGTTGTGATTCACAACGCTGTGGATTCTGGAGGTTCTCGCTTTTATGTGTGATTACTGATTAGAGGTGGAGCTCACACTTGGCGCGCAGTTCTCCAATTTGATTGGCGTTGATTATTATTATTACAGTTTATTTATAGAGAGTACACACATTACATACTACTAGGAGTAGGTACGCGAAAACTATTCTTTGCCATAACATAGCGTTTCATTGAGATGCGAAGCGATTTTCTCGTGCGGATAATAATAATCAACCTGGGAACTATTATTTGGATACAATTTAACGCCTATAAACGTAATAAGTCTATTTTTAATGATTGTCTTTGTAGGTAGGTACTCAATTGTCGATCTATACCTTCAAATTGAGTATGTCCATGAGTACATTTACCTCGGCCAAATAGTCTCCTTCCAGGCAAGACAAGACAAAGAAGTTGCTCGACGCACCGAGAACGCCTGGAAGAGCTATTGGTCGATGAAACAAATAATGAAGGGACCTCTTCCTCTCTCCCTGAAGAGAAAACTCATGGACATGTGCATTCTTCCTACTCTCAAATTGCCGATGTAGGTCACACGGCTGCCAAGCTCAAATGGAACTGGGCTGGCCACATCTGCCGCATGCCGGAGGAGCTGTGGGCCAAAACAACCAAGCAATGGGTGCCAATCAGCAGCAAACGACAACGCGGCAGGCCCAGAAGGCGATGGCGGGACGAACTGGATTCTTTTTGCAGAGATTGGAAAACCGGAGCACTGGAAAGGGATAAGTGGAAAGAGGGAAGGGAGGCCTTTGCCCTGCAGTGGGACACAAATGGCTGATAATAATAATATGTCCTCTATCCAATATCCATACATATTACATACCACTTTCATTGTGGGCCGCGATTTCGAAAAAAAATCAAAAAGCCCAACGCATGTACTCCATGACGCGCGCTCGCTTCGCTCGCATATTAAATAACACTAATATCTTCTGTCCCCGAAGTGCCGGGCCTCCGCCGGCCTCCTTCGTCGGCCTACGGCCCGGTGCCCATGCCGCCCATAAAGGATACTGTCGCGAGACGGTCGTATTATAGGAACACGAAGAAAAAACTTAGCGGACAAAACGGAACGGAACAAATATTTGTAAGACCTACAGATAGTTGTTCCGGGTCTGGGTATTTGTGTATGTGAGTTTAAATGTTTGTGAACGCACCCACGATACAGGAGAAATTCCTAGTGTGGGGCAACGTTTTACCTACTATAAAAAAAAAACTAAAAAAAGACTAGCCACAGCCATTCGAAGTGTCTAGTCGTCCGATTAACAGATGAATAAAATGGTTAGGTTAGGTTAGGTAAAAGAAAACATTGTAAATATGTATTTGCATTTTTTTTATTTTGAAAAAGTAATCACTTAGACTAATCTTAAATTAAATGCGATCGCTTTGAGTAAATCTAATTCTGTGTAAGTGTCATTTGAAAATTCGGTCATATTATATTATTTCAAATAAAATTAGTGCATTTGAAAATTCGGTCAAATGATATTATTTCAAATAAATAAATAATTATGCTAAATAAAAATCGACCAATTAATTATTCGGTCAAATGAATAATTATGCGAACTGACTTTATGCTAACTGAAATTAGTCGAAGTGATTTTCGACGAAACGTTGTTATGCCAAACAAGAGTAAACCGATTATTGTACATTCATCTCTCCAGTAGGTGCCTGAATTTTAACAATAATGAATTTTAATATTTAATAAGTTTAAATAGTATTTGTTTACAATTAACCAAAAAGCACTTGTTGACTAGACTACATGTCTCTCCTGAAAAAAATCCTGGATCCGCCCTTGCGTACACGTCTGTCTAACCCTTCGAGAATGACAAATGTTGTAATGGTTGTGCGTCAGTTAGTACATAGCGGTGTAC
The DNA here is from genome assembly GCA_949775195.1 of Diarsia dahlii. Classification (NCBI taxonomy): domain Eukaryota; kingdom Metazoa; phylum Arthropoda; class Insecta; order Lepidoptera; family Noctuidae; genus Diarsia; species Diarsia dahlii. The sequence goes on from OX459201.1 coordinate 337,295, forward strand.
ATGTCCTCAGGCACGATGCTGTACGTGGTGCTGGGCACGGTGAAGGAGGTGTCCATCGGGCCCACCAGCCTCATGGCGCTGTTCACGCTGCAGATCTGCCGCGGCCTGCCCGTGGAGTTCGTGGTGCTGCTCACGTTCCTGTCCGGCTGCGTCGTGCTCATCATGGGCCTGCTGCGGCTAGGTAATGTGCTCCATATTCATTTCACCAAGTCAGCGTGGCTTATTTCATGTATCTATCCTATCAAGCTCATAGCACATCTACAAAGTGTTTTTAGATCCCACAAGTCTGGAATATGAATTAACCATATCAAAGCATCATCTGGCATTGAATTATTTTTCAATTATATTTTTTTTCATCTTCCCCTAGAGGCCAAACTAATAGCCATTTTCAGGCATACCAGCATGCTTCATGTGCAAATAGCTCCTCATCATGTGAACCGCTCACAGACCTCTGTTATTGTTGTTGCCTTAGCTTCCGTGTAAATGTAAATGTTAGCACCCTATAACTAAACATGTTATCGCACGTTATTTATGACAGGCTACATTTTAATTTCACTTAATGCCACATAAATCTCGTACAAATGTTTACTTAATTAGGTACACTGTTAGACATTGTGTGAACAGTGAGCGGGAGTCTTCAATCAAACATGTTAGTGACGTAGCCACTTTAATACGGTCAATTCAATTCGTTTGCATGCAATAAACTCTTATCTTGAAGTAGTGTAAGGCAAGGTGCCTTGCTACCGCATTGTTTTATTTTCATGCCTAACACACTATGCACAAATGCACATGCAGATCATCGATGGACGATGTGCGACTGAATGCTACAATAATAATTAGACAACTATCTCTCATTTTGAGTGATTTGCATTACGTTCTCGCATGGGTCCATCCAGAAAATAATACGGCCTAATGTTTATAACAAGTTTATTTTACTATTTTATTAATGCAATAATCATTCTAGTCTAGTTCTTCTAGTTCAAACATTAGAGTGAAGAAAAATAAAATATAAATATGTACATATATACGTCAGTGATAGCTCTAGTTAAACAAATGTGTGTAATGTGAGGCTGAAGGTGTTCAAGTATTCGGCTGTGGTAGGTTTCTTGGTGGACCTGATCTCCCCGTCAGTGACGAGCGGCTTCACGTCGGCCACGGCCATCATCATCGTGGCGGCGCAGCTCAAGGGCCTGCTGGGGCTGAGCTTCATGGCCGAGTCCGTCGGAGACAACATCCGCCTCATCGTCACCAAGTGGGACGACGTGCGGCCGGCCGACGCCGCGCTCGGCGCCTGCTGCTGCAGCGTGCTGCTGCTGCTCAGGGTATGTGTCAACTTGCACCTCATGTCACCAAGTGGGACGACGTGCGGCCGGCCGACGCCGCGCTCGGCGCCTGCTGCTGCAGCGTGCTGCTGCTGCTCAGGGTATGTGTCAACTTGCACCTCATGTCACCAAGTGGGACGACGTGCGGCCGGCCGACGCCGCGCTCGGCGCCTGCTGCTGCAGCGTGCTGCTGCTGCTCAGGGTATGTGTCAACTTGCACCTCATGTCACCAAGTGGGAGGACGTGCGGCCGGCCGACGCCGCGCTCGGCGCCTGCTGCTGCAGCGTGCTGCTGCTGCTCAGGGTATGTGTCAACTTGCACCTCATGTCACCAAGTGGGACGACGTGCGGCCGGCCGACGCCGCGCTCGGCGCCTGCTGCTGCAGCGTGCTGCTGCTGCTCAGGGTATGTGTCAACTTGCACCTCATGTCACCAAGTGGGACGACGTGCGGCCGGCCGACGCCGCGCTCGGCGCCTGCTGCTGCAGCGTGCTGCTGCTGCTCAGGGTATGTGTCAACTTGCACCTCATGTCACCAAGTGGGACGACGTGCGGCCGGCCGACGCCGCGCTCGGCGCCTGCTGCTGCAGCGTGCTGCTGCTGCTCAGGGTATGTGTCAACTTGCACCTCATGTCACCCTACGATAATAAAAGCAGACAGTTATGTCAAAATTAAACCTCACGTTAAGCTTAGTAGAGATGTGACTCGTGGCTGGTGTGTGTGCGCAGAAGCTGAAGGACGTGCACGTGCGGTCTGCGCGCCTGGGCCGCGCGCTGTGGCTGCTGTCCATCAGCCGCAACGCGCTGGTGGTGCTGGCCGCGTCCTCCTTCGCCTACCTCACGCACCACCCCAACCAGCCGCTCTTCAAGCTGTCAGGTGAGCACACATGTTTTTACCTTACGTTTTCTGTGTAAGAATGATCCTAATTATCCGCCATATTTATTTGTTTTTATAAAATGTAGCAAACGGCTGATGAACTATTTGACAGCTCATTCATAAAAACCGGCTCAGTAGTTAAGTCCCTGAAGTGGAATATAAAAATTTTACTAACGTAGATAGACAGCCAAAATCATAGCTCTTCCGTAGCCGGTTAAAAATATTATTGTTTAACATGTTACAGCTATTTTTTAATAATTAGGTAACGTCTTATTTATTTATTTATTTATTTAGTACTTGGAGGACTTACAGCTAACAAAAACAAACAAAAAGAAAAGAAACCATAGTCACCAGAAAGCCAATTACGAATCCTCACGTATAGATAAGTAATAAAATTATTTATAGTGTGAGCACTGTGAGCACAAAACAAAAACGCCTTATTGAAATTAATAAATACCTACAATGTAAAAACAAAGTTTGCAATTTAAAATACATATGAAGAAAAAAGAAATAAAAAGAAATAAAATAACTTTCCGCTACTTAAAAAAATTGAGGCTTAAGCACCTTCTGGCCGAATTCACACTAGTTGTGAATGGATCCAAATCATACTCCTTGCATATATCATTAAAATGTCTGCTTGCACGCACAATATAACTATTCTGTCTATAATTTGAAGATGAATGAGGTACACGTATTGGTGGGTTAAAACGAAATATTTTACATGGCACATTAAAATAAAATTTTGACAATAACTCAGGGTTATCAATATTGTTGTTGAGAATTTTCAATAAGAATAAGCAGTCAGCAATATTACGTCGATCTACCAGTGGTAGTAGATGGTACTTCTTACAGAGTCTAAGGTAATCAATTGACTGATATTGAATCTTTTGATGGAAGCAAAGGTATTTTATGAAACGTCTTTGGATGTTTTCAATGCGGTCAATATATTTATGATACCGTGGATTCCATATCTGAGACGCATACTCTAGTTGGCTTCTTACAAAAGTGCAATACAAAATTTTTAGTGTTTTAGCATCTGTAAAACACTTAGACAGACGTATTATAAATCCAAGCAATCTATACGCTTTTTTGACAATTGCATCGATGTGTGTGTCATACAGTAACTTACTGTCTTGCTGGACGCCCAAATCACGAATTGTACTGCACCTTGGCAAGATCTGACCCGCCAATGTATAAGTAGTAGCTAGGGCTGTACGTTTTCTAGTGTAGGTGATCACTGAACACTTGGATGGGTTGAGATCAAGCCTATGAGCCCGACAATACTCTTCAAGCCGATACAAGTCAGCTTGAAGTGCTAGTCTATCTTCGAGCGTGGAAATAGTGGCAAAGATTTTCATGTCGTCGGCGAAACATAATAGTTTGGACGAATGGAGGCACTGATCGATGTCGTTCACATACACTACAAATAAAAACGGACCCAGCAACGAACCCTGAGGCACCCCGCTAGGCACCTCTACCCAACTAGACATATAATTATTAAGGACTACTGCTTGTGACCTGTTGTCAATGTAAGAGGAGAACCACCTCAGGAGGTCCCCACGGATGCCCATGTAGCTTAGCTTCTTAATTAGGGTAGCGTGGTCGATCCGATCAAATGCCTTGCTATAATCTGTATAAACAACATCGACCTGATTACCATTGTCCATAGCATCTGTAATAAAATCGTTAAATGTTTTAGCTGTAAGTTTCCTTAAAATAAATAAAATAAAAATAAAATAAATAAATAAATAAATAGAATCAAATTAGATGTAGTAGACCGTCCTTTTAAAAATCCGTGCTGAAAGGAGCTGAATGAGCTAGCAAGGGCAGGATATAACTGGCTTATCTATCTGGCTAGCTTATCTCTGTGGGGCGTGGTGCAAGTGTGTAGTGTGTGTGTGTGCAGGTCGCGTGGAGCCCGGCCTGCCGCGCCTGGCGTCGCCGCCCTTCAGCGCGACGCTGGACAACAGCACGGTGAACTTCGTGGACATGGTGCAGACGCTGGGCTCCGCCGTCATCATGATGCCCATCGTCATGGTGCTCGCCAACATCGCTATCGCCAAGGCCTTCAGTGAGTATCCTACTGAGTGGACCAGCCGCTCTTGTATCTTCATGTGACTTTATTTCAGTGTTGAGTACCTACACTCTCTAAGATGTTATAAACCGTAGACTCACCAAATACCTAAATAAATTAAACCTTCTTTCCAATAAATCAGTTTGGCTTGAGGACTGGAAAACCCACCGAAGATGCGGTACCTACTGGAACTTACAGATACGATTATTGGTCGTTGGGAAAATAAATATAAAACTCTTGACATTTTTTCAGACCTATCCAAAGCCTTCGACCCTGTCTCAATTACCATACTGCTTTCGAAACTAGAACATCTCAGTATTCGCGGGACGGCCCACGATTGTTTCACGAATTATCTTAGCGGGCGTAACTATAATAAAGCTTGAAAAATATTTGAGCAACCAGGAGACGATTACTTTTGGTTTCCCCCAGGGCAGTGTCCTAGGACCTACACTTTTCTCATATACGTGAGTAAGCTGTGTCAGTGACCCTTACCCAAATGCAAAATTAAAGCTTACGCCGATGACACAGCTCTGTTTATTCTTTACACAGCTATACATAATTTGTAATTTTTTATTTAGCTACGGGCGGACGGATTGACGCGACGCAAGAGATGGTGACCCTCGGGCTGTGCAACATGGCAGGGTCGCTGGTGCACGCCATGCCCACGTGCGGCGCCTTCACGCGCTCCGCCGTGTCGCACTCCAGCGGCGTGCGCACACCTGCCGCCGGCCTCTACTCTGGTCAGTACACGTCACACTGTAGCACTCGGCGCCTTCACGCGCTCCGCCGTGTCGCACTCCAGCGGCGTGCGCACACCTGCCGCCGGCCTCTACTCTGGTCAGTACACGTCACACTGTAGCACTCGGCGCCTTCACGCGCTCCGCCGTGTCGCACTCCAGCGGCGTGCGCACACCTGCCGCCGGCCTCTACTCTGGTCAGTACACGTCACACTGTAGCACTCGGCGCCTTCACGCGCTCCGCCGTGTCGCACTCCAGCGGCGTGCGCACACCTGCCGCCGGCCTCTACTCTGGTCAGTACACGTCACACTGTAGCACTCGGCGCCTTCACGCGCTCCGCCGTGTCGCACTCCAGCGGCGTGCGCACACCTGCCGCCGGCCTCTACTCTGGTCAGTACACGTCACACTGTAGCACTCGGCGCCTTCACGCGCTCCGCCGTGTCGCACTCCAGCGGCGTGCGCACACCTGCCGCCGGCCTCTACTCTGGTCAGTACACGTCACACTGTAGCACTCGGCGCCTTCACGCGCTCCGCCGTGTCGCACTCCAGCGGCGTGCGCACACCTGCCGCCGGCCTCTACTCTGGTCAGTACACGTCACACTGTCGCACTGGGCGACTCTACTCCGGTCAGTACACGTCACAATGGGCGACTCTATATACTCCGGTCAGTACACGCCACACTGTCGCAATGGGCTACGGGCTCTACTCCGGTCAGTACACGTCACACTGTCGCACTGGGCGACTCTATTCCGGTCAGTACACGTCACACTGTCGCTCTGGGCGATTTTACTCCGGTCAGTACACGTCACACTGTGGCACTGGGCGCCTCTACTCCGGTCAGTACACGTCACAGTGTCGCTCTGGGCGACTCTACTCCGGTCAGTACACGTCACACTGTCGCACTGGGCGACTCTTCTCCGGTCAGTACACGTCACACTGTCGCTCTGGGCGACTCTACTCCGGTCAGTACACGTCACACTGTCGCACTGGGCGACTCTACTCCGGTCAGTACACGTCACACTGTCGCACTGGGCGACTCTACTCCGGTCAGTACACGTCACACTGTCGCACTGGGCGACTCTACTCCGGTCAGTACACGTCACACTGTCGCACTGGGCGACTCTACTCCGGTCAGTACACGCCAAACTATCGCACTGGGTGACTGGCTCTACTCCGGTCAGCACACGTCACACTGTCGCACAACTGCAACAACAACGGATGACAAGAATAATGAAATCAATTTCCTCTCCAACTTACTCTCGACCTTCGTACTTTCATCAAAGGAAAGTCTTGTGCACAGTGGCCTGTACATCACATCATCAGCCCTGATTTGCGTGAACTGAATATCGTTGTGTGCATTGTAACACGCTTACACAATGACATCTTGAGCTCAACCAAGGCGTGTGTCCGTATATCCGCAGGTATCATAACGCTGCTGGCACTGATCTTCCTGACGCAGTACTTCTACTTCATCCCGAAGGCGTGTCTCTCCTCCGTGCTCATTTGTGCCGTTATATTTATGGTGAGTGCCAACATTTTTCTTTTTTTCGTCAAACATGTTTCACATTCTCATCCGGTAATTCGCCATTATAGCTAGCTCTATTTATTTAATGAAAGGCTTATCAATATCCCTTTTCAATAAGTTATAATTCCGTTATAAATACAAACATAGTAAACATCGAGTGATTCACAAGGCTGGCCATCGAGTATGAATGACAAGTTGCGTAGGTTAAGGGAGCAGTATCCGAGTGCGACGGCCGCTACTCCGCTAGCTGTCACTTGCGATAACCTCCGACGGCTTAATTGAATCTATCGCTTTGACAGAGCTTGTAGAACAATTACGCGGAGATTTTCCAGTGACCTGTTAAATGAATATATTTGCTTACAGTTGTTTTATTACCTTACGATGATGAGTTCTTATCGTACGTGTTACTAAAATAACTGTAACCTATACCTACAGGGTCGACAAACATAGTAAGTAGCTAAATGGAGAAACAGACATACCTCAAATAATTTTTTCATAATATCACATGTTACTTAGGATATATTCCCTTTTTGATCTTTTCCGTTCTGTTGCCGAATGGCAAAAAATACGGAACCTTTACAGATTTGTACTGTTGGTCTATCTGTCTGTCGTGTCAGTCAGTAAAATGAATCTTTTAAGAGATTGGGACTTAATGCGGGGACAGAGCGCGGCCGTCTCCGGGATAATTAGAAAAAAATCTATCACCGGACGAAGCTGGTGCGGGTTGGTTAGCATCTAATATTATATCGATATAGTGCTAGCGAACCCATTGCGTCTCCCCACTTCTCACTTGACTGGTTTTTTATAAGTCCCCGAATGAGGGGTCTCCTTACCGGTAAGTATGGCAGAAGAAAGGCAGCTATAGTGGTAACTGCATGACTAGTGAGGAGAAGGAAACGATACAATTTAGTGATATTGGCAGTTGAGGCGAGCATCTAAATAGATCACTAGTTTCTTGATTTGATTAACATTAATGTTTGCATATTTGGCGTACAGATCGACTTCCGCATCGTGTTCCGGCTGTGGCGGCGCGACCGGCTCGAGCTGGGCGTGCTCGCGCTGACCTTCTGCGTCAGCGTCGCGCGCACCGTGGAGCTGGCCGTGCTCACGGGCGCGCTGGCCTCGCTGGCCGTGCTGCTGCGCCAGCTCATGCGGCCCGCCGTGCACGTGCACACCGTGAAGACGTCAGCCGGCGAGGTGGTGCGCGTGCGCGCGGCGCTGGGCGTGCTGTACGTGTCGGCCGAGCTGCTGGCGCGCCGCGTGTGTCGCGCTGCGCAGGACGCCGCGCCGCGCGCCGTGCTGCTGGACTGCCAGCACCACGCGCTGCTGGACTACGCCGCCACGAAGGTACGCCCCGCCCTACCCCCAGCCCTCCCGCCCACCCGCTGCCCGCCCGCACTGACCGCGCTTCCCGCCCGCAGGTGCTGGAGCGCCTCATCAAGAAGTTCAAGACGGACGAGCGGCTGCTGATCCTGTACAACGTGCCGGAGCAGCTGCTGGCGGCGTACGAGCAGCTGGCGGGCGTGGACGCGCGGGCGCTGCGCTGCGCCAGCGTGGCGGACGCGCTGGCCAGCGTGGCGCACGACGCGGACGAGTGCGTGACGCTGCTGGCCAGCACGGAGCGCGCGCACGACGCGCACGACGCGCACGACCCGCTCGTGTGACTGCTGCTGACTGCTGCTGACTGCTGCTGACTGCTGCTGACTCCTGCTGAACTATGAACCTTCAGTCGTTACAGCACTGTCAATAATAAATGAGCGCCCGAAGCGCTCCGTTGTTACTGCTCTAGCAAAGTATTTGCAATTCTTATGCAGACGACTCATTCCTCGTGAAAGTAGGTTGTCATCGTTGACACCTGCCACTACCCTGCTAATGATATCCAATTGTAATGATGTAAATAGTTCAAGAAATTATTAATAAACTCCAGTCGTGTGTGTCAGTGGCACCGCGTAACTAATACGTAACATTGCGCGGAGTACGCATATAGTTCGGCTATACCACTGCTACATCTGCTCTTAGCGCCCCTAGATTTAACATTAACTAGTCGTATTTGTATGTTCGTATTGTTAATTAAAAATATGTTAAGTTATAGAATAAATGTAAAATAAAAACACATCTTTTATTACCTAAACCTTGCATTGCATTTATGATTTTATAATGTGGCGCTATTTAAGTCAAAACTAATTATTTCTTCTGTACTTTATGACGGTATTTCTGCCGTCAATGTTCAGTCATTCTGAACACTAACTTCTGACTGACTTCTGTTGTCATTTCTGAATTGAAATTCCGCATAAACAGACATTAAAATTGAATCAGAGTTTACTATTAACGTCGTGCGATTCCCCCTACCACCGAACGGTTTTGTGTTATTCAATTCATTCGGCACTCATTTCATAGTTGTTTCATAGTCATCATGATCATGCACCAGGTGCACGGTCCACCTTCCGGTTCGCGGTCGCCACTCCAGAACTTTTCGGCCATCCGACCTGCGAGCAATGTGTCTTGCTTATTGCCTCTTATATTCAAAGAGGCCAGAGCCGCCAGACATAACTTATTTTCTAAAGGAAAGACACGTTTGGCGCAGTGGCTGAGCGATTTTTTTTATTATTTTATATGGGCTTACTCTTGACCTCAATCTTGCCCTAAGGGCAGAGATGAGGGCCACGTGATGGCTTCCGGCCACCGTAGACGCGGGCCTGTGGACGGTGAGTAACGGGCTAGCTCGCCGTCCGGCCGTCGTCATGACGGCAACAGACCGTGTCGGCGGCGCGTACGTGTTCCACGCGCGCCTCAAAGAGATGTCAGCAACGAGGGGCCCGCAAGGGCCGACGCCCGTCGGGGCCGCGGATTTTAGTACTAGATGACGTAGCCTCGGCACAAGGGCAAAGAAGGAACATGGGTTCGGTTTTTAGTCAGTACAAGTCTGACACTCCCCTTCGCTCTGCCCAAGAGCGGGGGGGGGGTCATTTGATGATTTGAAAAAGGTCAGAGATGAGGTCGACGATGGAACGAGCTTACCCGAAGAAGCCTTATATTTACTCGATCGCGACTTAAATAGATCGGGGCTATATGAACTCGGGAAGACCGACGCAGGCAGGATGTTCCACTCCTTGGCTGTACGAATAATGAAGGACTTAGCAAAACGCTTCGTACGAATGTGTGGAACATCGACAAGATATGGGTGATAACCTGCAGTACGCCTAGTCTCTCGATGGAAGAAGGGAGATGGTGGAATGAGCTCGTGGAGCTCTTGCGCACACTCTCCGAAGTACAGTCTGTAGAAGACCGACAGACATGCAACTTTGCGGCGGTGGGCCAGGCTATGTAGCTTGGCAACCAGCTTAGCGTCACCAATTAGCCTCCTGGCTCTGCGCTCTACAGAGTCAAGTGTGGCAAGTTTGTATTTGGCTGAGCCATCCCAAAGGTGACAGCAGTAATTGTACTCCATGCCGGACCGGACTTGAGCTTTATACAATACTAGCAGTTGCCCGCGACTTCGTTCGCGTAGAAATTTTGACTCTCTTGTCTGGACTGCCTGTGGATGGTACTATGTCAAATCGAATGCCAAATGCCAATCGAAGCGATTATATTCCCTTAAACCAGCCCTGTCGTAAAATCTATTCCTACCTGAAATGTCTTAACTATATTCTATCTCTCTGCCAATTTTCAGGTACAAAAAGCCAAGGATTTCATATGGACTTACGGGAGCCCTTAGTCCAGGTCTTCCTTACAAACTTAGCTTAGATCTCCTACTCCTAAACTCTAGACTTGTTAAATTTCAGGTTGTTAGTACAAAAAAAAAACAGTACATTTTTACAAACATGTGAAAGCCCTCAGACCTCCTTATTCTGGGCATGTTGCTAAACTCGCTAAATCCGTTCTAAGTCAACGTCTAGGTACTAACTATAAAGTACCTTCCTGCCAAAATTGTAGCACAAAAAAGGAAGGACTGTCATACAAACTCGCGTGAGCCCTTAGATCTCCCTAGTCCAGCCCTGTCGCAAAATCGGTTCTTAGCAAACTTCTACTCACCTACTACGTCCCTGCCAAAATTCAAGTTAGTAGCACACAAAATGATGGACTTTTAAACAAACTTGCGAGCGCCCTTAAACCTCTCTAATCCGGCCCTGCCACAAAACCTGTACTTAGCAGAGTTCTTCTAACTATAAACTACGTGCCTGCCAAAAATCAAGTTTGTAGCACAAAAAATTAAGGATTTTCTTACGAACTTGCAAGAACCCTTAGACCTCCCTAATCCGGCCCTGTCACAAAATCTGTTCTTACCAGACGTCTACTAACTATAAACTACGTCCGTCTCAAAAATCAACTTTGTAGCTCAAAAAATGAAGGACTTTCATACAAACTGGCGAGAGCCCTTAGACCTCCCTAATCCGGCCCTGTCTCAAAATCTGTTCCAAGCAGACGTCTACTAACTTTAAACTACGTCCCTGCCAAAAATGAAGATTGTGGCACAAAAAATGAAAGACTTTCAAACAAACTGGCGAGAGCCCTTAGACCTCCCTAATCCGGCCCTGTCACAAAATCGGTTCTAAGCAGACGTCTACTGCCTATTAACTACGTCTCTGCCAAAAATCAAGATTGTAGCACAAAAAATGAAGGACTTTCAAACAAACTTGCGAGGGCCCTTAGACCACCCTAATCCAACCCTGTCGCAAAACTAATTTATAGCGGATGCCTACTGACTATACACTACGTCTCTGCCAAAAATCAAGATTATAGCACGAAAAATTAAGGACTTTCATACAAACTTGTGAGGGCCCTTAGACCACCCTAATCCGGCCCTGTCGCAAAATTAATTCATAGCAGACGCCCACTGACTATAAACTACGTATCTGCCAAAAATCTAGATTGTAGCACAAAAAATGAAGGAGTTTCATACAAACTTGCGAGGGCCCTTAGACCACCCTAACCCGGCCCTGTCGCAAAATCCGTTCTTAGCGGACGTCTACTAACCATAAACTACCTCCCTGCCAAAAATCATCTTTGTACGTCCAGCGGTTTTCGAGATTTCGTGATGAATCAGTGAGTGAGTGACCTTTCGCTTTTATAGATATAGATTGAAAGCTGTCCAGGCTTGAATTACCGCTTGACCCTGTTTAGGATACCCAGCTTTTTTGCCGCAGTTTGAGCTTTCGACTCGATGTAGGCGCCGAAGTTCAGATTTGCATTCAACTTCGTGCCAAGAAGCTCGAGACTGTCAGTAACTTGTACAGACGCACTCCGGAAAGTGGGGGCCAGATTGAACGGACTCTTTTTAACACGCTTTTATTAGGTTGACCTGTATGTATGTAACTAAGTAATCAAATCTAAGAAAACTAATTTAAACATGAACAATGAACTTTGACCACGATTAGGTTTCAAGGTCTGGATAAAATAATATGGTACTGTCGAGCTGATCTGATGATGGAGCCGGAAGATATGAACTGGAACTTCATGATGGATGATCGTATTATAGCCGTGTTTGGACTTGTTAGAAAGGTCTTGTAATGAACTTTGAGCACGAAATGAACTTTGACCAAAGACTAAAAAGTATAAAATAAATTAATAGTTTAAAAAACACTAAAAGACACGCTGAGCGTGAGCGTGGGGCGCTGGAGCAGGAAAGACTTTCTTATAAACAAATACACGAAGAAGAACTCTACATGTTGCCACTGTTGACTGGTACTTTGAACAGACTGTTTAATGTAGAGCCTCCTACTAGTCGTACTGCAACTCTAGTTAGAGCGCCGATCTCTGTAACCTGCTTCCCGAAACATCGCTTAACTTGATTTCTCAGCAAGGTATACAAAAAATCTTTCCTGTTCCAGCGCCCCACGCTTTTACAATCAAATATTATAATTAAAAGCACATAGTTTACACTTCAGCTCAGAAATAGAGACAACTTGAACGATCCGTAATTTATTTTTGACTTTTACGTGCACATAATGGTGCACGTAAAAGCGTGTCTTTTAGTATTTTTTAAACTATTCATTTTTAGCAGTGAACAGACACACTTACGATTAGTTAGATTGCTGCGCTGCGTGTCGCGGGTTCGATCCCCGCACGTAACAAATATTTATATGGCCTACAGATAGTTGTTGCGAGTCGAGTGTTTGTGTATGTTTGTAAACACAACCATGATACAGGATAAATTCCTTGTGCGGGACATTTTCTTTTTTTTTAAGTACAAGATGTAGGGCTTTTTTTTTAGGTGGAAAATCATCAAATAGAGCGGAAGGGAGTGTCAGATTTCTTCTGACTAAAAACCACCCATGTTCCTTCTTCGCCCTTGTGCCGAAGCCTTGCCTTGTGGAATGCTTTTCTTTACATCGCCGTCGCGTCGCGTCGCCCCGCTGCCGCCATCGCTCGGTTTCGTGCCCGTAGACTAAAACTTATATACACAAACTTACCAGGAACAACTTCTTGTGGGACATACAAATATTTGTTCCGAGCCAGAGTCGAACCTGTGACACACAGCGCAGCAGCCACTCGCTCTGCCACTGTGCCAACCGTGTCGGTATTAAATGAAAGAATGACTGAGATGTCAACTTTGAATAGAATGATCCCTGTACCAATTATTGTAGTAACAAGTGCAGTTCATTTTTTTTTTTTTCGGGTGCGTGGAAAATCATCATATTATTATGACCCCCTCCCGCTCTTGGGCAGAGCGGATGGGAGTGCCAGACTTCTACTGACTAAACACCATCCATGTTCCTTCTTCGCCCTTGTGCCGAGGCCGCGGTATCTCTTTCGACAATCCGCAGCCCCAACCAAAGCCCCAACGGGCGTCGGCCCTTGCGGGCCCCTCCTTGCTGACATCTCTTTGATGGGCGCGTGGAACACGAACGCGCCGTCGACACGGTCTGTTGCCGTCATAAGACGGCCGGACGCCGAGCTAGCCCATTACTCACCGTCCACAGGGACCACAGGCCCGCGTCTACGGATGGTCTACGGTGGCCGAAAGTCATCACGTGGCCCCCGACGCCCGGAGCGGCTCCCGCGGCGGCTGCTGGGACCCCATCGTGTCCCAGCAGCCAGCCCCATGCCCTATAGTGTTTCAAACCCAAACCATCCCAAACGGCTCGTCCGAATGGACGTGGTTAGCTATATTCTTCAATAAACTTTTGCTGGAAGAAAAGAAGCCATACCTGGCGAATGGTGTAACAGTTCGCTGTTCACGAACTTTTTTTTAGAGTTTGTAGCCGAATGGCAAAAAACGGACCCATACAGATTCGTCATGTTGTCTGTCTGTCGCGTCTGTCCGTTCGTATGTCACAGTCAGGCGTCACAACAGCCACTTTATTCGGAAACTATTGAACACTGATATAATGGCACCAAAAATTTTAACCAACTTCCCAAATCAATAAGAACATTAAGGTTGATGTTCCAGGGTAGCCCGCGAAATTCAAATTTTCTTACGTTTTTAGCGATTTGCAGGCCAGTGCTAGGTTGTATGTTAGTGAAAATATGATTCGCGGCTGTAAGACGTATGCAGTTACAGAATTATAATCATCAAAATCATCATTACAACCCTTCCCGCCTTATTACAAAACGTAGTTAAACCTGGTTTAACTTAGACTTGGTTTATCTCGCATGACGTCTCACTTCAATAATATTCAAAAGAAAGTGACAGCATGCGAGATAAACCAGGTCTAAGTTAAACCAGGTTTAACTACGTTTTGTAATAAGGCGGCAAGTTCATGTAACTCTCAAGAACGACCTTTTGATGAAATACTCATTCTTGTCAATGATTATTTAGAAGACAAAAAGTGAAAAATGTTTTTTATTTTATTTACATTCTTTTACTTTTATTAGTTCACAAGTTAGTTATTAGCCATAAAACACTTTTATTGTTCTTATTTATTTTAAGTAACTAGGTATATATATCCTTTAAAAAATGTTTAAACTATACCTATGTTACATATTAGCCCTCTATAGTTATACATATGTATCGAGTCTCTACATTCTTTATCAAGTATCCTTATTGTATTGTAAACAACCATTACATAATTATATTGTAAATAAGACACTAGTAATGTCATTCATTAATTAGTTATGGACTTTGTTATTAGTCCATATTAGTTATCTTTTTCACTAACTAATCACCATTGATTATGTTTACTTATCCCATTGGATTCTTAGTATATAAGCTCAGTTCCTTTCATTGTAAAGTTAGTTCTATTTCCAACATCATCGTTGTTCAAACTCTTATTCTATTTCACCTAGTTCCTAAATCTTAGTATTAATTATAAATATTGTGACAATTAAATAAAAGTTTATTTTTAAAAACGTTTTGAGTTACATCACGTAACAATTTTGGCGCAGCCGGTAGGATAGCCTAGGGTAGTCAGACAGGGATAACGTACCTGTTAGGTTGTGAAGCAGCAACAACAGTGCGGTACCTGAAGGGTTTTGATCTTCCCTGCCGAACCTGAAGATGTCTATCCGCTTGATCGTGTTACTGTGGTAAGTGGCTCAAATTGTTATGCTCTGATTCCTTCTAATTCCTTATTCAATTCCTTGTTACCAAATCTTTTCTAAATCAAGATCTCCTAACATAACCGAATCTTCTACTTTGATATTTCTAATTCTTTACTAAGTGCTAAATCAATCACAATGTCTAACACAGACACCAAATTCACGCCTGTTTCGGATAACTTAGCAGTAAGCATAGATACGCTAATCAAGTTCATTCCGGTTTTTGATACGGCTCAAACAACACAAGTTTATCGATTTGTTAGATCATGCGACTCCGTGTTTCAAATTGCATCAGTGCAACAACAAGGCATATTGTTAACATTTACGCTGAACAGAATTCTAGGTCCTGGAGCGTCTGATTTACATGCCAAGGACTTCCCGTCATGGGCCGATCTAAAAACATATCTTATCCAAAAATTTTCACAAACAAAGACTCTAGCGCATTTATCCCTGGAACTACAATCCATGTTCCAGAAGCCTAACGAAAGCATAACCGATTACTATCTCAGGGTAGATTTGTTGCGCAGCAAAATAATAGAAAAATTAACAACCGAGGTGCAAGATATAACCCTAGAAGGACGTAAGGCAAATACGGAAGAAGCCGCCCTAAACGTATTTGTTAATGGGCTCAGCTCAGACATAGGAACTATGTTAAGGGTCCATTCGTTTAAACATTTACGCGACGCAGGTAACTTCGCGATTCAGGAGGAAAAAATCCGAAACATGAATGCTGCTAGACAACAATTGCATAAAAACGCATCACAGCCGCGAAATCCCATACCCAAAAATTCTAATTATCAACAGTCCAACATTCCGAATTCAACTCCGAAGAAATTTTGTAGATATTGTAAAAACCCAGGACATGACATTGCTGAATGTAGAAAAAGGGCTTATAACAATCAAATGAAGACTGGCTCTAACAATCTCAACCAACGTCCGGTTTATTCTAAACAGAATGTTCCTAACCCGGCCGGTGTTCACAATTTAAACTCACAAGCGGCCGGAGAGATGAGCAACTCCTCGGAAACCGCTTTAGACCTTTGCTCAGCAACCCAAATTCAAGACCCACAGATCAATTTAGACCATCTGCAGCTCGTATAACAAATTTATCACGCAATCAAACTTCCAGGGGTATAAGTGATAGCTCGTTAAATCCAGTCCATCGGGGACAAACGGCTATTGTTTCTGCCTCTCAAATTAAGTGCGACGCTTCGACACAAATTCACTCTATCTATCGTAGACAATATCGTGACGTTTGCACTCAAACTGATCTACCATATCATGCTACTTCTACAAATTCAATCCTAACTTCTAACCCTACAAATTCAACTCCAAATCCTGAATCTATAAATTCAATTCCAATTTCACATAGTCTTACTACTTCAACGCAACGTACTAAATCTAAAAATCAAAAAAATACAAATTCCAAATCTAAATCAAAGCATAAAAAATCGGTCAAAACTAAAAACTCTAATATCAAATCATATAACATTTCCTCGCTAAACGTACCTCACGACAACCTTCTGCACTGTAAATTCCACATTGATGGTCAACCAATAACATTACTGGTAGACACAGGCGCAGCTATCTCAGTCATTCGAAAAGACAAAATCGGAAATAATCACATTAATTCTTCTAACAAAGCGTCTATCGTAGGTGTATCCAACTCTAACTCAACAATCAAGACCTACGGTACTTCGGAATTAAGCCTCGATCAATTACCCAAACACAGTTTTCACATAGCTAACCTCAATATTACATCAGATGGCATATTGGGTAACGATTTTATGTCAAAATTCAATGTTAACATTTACGTTCAGTCCAAAACCATGCGCGTCCGTGATCGGACCTATAAACTATTCTATTTAAATGAAGACTCCTATGATTCACACCACAACAACCAACTAGTGAATCAACGGTCAGAAACTGTAATATGTTGTTATACAAATGATATTGCAAATGGTACAGCGATCGTCGAAAAACAGATACTTCCTGGAGACATCACTATTCCCAACGCCCTTGTAAACATCACGAATAACCGATTTCTAGTGACTTGTGTAAATTCCAGCAATCAAGACAAACACATCCCTATGCCTATAGTCCAAGTGAACTCATTAGATGAAACATTAGAGACAGACAGTTTCCCTATTAATTCCGTAAATACATCTAATAATAAATTACATTCAGTAGACGACATAAGTCAACTCGTTAGACGTGACCATCTAAATAAGGAAGAGTGCGAATCCCTCGATAAATTAATTTACGAATTCTCCGACATTTTCTATGTTGAAGGCGATCCTCTTACATTTACCAATCACACCAAACATACCATTCCGACAACATCAGATACACCAATCAATACTAAAACCTATAGGTTCCCTTATATCCATCAACAAGAGGTAAAATCACAGATCGACAAAATGCTTAAACAAAACATCGTTAGGCCTAGTACTTCACCATGGAGCAGTCCTATATGGGTAGTACCTAAGAAACTGGACGCTTCGGGCAAACAGAAATGGAGAGTGGTAATAGACTATCGCAAACTTAACGATATCACTATCGGAGATAGTTACCCCTTACCCAACATCACAGATATTCTTGACAAATTAGGTCATTCCATTTACTTTACTACTTTAGATCTTGCGTCTGGCTTTCATCAAATCGAACTGGATCCAAAAGATATTCCGAAAACCGCCTTTAGTACTCCTTATGGTCATTACGAATTTTTAAGAATGCCTTTCGGTCTCAAAAATGCACCCGCTACCTTCCAACGCGCAATGGATAGCGTCCTTTATGGATTACAAGGCGAACGCTGTTTCGTCTACCTCGATGATATCGTAGTATTTGCATCCAGCCTCCAAGAACACGAACAAAAATTAACGGAGGTATTCAATCGTCTAAAACAACACGGTTTAAAGGTCCAACCCGACAAATGTGAATTCCTGAGAAAGGAAGTAGCATACTTGGGGCACATCATCTCCAATGAAGGTGTTAAACCCAATCCGGAAAAAGTACAAGCGGTCAGAGAATTTCCAATACCCAAATCCTGCAAGGATATAAAATCATTCTTAGGTTTAGCAGGATATTACCGTAGATTCATTGCAAATTTTAGTAAAATAACAAAACCGCTAACAAGCCTTTTGAAGAAAGATGTTCCTTTCATTTGGGGTACGGAACAGCAAAAGGCCTTCGATACATGTAAAAATATTTTAACTACAACCCCGATTCTACAGTATCCCAATTTCAACAAAGAATTTGTTTTAACGACTGACGCATCTATTCATGCTATTGGAGCAATTCTATCACAAGGAGAAATTGGTAAAGACCTGCCTATCGCGTACGCCTCCAGAACCCTGAATAAAGCTGAAATGAACTATTCCACAATCGAACGCGAATTGTTAGCAATCGTTTGGGCAGTCAAACATTTCCGCCCATATCTATTTGGAAGAAAATTTAAAATCGTCACTGATCATAAACCTCTAACCTGGCTATTCTCCATCAAAGACCCCGGTAGTCGACTCGTTCGATGGAGATTGAAACTCGAAGAGTACGATTATGAAATAATATACAAAGCAGGTAAAATAAACACAAATGCTGATGCTTTGTCTCGTCCTCCTATTTTTAATTCTAATGTCATAGATTTAACCTGCGAAGATTCCTCTGATTCTAATTATTTACAACTAAATTATGAACACTATCTTTCACAAGAGCGTTCTATCAATCCCTTAAAAGTCAAAGTAATACCAAATAGACTTTTAGATACCAGACACAAACATATATTCATTCCAACCTCATGTCAATACTCAAATAATAATAACCTTTTTTATGAGGCTTTAGAATCATGTTCACAAACTGATCCCTATTTAGATAAACCCAAATCTCTCTACGATGTAGATCTTCTTATATCTAATAATAATCAAAATCTATTCTTTTGTTGTACTAGACCAACACATTTCGATCCTTGGGACTCAGAAAGCTATTTCAAATCCCTCTTGTCTTGCCTCCAACAAAATGAGATAAATCAATTGTATGTGCCAGATCTCAAATACGATCAAACTTGTAAACTTCAAGGAAACGAACAATTAAAAATCTCTACATATATCGCTGAATTATACGACTGCGAGATAACTATTTGTGAAAATAGAGTTAAATATCCGAGTCTAGAAGAAATCCCTGAAATTTTGAAAACATTTCACGACGAACCTATTTCAGGTCATCGTGGTATTGCAGAAACCATAAGGAAAATAAGAGAGGAATATTTCTGGAAAGGTATGACGAACGATATAAAAAACTACATTGAATCATGCGTCACCTGTCAGAGACATAAGATTCAAAGGAAATCCTTTCAGGCCCCTATGGTTATCACATCGCAATCCACTGAACCTTTCGAACGCGTTTCCATAGATCTCGTTTCCTACTCTGAAGTCAGTGAAAACAACAACAAGTATGTCCTAACCTTACAAGATGAACTAACAAGGTACGTTCAGGCATACCCTATTCCTGACAAAGAAGCAGTTACAGTAGCATCAAGTTTGATCAAATTCTGTCAACACTTCGGTGTTCCCAAACGTTTCCACTCTGATCAAGGCAAAGAATTCATGAACAATGTTATGAAACAGCTCATGAAATTCCTAGGTTCTTCACAAACTTTCAACACTGCATATCACCCTCAAACGAATGGTGCACTTGAACGTTTTCATGCTACACTCCGTGACCATATACGAATGTACAATAGCCGTCGCCAGAAGAATTGGGACAAAATAATTCCATTTGCTATTATGTGTCACAATACATCCGTCAATAGTTCAACCGGGTTTACACCTCACGAGTTACTTTTCGGTTACAAACCACGTCCTTTCTATGCACTCAAGCCGATTCCGGAATATACAGCTTCCGACTATTTAAAAGACTTAAACGAACGTCTTAGGATAGCTAGAGACGCCGCTCTACGAAACATCGAAGTCACTAAAGAAAAGGCAAAAGAACGTTATGACGCTCAGATTAAAAATATAGCCGATTTTTCCTTGGGTGACAAAGTGATGTTGCGAGTACCCACACCGAATAACCTAGACGCTAAATGGGACGGTCCATTCGAAGTAGTTCGTGTCGGATTCAATGAAAATTATATAATAAGAAAAGCTGGCAAGAACCAGTTAGTTCACGCAAATCGCCTTAGACCTTATAACGTAAATTAGATTTATAAATAATAATAAGTTAGATAGGTTTATTCTATGATTAATTATTTAAGTCATTTTTCTTTTTCTTTCTATTCACAGGGTCTGTCGTTGTACAACAGCCCAAAACTCTACCCTATCCTTTACTCAAGTTTTTAGTGATCCTAACTACATTTATAATTATATAATTTGTTCTATTATTAAGGTCCTATTATGCATAATTCTATACAAATTGTACACCTTTATCAGAGACTACATCAGAACTAAGTTACTCAACAAAAAACTTCCTTTTGTTGCAGGGCAACATCAGGAACCCTTGCCCATTTAAATATCTCTCAGCCATTAACCTCACATGCAGGCATTTTTTACAAAGAAGAGGGAACTCTATCAATCTCCGATGATTCGTGGAAACTCATAGTCTATAAAGATTTAAAACCTCTTTTTATATCCCATGAATCTCTAGTTCGGTTATCCGAAAAATTTCAAACCATGTCAACCAATTTCATTAAACTTCCGATAACTCAATCAACTAAATCCTATCTGAACGTTAACCTTCATAAGATCGAAAACCGACTCTCAGAACTCAAAATGTACCTCGGCAAAAACGCACGTACAAAACGAGAATTGCTAGATGGTTTAGGCTCTGTTCTTAAATGGCTTATTGGTACACCTGATGCAAAAGACGCGAAGCATTACGAAGAATGCATTGATAAATTAGAAAAACAAGAACTTGATTTGGCGGACCTCATGCAAAAACAAATCCAGATCACATCGTCTACCATTAAAAATTTCAACGATACTATTTTCAAAATCTCTTACGATGAACAGATTATAAATGAAAATATAGATCGCATTAATAACTTCATTAATAAAACCGAAAATCTTATTTTTGACATAAAAATTAGCGAAGACATATCAACTATTTCATTACAAATTCTTGAGTTAGTCACCAGTCTCGAAAATGAAATAGATGACTGCTTGACAAGCATCCTATTTGCGAAATCCAACATTATACATCCTTCAATCATATCTCTCAATAAGCTTTACGAACAATTACTGATTTCTAATAAGATAAGAAGTAATAGACAGTTAGTAACTTCTGTCTCAATTGATAACATCCATAGCCTCTTGGATTCGTCTTCTTTATCAGCATACGTGTACTCAAATCGTTTAGTATATGTCCTAGAGTTTCCCTTAGTTCAACATAAATCTTTTACTTTGTATCATATGTACTCTATTCCAATAAGACACCCCAATTCCTCCTTCCACACCACCATCCTCCCAGAGCATACCTACTTGGCCACTGACACTAGTGGGCAATATTATGCGGCTACAAGCTCCATGGATAACTGCATCATCTACGCACCAAGAAAACGAGTCTGCAAGAATATCGTCATCTACGACTCATCCGTTCGTCCAATCTGCGAAGTAGACATTCTACTCAGCAAGACAACGAGTATTCCTTCGACTTGCACGACAACAACCTTCCCGGCAGAAATTAACACGTTCCAGCCGATTGGCTCTAGTAGCTGGTTATATATTCTGAACAATGAGACAAATTGTGTTCTTCAGTGCAGCGTCGAGATTTCCAACTTAAAACTACAAGGCTCAGGAATAATCACCTTACCTCAAGGGTGCAAATTACATACGGGATATAGCACCCTATCAGCTTTCCAGACGTCAGAAGAAAACATCACCATTCCGATCATCGTTCCAGACGTTAGAAGTGAAGATTGCTTCGAAACATTCAAAAATGAAGAATCACAAAAGTTAATCCCCATTACGATCAATGACATGCCTCTTGACTCTCTGAGAAGCATAAAGGTACATTTAGAAAGATATGCTGATGAACTACAAAATATGAAAGCCTCCAAAGCCCAATCCTTCCTGGAGAAGAACCAAACAAGCTTTTCATGGATATATCTTTCCATTGGCATGATAATGTTAATTTACATCAGCATCAAACTTTGTAATAGATGTCCAAACGGATTTATACGTCGCAACAATTCTAGAACCTGCATACAAGTCTTCAACAACTGCTTTGATCATTCTTCCCGACGCCGCAATGTGCATGTTGCCATCCCCATGAGCAACTTGCATCATCCCACCACGTGCATCTCCGACGACGAAGATGACATCGAAGACCAGCAGCCATCATCATCTCCTCAACCCCAAAAATCAGGCGCTAACGCCCAATCTTTGTTCTAAGGGGGGAGGTGTTACATATTAGCCCTCTATAGTTATACATATGTATCGAGTCTCTACATTCTTTATCAAGTATCCTTATTGTATTGTAAACAACCATTACATAATTATATTGTAAATAAGACACTAGTAATGTCATTCATTAATTAGTTATGGACTTTGTTATTAGTCCATATTAGTTATCTTTTTCACTAACTAATCACCATTGATTATGTTTACTTATCCCATTGGATTCTTAGTATATAAGCTCAGTTCCTTTCATTGTAAAGTTAGTTCTATTTCCAACATCATCGTTGTTCAAACTCTTATTCTATTTCACCTAGTTCCTAAATCTTAGTATTAATTATAAATATTGTGACAATTAAATAAAAGTTTATTTTTAAAAACGTTTTGAGTTACATCACGTAACACCTACACTAAATAATGTGTAGACATTATTTGTATGCCTTGCAAGGCAGCACATGGTGATACTATATATTCTTTTGATAACACCTGGGGATCTAAAATGGCCACTTTAGCAGATCACAATATGAATTGCGTTAGAAAGCGTAAAATGGACCTTTCATGATGGAAACTGGGTCTATAACCATTTAGGAAAATAGATCATAATAGGAAAATAATATGAATTGCGTTAAAATTCGTAAAATTTTCACAGACGCAGTTACTATTATGAAACTTCTATTTTACGCTTTTTAACGCAATTCAGATTATGATCTGCTAAAGTGGCCATTTTAGACCCCCTGATAACTCTTTTACCTATGTGTCACAAATAAAGATTTTTGAATTTGAATTTGACTACACAGTTGAAACTTGGTAGGTAGATGTGTAGATGTACCTGTTCTGTGAACCGCTATACGATTTTAACTGATTTTACCCTACCTTGACCTACTTATACAAAAATAAAAGATTACGGGAGTTTCAAGGAACTGAAACTAAAAATTTCATCAAACCTATTCGTGAGATAAGTCTTTAAAAATGACATTGAGGTTTTTATAACTATTATTTCTCAAAGTCTAGTCTTCTTCTTCTTCTTCAACCTTTCGCCACCCAATGCTTAGTCTAGTCTAGTCGGGTAAAAATAGACCTCCTCCTCCTCTAACTTTTAAAATAAGAGAGCAAAAAAATAAAAAAAATACATCCTGTTGATCGCATTGAAAACTTTTCAACCAAAACTGGTTTATGGACGGTACTTAAATAGTAAATAGTTTTTTGAGATACTTATTAGCACATTTAAAAAACCGCAAATTTAACTTTGTCATTCATACAAAAACTATGAAAAATCAACATAGCACAAAATATATGTTTTTCTGTTGCCACTTTATCAAGAAATAATGGAAATAATACAAATTAAAGGGGGCTTCCCTACTACGATGGTACGGAACCCTTCATGTGCAAGTCCGACTTGTACTTGGCCAGTTTTTTCTAATGTGTGTATTCTACTCTGCAACAGAGATATCAAAGAAGCAGGCTGCAGGACCAACAACAGATTTTAAGGTGAATCCTCCAACCAGCCAGCGAAATTCAAATTTTCTTAAGTTTTTTGCAATTTGCAGGCCAGTGATAGGTTGTATGTTGATGAACATTTGATTCGCGGCTGTAAGACAACCCTCCGAGCTCATAAAGGTTCCGGAATGACTTTGACCTTGTAAAAAGTCGTATTAATGATTTTGATGATTATAATTCTGTAACTACATATTATGTCTTACAGCCGCGAATCAAATGTTCATCAACATACAACCCCTTTAGACAACCTATCACTGGCCTGCAAATTGCAAAAAACTTAAGAAAATTTGAATTTCGCGGGCTACCCTGGAACATCAACCGTATAGAAAGAAAAAAAGAACCAAGAAGTGCCAACTGCCAAGAACCAATCAACAAATCTAGTTACTCAGATTCATTCATTCAATAGAGTTGCCATAGAAATAATTTTGGTTTACGCCTAAGGGAAAAGTTGTTTTTGACTGAGTTGATTTCGATTTTCGGTCTTTTACGGTGCAGCAATGGGGAACACAAAAGGGTCAAAATATTAGTATCAAATACATCTAAAATCGGAGCGTAGAACGTGTACATTACGTTAGTTTTTATTTTACTTCGATACATGCAGTATTTCCGAAGTTATAACGACGAGAAGTTTAAGTACTTTTTTGAATTTCCGAGATTACTAATACGTCACAACCCGGCCCAGCCCGCGACCGCGACACGGCGCGGTACTTATTCCGGTGCGTTGACCATAATAAATTAGGCGCGTCTCGTTTCATTTTGTTTCGATCGTCTTCGTTTTCCTATTAAGTACTTATACATACACATACATATATAAACTCACGCCCTTTTCCCATAGGGGTAGGCAGAAACCACAGAACGCCACTTGCTACGATCCTTAATAATACTCCTTTTGCCTCGTCGTCGTACTTATAGTGTGCTTGTATTTCAAAGTAATAATAATATTATCCTTTACATCCGATTACTCTAAAGTGAAACGTGTATTTGTATAGAATGAAGAAGGTTTTCTAAAATGTCAGTCGAACAATCTGCCAAGAGTGGATAGTTTGATGGTGACTTGGTGACACAATATGTCATGAAAAATCAGGATTTTATGGCTGCTGAAAATCGTAGAATAACGATGAAAAGGTATATAGGAATGTTCTAAGTAAGCATTACCTACTCCTGGGTAGGTATTTGTTCAAACTTAAACCTAACTGAAAGTGTGTCTTTCATTTAGTTAGTACCTATATGTAGGTACTCGCAATCAACATTTCGAATCTCGAGGTTGTCGATGATTATTTTATGTGTTTTATTAGTAGGTTTAAACTAAAAGAAAAAGTCACTATTTACCCATAATTATACAGAATGTAGTAAGTCTTAGTAGGTATTTACATAGTTACCAGTTTTGTAAGTAGGCAAATACCTACCATTATTATAGTTTTATAGGTACTAAACCAGATATTTTTGATTAATTTTATTTTTAAATGAAATGAAAATAAAATCGAAATGGTCTTCACAGCAGTGCGCTTTAGTTCTAGGACCTATTGAATCAACTCTTTTTACGGGTGTCATCCACTTTTTCTTCATTTTTTGGGTCCTCAAGCACATAAAAAAAGAGTTTATCAGGTGTTTAAACTGTTGAATTGAAGGTGATTGAAGCACCGAGGCACAATACAGTATTTTTTTCCATTTTTACCACAGAGAACTTTATAATTTTGATTTTTACTGCGCACGGGCGTGCAAACGAGAGCGTGGTTGTGGGAGTTGTGACGTCATCGGGTAGTGAGCGCCCGCCCGCGTTTTTAAAAACCTTCGGGCGGAAATACGCACTTTGATCGTAAATATCTCAGTCATTTTTTAAGATATGAAAAAAGTAAAAACACAGTTCTTCTTGTAATTTTTTGTAGATTTATTTGGTGTGTAAAGTAAAAAACGTTTGTCAGACCCATTGGCTATTTGACAGTTTTCGTAAAGATATTTTTAATTATACGTAAATTTTATTTATACCCATTACAACAATTATTATGTTCTCAAAAAAGCGTAATTTATTACATTTTTTATTATTTTTTGCGCCAAAACTGCCGATCACGTGAAATTTCTGGCTGTGACGTCATATTTCAATAAACAAAGTAAAGATAACTACGACACTACGTCTCATACATATTTTGAGTGTAGCTTTTTCACTGAATATTACAAGTTTATGTTATTAGAACCTTATCCTATCCTAACTAATCCTAACTAGTCCTAACTATCCTAACTAATATTATAAATGCGAAAGTAACTCTGTCTGTCTGTTTTCTGTCTGTCTGTCTTTGCTTCACGCCTAAACTACTGAACCGATTTGTGTGAAATTTGGTACAGACATAGTTTGGAACTTGAGAAAGGACATAGGATAGTTTTTTTTTTTTTTTCGCGAGATAAACCAAAAATCTGCCGGAAGTCACTATTCCACGCGAACGAAGTCGCGGGCAAAAGCTAGTAGCATATATTTTATAAAAATGACAAGTTACACAACGTATGCTGCACCTTTGTGTAAAAGTACTACAATTAAATATCCTGAAAAATTGTTTATACACGTTCCAAAATTTCCCAAACGTCGAAAGCAGTGGTTACAATAAGCACGCCGACACCTGGATTATACATCTGATAAATTTACGATTCTTTTTTGTGAAGACCACTTTAATGTTCTACGAACGTACTACAATCTACGAACAATAAATTAAACCTAACCTAGCATTTTGTAGGTACATATAACATGTCTTATTTTAATATTTTTGTTCACATGGAAAATTACATTAAATACGTGTGATGGGTTCTGTCGGTAAAATAATAATGAAGCCTGACTGTTTACCATCAAAATTCCAATGTCAATCAGACAGAATAAAACGTACAAGTTACAACGCCTTGGTGGCCTCGATCAGCCGTAACTAAAAGACGACGTATGGACGCGTAATACAAGTCTTGCTGAGGAAATTGAAATGCCAGCAACATCAGATATTACAAGCAATACATACATAAACTCAAAGTTATCAACAATACTTAATTAATTACATGGATAATGGTTTAAAAATAGGTTTGTTATCAAAGCTTCAAGTAACTTTTAAACTAAAAGAATGAAAAAACAAAAAAAAAATGCTGTAGACCGTATATCGCCATGAAAACTTTCAACAAAAATTGGTTTGAACGACATATAAATAGTTTTTGAGATATCTACAGCACATAAAAAACCGCAACCCTTCAAATTGTGCAAGTCCGACTTGCACTTGTTCAGGATTTTTTGTCTCGTTTTTTTAACAATCAAGATTTGTTTAGCAGTGAGACAGAAATACAGAATAGATTAAAAAAATAGTTCTTTCTTATTACAAAGTATGTTCGGGTAATACTAATTTGATGGTGGCAACATAAAGAAAGGAAAGACCGAATGGTAAATTCTTTGCAGTCGGTCGTTGACATGTCGGTGAGCGAATCCCAGTCCCAGAACCAGAATCAAATCAATCGTTCAACGGCGTTCGTTCGCCGCGATCCATCGACCGACCGTATCGTTGTGTCGGGCCGGCTGACTTTATTCTTGTAACAAAAGATTCAAGTCAAAAATATGTGAATCATAACATAAAACTCAGATTTTTTTATAGATCTTCGCATATACTCTAGTTTAACTTAAAGTCTGACGGAAAAACTAGTTGTAATGTTTTCTTAGTTCTACCAAAGTGATTATCGACCTCATTCGGCTGTTTATGTTTAGTAAACGGGTATCTCGAAGTTTGTTTTGCAAACAGATAGTTTACCCACAATCGAAATCTAAATAGAGTGCAGTAGTTGCGTGGTGTGTCGCGTCGTTTAACAGTGATGTTAATGTTCTGAGATGGTTGCGATGGCCACCATGCGTGGAGTAGTGCTGTGTCTGTGTGTGGCGATGTGCTGGGGAGGCGCGGCGGCGCAGCTGGGACGCAGCGGGCAGGACGTCGCGCCCGACGAGCTGCACGAGCTGTCTGACAGCACGGGGCGCGAGACCCTGCGCTTATCGGCAACGCAGGGCAACGAGACACTGTACCTGGCCAGGCTGGACTTCGACATGCGCGCCATGGGCCCGCTCTACAACTGCTCACCCCTAGTCGTCGACGTCATCGCCAAGAAGGAGGCCTATCCTGAAGGTAAGCACTTACTTTCATTATTATTCATAGGCTGCAGTTACTGTCCTTCTCTCCTGACTTACTAGCTGACACAATAAGAGAGGGAATATATTATACAAATAGGCTAACAATTACTTCAACATGCCCAGGCCAGGCACAGCAATTAGTTAAGTGTTGGGTATGTGGGCCTGTGTAACTGATTAATCAGATTCTAGAATGTTACTCTTTTATGTTTTGTACTGTTGAGTATCAAAATATTGAATAAAATATGACTGTTTTGCATTCCAACAAAACAGGTATTATGTGTGAAGAAGACACACAGCGTTGTATTGAAGAAAGCTGTTGTAAATATGCCATAAACTGGTAACTATGGTTAAAAACTTACCCAATTGTCCATGGTTTTATACCTGTCTCTGTCTCACCAGCGTGCGTCCTTTTCTCGCAGAGGGGGACGCCTGACTGACACGGAGCTGTCAATCTCATAGAGTCTTCAAGGCACCAGCAAGAGACTTGCTGCAACGCTGTGTGTCTTCTTCACACATAATACCTGTTTTGTTGGAATGCAAAACAGTCATATTATGTGCTTCTCGAAGACACACAGCGTTGTATTGAAGACCTGTTTGGTATCTGCTGGTGATAGACACAAACGCTATGATGAATTAACTATAATACTGTTTTAGAATTTAAATCAGTTTTATTATAGTTCACTATAACAAGAATCATAACACTCCTTACTTAATTGTTAACTTCTTTGGAAATTAAACAAAAAATATAATTACTTAATAGAGTTACAAGAAAATGATTCTAAATTAAACCTTTAACAAGGAATAGGTACTTAAGTCAATTAAAATGTTGAATTGTATTTTCAAAATGTAATGCAAATGTCAACCTAATCAATATCAGAAATAATGAACTGCAATAAATAATCAACATTGGAGTTCATCTTATCAATTTTGTTAAATGGATGTCAATGAAATTTCTGAAATATTTAAATACTCATTCAATTTCTTCTATCAAAGTATTTCTTGTACAAGTCTTTACTCCAACCATCTTCTAGAGGTTACAGCTGACTTGACGCTGCCTGATGGGGCATCAATATTAGCATCTTTAAGAATACTACATATCAACCTGCAATCATTGTTCTTGGAGCAGGTTTTAATTTCCTGATAGAGAAATAAATAAACTTGTGACACTCCTGTCTGTGCTTATTTTATTTTGAGATCTTTCTATAGGTTATTAATGTATTCTAATAGAGTAGACACAGTGGTTTGGTGTTTCCGCAACAACCAACCTGAATGTCTGTGAGTTTTTGAATCTGTCTTTAAACCAAACTTTGGTCAAAGACTGATCTCATCTTACATAAAAATAAGATTTTCAGGGTTATTTTCTAATAATGTGAGATCCAGAATTCTATAATCTAAGGCTAGAAATAGTAATAAAACTGTTTGCCTAGCCATCTCAATAAAGCTTGAATAAACTGAAATTTTTGGCCAGTGAAATAATATTGCAGTGTCTCATAATGGTGGTTTTTGTACTGCTGGCTTAGTAAGTTAAATAACTATTGGAACTTGATGAATGAAACAATGTATTCATCTCTAATGCTGCACAGTAAGTTGAGACATCTGATTTATATAGGAGAATAGTTCTATAAACTAGTTTGTCTTCTCAAAATAATTATGCTAAAAACCTTGCAACTAGCACATCTTTAGGTGCTTTGGGTTAACTTTATTGGTGTCACACCAGGCTAACCCTCTTTTAATTGCGTTCATAATGTTGTTTAAGTAGATGTCCTCCAGCTACTTTTTAACAAGTTTTGTTTCTACAGTCCAGTGAGAGACATGGTCACCCTCCCCCATTTTTTCGGCGAGGAAGGTTAACCTATCTACCTGTATAGGACACAGGACAGTTGCCTGTAGTCATCATCTGCCTAGCTTTTTCCCAAATATATTGGGGTCGGCTTCCAGTCTAACCGGATGCAGCTGAATACCAGTATTTTACATGGAGCGACTGCCTATCTGACCTCCACAACCCAGTTAATACTAGGTAATACAATACCCTTTGGTAAGACTGGATGTCAGAATTTCAGGTCACTGACTACCTGTAACGACTGCCAAAGTTCTATAATAAAATAAATATAAAGGACAGTTGCCTGTAGTCCGATTTATTAATACCTTCCGCAGGTACGTCATCGGAAGCAGCTGTTATGGCTTTCGCTACCAGGTTAAGTAGCCAAAAGCATTTGATCTACTTTTATTAGGATGTACGTTCCTTTAAAACTGTTTAAATGAGTCGGTACTCATGGTATTAAGCTGGGTGAGTGGAATACCCAGCCCATGCTGTTTAAATGAGTTAGTACTGTTGGTACTCAGCTGGGGGGTGGAATGCCCAGCCCATGCTGTTTTAATGACTTAGTACTCATGGTACTCAGCTGGGAGGTAGAATGCCCGGCGCCCATGCTGTTAGTCCCATTGTCGGCTGAAAGCATTCCAGAAGACTGCGTCAGTCTCTCTGGTATTGAATGTTTCATACTTTTTGGTATGATAGCCGTTTCTCCTGACGCGAATAGATCTACGTCTGGGACGCCCCACACTTTGAACGTGGCCTCCGTGGCTTGGGGTAGTAAGTAGACGCCACCCTGGTACTTTGCAATCCCCTGATAGGCGAACTGCAAATTTGTTTAGACTCTCCGAGAGTTATGTGGCTGAGAGAGTTAAATGTAACTACTCTGCAAGTTTTAAGAGCCTGATTGTGAGCCTCAGTGGTGCAAGGGAATACCCCCCCCCCCCCTCTACAACAAGAGTCCTGTTGTTGGACTAAATATGTATGTGTGCACCATGTTGTCATCCGCTGACAGCACCATATAGTCATCCGCTGACTAAATGGCTGCTAATACAACATCTGTTACTTTTATGTATACATATTTCAATGTCAGGGTCTTTTGGAATGGGGCTCACTTTCCTGATATTACCTATCAGGAAAGTGCTGTTTAATTGGGCTGTTACTGTGTAATTTGAAAATTTAAGCTCATGTGCTTCTCACAGCGAACTGTTTCCCTTGCTCAACATCTTGCAAAATAATGTTGAGCTTTATTATCTTGGAAGCAAGTTTTACCCAGTTCTGCTGAGTGTTCAATACAAGGACATTTTACTTCCTGAGAACCCTCTCAGAACATATTTGTGACAATTTATTTGTCATTCCGAGGTACAGTCAGCAACAGAAGTAGCTTCACATTTCGGGATTTTAATTAAATAATGTTTCTGAAAATTATTCTTTAAAATATTCCTTACTCTTCAATAACTTGTTGGTAACAAGTAATATTTAACAAGTTTTTATTAAAACACCTGCTTTAAAAAAATTAGTATTTGTATTATATACCACACTAGGAATTTCTCCTGTATCGTGGGTGCATTCATATAAACATTTAAACTCACATGACACAAATACCCAGACCCGAAGAAAACCAGACTAGAGATTGAGTAGTGGTAATCTACTTCTGAGGCTTACTGTTGGTACCCAATGTTCTCAATGTTTCCGCAATCTGAGAAACCCGTACTATACTTTATTTATTAGGGGTAAAAACAATTACTTGCCAAGCTTAACTAAAGATTTACGATCCTGATTAACCAGGAAAAAATCGTCTAGATATAAATATAGGGAAACCTCGTGCTCGTAGGATTTCTGCAATCCAGTTTGTTACAGTGATAAACATTCTTGAGGTCAAAAGGAGCTTACCTGACCTCCACAAGGCAGTTAGTACTGTGTAACACAATAAAAACCTGTGGTTAAACTAGTCATCTGACTTTTAAGCCAGGGACTAACTGCTCTATCTATGGCAGCCGGGTTCAACGGCTCAACGTGCTTTCCGAGGCACGGACTATACACTAGCCAGATCCACTCTAGTGGCAGTTACTATAAGCAACAAGCTCCTCTGATGACAGGCCAAATGGTGAGGCTGCTAATTGCAGCACTTCGTTGTAATAAGTCATACGGAAGACGTCCTGTATGTTACTGCAGCTGGTAAATAATAAAATATGGCCTGTTGAATGTCTATTTTCATGAACAAAAATGTTAGTCTGCAAGAAATTGGGCACATCCGCTTGTGAAACTAACAGGAAATGTTAGTGTTGGGAGCTATTTGCTTTGTAATCTTACGAATTGTAATAATAATATCCATGATCTTTTACTTTTGAACATGAGGAGTATTAAAGGCTGTTTTCTCTAATGTAAATAGAGGCCATGACAGGGTGCCAAGCCTCCTTTTAACTGATCTTCTTGAACAATCTGATTAAACTAATAATTAACAATCATCATCATTCGTTATTAAAAGGTCTTTTAAAACACGTGGTCATGTTTCAAAATATTGTTAGATAATACTTCTAAAACTCTTCACACAACTCTTGTTGAATTTAATCTACAAAACCAGAACTAGCAAGATTGTAATACCCTTTTGGTAATGAAAAGCCCTTTCAAGAACACGTTCTTCGTAAAGGTTGGCCAATTCTTGTAATCGTTCTTGGTCAGCGTGTGGGATACTTGTTTTCCGTCAAAGTCGATAGGTAGAACAGGTAAGTTAGATATAAACAAAAAACCTCGTGTTTCTATCCACGGGTCGGAACAAGTCTGAACCGGTTTAAAATAGGTACTTACGTGAAACTTTACGTCTTTTGTTGAGGCAGATGCGAAGATCATCCTCCGAGGATAAAGATGATGATGATGATGACGACTAGTCATCACTCATTATTCGAATACTGAACTCCGGATAATCAGCATTTGAACTTTATTCGTCTCCGTCACTTACCCGCACAATTTCGTCTGGATTCATCATAAAAACATGAATTCACAACGGAAAACGCAACACGTACACTAAATAAACGCTGTGTGCTAATTTAATACAATAAATTAATGTATTTTAACACTTTTTTTAACTTTGGAAAATTTTTGCGATGTTTTACCGGCAAAATTTACAAACGCTATGAGATTGACAGCTCCGTGTCAGTCAGGCGTCCCCCTCTGCGAGAAAAGGACGCACGCTGGTGAGACAGAGACAGGTATAAAACCATGGACAATTGGGTAAGTTTATAACCATAGTTACCAGTTAATGGCATATTTACAACAGCTTTCTTCAATACAACGCTGTGTGTCTTCGAGAAGCACATAATATGCATATTATTTGCATTTGTCAATAATATTATGTTCTTGAGGAGTTGCACAAATATCTGACCCTAATAAGCTACAGTCAGACCTCATCATTATCGGAATAATTACTTTTCCAAAATATGGTGGTCATTTGGTTTTCTTACAATTTTGCCCAGGCCTGTTACTTGTTATTAATTTTAGAATTAGCATAAATAGCAGGATACATTTCCATACAATGGGTGGGTCACAATGGTCTAGCAGTGATGTTGTGGCTCGGCTGGCAACAATGCTCAGCGGCCACCTGATGTGAACTCACTCACTGTACCTTGGGTTACAACTGTGTTGTTTATCCCTGCTCTCTGCAGTCTGCAATAACCTGTATGCTCATGTTTACTTCATAGTTTAGTACAATCCAGTAAAGAGATTAAGATATTTGGTAACTTACATTGTTGTGTGAGACTACTATCCAGTAAAGTCTTTTACATCATTCTACTAATGTGTTACATGTTAAAAAAATATGCTTAATAAAATTGACAGTGCACCAAAGAAATACTATCTCTTTGTTTATGTGAATAAAATGGAGTAATTTTGTTAAAATTTATACATTGGCAGTATCATAATATAGTAGGTATTATGAAACAATCTTTTCATTTGATTAGTGATATAATGTGGTACACAATATGCCTATATTGCCTACTACACCAGAAGGTAATAAAGTGAAAGCATGATTGATGTTATTTCTAAATATATGATAGTGGTGTCATACTTGGCACATAATGTATATGTATTTCTGTAACCTAACAAGGAATATAGGAACTTTAACCACAGTCTTTAACTCAAAAAAAAAACACTATTATTATTAACAATTTACAATTTGGTGTAGCAGTAAAAAAAAAATTCAGTTCAAAAATCTAAAACCCGACTACTAACAAAATCGTCTTAAAGGTCTTAAAAGTAGAAAACAATAAATTATTCTTGTCTGATATTCTTCGTAGTCGCATGCCACTGATACCTGATGCTCCTTCATGGCGTTCTCATTGATACAGTAGTCAGCTGCTAATTGCCATTAGCAAGGTGGCATGCGACTACGAAGAATATCAGACAAGAATTATTTTCTTGTTTTCTTAAGACCGCGATTTTGTTAGTAGTCGGGTTTTAGATTTTTGAACTTAATTTTTTTATTTGAATTTTATTTTTGTGTGTACTTAAACTATAATATAATACATATTATTATTTGTAATGTGCTCGCCAAGACCTTTCATTTGATACCAAACTTACTATGATTATCTCAATTTAATATTTTTTGAGGTAAGTTTTTGACATTTAAATTCCGTCATAAAAAGAATTTATGAAAGGGGTTTGAACTTTTTTGTATGGGAGCTGGCATATCGACCCACCGCCATTTTGATTTTTTTTCGAAATCGCGGCCCACGATGAAAGTGGTATATAGGGATAGGGGATTTAAAGACGAACAAAAAATGTCCAGTAACACGGTATCCAAAGTGTCACGTTACCGAGATATTTGAAGGTAAAGATGGACATATGAGTACAATGACCACATAAAAATTAGACCCTTTACGTGTTTATAGACGTTTATTATTATTATTACTGGTTCCTGAAAGAGAGTAGATACATTACATACTACTAGAAGCACGAGAAAACTATTTTTTGACATAACAAAGCGTTTCATTGCGGTGCGAAGCGATTATAATGTGCGTATAATAATAATCAACCTGGAAACTATTATTTGGATACAATTTAACGCCTATACACGTATAAAGGCTATTTTTTTAAATATTTAATGATTGTCGATGTACTCATTTGTCGATCTTTAACTTCAAATATCTCGGTAACGTGACACTTTGGGTACCGTGTTACCGAACATTTTTTGTTCGTCTATATGTCCTCTATCGATACATACCACTTTTATCGTAGGCCGCGATTTCGATAAAAAATCAAAATGGCGGACAGGTTGATATGCCACATCGGTTCTATCCCCTTTAAATATAGCCTATGACACCCGGGCTATTCTTACGAATCTATTGACACCTAATTTATTAAAATCCGTTCAGTGGTTTAGGCGCTACGGTGGAACATACATACATACATACTTACATAGACTGCCAAAATCATTACCCTTCCTTTTGGCTTCGCCGTAGTCGGGTAAAAAATAATACAAGCTCAGAAAATACTTCTTAGTGGCAGGCGCGGATCCACCGTTGTGGGCATGCCCACAACCCTAATAGCCTTGTGACGTCACATTTTACGGTCTCACGGGTCATAACCCCACCAAGATCATCAAAAAATTGCATTTTTTTGGAAATTTGACAAATTTCCAAAAAAAAAATCTGCACAACAGACACTAACCATTCCAAGGCGGCAACCAATTATTGTAAGCTCGCTTCGCTCGCTATTGTATTTTCCCTTTTTTAATAAGGTCATAACTCATATTTTGACATTTACTTTTATTGTCATCTCTGTATGAATAAACAAAAAGAACCCAGGTGGGGAGGGATGCTTAAATTTTGAAGCTCTTTTTTCCTCGCTCCTGCATTATGTTATTATCAAAAGCGGTTTCAAAGGCTTCCGCCTTAAAACCTAATACTTTCGAGCGCCGGCTTGCTCCACTCGCTCTTGTGTGTCTTAATCTTGACAAATTCTAACTCATCTCGGGGAACCTCCTCACCTTCCCTCGAAATCGAAGCGATCAACCTATCCGAGGCAGAACGCAAAAAAAAAATCTATCAAATCTAATCTAATACATCCTGTGTCATTTCTACAAACATTACCTATGCCTGAATAGAAAGCACTCCTTTCTATTCTCAATCCCGTATGAATGAAAAGAATCTATTTTTTCCGAGGATGTGGAAAATTTTCGAGCTCGCTCCGCTCGCTCTACCAATTTTTTAACGTTGGCTGTTTTAGTCACTCCTGACCAGACACAATTTCAGACAGTAAGAAAACCTCTTAAATTCAAACTAGGTAGGTACTAACTTTTAGGAGCTCATTACCTTATTTTTGTAACTTGCCTTTAGAGCTCTTTTCGGCAAACTAAAGATGCACATCCCGCCCTCCCTCACCCAAATAAACCTGTCGGCGCCATTGAGGTATAACTTATATCTCGATGGTCGGCGCCCATGCACGTTTTGATTCAGAAAACTATCGATTTAGTTCCTAATAGTGTCACTATATCGATCATGAGCGAGTTCATACTCCAACTCGCACTTGGCCGATTTTCGGGTGACTGTGCCCACAACCTTTTTTGAGGGCTGGATCCGCGCCTGCTTAGTGGTGATCTCAGGAGACACTCTGCACCTTGGCTAGTCAAGTCATCACACAGATACTTTATTTCTTTACTCTTTCCTTCATAACAGGAGTATTCTAGCCATTTAGCCAAACTTAAAACTTCACATCACAATGACATGTCCATACACAGGACTTTCAGACATTCCCTTTTAATACTCATTTCATATTCAATCCATTTGTAGTTCACCACTAACATTATCATCTTGGCCACACCTTTCATTTGTGCCTATGTGGCCTATATCCGTAGAGGACAACAGGTCTAACCATGGTTTTATAATTCAAAATCTCTTTTTTATTTCACCTAGGCCTACATAAGCAGTTATAATAACGTCAACAAATGGTGCATGGTTCAGGTTGGTTGTTTTCTACGGAGACCAACGGGCAAGAAACTCCATGGTTACTCTTTAAAACATAGCTAGAACAATAATATAAATCACTATCACCATCATCACACAAGATACTGTTTTGTTGTATCTTGCAACTGAGAAAACAAAACATAATAAATGAATTAGTCCATCATCCCTAGAACAATGTAGTCCAGTCAAATTAAAATTAGGTAAAAATCTCGGAATTTGAGATACCCAGCTAACATCCTAAAAGTTGTCTCAAAACGTACTTATGGTAGGACATCCGCCTATTAAAATCTAAGTGCTAAGGTCACAAAAATCGATTTTTCCCAAATATCTCGTTTCTTAAAGGTTTCTCACTAAAGGTCAACCGGAAGGAAGTAATAGGCAACTACTAACACACCTACTATCAGTATCATCTCAAACATTTCTATGAGGAGTTTGACTATGTATATCATAATTATTTTGACTACCATTGGTAGTTACTGTAGTTAGTAGCAGCCACACGGTGCGGGCGCCACTATCCAAAGGAACACAGTTTTTCCAAGTGTTGAGCAGGGCGCGAGGAGGTCGCGCTCCGGCGGATGTACAGAAATAGTCGCGTGATCCCTCCGAGAGATACGTGACGTGACACCACTACACTCTACACCCGCGATACTCTATCGCTCTTGTCTACCCTGCGTGTCAGGCTAATGACAACACATCTCAATACGTACGTTATTTGTCTAGTAGCACGAAAAAATAACGTCTTTCAAATCATGTAAGGTTTTGTAAAACATGTAGTAGGTATTCCATGAGACCAGAAACTATTCAAATGCAAATAGGTAGTAGAAAGAATCAATTTCGAACAAAGACGTATTGTGTCGAGTACGGAGTACCATAGAAGATCATCTAGCCAAAATAAGGGTTCAATTAAGCTCGTTAAAGCGCTCGCACTGAGCTGATTGATACAGCGGCTGCATTTATTTCGGTACTTACTATAATGCGAGCGTTGATGGTCGAGAGCGCGCGCGCAAGTCGCATGTCGCGGCCGTCGACCTTGCGCCCCGCACTTGACATAGGGCTGCCAAGTGCCAGTGTCCAATCATTAACTTGAGGAAATTAAGCATTTAGATGAATTACTTCAAAAGGTTTGGGCGCAGAATATCAGAAACGCAACATGACTAACACCACAATAAAACTAAGAAAAGGGTATTGTGCGCATGCTCTATTCTTAACTCACACGTATATTTTTTCGAGGTAGTAAGTGTCAGTCTGTAAGTAATTCGTTCTTCTATCTATCTAGGTACCTACTTAGGTATATCACCTTGTAATTTGATATTGATTTAATGATAAACTATAGTCCAAGTAAACTGGCAGCCCTGTTCCAGTTCCGCACAGTAGTAAGCTAGGACACGAAGCTCGTTCTCCCTCAAGGCACAGAGTCAGTAGCGCTACGAAGATGGCTTGCCATTGTTCCAAAACATTGATGGCAGTGTTTTGTCGTTTCGTCCTCGGTGAAAACTCACTTTCACTAGTTCTCTAATACCTACCACAGAATGAATTGACCGAAATTAGCTTTGAAATACGAAAATAAAATGGCTTTAAAATATTTAAATAATATCATTTAAATATTTTATTACCGTAGCATTGCATGCCTGTATAGGGGGACACAGAGAGTGCAATTGAGTTGAGTTGAAACTTGTAAGCGAATGCTGCGAGTAATTTCAAACGGTCGGTAATTGAATCGAGCCGGAGCTTACGGTAGCACGTGATTTAATAGACTGACATTGATAACGGTCGCAGTCGCCACACTGAGTACTGACCAGTGTCACTGCCCAGTGCCACGCCACAGCGTAGTAACACTACTCTGTGCCACCTTCTGATCATAACTTCAAAATATTACATGCCTCCCCTTCCATGTCTTTCAATAAAAAAATAAGATCACTTACTGGTAATAAATAGTCCCGTTAAATTACATAATGAACTTATATGACCAGTTTCTCGTCAAGAGATTAAGCATAAGACCCCCATGTTAGATTCATCTTCTATCCGATCAATGAACTGCCCAGATCCTCATTTGCCATATCACACATATAAACTGTACTAGACTAGCTAAGAGACCTTATGTGAGGAGTTAATACATGACTTGTTTCATGAAGGCGTTTACTTGGTGTTGCAATGGAACCGCTCGGTAGCGGTCAGTGACTCAGTGCCTGCGCTTGGAGGTTGACTCACTGACTCACTCGGACTACCTGTTACGAGTTCAGTATGGACCCGAGTCCTTGCCTCCTTCACATTCTCACTGCACACAGAGCTGACGTCATCACACCCAGTTCAGCGGTGGATTTATATTATTATGCATTTAAAAAAAAACTTAGACTGTGCTCTTCAGTTTATCTCCTATACCTATATTCACTCAAATTTGATAAGTTTACAGTGCGATTGTGAACGATGTACATTTGCATGAAGCAATGTGCCGTAACATAAATTATCCGCATTTAGCTAACAATAGCAAATAGAGCACAGTCGCTTTTGCCTGAACTATCATTTATACTAAAAAAAGTTATTTACCATGTTTACTATTCATTTTGAGTACATTATTGATCGAAGAGTAAAGTATTAGAATGAAGTAGGTACCTAGTTAAGGCGAGGTTGCAGTACTTTGTTTTTATGTACGCACGACCTCACCCCCCGCCCTGCCGCGCGAGCGATATAATGCCTAAATTTTGACTGTTTTTTGCTTCTTGGAGAAAAACTATAAAGAAATTATACAATATGTTTTCAACATTTACTTCAGAATAAAAAGTTCTATCTATTGATATAACTTTTATATAAATTCATGATGAAATGTCTTAGCAGTACACGTTTGAAATTTTGATTTAGAGTCATGTTTGATAAAAAAAGTATCGAGCCGATCATTCTAAATCGCGTTTCTATCTTTACGATTTACTAGAGAGTATGTTCAATTTTTATGTAATGATTTTTATTTATTAAAAAACTCGTTTTTAGTTCGATTTTTATAGGTTCAAAAATCTTAAAAAGTACTGCAACCCCGCCTTAAAGTAGTCTCGAAGTAAGCATGATGTGTCTGATGAGACAGTGCTCTATGGAACCACTAGCCGCAGCCGGCTGATTGCGGAAGCCGAGGCACACATTAACCGCACTTAACGCTCCTCGAACAGACACAACCGTTCGACGATTAGCTTCACTTTACGACTCAAATTCTCGAATGTCTCTGGTCACTACACATTATATGGCATTCCATAGGGATGTTACCTGGCAAAAAAAAATCTGTTTAGTCCGTCAGTTAGATTATCGAAAAATATATATAAAATTGACGAAGCTCGAAGATAAAACGCGTCAAACATCAACAGGACAACTTGTCTTTGCACCAGGTGATGTGAGTTTGTCAATAAGTGGTGATTGTGGTGAAGTGAACTCGACAATTTTCGCTGACACTTTCAGCTTCTGATGTAATCGTTAATTGCAAGTCTGCAGTGAGTGTATAAGTACTCGAAAGCGGAGAACATTCCTCTTGATAGACTCCTCTGCTGTTAGCAGCTGCGATGTCGGTTAGCTTTTGCATCAAGTAATTTAGTCAGTCAGGGCAACAAATGAAATATTGTTTCTTTATTTCAAATAAGTAAATAGGGGATCGGACAAAAAAAAACTAATTAGTCCGTCAGATAAATAAATAAATAGATTTCCAAAAATTATTGGACACGTATTTTTTCTTTTTTCACGTAAACTTAAAATGAAGACGATACAGTGCTTCGAAAACTCGTGTGACGTCATATGATAGTACATTTTGACGACACAAGTGACGTTTCAAGCCCCACTCCAAGATCTTTGACGCGTTTTATCTTCGTCATTTTTTATTGATTTGATAAAACAAAAAACACGTATCCAATATTTTTCGATAATCTAACTTGCGGACTAAACAGAATCATATTATTTTGACCCAGTCCGATCCCCTATTATAGCGTAGCAGCCAGTTGGCAGTTTGGCACTGTTGCCAGTTCAACAATTGACCAACTTTCGTCAGCCGCCACACCTCTTAAATCGATGAGCTCCGATTTGTATTTTAACTAGATTGCAATTGATCATGCGATGTTTTTAATAACACAAAATGACTGAAGACCGGATTGAAACAGCATATTGCAATTTTCATAAATTCCTGACATGGTAGCTTAAATATTCAATGCTTTGATAGCTTATCGCTTTCAATCGATCATTCGGGCGAGTGCTGACCTGATTCAAGTCACGAAAATACAGATATTTGATAGAACAACTTACTTTACATCGAAAAATTTAACTGAACTAACCAATGGAACTAACCAATATTGCAATAAGCACTAAGAAAACTCTGCTTTTCACGTAGATGACGTGACTGGTAGACTGGTAGACAACACGAACGACCGTCCTTCTAAAGAATTATAGTGTTTCACTTTTACCGTTATTTTCGGTACGGAGTTATTGTTCACTCCATTTGTGTTTTTATACGGAGTCGAATAGTTCAACCAATTTAATGGTTCATGTGAGATGTGAGCCTTCTGCGTGATGTCAGCCTTGAGACTTGATTCAGTACTCTACTCTCGGATTTTATCAACACCATATTCACAATCTATTCTAGGAAGCTTCACTTGTCTACGGAACTGTCAGTTGTTCAAGCAATATCTATGACATAATTAATTATACATCTAGGTAGACAATTAATAAATTAATAATATGAAAGTTTCTGTTTGTAATTTTAAAATTACAGCTTTTTACTGATATATATAAACTCTTTTGCAAAAAAAACGGGCACTTCATATTTTTTTCTCTACTTCAATGAAGAAGGACAAGTAAGAGGTTTTATTAATTTGACGATGTATTGGCATGTTATTTGAAGAATCCTGGCATGATTCTGTACGTTCCAAATTTAAATTTTGAAATTAACAAAAGGAAAATAATGATTATTGTAGATTATTGTAAAATTGCTTTACTAATGGCGCGAATTGCTGAAACGATTTTATTACTGATTACTAAAATTTTAAAACTTTTTGGATATTTTCTGCAAATTAAACAATTTTATCTTTCTTTTTACATTAAATACCACTTTTTGACATGAGTGATAAAGCGATGAGGGCCGGTAAAATTATAGCCCTACTTGAAGAAGGTTGTTCGCAAACTTACGTGTCTCAGCGGCTAAATGTGAGTCGTTCAACTGTCCAGAGGACTTGGCAACGGTATCAAGAGACCGGTTCGGTCAAAAGAAGACCCGGTTCGGGAAGAAAACGACGCACAGAACCAAGAGATGACCGCTTTTTGGTGAGTCAGGCCTTGCGGAATCGTAAGGCGTCAAGTGTGGACCTGAAGAAGAGCCTTGAAGAAGTAAGAGGAGTAGAAGTTAGCTTGTGGACCGTCAGGAGGAGGCTTTTGGCTGCCAATATCAGGAGTTACCGCCCGGCTCGGGGACCTAAATTACTCCGTGAGCACCGTGTTGCTCGACTTCAGTTTGCTCGAAACTGTGCTTCATGGACTCTGGAGGACTGGAATAAAGTATTGTTTTCTGATGAAGTTAGAATCTCTTTGTGTGGAGAGGACCGACGCCGGCGAGTGCTACGAAGACCACGGGAACGCTATGCGGAAGTGTGTTTCGAAGAAATCACTCCTTATGGCGGAGGCTCCGTTATGTTTTGGGCAGCAATTAATTCGACGGGGCGTACGGAGTTAGTTCTCATAGAAAATGGAACATTAAATGCACACCGGTACATAATGGAAGCCCTAATTCCATATGCACAACCCGCATTGACTGCACTTGGGGAAGATTCCATTTTTATGGACGACAATGCTCGCCCGCACCGTTCTGGCGACGTGGAAGCGTACATGCAAGAAGTTGGGATCCGTCGTTTAGATTGGCCAGCTCGAAGTCCTGACCTCAATCCAATTGAGCATGTCTGGGATGTTCTAAAGAGACGGGTAAGATCAGTGCAACATGCTCCACAAAACATCAGGGAGCTAAAAAGAGTCATTGCAGAAGAGTGGGAACGTATTCCTCAAAACGTCATTAAAAACATCGTGGAAAGCATGCCCAGAAGGATTCAAGCTGTGATTTTGGCAAGAGGAGGTCACACTCGTTATTAGGTTATTACATTTGTAACTTTATTTAATTAAACAAAGTAAAAAAATCTTCTTGTCTTTATTGCCGACCACTTCTTATTGTTTGGCCGTGTACATCGGTTTTAAAGAATTCATAGATTTTTTTTTTAAATTGCCACAGTTCACTTCACGCGTATTAATTTACACGATTATAAGTATACAGACTACGTCAAACAATTAAATTTCATTGAATTAACTCAAATCGACCTTAGAACGTAAATTTCCTAAGGTGCCCGTTTTTTTTGCAAAGGAGTGTATATGAATGCATATTATTTACACGGTACGGTACTTACTAAAACTTTTATTTTTTTTTGTCTGTTTATTTGTTCCGGCTAATCTCTGAAACAGCAGGACCAATTTTAAGGACTTTGCCAGAAAGTAACAAACATATAGCTGCATATAAAAGTCGATTAATAAATCTACTGGTATTATACCGAAATCTCTTACACAAAGCCTCAACACTCTACAAATGCCTACTCACACACTCTACATGCTACAAAAAGCCACCATTCTCAACACCTGTCGAATCACCCGAAAGTTTCTGACTTCTTCTACATTATCATCCACTATCTCCATCTAAAT
Source organism: Diarsia dahlii (assembly GCA_949775195.1). NCBI lineage: Eukaryota > Metazoa > Arthropoda > Insecta > Lepidoptera > Noctuidae > Diarsia > Diarsia dahlii. The sequence continues at coordinate 380,790 of OX459201.1, forward strand.
TATACCTTACATCCTTGGTTTCGACCCGCGTGTAAGGTTTCTTATGCTCTCTTAAATGAGAAGAAACAAAAAGAACCAAAAATAATAATAATAATAATATTCCACAACTATCACACAACGCCATCTAGTCCCAAGCTAAGCAGAGCTTGTGTTATGGGTACTAGACAACTGATAAACATACTTATATATTTCTAAATACATACATATTATAGATAAATTACACCCAGACACAGAACAAATGATCGTATAAAATAATAATGGTGTGGATGTAATGGTCGAATAAATTCCAAGCGGACAAAATCTCAGGTAACAACAGCTAGTTCTTAAATAAGCAGCGGATGCATGAATATGACTAAAGCGCCGAACTGACGAGTGTAATGTAGGGTTGCTTCACATAAACAAGCAAACAAAAATAATAAACAACAGCTTTACTCCGAAGTCACCGACTGTAAACGGGAGCAGCTCAATTTAACGAGTTGGAGCTAACAATATTTGTTTACTGGCAGACTAAACGATAGCCTCATCGTTTCAGACAACCGAATAGCATCTTTGATCAACACTGATAACAAACAGACTTCTTGTCATCATGCTATTATGGGACAGAGGCTGACTGAGCTATTCAAGCGCTATTGGATTCGGTAGCATGAGTAGCATCAGATGATTTCACAAGCACGTGATCGTTTGGTCCATTATTCGTGGTAATGAGATAGTGACGAGTGCGGGCCGGGCGGTGCCGCGGTGGCGCAACCAGAGCGTCAGCAGCTGCGTGTCAGCACGCAATTGGAGCTGCTTTGTGCCACTGCTGATTGCATTCTCTCAAGAGCTAGTTATGCCACGTCGTGCTCCATACACAACCGATCAATTCGATGCGTTCTAATTTACTTCAGTGAGATCGACGGAAAATAACGCATTCCCTTTGCCCGACCGTGGGCTGACAGCAACAACCATCGGGAGTTTAAAAGTTGCTCTGAAAAACTCTTCTTCTTTCGTATCGTGGTACGACAATTAATTTCTTGTGGGTGGCCACGTTAATCGGCGTCTACGCATCTGTGTGTCTGTAACGTTTGTAAGTCATCTAAATTTCAGATGTAGGGGGTTCATGTGGGCTATGGTATGGTCTAGTCGGGAGCATACACATTGTGTGTTGGAAGGATGTACAATATCCCATTTTGCCAAATTGTTTGCAGCAGCCTGCTTGGTTGCGCTGCAGTCGGTTGAAATCCACTAATATCAATAAAGATCCGTAATAATATTCCGGACTAGCTGTTGCCTTCTGAACTTCAGTTGTGTTATTGTAATAAAAATATTTCCGTTTGAATCGAATTATAAAAAAAAAGTAGCTTAGGTTAGACCTTACAAAATTATCTCGTCAAAATCGGTCCAGTTGTTTCGAGTATCCGTATAACCCGGAACAAACACACAAAAAATATGTTTTATTCAGGTAAGTACTGTCATTTTAGTTTTGATTTAGCTATCACTAAAATTGGCAATTCGCTTTATACATGACATACTATTTGGGTGGATGACGCAGAGGTCAGCCAATTAATAATGAGGAAAACGTTGGTTTTGTCCATCCCAACGGTTATTGGTAACATGTTTTTTGTATGAATACTCAGGGATTTATGTTGATAAGATTACTTAACATTCCCGCTCATAACTCTCAGTGTACACGATGTATTATTTGCGATGTATATTGACGTGTGACCGTGTGAGCCAACAAAGGATAGTCAGTGAGTTTTTACTTTTGTATGATGTTTGAGTTTGGCTTGACGACACACAGTAACGTGCACAGCAGGGCGTGGTACACTCCCGTCGAGGCTGTGGGTTGTTCGAAAGGCTTCGGCCGTCTACGAAACCGTAGTTTCGTAACTGGTTTCGATGAAGGAATGATTTGTCCTTGTACGTAACTGGTTTCGATGGAGGACATATTTGTCTTTGTACGAAACCACGGTTATGTATCACGGTTACGTACGAAGAATTTACTGTTAAGGTTTCGATGAAGGAATGATTTGTCCTTGTACGTAACTAGTATCGATTGAGGTATTATTTTGGTGATTGAAGTAGTTCAGTAGACGCGTTTGCTGTCTACTGAACTGACCTTCATCTTGTAAAATTATTATTGAAACAAGGTAAGTTGAAATATAGCACCGAACTACTGACACTCTTTAGTCGCAACAGTACGGATTCTTTTTTTTTGTTTTAGAAAATAAGAATAGGTAGTAAAGTCCCACAAATTACCAGGAGAACAGAAGTAGGCAGGAGGTATTGGAAATTGGAATCTTGAATTCAAATCTTTATGCCTTTCTAATACCAGGCCGTTTTTATTTTTGTTGAAAATGAGAAACAAGGATAGTAATAGTAAAGTCCCACAAACTATCAGGAGAACAAAAGTAGACAGGAGGTACTAAAATCTTTAAATCAAATCTATACTATGCCTTTTTAATACCATGCATTTTTTTTGTTGGAGATAGGAAACCAGGATAGTAAAGTCCCACAAACTACTAGGAGGCCAGAATGGTAAATTAGTGGGGAAATCACCAAATGCCTCCTCCCAGTCTGGGCAGAGCGGTAGGAAGTGTCAGACTTCTACTGAGTAAAAGCCACCCATGTTCCTTCTTAGCCCTGTGTCGAGGCCGCGGTATCTTTTTTTGTAATACAAAACCTCCTTCCTAAAAACTACCAGGAGAACAGAAGTCTGTTCTCCTGGTAGTTTTTGGGACTTTACTACCTATTCTTATTTTCTCAAACAAAAAAAAAAGAAACCGAACTGTTGCCACTAAAGAGTGTCAGTAGTTCGGTGTTATAATTCAACCGGACTAACAACCGGACTACTGCAACTAGCCTGATATTTGCGGCTATAAGATCCTGGACCAATTATCACATTAATCAATAGTTTCGATAAAAGAATTATTATTCCTTGTTCGTAACTAGTAAAATTTCATATTTTTGCAAAAATTCCTTGTACGTAACCGTGGTTTCGTACAAAGACAAATATGTCCTCCATCGAAACCAGTTACGTACAAGGACAAATCATTCCTTCATCGAAACCAGTTACGAAACTCCGGTTTCGTAGACGGCCGAAGCCGTTCGAAAGCAGGGTTGGAAAAAAAACAGTTTTTTTTTACATTTTATAAAACAAACAGTTTAAAATGTTTTAAACAGGTGTTTTTTTTTGTTTTTTTTCCTAAGTTAGTTATCATCCATTTTTAATTGATTAAGCCTGATATATTTCACTTATATACCATTTTAAAAACTGCATGACAAAAATTTTTCATAATTCAATACATTCTGTGTGTTCCTACGTTCATTTTTAGTAGGGAAATCTCCTAAATTTTCTCCTAAATTAAAGAGGTTATTCTATGAAGTTGAAGTTGTTCCTGTGGCTGTTGGGCCGATTACCTGTGCCGATTACCTTGGTCTTCGACGAAGATTTTACTTTATGCTCTAGAGCATAAAACGCGACTTTATGTCGCCTACGCACGACATAAAGACGAATTTTAGAGCGAGAGAAGTGAAAAATAATAAATGTTGTCTAATCTGCTAACGGACAAATATGATTGTACGTGGTCGTTTTACTTATAATAAAAATTGTTAACTATTTCTTGATTAGGGATTTTAAATATTAAAAACTGTTTAAATGTCAAGTTAAAAAGCCACTTTAATTATTTTATAAAAATTGTTTAAAGTTGATTAAATAAAGGAAATAAGGAAAAAAATAACTACTTAGTATTCATTTATTTTTGCAATTAAACAATGTTTTCAAACACCTAATAAAAAACTATGTTTTATTTGAAACTGTTTTAAACACTGTTTAAAACACATGTTTTAAACAACTTGTTTTAAACATGCCAACCCTGTTCGAAAGAGATACCGCGGCCTCGGCAGAAGAACATGGGTGGTTTTGTTTAGTCAGTAGTAATCTGACACTTCCCTACCGCGCTGCCCAGAGCGGGAGGAGTGAGTCATATGATGATTTCCCATCCCCCCCAAAAAAAGGCGTGGTGGTACACTGACGAGGCAGGGAGCTTCGTCGATGCATTACTCGTAACATTTGCTGAAAGCCGCGGTGCAAGGTTTCCTCACGACGGATTCGTTTGGGACAACTTTCACCAGTCGTCGCATAAGCTGTTTCTTAAAGGTCTGTCGAAATGCTGAATCTCAACGTCTGGCTTATAAAAGGTTTGCAAATGATCTCACATTATGAATCATGGAATTATTAAATCCCTTTTAATAATTTAGTAAAACATAAAAATTCTGTCACAGTAAGACACCATTACACAGAACTTTGTTGAGATAAAAGCTGAAGCAGATTGGCGAGTCTAGTCACTAACTTGTAAATAAACGTTACCTTTACTACGCATTAAAAAAATCAGGTTCTAAGTGTTCCGCTATTCTGATATCTTTCGAGCACTATTCCAGTTTATGTACCTTACAGTAACTAACAGCTCTAGCTAGGTTGTCGTTGAGGTGTTCATGTACAACTGGTTTGGTCAGGCAATGCTTAGACAGTTTTTGATATTTGGCTGTAAACATGTTAGTTATTCGAGTGACATGTTTGAATCGCGATGGCCGGGTCGTTGGCCAGTCATCAGCGTCTAATTCAACGCTGACGAGGAGATGGCCGCATGGCCGCGACCCACTTGGCTTGACGCACATATCGACTCTTTGTTCAATTGATACATTACATCTGACTATTGCTCATACACGCGATCGTGAAACTATACATTTCTGAGAAACAAACAGATCCGCGAAGGATTCGATTTGGGTTTCTTCCATAATATTCAGTAAATATTTTACATGAAATGCTCTGTTTCGGTTTTAAAGTTGGTGCAATACGCTTTAATTTTCCATCCAAATATTTTGAGTCGCTACCTTCCGCTTTCTATTATAATTATCTTTAGTGAAGAGTCTAAAAAAACAGCTCTTACTAATGGCGGAATAGGTGAGATTCAGATGACATTGACTGAGTTTGTTGTACTGTCAACTAATCCAATAACCACACATAACTGGTACGCACTACACACACTACACAGCGGCTAGCTGTGCTGTGGGTCTGTGCTGGCGACATGGAGTGCAGTGCGCTCGCACACTTTCTAATTCGGGCCACCACCAGTTGTTTGTTTGCGGTGCACTGTGTCATGTGTGCCAAGGTCACGCATGCTGATGTCATTACATTTTCACGTACACTATCAGGGACTGCTGCGAAACCTTAGCAGCACTATTGTGTGTCCTGTACATGGGTAGGAAACAATTTAGGTTTAATCATAATTTATTGTATTTCCTCATGATCAGCGTAATTAGTACCTATGCTGGGTATGTTGACAGAATTTTTCGTGCCGAATAGTAGGTAAAGCAACAGGATAAATAGCGAATATCTGTTACATGACACACAAATAAATAATTATGATAGAATCCAATCAATAATTTACAATATCTATTTATAGTCTTCCAGATTGGCTTATTACCCGACTGCGGCGAAGCCCAAAAGGAGGGTTAACAAAATGTTAAACGTTCTCGACTTCCAGAGATCCTCCAAACTCGAGGACGTCTTGTATCCGGCGCGCGGCGGTCCGGCCTCATACCGGGCCCAACAATTGCATGGTAATGCTATAGGTGGAAGGAATACCGGTATTGAAAACATCCGGTATTTGAAAGCCCTAGCGTGGAACTCTCCTGTGACTAGACTCTCGTCACGTAAACCATTTCGAATGATTTGAGCTTAGCCTGAATAATATCTATTCAAGTCGCGTCACAAAACATACCCCGCCTTATTACAAAAGGTAGTTAAACCTGGTTTAACTTAGACTTGGTTTATCTCGCATGCTGTCACTTTCTTTTGAATATTATTGAAGTGAGACGTCATGCGAGATAAACCAAGTCTAAGTTAAACCAGGTTTAACTACGTTTTGTATTAAGGCGGACCTTGTTCAGTTTCATGGTCCGAGAGATCACATGGCAGATCTTGCGTTAATTGTGTGTGTTACACCTAGACATTAATTATAGAGAACGTAATCCGCCTTATTACAAAACGTAGTTAAACCTTGTTTAACTTAGACTTGGTTTATCTCGCATGGCGTCTCAGCCTCACTTCAATAATATTCAAAAGAAAGTGACAGCATGCGAGATAAACCAGGTCTAAGTTAAACCAGGTTTAACTACCTTTTGTAATAAGGCGGAAAGTGTTTTAGAGGTAAAGTTTGGATGTAGGAGTTTCTTCGGAACTACTAATTTCCAAAATTCTTGACTAAATGGAAAGCTTCATTATTCCGGCTTGGGATACACACACGTGTATTGTATATTTCTGAAGTAAACTAAACTTATAATAAACTATTGTAGCAAGGAAAACTGCGCTCGCAGTTGCGGTCTCCCACAAACAGAATTTAGCAAGCATTCTAGGAAACACAATGTTATACTTAATTCTTTTTTCCTTAATTAACGTAGTAAACATGTACATTTTAGCAGTTATAATTATATACTTTTCGGGACTAAACAATCATGAGCAATAAATAGTAACAATTGGTAAAGTTCAAATGCGAAGTTCCCAGGAAATAACGATTGCAACTTAGAGATACGACCTACTTTATGATAATTATTGCCCTGCTGAACGTTTCCACCCTGGATACTATATAAAAAGCTGTTGACCTCAATTTATTTATTTGTATTATATTGTCATCGTGTTTAGTAACTTCTTTCTGTTCCGTGTTAGTAACAGAGAGCAACTGTATCATTGCTAAGTAATATCATTGTTTGCTTCTAGCACATGTTTGGCATTGTTAAGTAAATGCAGTTGATAAGAAATGCCAATGGAGTATCATGTGATGTGCTCGTGGCGTGGCCTGCTCCTCCAACTAGCGCGTTGTGTTCGATGCTATCACGTAATAATAAACATTAAATGTTTGTCTCACAACTCACAATCCGCGATATGAAGACAAGCAGCGAGTTGTCTCAGCGGCGGCGCGCGGCGCGGCGGCAGGCGGGGCCGCGGGGCGTGGGCGCCTGAACTGGTTGACCCCAAAACGAATAAGATAAGCGTTCTGTTCCCAACTGTTCTGCATTGTTCAAATGTTCGCCAATCATGCTGCACCTTTCACACTACAAACTAGATCTAATGCAGCTCCTTATAAAGTCCACAAGTGTTTGGAGCGCTTGTTGCGTGCAAATTGAGAGCAAATTACTACACATCCTCGTCGTAACTCGAGTTACAGCTAGTAGTAGCCACAGTACACTAGCTACGATGAACAGCCGGCACTCGGCAGTGGCGTGAAGGATGTCGCAGTAATAAGATATCACACACACTCGCCAGTGCTGCTGTTAGAACGCTCAATCAAGCTATTTCAACTAGTAATGTCATACGTTGATCTGTCACCGTAGGGGGAGCTCATACAAAGCGAGGTCAGGTTATACTTGATATGTCGCTGTGTGTACCTCATAAGTAATTAAATAAACTACCAAAACAAATGGTTATGGATACGTGAAATAAACAAGTTCAGAAAAGAAATTAAGATTTAAAAGAGCACTACTGGCTCATTATCCATCGTGACTAATCGTGAGTAATGAGTAACACCTGTCGGTTGGGCGAAATAATCCACAACGAAAGGACTGATCGCCCGTCTGGTGTCTGCCGGCGGCGGCGTCCCCGAAGATAAAAAAATAGAACACCTGTCGGTATTACTATCATAATATTAATTTATAGTACGGTATACGATAATATATCAATGGGTATACGGTACTAGAACGGTATGTGAGTGCAGCAATGTCACGGTGAAGCGTAATACTTACGTAATTAGTCATGGAGCTTTAACCGAGTGTGAAGTTATCTGCGCGCTGAAGACAATGATTAACTGTACGAGTAGCAAGCACTCTGACTCGGGAGTCGGGCGGACGTTGTTTACACAGCTGTCGGTTATGTCAGCGTGCACTAGTGCAGTGCAGCGTATGGCACGACGCTTAGCGGCTAGTGTCGAATATTACCGGCCTACTGCTAACCAGCTAACATACCACTGGGCCATCGTTTCAGCATCTACTTCAACGTACAGTAGTTATTCCTTTCCTAAGAGATAAATTAAATGGTGCTTGAATTTGTGATGCGGTTTAGAAAGTGATTTCGTTTTAGGGAACGAGTTTTGTGACACTCCGACACACAGCCGGTCTTTAGAATAGTCAATGACATAAGAATTAATGTAAATGTTACAAGCACTCGTAATGTACTGCTACTTGAACCCATGCGCGGTCGCTGGGTCAACATCCTCGCGTCTTATCACTTCCGATAGGCAGCGGTACTAGATTTTAATAACAAGCAGTTTACTTGAATGACCCATTGTGCCCTCCTGTAACCTTAAACAAAGGGCATTCGGCCTAATAACGTTATACCGTGGATTGGTGACCACCTGTTACTTACCGAGTTTCAAAGCAGGCTAAGCCGTTGGTCCCACAGTCTGACAACCAGTCTTGCCTAGGGGTATATTATATTACCCAATTCTAATTGGGTTGTGGATAGATAGACAGCCCCTTCGTGTAAAATAGCTTTCCGTTAGACTGGAAGCCGACTTCAACATCGTTGGGAAAAGGTTAGGCAGATGACGACTGACTGATGATGATGAAGGAGGTGGAGAACATGAGCGGCAAAAAACCTCTCGTCCCAGCCGCAGCGGGAGACGCTCCTGCTCCGGGCGTTAGGGGGCCACGTAATAGCTTCCGACCACCGTAGACCGGCCGCGCGGGCCTTTGGTGGACGATGAGTATTGGGCTAGCTCACCGTCCATCCGTCTTATGACGACAGGCCATGTCGACGGCACGTTCGTGGTTCACGCGCGCCTCAAAGAGTGACACATTGAAACGGCCCGCGGCGCAAGGGCCGACGCATGCCGAAACATGAGTGGTTTTAGTCAGTAAAAGTGTGACACTCCCATCCGCTCCGCCCAGAGCGGGAGGTGTCATTTAATGATTTCTCACTCATCTTCATCTTTATCGTGTGGTTAGTTGCCTAACCTGGCGTCAAGTTTTTATGCCGCTCATGGGCCTCTGACGGCTTTACATACCATCGAGAATTCGAGAGATATCTCTCTCAGGCAAACTGGTTTCTCGTGGGGCCTGCGGGTTGTTCGTAAGAGATACCACGGCCTCGACATAAAGGGCTAAGAAGGAACATGGGTGGTTTTTAGTCAGTAGAAGTCTGACACTCCCTTTCGCTCTGCCCAAGAGCGGGAGGGGTTATTTGATGATTCCACACCGCCAAACAAAAAACCCATGCTGGTTTCCTCACGATGTTTTCCTTCACCGGAGGAAGTGTTTCACACTCATCAAAACTAACCATATGACCCCAAACTTGAAGGGTTTTACTAGTAGTTCTTTACACCTTCTCCCTCCATAGATTTTATACTAAATTCTATTATTGTGATTGGAACTACATATTATAGTTTCATTTTAATACAAAAATTACAAATAGTTTCAAATTGACTTCCAAAACTTGATAACATTGTTTGTCACAACTCACAATACAAGTGAAGCTAATCTAAGGGTGATAAAAATATCGAGAGGGTTATCAAAAAGCCGTTTGGCTTATTTAGTGATTCATTAATAACCTGTAAAAGAGCAATTTGAAGCTGATAAACAATGTCAGTTAATCACTCGTCAAAACGTTGTGCTTGGATCTACGTGTAAAAAATGTCTGCAAACTAATATGCCATTATTACACATGATACAGGAGAAATTCCTAGTGTAAAAAAATTAAAATATCAACCTTTAATAAGTCAAACTCATCGACATGTGCATTCTGCCCGTCCTAACCTACGGTGCTCAGACATGGTCACTCACCGAGACTCAGAAGTTCCGCCTTGGAGTATGCCAAAGGGCAATGGAGCGCAGTATTTTGGGTGTCAAAAGGCAAGACAGGATACGAAACACCACGCTGCGCTCCAAAACGGGTATAGTGGACGTGGGCAAGAAGGCTGCTAAGTTAAAGTGGGATTGGGCGGGTCACGTCAGCCGCATGCAAGATGGCCGCTGGGGAAAAGCCTCAACACGATGGATGCCGGAAGACTGACGGCGCCGCCGAGGCCGGCCTAGAAAGAGGTGGCGTGTACCATGAGGGCTGGTTCGAAGCGGCACAAGATAAGAGCTCTTGGAAGGAGTTGGGGGAAGCCTTTGCCCAGCAGTGGGACAGTGCAGGCTAAAAAAAATAAATAATAAGTTAAACCACAAGCAAACCCATATCTTTTTATGCAAAATCAGTGGAATATGGTGATTTTTTCTAACATTTTCGCGTATACTACCAGGTTTTCATGTCCGTGCAGAGGTTATCAGTGACAATGTTTTTACTCGACCGACGACACTGATATCGTCGCGTGCTGTAGTTGGCGTTAACAGATGCAGCGACGTCATGAAGGCCGCCTCGCCCCGCCCGCACCAGGCCGCGCCCCGCCCTCGCCGTCACTGATAACAATAACTTCTATCGGTTCATGCTCGCCTAGTACTTTTTCAGGAGTTACGCTGTGGAAAGTGTTTTTCTTCGTGACGTTTACTGCGTAACGTTACAGCACACAGCGCTAACGTTAAGAATACTGAAAGTACAAGTTTAGATGACGACGATCACCGAGATACAGCAATATTTTCAGCGGCGATATTGAATGAAAAGTCCTGCCGTCACCACTCCAAGGAGGGGATATCGTGCGCGTGCACGTAACTCTATGACATGAATGAGATAGGCAACGCGTACACTTGTACTGCAAATAACGGCGGTGCACGGCTCCACGTCACGCCGCCGTGTAAACTCATTAACAGCTGTTCACTGAAACATTACCACACGCGGTTTTATTTCTATAAATACAGATTCCTTTAGCGCCGAATCTACAAATGTACCGTTTAATGATTTAGCATTCAACATGACTGATAAATTATCAGATTTTTATACATTTAGAACTTCTTAGAAATGATAATGCACACTGCAAAGTATAGTTTTAATATCACAAATGCCAAACCACTGGCTAGGTATGTCCGTGAAAAAGTATACCCCTTCAAACTGAACGAACAGCTTATTGCATATTGCATAAGGGCTAAAAGATAAAAGAAAGAAACATGAAAGGGTTAGTAATTGCAAACAGTAATTGTTTTTAAACCCTTGGCTCGGAAAGGGTTTTGAAGTTTTCAATGGGTTAGCCGCTTACTTGTGACCTAAATATTAGGGCTAACCCTTGGGTTTCCGCCTTTTGAAATTTTGAAAGGGTTTAGCGACACAAGATGCTCCTTATGGTACCCGAATGAACGGTTAACACTTTTACTACTCATAAACCTAGTTAACGATTGCGGTTAAACCGTGTAATAGTTAAGTTGTTTTGCCTTGTTAGCGAATTGGCATTGGTACTACAAGTCTACAACAAAGCAACAAACATAAATAATGTTATTTTGAAATATTCACTGCCCATCAGCACCTTCAAAATACATAAAAACGGAAGGCCGAGGCCGTAGGTGATTGTTTACTGGCACGTCAGGTTTCATTATTTCCAAGTTGGAATTCACGGACAATTAATTGCAAAGCGTAGAATTTCCCACAATTAATGAATTCTTAATGTAAGAGATAAATTATAATATGAGTGGCAGTAGGTCAAGTGGTCTTTTGTTTGTTTTTCGTAAAAGCAAAGCGTGCTGCCGCAGCGCTGCTACGTGAACGATGTCGGGCTGGCGATGTCAGGGCGGTGCAGGGAGGCAGCCCTGCAGGCCCCGAGCCCACGCCGATGTAGGTCGCACCTGCACTGCGTCGCGTCGCCCGCCTCTCGACCCGAATCCCGAACGGTGCAATGCGTTCTATTCGCGCATTCGACCTTTTGCCAAAACTACCCATTTCCACCACAACAGACATTTATCTACAAACAAATCGATAAGTCCAATAATTATCATCGGCCTTCAATTCAATACAATTATGTTGTTAGTCCAAATAGTTGTAAAGATCTCGCGGAGACCGCAACAAACTTTCCCTGTTATAACAGTTTGCTCTCAGCAGGTTTGCCTGTGATTGCGAATGTACTGGCCTTGCGGTTGTTGATGTTGCATAGGTATTTGATAGCATTTCGGTGAATAGCGACTCGGTAAACTAAACATTGATTTCATATTGGCATGGCGAGATTGGCGAGCTAACACGCAAAACGTTGACCTTATCTGTGTTGTTCACGCATATCCAATAATTAATCTGCAGGAAATCTAGATTTGGAGTACGTATATAACACTTGTTTAAAAAAATCTGCGTGATATACAGCTGTTATTAGTTAGATGTAGGAACACTTATGTATGTAGGAGCATGAAGGTTGAATCAATTGCACGCGTTACAGAATGGTACCCGCGCTCCCTTCATGTCACTCTATTTTAGTAGCGGGACGCGTCGGGGGGACCTGTTGCTCCCTGCGCGATACTTGGTTCATGTGCAAATATACTAACCAGCAGTTATGAGCGTTTCACGACTCATGCCGAACAAAAACCTGACCCAAAAAGGAAGTAAATCATTGAAAGCTGTTAAAGTGTATTTTTTATCGAGGTAAATGGGTCACTGCGGCAATTGCTTGTTGACTTGGGTGTTCCGTGTACTAACTAGCGCATTGAACCTTTATTGCAGAAAGATGCGTAGCTACTAGCTAGACTGTAGCCACAAACTGTGGAACTTCCCTTTTTTTAATACCTGGACCTTATAATGTAGTACGTATAAGTAGAACTGGGTAGTACCTGCAGCAATACATCAAAAAATTATGTTACGTCTATTTGCTCACATTTACAAAGTAATTGATGTAAAATAGCATAGCTGCCTGTTATGAATTTATGAGCTCACTAATTGACTTCATTACCAACTCCTCAATATCTAATTAACGAATATTCATTCATTTAGCACAACCAACCAGCCCGTCAAGATCACAGTCATTTCATCTCTCCTGTGGCCTTTTGCACACATCGCGCATAGCAGTTGGTTTTAGGCAAAACTGCAGACTTTGAAAAGTAAATACTTCGACTGGCATGCGTTCCATTTTATATAGCAAGTAGAAGAACGAACTAATCAACCAATTAAAACGTGTTATCAATGTGGTTAGTGATATTGCCAGCGTCGCGCTACGTTTAGATTTAGCGACAGTGGCGACTAATAACAGGATGTTGTCAGAAGTGTTGTATGTATGTAATGTCGTTAGCAGCCGGGTGTATTCACCCGTGGCGATATGGCGTGGCGTCCTCTAATGAACGGGAATGCGCGGGACTCGGGAGTGGCGGCGCGGGCGCTCTCGTGTGTCTCTCGTTTAACTGTCCCAGATGATTGGACGCCACGTTGTCCTATTTATTTATTATGGAATATTTAAATAAACCAATAAACAGGCGAGACCTTCATAATAATAATTATGCAGATTTCGTACTTTTTAGGTGTCGTAAAAATTTAAACGCCTTAATAAATCTCAGTGTATACTTCTGAGAAAAAAGAGGAGGTTCTCAATTCGACTGTTGTTTTTTTTTTGTGTTTGTTACGCCGCGCCGCCGTAAGTCCGTCATTTATGAACCGATTTGAAAAAAAAATTTTATGTGAAGGAATATGCTTTCCGATTGGTCCCATAGAAAATTCATCAGTCGGTACTCGGTAGCAAAAAAGTCAATGAACCAAACAATAACACCGACTTCCGATCGTAAAGTTAATAGCATGAACGCAACTAACACGTGTTTAATGTGGTCAAGTCCAAAAGTGGTAATTTATATTTAGTCAGGACGTAACAATTTTGAGATGTAGTCTGGGTCTGCATCATCAATCATCATCATCACTAAGAACGATTAAATTGACAGGTTTTTTTTTGCTTTTCAATGTTTTCAATGCATAATAATATTTCAGTTAGTGAAACGGAAAGCGTTGTTAAATATTGTTATCTAGCGAACATCAAAGCGGTCACCGGACCATCTGTTTCGTGTACTATCTGGCTCATTGAGTTACAGTTACGGCTAAAACAACATTACAGTTACGGCCCGAGATCGTTCTCTTCCACTCACTGACTCATGCTCAATGTCTCGCGAATATTCTCAAAAAGACCTTACGTTTTCGGATCAAGATGCAAATTGGCATGTCGCATGCTGACAAGACAAAAAGAGAAGGGGTACTAGACAGCCGTTGATACAGTCATTCGAAAAGTATTGGAAGGTCGTTGAGATCGCTTGCCGTGTTGTTTCACGAGTTAGGTCACTTCTTGTTATCAATGCTATGCCCAAACTTGATGCATATTATCCTTACATAGTATAAAACAAAGTCGCTATTTTTGTCTGTTTGTTTGTCTGTATGCTTAAATCTTTAAAACTACGCAACGGATTTTGATGCGGTTTTTTTTAATAGATAGAGTGATTCAAGAGGAAGGTTTTAGTATATAATTTGAACGATATCCACGCGGGTGAAGCCGCGGGCATCAGCTAGTTTATTCTAAACAAGTTAATTATGCTCGCGGCTTAGCCCGTGCCGAGTTCGGTAATTATCCCACAGGCTACAAATATACGGTTCCGTCCCCTTTTACTTTCTGTATCACATGATCACATCCGTGATGTGGAATCGTTTCGTAATGGCGAGGAATCTAAATGAATTATCAATGTAAATGAATTGTTTGTTTACTAGAGCGAGTGTTGCTCACACAAGCGCGTCGTGCTCGTGGTACCTATGACGCGCCGCCAGCTGCAGTGACGTGCTGCCACTGGGACACTGCTACCCGTTACTTGATTACGTATAATTACCTGAAGCCCCACTGTTTCATCTTCCCCTACATCGTTATTTCAAGCTAGGCCCTCTACCTGTCTACGATGTACGATGGTACCTCCACAGATGATGATACACTTGACATCGTGTCCTGCCTGTCCAGCTACTTGCACATCACAGGAGCTAATGATTGGAACTGAAAATGCCAAACTCGTCGCTAAATTTTGTTCAGACTCAATTTAAATTGTCATCGACACGCTAAGAAGTTTTTAAAATAGAATTAAAGTGAATTATGTCAGGCTTAATCAATTTAAAATGAATGATAGCTAAACATTTTAAACTGTTTGTTTTATAAAATGTAAAAAAAACTGTTTTTTTTCCAACCCTGTACCTCCGTCATCCGTCTTGTCAAATTACTTGGACCCAGTATGTGGTCATATGCTGGCCATAGTAATCAATTTTATTATTTTCTCTTTTCAATACTACTGTACCTTTTGAATTGAGTTAACCTCTGTAATATGCGTCTATGTTCTCATAACTTCTAGTTACAATACAATTCGCTACGTGGCAAGGATTTGTGTGAGATACTACAGTTCATCATGTGCCTAGCCTTTCCCAACAACTAAAATTTCCAAAAAAAACTGACTTGCTTGTTTTATTACTCTTTTTTTTCCACCGATTTCTGAATGTAAAGTCTTCTTCTTAGCGTGTCGAAGAAGATTTTCCACTTTTTAGTGTATTAGTATAGTTTTTGTTTTTGCAAAAATGTTTTCATGCTTTTTTATTTCTTATCTTTGAGTCTTGACCAACCGAATTGGGCAATAAGTTATGACTGCTACTGCAACCTTGCCAAATAAATTACCTTCTTCATGGTAATAAGCGTCAGCTTGGGTTACAATTCAGCTACAATCGAAGTGAAACTTAATTCGGCCTGAGGTTGCTGCTTACTGCTACCGTTAGTAGGTAAAATGTTTGTGATAATGTCAGTTTACTTGACGCATCTTGTGAAGAGTTCCTCGGTCTCCTGATGGGAACATTTTCCGCTCGCGTTGAGCGCTTGATAATCCCTATCCTATTTATGAACCCTTCCGCTATCAGCAGCGTTATCGAATCACGTCCCCTCGCAGACAAACCACGCTTCGCCAAACATTGCCACAACCTCACGACGCTGCGCGTTGATGCCAGATTGGCAGCTGACGGTGATATTTTACGGCGACGTAAACGAGAAGCAGTGGGGAACTATTTCTGGCCGTGGAGATAATTGCTTCATTGCAGAATTGAAATTGGTAACCTTACCGAATATTTATTAGTTAAAAAGCAATGATAGCTGGTACTGGTGTGACTATCGGACTGTCAAGTCATAGGTCCCAAGTTCGAAAGACACGCACCTTTTCGGATGTGCGTATTGTGTAATTACCACTGGCTTCAGTGAAGAAAACTCATAGGGGGGAAACCAAACCAACATGCCTGAGAGATATTTTCTAGACGGCATGGATGGGGCATAAAACTCTGACACTAAGTTGGGCACACAATAAATTAATAAACATCATCATCATCAGCCTATAATGTTCCCACTGCTGGGACTCGGGCCTCCTCTCTAAGAGAAGGACGGGCTTTAATCTACCACGCGGGCAGCAGATGTCACATGTCTTCGAATTTTTGGTTCTAAGACATGCCGGTTTCCTCACGATGTCTTCCTTCACCGTTTTGATAGCAGTGGTGATGAAATAAATTACACAAAGTAATGCGCCTGACGGGGTTCGAACCCACGACCTACTGTTCGTAAGTCGGGGCCACCACCACTGGGCCACCACTGCTATTAATAAACAGTAACCCTTTATTGAAATTGTAACAATGTTTCACACTCAGACCACAGTTTAATACAGGTCTACGACTGTTTCTAATTTCTATTTAGATACGTAGGATTAGTAGTTAAAAATGAGATGTGATAAATGTAATGCTTATTATTATTACACCTAATGTGGTGCCCGTACTGATAAGATGTCGAGTTTTGATGTCATTCTCTACAACCTATTGTGAAAATATGTCGCACTAAGTGCGTTGTTGTTTTTAACCGACTTCAAAAAAAGGAGGAGGTTATCAATTCGACTGTTTTTTTTTTTTTTTATGTTTGTTAGCTCATAACTTGCGACTGGGTGAACTGATTTTCATGATTATTTTTTCATTTGAAAGCTGATGCTTCCCGTGTGCTCCCATTGTGACCATTTCAATATCTGATGATGGGATCATGTAGAAATCGGGGGAACTCTTCAATAAATAACAGCAGATTAACCGCGATTGTTGCTATAGCATATCTAAGCATTGTTTACGCCATCACACAACATAATATCACGCCTGTACTCACTACAAAGGTTATAAAAACTATTTTGTGAATATCTGATGAACAACTTCGGAGATAGGCAACAGAACTCCTCAATAAATGATAGCAAATGGACTGGGATTGCTGAAATCTCATGTCTGTCTATTGTTTACACCAGTTCATAACATAACATCACGCCGCCGGTACGTTGTCCCTTCACAACGTGCACATGTGAACCACTGAAAAGTGAAAAATAAAAACTTTTTTACCAAAAATAAAACCGACTTCGACTAAAATAAAACACAAAAAAGTGAAAAATAAAAATCAGCTTCTGAAGTCGGTGGCAAAAACGTGAAATCAAACAAACAAAAGTCACCGACTTCAGAAGCTGATTTTTATTTTTCACTTTTTTGTTGATCTGAGTTTTTTGTGTTTTATTTTTTTTCCTTTTGTATGCTGTTTGCGGTAATTATTTAGTAGTCAGTACCTTATGTGACACCACCGATAGTGTGATCGCAAATATAGTCGACCCTGAGGCTGACACCAAGCGAACTGCGATGAGCAATAATTCTGGCGACAGTGTCGACGCATACAACGTGGGTGTATTATTAGATACATTTGATTGGCTGTAGGCAGTTAGAAAGTGAGGATTTCCCTATTCTATGACTGTGTCATCTCCTTCTAGAGTATTGTAGAGCTATTGTGCGCCATGGAGTCATGTTAACTTTACTTACTCAGAGACAAGGCACAGCGGATACCATTGCTTCTAAAAACATCATCATCTGCCTAGCCTTTTCCCAACTATGTTGGGGTCGGCTCCCAGTCTAACCGGATGCAGCTGAATACCAGTATTTTACATGGAGCGACGATGCTTCTGAAAACATGTAGTTTTGAAATATGGGACGAAAGTTATGCTGGGCACACAACTTGTGTTGAAAACTTACATATGATATTGTACTAATTACAAACGCTGCGCATCATAGATGTAAATAAAAGGTGCTTGAGTCAAGCACCATGTCTGTAAGCTAATACAGCCATACCCCGATAAGGGTCAATCAATATATTTGGAAAGTAGGCTGTTAATAGATGTAGTCCGGGTTAACACGTGTCCCCAATAAGATAGCCCCGAACGAGCAGTTGATGCTCACAAAAGTGTGTGTGTTCACTCACGCTATCCATAGGGGCTGGCGACTGGCATCGATCGCGACCACGTGTGGCTCGTGCTCCGCCGACCTCTGCCGCCTCTGCCCACACTGGCCCACACTGCCCACTCCCCACTTGATACAAAAACCACTTCTTTATCGTGCTATTCGAATGGTCCACGTGAAACTAGTTTTTATCGGGGGATCACCGTGATTTTTGACATTTATTCAAAAATCGCGGTGATCCCCCGATAAAAAAATTATTCAAATGACTCACATCCACGTTTGTTCCACCACGTTGCTCCAACTCATCAATGACTTCACTTGTCGCGAGCTAAAATAAATCATTTTAAATTACTCTCTGAGTACGGCAGTTGATTACGACGAAGGCCATCCCATCGATTTAAACCATACAATATTTAGTTATTGTTTCGAAGCAAGGTGTACAAGAGAATCCCGTCGGGGCTGCGGATTATCGAAAGAGATGACGAAGCCTCGGCTCAAGGGCGAAGAAGGAACATGGGTTGGGTTTTTAGTCAGTAGAAGTCTGATACTCCCTTCAGCTCTGCCCAAGAGCGGGGGAGGGGGGGTTATTTGATGATTTTCCACTCACCAAAAAAAAGAAGGTGTACTAGTAATATTTTTCAGTAAAAACTCTTAACTTAGAATTACACACACCCACACAATACACTTAAAAAGTCACTCGAATTCTTCAAACACTTCAATTTTATTTATTGTACACATTGATATAATAATGTACACTAGCTTTTGCTCGCGGCTTAACCCGCGTAAAAATGACGAATTTTCATACAAACTTTCATTTCCTATGAATTTCGAAAAATCCAAAATTTCAGCTTTCTACGACCAATGGTTTGGGCTGGGCGTTGATAAATCAGTCAGTCAGTCAAGAATTTTCTCCTTATTTAATAGAAGAAAGATAGAATAGAAGATGTACGAGTAGACACGACAGCGATCTCAAATAAACAATGACAAGAAAGGCGTTCTTGTAATTAAGAAATCGTTGCAAAATCAGACCGTATTTCAAAACATTCTGTCATGTTCATTTGAAAACATCAGGATGCATGTGAGGTATTAGTTTATACGAATAAAAGAAGTTGCAGTTCTGATTTCAGGAAGTAATCCAGTGGCCTAGCTTGACTTACTGTTGACTAGTTTTGACCTAGTTCCCAGCAGATACCTACACGTTACGTTATAATATCATTATTGTTGGTATTCACCCTCCAGTAAGCTATAGCCCAGTGCCCAAAATACGCTGACACGCACCACTGCTCGCACGTTCGTGATCCACTGGCTCAGCCTGAGCCCTTTTTAATTTGTTCGCACGGCATTCAGTTTTTCTTACACACGACACAGCCGTAAACATATAATTAATAAGTAGCTCATAAACGCTGGTAGTATTTATGTTCAGGTAGGATTATGTATAGATAACTTGTCAAAGTATACAATAAGAGTTTGTTCAATGTTAGATTCTGCGGCGAGACTGACAGCGTGGCTCATCATCAGTAATGAACTGGTGATTCATCTTGAATTCCCGTTTGGCAGTTGGTTAATAATATTTTAATTTCCTCGTATAATAATAATATGTAGACCGTGTGCATCAGGTTACTTTATCCCTAACACTTAGGTATTCATTTATGTCTGACTGAAAATATTACTTTCGTATTTGAAAAGGATTTGGTTAACTATGCATGGTTTTTTTTCCGGTGGAACCCTAAACCTTTTTCTTAAATAGAAGTAAACTAAGTTAGTCCTTATAACATCAGCTATCTGCCAGAAAAAGTCCTGTCCGAATCGATCGAACCATGTCATAAGTACCTTATGTAAAAGTACTTTCATATGCATTCAGTAAAAAGTTGTTGTTTTGTACTTTAAAAAGACAATTTAATTTATTTGTTATCATTTTCCTGGCCTTGTCCGGATTGTCCCATTCTACTGGTCCATAACCTGATAAAATAATAACAAGGGCTAATAAATAAATGTATGGTACTAATTTATTTAGTTAGAAGATTGTATTAAAGACGACAAGCCAAAAAGTACCCAGCACGCATAGATAACAGAAACAACAGCACTGTCACGACTACACAACAGACTTTAGGTACTTTTTGGCTTGTCGTCTATACTCGACTGTGGCGGTCAAAAGGTGAAAGACGTACGGTTAATGATGGCACCCGTTAGATGACTGTTCTAACAAGAGACATACCTCCTGTCCTGACGCTATGTCAAGTTAAACGACTATATTTTATGTACATTGCTATAAGTATAAGTACAGGCCTCAGACCAAGAAAAAAAGGAAGACGGCGCGCCGCGAACACCAACAGTGAAGTCACAAAACCACGCGCCTATCTATAGCAAGTAAACATACAAGCTCACGCACACACCTACACTAAAACCACACGCATTTCTCCTAGTACGTCACGAATTCACGAGACATTGTCGACATACACACATAGATAAAAAATTGACTCACTTTTGATGTTCGTGGCGCGCCGTCTTCCTTTTTTCGTTGGTCTGAGGTCAGGCGTCGATACTTTCATCAGGCGCAACGCGTTTTCTTCTTTGATTCTCCCATGTCGTCTGAAAGAGAAAGGAAGGAAGGGAGAAAGGAATAAATGATACCTTGTCAGACGACAAGGCATCATTTATTCCTTTTTCCCTTCCTTCCTTTCTCTTTCATATCTTTCCTCACAAAATACTTCCATCTTTGTTTGGCCTTCCTCTCCCTCAATCACTTTTACTTTCGTCACTTGTCTGTCCACTCCACACATTCATTTTAACAGGTCTCATCACGGACTTGTATATTTTTTTCTTTAACTTGAGGGGCATAGGTCGCAAGTTTTTCCAGTGACCTGAAATTGTATTTATTTACCTAGAAGCTATAGAGGGAAACTCTAAATGTTTATTATGTGCTATAGTGCGTGGATCATTATATCGGTATTAATTGCGAACTCATTATAAAATTCCACAAAGTGACACGCAACTGAATTTATTTTTAAATGTTGTCTTCTTTTGTTCCCAGGTAAGGAAACGTGGTGGAGCGTTCTCAAAACAGTTCCTCAATAAACATGGCAGTAAGTAACATGAAACGTCTGTGTGAACATTGTTCAGGTTCAGCTTTGTTTGCAATCAGCATGTTTCCATAGCCGTGTGTGTTATCTCATCATAACATAATTAAACATAATGACTGATCTTGACAAAGAGTTCTAAAAGTTGGAAAGAGCTATAGAGAATTTTAAAACATCCTGGACAACGTTCATAATAACGTTTAGGTTTTCTGTAAATATGTAACTACATATTAGCCACAAACTATGTCGTCGTCCTATAACGTGTACTCTTCTCAGATGTAATTGTTCCACGAGCTGCAGTTCCCAGAATGCATGCGCAGGCGCTCGCGCTCGCTGCGCAGGTGTCGACCACGCCAATAAGTCGGACTTCGGAATGGGTTACCTTTGAATCTGGCTGTGATGTCGATCATTTATTCTCTGGTCTACCCTAGCACCTTCCCATAGCCCTTTTCCCTGCATCACATGACAATTAGAAATATCCTCCTTCCGCTCTGGGCGGCGCGGAAAGGAGACTTCTACTGACTAAAAACCACTCATCTTCCTTCTTAGCTCTTTGTGTCCGGGGCCGCGGTATCTCTTTCGAACAACCCGCAGTTAATTACTTTCTGTATCTGGCGGATTAGCTTGTTGATTTGTCACTTGTTGTCAGTGCGGCTGTTGTCTGACGATACGATTAGATGCGTTGTTGATCCCGTGAATAAAAACTAGTCTGCTACTGACTGCGCCCTCCAGCTCGCAGTAGCTATAATAACGGGCTCCAGTGAAATTCCTGTCTCGACCGGATCGGGCGAGTTACAGCGGCCGAGTCGCCTACTGAGCCCTTTCTTCAGAGTGGAAACGAAGTTGGCTACTGTAACAACCTCCTGTAGTACTTATAGTTGGTAAATGCGAATGTACATGGGTATCGGCGTGTGTAGAGGCCGCGAGGCGGCGCTCCAGCTATCGATCGGCTGCACCGGCTCACAAAGGGCCCTGGCGGCGCCGCGCCCCGCGCCCCGCTCGCCGCCCCCAACATCCCGCGCGCTTCCCGCCGCCGGGGATGGTCTTATTGCCCAAATAGCTTGTTGCAACTTACTGTTGTGGGACGCCTTGCTACTGACCGTACAGGATTATTTTATGAACCTATGTTGTCCCATTGCAGGACAAAAGCTTCCTCACCCAATGTATGATAAATGATAGTAAGAAGAAATTATGTATGTTTTTTTCGTGGATAGAAAATGACCCTAGCTATCATATACTGACGTGACATACTCAACATATTAGTACAATTAAAGAAAAAAATATAAACGTGATTCGCTCCATACAAAAAAATCTACTTATTTTTTTTAAGACAAACTATCAACTTTCGAAGAAATTTTATGAGAATAAAAGTTGTCAGGAATATCATAATACGTCATATAAAAAAAAATCGCATCGATATTGGAACTTTGTTGCCAATGTCCACTCATTTTCAGTATGGGCCCACTGTGCGGTGGTAAGGTTAAAGCTTACTTCCTATAGTTCCTATCTATAACACTGTTGTGATGGTTATAGGAAAAAAAAATCCTCACCGTCACACCGTCACACCGGTCAATCAATTCAAGTTTGTACAGGAGTTAAAAAAAACACTCGGCTCGGCTATTGAGGGACACATAGCCTCCGTAATATAGTTAGGGTATTTTGCATTTAAAATGTCGAAAAGAAACCTAATTCAGAAAAGAATGAAGTGTATTGCGTTTGAAGGGTTTGGTTGTAAGAGCAACCCGGAGGAGCACTCGAGCGGTGGAGTTTCGGAGAGGGCCCTGTTGCGATATCGCGGTGCCGCGGTGTAATGAGCGGCTCGCTCTCACCAGACCCTCACTCCACTCGAACGACAAGAGGGGCTCTCTCGTTCTTACTCACTTCTTATTTTCACAATTTCAATTACGACATTCGTTCTATTTGTGAAATCTTGAAGAGAGACGCTCTAAGGAAATTGTAATTTCAGTTTATATTATACTAGCTGATGCCCACGGCTTCGCCCGAAACAACTAGCAAGTTTGAATCTGACTGCTTGCAAATTATAAAATGCAACGATATCACTACATATTATTAGACAAAGTCCTCCGCCACATCTGTCTGTCTGTCTTTTTGCGATAAACTCAAAAACTACTGCACCAATTTTCATACTGTTCACCAATGGAAAGAGTGGTTCTCGAGGAGGTTTTAGTATACCTACTTAAATTTTTTTCGAAATTCAACCTTTAAGGGAGTTAAATAGGATGAAAGTTTATTGGGATAATTTTCGACATCCACTGGGCAGAGCCGCGGGAAAAGCTATTTTAATATAAGAATCGATATCTGGCTTTGTTGTTATTTACGTTCATTGAGTGTAATGGCGTGCCAGCACTAGTTCCAGTAGAATCTTGTGTATCTCTCGTGTGTTTGTTCATTTGTTCCCATTTAATGAATATTTCACGAAAAAAACATTCAATGGCATTATGATGAGTGTGGATATTCGAGGGCAGTCATATGGCTAGATCAAGTCATGGCAGCAGGTCACGGGAACAATCTGGGACGCCTGCTTTCCCCATATGGGGAAGATTTAATAGTTAGATCTTTTGTCTTGTATGGATCAGAATTTGGGGTCACAAAAGGTATGAATGAAAGGTATTTGTATGTGACAGATGAAAATGCTAAGCGGGATGCGTGGTGTGGCACGAATGGGTAAAATAAGAAATGAGTACCTAAGCAGAAGTCTGAAAGTGGCACCGGTCGCTGAAAAATTGTGTGGTAATCGATTGGTATGTAATGCGAAGGGATGAGGAAAATCCCGTCGGGGCCGCGGATTTTAGTACTAGATGACGTGGCCTCGGCACAAGGGCAAAGAAGGAACATGGGTTCGGTTTTTAGTCAGTAGAAGTCTGACACTCCCCTTCGCTCTGCCCAAGAGCGGGGGGGGGGGGTCATTTGATGATTTTCTACCCACCAAAAAAAAAAAAAAGGGATGAGGAAAATGTCCGTGAGAAAAGTTTTTGAGTATGTAAACACAGATCAGAAACAGACAGAACTGTGTGTTCCTGGCGTCACAATAGGATGTAATGATAAAGCACTGTTAATTCTTTATTATCAAATAGCTTTTACCCGCGAGTTCGTCCGCGTGGACTAAAATGAACTATCCAACAAAAATAATTTTCCTGAGATAATTATATAGATTTAAAACATTAAGTGTGAAATAATGCTCGTTCCATCGTCGACCTCATTATGGCAAGATTGAGGTCATTTTTATGTGACTTGTAAATTTTTTTGAAAACATGAGTGAGTCCTTCAACAAATTCATGAATATAAGGCTCACCGTTAATGATTACGCATAACGTAAACAATAGTAATTTACGTTTGCCGGTGCAATAAGGTGCGCAACGGAGCGTGCGTGCGCGCACGGCCAAGGTCCCCGCAGTAGAGCGTTCATAACAAAGCGCCAAGTGAGCTGGCTCACCAGGGCTCTGCCACCTCGAATACTGCCGAAACCCTAAGGCCCGGTTTCCACCAAACCGGAGAAGGAGCGGAGCTGACCGGAAATCGGCCAATCACATTAGTTAAAATTTACTTCTGGTCTTTCGCCCTTCCTGTGATTGGGCGAATTTGGCACATCTCTCCGCTCTGCTCGTCTCCGCTCTGCTCGTCTCCGCTTTGGTGAATACTGGGGCTTAGCGTCGTTAGTCTACTAGCGGTCTGGTGGGCCTGCAAATTGTATGCAACTTTATTAAACACAGAAAACTATTTAAACTACAATCTACACATTGGATCGATGACTTCATGCTCTGAAATGGACGGGCATTCCGTTTTGAATATCGCCACACATGAGATGGTGCGTTTGTTGTTGTGTTGTACTGACAAGGCGTGTGTGTGTGTGCAGGCATCGTGTCGGTGTCGGACGGGCACCTCAACGTGAAGCCGCTGAAGCCGGAGTGGCGCGTGCTGCTCGTGCACTACTTGGGGCCCACCTTCGTCGTCATTGTGGCGGCGCTCGTCATCGGCATACTGCCGCTAGCCGGGTAAGGCTTCACTCGTTCGTGGCTCTGGCTTAGGGAACAGTCGCTCAATTACACCACGTGAGAGCTCTGTCGGCTTCTGGCGATCTGTTAGTAATCGTAGCGTGATTGTCGTGTTTCAGCCTGTTTTGGTGTTGCTGGTACTGTTGCCGCATGGGGCGCCGGCGACGACCCTTCGACCGCAAGTACGACGGCTGGCTCAAGGGAATCTTCTCCATCGTACTCATAGTGCTACTCACTGCCTTCCTGTAAGCATAATCGTTTGACTCGAATTTTGAATCGAAATGACAATACAAAGCTGTAGGTTAACGTGAGCGTGTGTGGCTCAGGTTCGGCGTGGTGTGCGCGTTCGCGACGGACTCACAGGTGGAGTCGGGCGCGGCGGAGTCCAGCGACACGATGCGCACGGGCCTGCACGACGCACTCAGGTTCTTCAACTCCACGACGGGCTGGACGCACGCGCTGTTCGTCGACAGCTACAACAAGTTTGAGAATAACCTCACCAAGCTACACCAGAGTAAGTGCACACACAACAACTTGTTAATACTACTTACAAAAGTACCTTTATGAAAAGCACTAATCCTTACTTCAAAACAAAGAAACCCTTTTTCAATGTAATAAATGTGAAGTGTGTATTGTTAACGTGACGCAGCGTCAGTGATGAGGGCGTCGTGGAAGATGGGTGCGTTCTCGCGCGCCGCTTCCGTGACCACGCTCAACCAGATGGTGCAGGACCTGGACAGCGTGCAGCACAAGCTGCGCTCCGTGCAGCAGCACACCGCCACGCTGCGCCTCAAGGCCGAGGAGCTTAACAGCGGTAACTATCTACTATTATCGTGAATTCAAGATCATCTCATGTTTACCAAAAATCTTTCTTAGATATTTCCTAGAAAACTTTCAACGTTTTAATTTTTCCGATAATTTTGTGACGTGCCGTAAAATTGAGTGGATTGTGTCGGTGTGGTGCAGGTCTCCGTAAAGTGAAGAACCAACTGCTGCAGACGCTGGCCAAGTGCAACCAGCCCAAGTGCCGCACGCTGCAGGAGAAGTACAAGATCGGCGAGCTGGACACCGAGATACAGTACAGCCAGGTACCTGCGCGCACGAGCGCCTTCTCTAACATTGTGCTAGTGGCATACCGCATATTACGCTCCATACCTATAATACTCAATGATATAAATATTTAATTCATCATTATCCGCATAGCCTTCCCCAACTGTGTTGGGGTCGGCTGCAGTGTAACCGGTTGTAATAACTGAATACCAGTATTTTACGTGGAGCGACTGCCCATCTGACCTCCACAACCCAGTTAGTGCTGGGGAATATGATACCCCTTGGTAAGTCTGGTTGTCAGACTTTCGGTCCACTGGTCACCTGCTACGACTGTCAAAGATGTACAAAAATGTCAGCCGGGAGCAACGGCTTCACGTGCTTGGGGTGTTATTGATCCGACCGGTTCTTATTATCTCGCCACGATCTGTTCCTTAAATAAATATTGCATTGTTCTTTATTAATAATACCGTGCAACGTTTCACGCTCACTCATGGATAGATGCTGGACAAGTATTTCCCCACCGTAAGTATAAATTAATTCTACCAAAATGAAGTTTTACTGCTGTTATCAGTTTTAATTATTGTATTACCTACGAGGGGAGGTCAAAAGATCGTGGAATGAAAGAAAACGGGGCTGAAACTATATACGCCGAACCTACTTCCGCCTGATCTTGTGCGAACTCTGGTGGTGCCGGTGATCAAAAGTAAGACTGGAGACGTATCGGACAAGTCTAACTACAGGCCCATCTCACTCGCCACCGTCATAGCCAAGATACTTGACAGCGTGCTCAACTCACATCTAAAGAAACATGTGCAGCTCTGTGACGCCCAGTTTGGATTTCGACCTGGGTTGTCAACAGAAACGGCTATTGTTAGTTTGAAGCACGCTGTCAGGTATTATACGGCTAGAAAAACGCCTATATATGCAGTTTTCCTTGACCTGTCTAGGGCCTTTGATCTTGTCCAATACGATCTTCTTTGGAAAAAACTAGAAGAGACGTCGCTGCCGCCAGAGTTTGTATTACTCCTCAGGCACTGGTATTTGAGCCAGGAGACTCAGGTGCGTTGGGCGGGTGAGCTGTCGGGGCCATGCCGGCCGGAGTGCGGGGTGAGGCAGGGGGGGTTATCCTCGCCTTTGCTCTTCGGTCTGTATGTCAATGCGCTGATTGAGCGACTCAGCAGCATGCGTGTCGGTTGCTACGTGGATGGAGTTTGTTTTAACAACATAAGCTATGCGGATGACATGGTGCTGCTGGCTCCCTCAATCAGTGCGCTCCGAAAGTTACTGAATTTCTGCGAGTCGTACGCTGTGACTCATGGTTTAATATATAACAGTAATAAGACAGAATTCATGGTCTTCAGGTCTGGCACCAGGTGTCCCACTACAGTCCCTCCCATATTTATGAATGGTAACCCGGTGAACAGGGTGTACAAATTTAAACACCTAGGCCACCTTGTGACGGATGGTCTAAAGGATGACCTGGATCTGGAAAGGGAGCGCAGAGCATTATCAGTCAGGGCGAATATGCTGGCACGCAGGTTCTCTCGATGTACAGCCGCAGTTAAAATATTACTTTTTAAAGCACATTGCACATCACTGTACTCGGGAGCCCTGTGGTTCACATATACCCAAAAGGCTTATAATGCTCTGCGTATCCAATATAATAATGCGTTCAGGATATTGTTGCGACTGCCACGCTTCTGTAGTGCCTCGGAAATGTTTGTTAACGCACGCACTGACAACTTTGATGCGTTGTGGCGTAAAAAATCTGCCTCGCTACTCGGCAGGCTGCGTGGCAGTCATAACACTATCCTGCAATCGATAGCCACCCGGGCAGATAGCCCGCTAGTGTGGGCCCTAGCCAATCGCACCCGGTCTGTTCTAGTTATTAAGTACTAACATAGGCTAAGTTATATTGTTACTAACCAATCTAAATATTAAGTATACTAACATAGGCTAAGTTATATTGTTACTAACACAGTGGACCTCTTTTGTAGTCTGATAAATAAATGATTATGATTATTATTATATATATTATATATATACTAGCTTTTGCCAGCGTCTTCGCCCGCGTGAAAATGACGATTTTCCATACAAACTTTCATCCCCTATTTAAATCCCTTAGGGGTTGAATTTCGATAAATCCTTTCTTATTCCTTGTCTACATTATAAAGGGAACCTCTGTGCAAAATTTCAGCTTTCTATGTCCAAGGGTTTGGGCTGGGCGTTGATGAGTCAGTCAGTCAGTCAGGACTTCTCTTTTTTATTTATATAGATAGACTAGTATTTGCGTGGCTGCGCGAGCTGCGCGCAGCTCGCGGGTCGTGAAAAGGGGGAGAGGGGGAGCTTTCAAAAATGATTTCGACTAACGCATTGCCCCTTTCAATGAAGCTTAAAAAAATTTTCCAAGTCTCTTAACTTCCGAGATCCGCCTAAAGACCTACCTACTACTACCTACCTACTACCTATCTACATCTACCTACTACCTGCTACCTACCTGCTACCTACCTACTACCTACCTGCTACCTACCTGCTACCTACCTGCTACCTACCTGCTACCTACCTGCTACCTACCTGCTACCTACCTGCTACCTACCTGCTACCTACCTGCTACCTACCTGCTACCTACCTGCTACCTACCTGCTACCTACCTGCTACCTACCTGCTACCTACCTGCTACCTACCTGCTACCTACCTGCTACCTACCTGCTACCTACCTGCTACCTACCTGCTACCTACCTGCTACCTACCTGCTACCTACCTGCTACCTACCTGCTACCTACCTGCTACCTACCTGCTACCTACCTGCTACCTACCTGCTACCTACCTGCTACCTACCTGCTACCTACCTGCTACCTACCTGCTACCTACCTGCTACCTACCTGCTACCTACCTGCTACCTACCTGCTACCTACCTGCTACCTACCTGCTACCTACCTGCTACCTACCTGCTACCTACCTGCTACCTACCTGCTACCTACCTGCTACCTACCTACTACCTACCTACTACCTACCTACTACCTACCTACTACCTACCTACTACCTACCTACTACCTACCTACTACCTACCTACTACCTACCTACTACCTACCTACTAACTACCTACCTACTACCTACCTACTACCTACCTACTACCTACCTACTACCTACCTACTACCTACCTACTACCTACCTACTACCTACCTACTACCTACCTACTACCTACCTACTACCTACCTACTACCTACCTACTACCTACCTACTACCTACCTACTACCTACCTACTACCTACCTACTACCTACCTACTACCTACCTACTACCTACCTACTACCTACCTACTACCTACCTACTACCTACCTACTACCTACCTACTACCTACCTACTACCTACCTACTACCTACCTACTACCTACCTACTACCTACCTACTACCTACCTACTACCTACCTACTACCTACCTACTACCTACCTACTACCTACCTACTACCTACCTACTACCTACCTACTACCTACCTACTACCTACCTACTACCTACCTACTACCTACCTACTACCTACCTACTACCTACCTACTACCTACCTACTACCTACCTACTACCTACCTACTACCTACCTACTACCTACCTACTACCTACCTACCTACTACCTACCTACTACCTACCTACTACCTACCTACTACCTACCTACTACCTACCTACTACCTACCTACTACCTACCTACTACCTACCTACTACCTACCTACTACCTACCTACTACCTACCTACTACCTACCTACTACCTACCTACTACCTACCTACTACCTACCTACTAACTACCTACCTACTACCTACCTACTACCTACCTACTACCTACCTACTACCTACCTACTACCTACCTACTACCTACCTACTACCTACCTACTACCTACCTACTACCTACCTACTACCTACCTACTACCTACCTACTACCTACCTACTACCTACCTACTACCTACCTACTACCTACCTACTACCTACCTACTACCTACCTACTACCTACCTACTACCTACCTACTACCTACCTACTACCTACCTACTACCTACCTACTACCTACCTACTACCTACCTACTACCTACCTACTACCTACCTACTACCTACCTACTACCTACCTACTACCTACCTACTACCTACCTACTACCTACCTACTACCTACCTACTACCTACCTACTACCTACCTACTACCTACCTACTACCTACCTACTACCTACCTACTACCTACCTACTACCTACCTACTACCTACCTACTACCTACCTACTACCTACCTACTACCTACCTACTACCTACCTACTACCTACCTACTACCTACCTACTACCTACCTACTACCTACCTACTACCTACCTACTACCTACCTACTACCTACCTACTACCTACCTACTACCTACCTACTACCTACCTACTACCTACCTACTACCTACCTACTACCTACCTACTACCTACCTACTACCTACCTACTACCTACCTACTACCTACCTACTACCTACCTACTACCTACCTACTACCTACCTACTACCTACCTACTACCTACCTACTACCTACCTACTACCTACCTACTACCTACCTACTACCTACCTACTACCTACCTACTACCTACCTACTACCTACCTACTACCTACCTACTACCTACCTACTACCTACCTACTACCTACCTACTACCTACCTACTACCTACCTACTACCTACCTACTACCTACCTACTACCTACCTACTCCCTACCTACTCCCTACCTACTGCCTACCTACTGCCTACCTACTCCCTACCTACTGCCTACCTACTGCCTACCTACTGCCTACCTACAGCCTACCTACTGCCTACCTACAGCCTACCTACTGCCTACCTACTGCCTACCTACTGCCTACCTACTGCCTACCTACTGCCTACCTACTGCCTACCTACTGCCTACCTACTGCCTACCTACTGCCTACCTACTGCCTACCTACTGCCTACCTACTGCCTACCTACTGCCTACCTACTGCCTACCTACTGCCTACCTACTGCCTACCTACTGCCTACCTACTGCCTACCTACTGCCTACCTACTGCCTACCTACTGCCTTCCTACTGCCTTCCTACTGCCTACCTACTGCCTACCTACTGCCTACCTACTGCCTACCTACTGCCTACCTACTGCCTACCTACTGCCTACCTACTGCCTACCTACTGCCTACCTACTGCCTACCTACTGCCTACCTACTGCCTACCTACTGCCTACCTACTGCCTACCTACTGCCTACCTACTGCCTACCTACTGCCTACCTACTGCCTACCTACTGCCTACCTACTGCCTACCTACTGCCTACCTACTGCCTACCTACTGCCTACCTACTGCCTACCTACTGCCTACCTACTGCCTACCTACTGCCTACCTACTGCCTACCTACTGCCTACCTACTGCCTACCTACTGCCTACCTACTGCCTACCTACTGCCTACCTACTGCCTACCTACTGCCTACCTACTGCCTACCTACTGCCTACCTACTGCCTACCTACTGCCTACCTACTACCTACCTACTACCTACCTACCTACTACCTACCTATCTATACCTACCAACACCTACCTACTACCTACCTACACCTACCTACTACCTACCTACCTATCACCTACCTACCTATCACCTACCTACTACCTACCTACTACCTCCTACTACCACTAAAAAAACATTACCCTAAAGTTTGCTTGTCGTCGCCCCTGAGTTACGCTTCACCCACTCATCCTTCGTTACGACAAAGGAGGTTGCCGGCTCGCTTCGCTCGCCACCTCCCCCCTTCGCTCTACTCAGGACCTACCTGCCACCGGAAAGCTATCATGACATTATCCCTACGCCACGGGGGTCGCCGGTTCGCTTCGCTCGCCCGCTCCCCCCTTCGCTTTACCGCTGTACCACCACCGGACAGGTATCGACGCCTACTATAATATTTGTTCAAACACCTAATGGCTATCTCTAACCGTTATGAAGTTACAGCCCTTTTAAATTTAGGGGAGGTTGGGGAGGGGAGGGAAGGGTATACAAATTTCAACGCCCCTCAATCATTTTATTATTTTAGGTAAGAATCAAAAAAAAAATCAGTAGTAAAAAAAGGGGTGAAGAGGGGGGGGGGGTTGAAGGAGGGAGAGGGGGGAGTTTCGAAAAATGATTTCGACTAACGCAATGCCCCTTTAAATGAATCTGAAAAAAAAATCGTTCCGTGTCTCTTAACTTTCGAGATCCACCTAAAAGGGGGGAGAAGGGGGGCAAGGGGGTCAAATTTGAAAAATGGTTTTTACTTTCCCAAGCCTCTTCTATACGAATCCCTAAAAAAAACACATAAAATCTCTTTATTTCCGAGATCAACCTAAAAGGGGGGAGAAGGGGGGCAAGGGGGGCCACTTTGGAAAAATGATTTTTACTTTATTAAGCCTCCTCTATACGAATCTCTAAAAAAAAACACATAAAGTCTCTTTGTTTCCGAGATACGATAAGGAGGGGGGAGAAGGGGGGGGGAAAGGGGGGGTTTGGCACTTTTCCCATACTCACGAGAGTTATTTGTTTACGAATCTGTCAAAATATACCCACCTCCCCATCCACCATCTGGGAGAACAATTCTGTCAGTCAGTCAGTGAGTGAGTGAGTCAGTGGTAATTTAGCTTTATATAGTATAAGTAGTTTTATATAACTATAATATAAAAAAAATCCATTTGATCCAGATGCCGGACGTGTCGGAGCTGCTGCACAACGTGACGGAGCTGCTGGACAGCGGCATCCGCACGGACGTGGCGGAGGGGCAGCGCGTGCTGGACGACGCGCAGCGCCAGGCGCAGCGCGCCGTCGACAGCCGCATGCCCGACGTGCGGGCGGCACTCGCCAAGATTGGTACCTACTTACCAACAATTAACTATTACATGTGAACCCAATTCTAAGAAACTTGTACTTGTAGTAATGATATAAATGATTATCATGAAGCTTCCACGTGCCGGCTCAAGTGAGACGGTGCCTGCGATCCATCAGGCGGGCGCCTTACTTAGACGGGATCGTTAGTTTAGGGCCATTTCAACCTATGTCAAACGTGCACACATACAAGTATCTGTCGGTTACGGTTTCGTGCTGCGGTGAGCCTCAACTCATACCAACGATGACATGTTGCTTCCAGGTGAGAAACTGAGGGCACTGGCTCGGGAGCTCGAGCGGGTAATAAACAACGCGTACAACAGGTTGGCCCAACATGAGAAGCTTATCGACCGATACGAGGAGATGTACCACAAGTACGGGCCCTACCGCCGCTACGGAGCGCTCGCCGCCTCCTGCTCGCTGTTGCTGGTATGTCACTCACCTCACTGACGTTACATCTGCCTCTAGAGCACTTCACACACCTCATTCATGCCTCATGCACTCCAAAAAGTTTCCACATTTCGTCAGTTACGTTCATCGGTTTATGTAGTCTGGTAACAAATCAAGAATCCCGCCCGTTGTTGAAAATTTACTAAATTGAAAACTCAAAAACATGTCGAGCTACCTTAGTATCGAATCGCGGAGCTAATGTTCAGCAATGGTACCAGGTTAAGTAGTTGTAAAATTCTCGTCGCGATCAGCTCGGTGTAGTGAGTGGTGGATTTACACTAGTGCCGCCTGTAGGCTATTCAATTTTCGCCGCCCCAATTCAAAAATAAAATAAAAAATGCAACCAGTTAGAATTAAAAAGAAAAGGGAAAGGAAAGGCAATGAATACAGAAATTGTGTCAAATTATAAAGAAAAACCGAAAATTATGCAGAATGTGTTCAAGTGTTACTTTTTGCTTTGACCTTTCATTTAGATCTTATGTTAGTACTTAGACAGCCAATGCTAAAAACACTATGAAATCAAAAAATTGCAAGAACGAGCGTAGAGAGCTCGAATTTTTTTTTCACATCGTTGGTTGAATTTGATACTTTTCGTTAATTCATACAGTACTCTGTCAACTTATGCAGCATTGTAAGAAACGAAGAGAAAATTACTTTTGGAGCCAAAATTACCGCCCCCTAAAATCTGCCGCCCTAGGCTCCAGCCTACTCTGCTGGTAAATCCGCCACTGGCTGTAGGGTTGCAGCCGACAGAGTAATAATAGCTGTGTTTGTGTGGGCGACAGATTACGTCCCTGCTGACCCTGGGACTGATGTGCGGCGTGTGCGGCAAGCGACCCGACGTGTACGGCGCCAGCGACTGCTGCAACAAGGGCACCGGCTCCTCCTGCCTGCTGTGGTGCGGCAAGCGATATTTAAAAAAACTTTCTTCGATTACTTACCATGTCACAGTTTCACCAATGAGTGTACAAATGTATGTGGTATCTTGTTACAGCGGCATCGGCTTCATCTTCCTGCTGGGCAGCTTGGTG
The DNA here is from genome assembly GCA_949775195.1 of Diarsia dahlii. NCBI lineage: Eukaryota > Metazoa > Arthropoda > Insecta > Lepidoptera > Noctuidae > Diarsia > Diarsia dahlii. The sequence goes on from OX459201.1 coordinate 415,427, forward strand.
ACGGTGGTGATGCTGGCACACTTCGTGTTCGGCCTGGTCGCCACGCGCTTCGTGTGCGACCCGCTGACGTGAGTACAGTATAGCACGGCTCATGATTTTCCTCAGTGTTTACATTTCATTGCTTATGACTGTGCCACATTCATATTCTGACCAGTGAATAATTATGGTAGAAAGTGTTCTGAAACAATTTATTTTATATCTACGTTAGATACTAAGAAAAAGACTCTCGCAATCTACCTGGACTTAGCCAAAGCATTTGACACAGTGTCTATTCCCATTTTGATATGCAAACTAGAGCATTTGGGTGTTAGAGGTGGAACACTGGATTTTTGCGAGTTATCTAGAGGGTAGAACGCGACGTAGTTAAAGTAAATGAATGGGTAGGTGATAGCTTCCCATTGAATATGGTGTACCACAAGGCAGTATCCTTGGCCCAACCTTGTCCTTATCACACTAATCACACTAATATTATTAAGGCGAAAATTTGTGAGTGTATGAGTGTGTATGTTTGTTACCTCTTCACGCAAAAACTACTGAACGGATTTGGATAAAATTTGGTACACAGATAGTTTATAACCTAGATTAACACATAGGATGATTTTTATCCCGATTTTATATTCCTGTGGGATAATTTTCGAGTTATAGCGGGTGAAGCCGCTGGCAACAGCTAGTTGTATATAAATAAACTATGTAATATATTCCTGACCAATTGAAATTAATTACGTTCGACAATGATATTGCGTTGCTATTCCATGGTGACACTTGGGAAGAGGTTTATACGCACGCCCAAAATGGTTTTAATAAACTTTCTGACAAAACTAAATCATCGTGTTGATGTTCGATATGTATTCCGCAGAGAGCCGCGCGGCAACCGCGTGTTCCAGGACATGGAGCAGATGGTGGACCTGGAGCAGCAGCTGTTCAAGGAGCACAAGGACCCCAACTTCAACCTGACCTCCGTGCTCGTCGCCTGCCACGCCAACAAAACCATCTACAGGGTATAACAATTCATTCAACTCATACTTTTACGACGGACAGACAGACAGACGGACAGCGGAGTTTGTATTACATGATTTTATTTATATAATTTTATTTTATTGTTTCATTCAGAGCATCCTTGCATATTTGTCATTTTCCATCAGTTATGTTTGAAATTCGTTTATGATAACGGTGTTACATCGGTGTTGGTATCGTAGACGCTGCACCTGTGGCGCATGCTGGGCATCAGCAAGCTGCGCGACGGAGTGCGGGACGAGATGTCGCGCCGCGCGGCCTCGCCGGGCCCGCCCGCGCCCGCGCTGCAGCCCGTCACCATCCTGCGACCCGCCGCGCGCGCCAAGCTGCGCCAGCTCGCCGAGACAGGCCTGTCCGACTTCGACTTCGACAGGATCCTCTCTGCGGTCAGTACTAGCCCGCGTGTCCATCGAGCCAGCAGTTGGCAGTAGATCACGTCCTTGTACGTGGGTGTGTTGCAGCTGGAGACCAACATGACGTCGCTGGCGCTGGCCCCGCTGGCCGCCCAGCTGAACAGCACGGCGCGCTCGCTGCAGCTGCCGCTGTTCGCCGCCGAGGCCGCGTCGCTGCGCGTGGCGTCGGCCGCGCTCGCCGACCTGCAGCTGCGCGTGCTGCGGCCCATGATGGACGTCTCGGCGCAGCTCAACGTGAGTGTACCGGGAGCTGTGCTGGCCGCGCTGGGCCCGTAGCTGACCGAGCGAGTGTTGCAGGACACGGCGCGCGAGCTGCGCGACGAGCTGCACTTCAACCACTCGTCGCTGCGGGAGGCTGTGACGTACTTGGTGCACGAGACCAGCGCTGGAGAGAACTTCCTCAACTCCATGAGCGACACGTTCTCCGCTGATGTGAGTATTCACTACATATATTTACTTTTGCTTTTAAATTCCAGAAATTGTGTGCTTGTGCATTTCAGCGTAGGAGGAACAAACACAGACATACTCGTATGTGCTAACTTACTTTACTTTTTTTTGTACATTAGTGTCATATAATATGTGTAGGGCTTAAAACCTACGTGTGCGTTGTGCCGTTGTCCGTCTGGACATGCTACACGCACATACTACACGAACAATTATGATAAAAGTATTAGGAAAATTAAATTCATCTACTTGCATAAAAAGATACGACACACGCACGATTATGATTCATTAGTCTGACAATACGCATTGCGATCATAAATTTCCTTAAATAAATGAAGCCTTTGTTCTCATATTATTACATTCGCAAAATATTATATTCGCAAAATATTATATTCTCGAATTATTATATTCTCAAAATATTAGAAGTACAATCAAACACAATGAAAAATAAAAATGAATTTATTTAAATCAAAATCTCTTTAAACTCTTTATTCCAATACCTAGGCATCATGGATGCATTTATCATTAATAAAATATAATTAATAATAACTGAAACTAACAAATCCCGAGTGATCAAGTGCATACAACATTTCAGTTTTTTTTTTTTTTTTTTTTTCAGTTTTTAGATTTATTTTACAGAAGGTAGGTAAACCTTAAAAAAGGGGTTGTAGGTTTGATTCCCATCCGAGACAAATAGGTTATTCATCACATATATTTATATGTGATGAATAACCTATGTGATGATGTCAAATATTAATTATTGTTTGCCTCAAATTAAAAACATTTTTCGCTGTGATTGTTCTTTGTGTAATATTTTGAGAATATAATAATTTGAGAATATAATAATTCGATAATATAATATTTTGCGAATGTAATAATATGAGAACAAAGGAAATGAAGCACACAAAAAAAAGGAACACGAAGTTACGCAATAAAAATGCACATGCACACTCGATGATGCATGTAACCGAACTAATAATTGTTAAAATTTATTTAGAATGACTTTGTGAACACCGCGCCCAATCGGCGTTTGTGGGTCTTTGATGTGAGTACGTACCTGCGGGGTGACCACTTTTCAACCTTAATAGGATGTAGGTGTCCTTAGAATTCGATTTATCATTGTAATTTTGTGAATAATAAAAAATTGTAGCTTTAGTAGGTAGTATAGTGTGAGTATTTATTATGTACTTGTGTAGGTGTAGTCAGAACATTAAATTACTAAACAACCCATCATCAACGATTATCTAAGTAAACTCCCTTCAACCGGGTTGTAATTAGTAGGTAGGCGTTCAAGGGTACTTCTTCTTTTTTACCGACAATGAATCTAATATTTTTGTTTTTATGGGTTTTTTGAACACTGAAACCACAATGATAGATATCATTGTGGTGTCAGTGTATGATTAAAAAAATTGCATTTTTTTATTAGTACTAATTCAAGTAGTAGTTCTTTTACGGCCAATACTGTATTTTTTTTAAATAGTGCTTTAGAAAAGTACCCACGTAATAAGTCTATTTTTAATGATTGTCGTTGTACTCATTTGTCGATCTTTACCTTCGAATATCTCGGTAACGTGACACTTTGAGGTATCATGTTACTGGACATTTTTTGTTCGTCTGTATGTCCCTTATCCATAAATACCACTTCCATTGTGGGCTGCGATTTCGAAAAAAAATCTAAATGGCGGACAGGTTGATATGCCACATCGGATCCATTCCAAATTTGGCCCAAAAGTCAGTTATTCGAACTTTGTTTGCTGATGCAGTTATAGAAACATTTTTAACTTGAATCTGCAAGAACCCAGGACTTACTAGGACAAGCTAGCCATAACTCCGTGGTGTTCCGCTTATTCTCAGATTTTCGATCCCATTCGTGTTTTGACGTCGCTTCGAGTCGCTAGTCTCCCGCCAATTTAATTTTTGCATTACAAGTATTTTTACTCCAGAACCTGTAGTTTCCCAGGTATAGAAGAAGCAATAAAATATCCTAATGTGGGGCAGAATATGTGGCACACGGATAGACCGTGACTTGGGCCAGGACTTAAGTTACTTTTTATGTCGATAGTACATGCAGGCGAGCAGGTAGTCATGGTCACATCGAAAAATATAAAAATTAACCTAGGACACGCTGCGAAAAAGGTTATAAAACAAAGTCGGGCTTGAAAGGGGAACTCAGTAATTAAAGTAGATATCGCGTATAATCAGGATTATCAAATCAAAGTATTGCACTCGCGAGAGGGACCGTCGGAATCGAAACGGACGTGCTCTTGACCCAATTACCTTGTCGCGACTGCGGAAGGGGTTGCGCGGCGCCGGCCCTCACCCCTCGCCCGCGCGCCCGCGCATCGGTAGACCATCCCTTCGCTCTTTCACAACATGGTTCAAAAGTAGTTGGAAGTAAGTCGCTTGGATAGAAATTATCGTGTGGTGTGCTTCCAGTTTCTGGGCAACCTAACGAAGACCATGATGGACCAAGTGGACAAGTTCCTGGGCGACCTGGAGAGCTCGTTCCTGGACAGCGGCGCGCAGTGCGGCCCGCTGTCCAACGCCTACAACGTGACGCGCGACGCCTTCTGCCTCAAGGTGCTGCTGCCCGTGGTAAGTGTTCCAACATAACGGACGACTTCCTTTGTATTATATTTTTCTCTCTCAATCTCGGATTCCATACACTTCGGATATCTCTCCTCTTCCGTAAGCTATAAGTTCGTCGGGGGTTGTTTTTCATAAAATAAATGTTTAGAGACGTCTTCTTCTTCTTATCGTGTGCGCAGTAAGGTTTGATGACACCCCACACCCTAGTGTCAAAGTTCCTAAACCGCCTCAAGTGCCTCTGACATGGTTTGACGACCGCCATTTGGCGGCCGGGACCACCGGCTTATACGTGCCTTCTGAAGCATGGAATCATCTTTTTATCAGACAACTAGCTGACCCACGCAACTTCGTCTGCGTCACATAAATATAGCTTATAACCTTTCTCGATATATCGACTATCCGACATAAATTAAGCTAAATCGTAACATACAAAAAATCTTATCTTTCTTCTTTATTATAACAGTTTAGATGGTTTAGATTAGCTTAGATTATATTAAAGTGTGAATTACTATAGGTATCTCTTACTGTTAAATATACGATAACACTCTGTACTTGTAAACATTATGATGCAGTAAATATTTTGAATTTGAATTTCCCGGAAAGAATCTCCCTACATTGCGACGCGCGAATTATTTTGCCGCGCGGATATTTTTACATTGCGATATCTTCTAAGATATTTGTTTAAACTGTTTAGAGTAAAGGACACAAATATTCTATATTAAATTTTCCTTCTAACAAACACATTTATTTAGATATAGATTAATACCATATGGGTAAAATAAGCTTCGCAAAAAATAATTATTTTTAACCTAACAGTTTAATAGTAAAAAAAGGTTACAGTGAGTCAATCTTAAAAGATAGATATATACAAGATAGATATATATGCTGTCGCGGACTTTTTTTTTTAAATTTTAAAGAGGAACAATTCCTTCATACATGATATTTGCGTAACTTAAACCGTTTTCGCAGCGCACGCAGCGGAAGCTTTCAAAAAGGAAATACCTTTTCCCGTTTTTGTAACATTTTTCATTTATGCTCCGCTCCTATTAGCCGTAGCGTGATGTTATATAGCCTATAGCCTTCCTCGATAAATGGACTATCCAACACAAAAAGAATTTTAAAATTCCAACCAGCAGTTCCTGAGTTTACCGCGTTCAAACAAACAAACAAACAAACAAACAAACAAACAATCAAACAAACAAACAAACTCTTCAGCTTTTTAATATTAGTATAGATAAGGTGATTCAAGCCTGCAATGTCCTAACCAAACTGGAAACAACTTTACAAAGTATGCTTCCCGTGGGGTTTAGAGGCGTAAGAACAGGGTATAAAATTGGTGATCCTCGTTTGTTGAATGAAGTGGTACTCGTAGTATAAGATTGTGTGGCTTGCAGCACGGCTACTGGGTGTCGCTGAGCTGGTGCGTGGTGCTGCTGCTGCCGCTGCTGCTGGTGGCGGGGCGCCTGGCGCGCCTGTACCGGCGCGCGGAGCCCTACCCCGGCCCGCAGCTCGACAAGTGAGTACACCATGTGGGGACGTACTACAAACAACACTCATTTTCCCCTTATGATTTGATATATTTTTTAACTGTTACTAACATGACATGAAAATTCGCTTTTGTACGTTGTTACGTATCCACATATTAGTTCTCGTGATTGTTCATACGTTCCGTTCGGCCGCTATCAAGGAACATTGATTTCTGTTAATTTTGTGTCCATTTTTATGATTATGGAAACGATAATCAAGATGAAACGACGTGACCGTGACGTGACGTATAGACCGTATAGTTGACTCGATTGCGAAAAGAAAAGAACGTGTGAATTCTTACCAGGACATTCTCAATAATTCCGTTATTTAACTAATAATGTAACTTTCAACCTTGATTGTTTTAAACAAATACATATTATATTCAACGAAGGCCAATTAATCGTATATTAATGCTCAAAATTCCATTACTTGGGAATCGGCGCAATTTCTCTAATAAAGTATATAAGCATAAGTATGTGCACACAATTCCATTAAGCGGTTATCTTATTTAGTGGTTGGAGGTCCCTTGTCTAGAGCCAGTTGTGTCAGATTTACAAATATGTATATTATGATGACTGTACCTCTCTGCCTCTGCCTAACCCATGGAGTATTACAAAGCGTAATACATACAGACGCTGTGTGTACATAATATCAAATCAGTTCATTGACTATAAGTACAGCGTGTATCAGAACAGTGTGGGCCATATTGAAGGGTGGGGGCACCCACGACAGAGCATCAAACTGCACAAGTGTGTCACTCGTCGACACCCACATCATATTCACTACCACACGTGTCTGGTTCACGCTGTATGTTACAAAACGTCCCAATTTCAGCACAACACATCAAGGTTGAAAAGTATGCAAATGAGTAACACACATTCGCGTAACGCGTTACTATAATGTGCTTTCCTTATTTGTTTAGTTACGTGTAGTCGATCTTGTGATTGCTTATGCCCCTTACGACAACGATGGTCACTAATAGGGATGTTTCCTGACTAAAAAAATATGATTCTTATTAGTCCGTCTGTTAGATTATCGAAAAATATTGAATAAGTATGATTGTATTTTTTGTTTTATCAAATAAATTCAAAATCAATATAAATTTACGAAGATAAAAACGCGTCAAAGATTTGAGTGGGGATTTGTGACGTCACTCGCCGGTTAAAAATGTCATACTGATGTCTTAGAATATGACGTCACACGAGTTTTCAAAGCACTGTACCGTCTTCATGTTTGTTTACGTGAAAAAAGAAAAAATATGTGTCCACTATTTTTTGGAAATCTATCTGACGGACAATTTTTTTTTTGTCAACTACCCTATTGCAATGTTCTCAGGTGGCAACTATTAACTGTCACACACAGACTACCTCCCTAGGGCGATAAAGCGATCACGTGATCGAGCATACGTGACATTGTATCTGTCATACAAGATGATTGAATCTGACAGTCCGGTGGTCCGTCCGCTTCATCAACACTTGTCTGGACGCAAGCAGATTCAATCACTCGTACGGCCGCTACTTATGATGATCAGATACTAATGTTAATGTTTCTGAAGCACAGTGTAATCACAATGATGAATGTTGTTGTCGAGTTAGATCTGTATTGTGATTGCACTGTGCTGTGTAACGCTAAGAGATCACCCATCGACCATGTCGTCGTGGAGTCGCCCGCAGTCTGACCGCAGTCTGACCGCGAGTGGCTGCGGACGACTCTACTTACCTTTCAGTTGTTTTTTTTTTGTTTCTGTTTTTGTTCGACTAATTTTCAACGTTTAGTTTGTTGTTTTTGTTTGAGAGCTGTGTTAACATTGATTTCATGAGTTAGAATGAGTTTGTCGGTGTGTCTGTCCGTAATGTTTGGTTCTGCTCGTGCCCCGTGCGCCGGCGCAGTGCACGCACTAGTTGTTGTTTTGATTCAAACCTTTACTTTGCCCAACTTTATGTTCCCGTATAATTGACATTGGATCTGTGATAAAGATAAAACAAAATATTTTTATATGAAATATTATTATTTTCCATATTTAAAGCTGATACACAAGTTGGTATCAATGTCAAAATATACCAACGCTCTTCCGTCTGTTCAATACGGTCCAATTTTGATTATGGCATTAACAAAAACCGGTTAAATTTCTTATTTTTCTGTTGCCAAGTAAAAGTGGTTCTTATTTCTTTCGTACGCACAGATTTGAGTTATTAATTTGGTTTGCTCAACGGAACGTAGATCGAGTTTAGTGATTCAAGTAATGAGTAGGTGCTGCGGTAGAAGAGCCATCGCTGCGTCCCGCACACAGTGCCACTGGACTCCTTGACTATCACCTACTAATACCAACTATATAAATAAACACTATGGCGCATAAAGCTCCTTCAGGCTTTCCTTCCGACAATACTTATGTAGACTTTGTTTATTATTATGTTTTTGTATGGTTTTTGTGTTGGTTTGTTCACTTCACCGCCATCCAGCGTAGTTAACATAGAAGGTGTGTTAGTAACAAGTGTTCTAACTAACACAGTGTCACTTCAACTAGTTTGCTAACTACTAAAGTATAATAGCCGAACTGGCCATTATACTTCAGTGAAACTCAAATAGATTCCTCATTTATAAAAAGGCAGCAGTTATATTAGTTCGGTCTTCTTCTTTTAGTTCGGTTAGAGTGAGTGAAGTCCAATCCGCACTTGGCCTGCGTGGTGGATTATAGTCCATCCCTCTCGTAGAGAGGAGGCCTGCGTCCCTGCAGTGAGAACATGATAGGCTGATGATGATGATGAGTGAAGTCAGTCGGGCACGTTGTGTGTGTGACGTAGCGATGTGTTGTCGGCAGCGCTCGGGGTACGCCGCGCTGCCAGCTAGCGCTCGCACGAGCTCCGTAGTCGCGACCTGCACCCCGACTGCACTGTTCCCACACGACAACCATAACACTTACCTACGATACTTATTCCTTACTATACTAAATATTAAATTTTATTAAAAGTGATGACGTGTGTATTAGAGGATCGGACAAAAAAAAACTAATTAGTCCGTCAGATAGATTTCCAATAAATATTGAAAACATATTTCTTCTGTTTTCACGTAAACAAAAAATGAAGACGATACAGTGTTTCGAAAAGTCGTGTGACGTCACATGTCAGTACATTTTTTACCTACAAGTGACGTCACAAGTCCCCACTCATGATCTTTGACGCGTTTTATCTTCGTCAATTTTTATTAATTTGATAAAACAAAAAACACGTATTCAATATTTTTCGATATTCTAACTGACGGACTAAACAGAATCATATTTTGTTGAGTCAGACCGATCCCCTATTGTAATGAACAATGCAGTTCCTTTATATCGTCGTCGTGTCGTTGTTGTATGGCTGTGAGCACTGAGCAGGAATCTGTATGATTGTATTAGTTCGAGGTAGGCATGCATCGCTATCGCATACGTTGCCTGCGGTCGCGGGTTACGTCGGTGTCGCTTGAATGTAACCCGCAATGTAATGGAAACGTGTAGAATGTTCATTTTTATTTGCAATCTTGAAAATATAATCATTTGTTGTTTGTGTCGTTCCGCTGCAAGTTCCCGTAACAGTCCACTTAGAGGCAGGCACATGAAACGTAGCAACTAGTAGGTGAGCGTCAGTAATACAAGATTAGACCAACACAAAATTATAAAGTCATCTTGTTGTTGTTGCAACATTGATGAACGCCAATAGTGTATGGTGGCGACTGCGGCTCTCAGGTCCAACGCGCAGTACGCGCGCACTGCACGTCACGTCACAGGCACGCGCGCGCGCTGAGCACGAACTTACCGAGCTGCGCGGTGTGCTCCACACTGTCACATTCTAGTTTAATTTGTTAGTTTCGGTTGTTTTACTTTTATTGTTTGTGTTCTATCATCCAGTCATATCGTTCATACTATTTACTAATTGTACGTAGACAGTCATTTTCGTATTCAATATGAATCTCATTAACTGTAGTGCCAACTTTGATATTATTAGGTGTTCTTTATACATAGTTAATATCGAATTCAGATGATCTATAATTTGACTCTCTCTCTCTTGAGTGTCTCGCTAGAACTATTAGGGAGTACAGCATAGTATTTCGCTCTGTCAACGTGTTCATAGTTGAGTATTCACCTAGAGCTCGTAGTTCCCATGATCACATGATCCCCGTGGAGTGGTGTCGCCAGTCGCGCTGACTGACTGTCTGTTGTCTGTTGCAGCGAGTATTTGTATGACGCGTACGCGGACCGCGATAACGTACCCCTTGCCAAGTAAGTGCCCCGTGCCCGACGCCTGTACCCTGTACCGCATGTACCCTGTACCGCATGTACCCTGTACCGCATGTACCCTGTACCGCATGTACCCTGTACCCACAGCTCGCTTGCATCGCACTACTGCTACTTATGTTTGGTTCTAACTGCTACTTGTATGTGTGTATATGTGCTGCTTTTAACAACCTTTCTGTTAATACGATATATACCGGTGAATGAACGAGTAACATACTTGTAACGTAGTTTACTGACGATTGTACAAACATTTAGTATTAGTTGTACAGCATGTGACACGCGGCATGTTCTCGTACCGTAGCGACAGTGACCGGCCGCACTCGCGTCGCATGCTCATGTTACACAGACTCTGTTAGCGTTCAGTTCAGTTTTTCAGTTTATTTCATTTTGTTCCTATCATTTTAACGACGGTCGGTTCACGATCACACGATACAGTCGCCACGACTCGACATCGAGCGACAGTTTTATCGGTAAATAAACTCGTACTCATTCTATCGATGACGACGTATTAAACGATGTTAATTTTTGCGACGGGCGACGTTCGTTCGTCGAGCGAGTCGGTTTATGTACCGGTAAACAAACGGTCGGATATCGCGTCCCGGACACTAAACGTTGTGGTGGGTCAGCGGCTCCAAGCGCAGCACGCTCGACATCGAGGGGAAGATACAGGAGTGGCGCACCCGCACCGCGCCCTCCGCCCCGCCCGCGCCGGCCCCGCCAGCCAGCCGGCCAGCCAGCCCGCCAGCCGGCCCGCCCGCCAGCACCCCGCCCGCCGCCACGCGCCTGCTGCTGGCGGGCGCGGCCGTGCGCTGCCAGCTGCTGCCGCCGCCCGCGCTGCTGGACGACCTGCGCACGCGCCTCGACCACAAGCCCACCGACACACACGAGTCCGAGTAACTGCAACACAAGCACACGCCGAACGCCTGTACCGTCATATATACACGGCCGGTCCCAGGACTACCCGACCTGACTCACGGATATTTGTTTAGTTTATTCCTCTACTTCATCTCCTTTTAACTTCTACTACTACTTCTACTTTCTGATATCTTAACTTTATCTGTTAATTTGCACACTTTCAATCGACGGTCATCCAATAACATTTGGATTTTTTTTTCCGATTTCATCATAATTTGATTTCCGAGGAAGTCACCTCATTTGGTCGACCACTGCGATACACTGTGATCTTCTAGCATATGGCCTCGTTTAAACTCAGCCACCCAATATTGTGGCGGTGTTCACTATTTATTGGGCACAAAACAAATAATATGGTGGCTTTAAACTCTATACTTTAGTTTTATAAGGTACTCTCTACAAAAGACATTATTTTCAAACAATAACCGCCGTACGTCAGGTGGGCTACTTCTGGGACTGCCCTCGTAACTCTTGAATTGTGACATTGACACACGATAGTAGATGGTGCGCACGCGACTGTCGATGTACAGCGCAGTGCACCTCACGATACGTAGTGTAGCGTCACTTCTACAGGACGAAGTTTATCTGAAGCATATTGTGTTGTCATCAATAATGCCAAGTTGTTTGAAACACGGACGACAATAAAATTGTTTGTAGTCACACCACAACCGGGCTACGATATCATTTGTTTCAAAATTACGTAAGTTTGTTTGAAGGGTCCCAGGAAGGGGCAGGGTTGATTTTAGCCAACACATGAAATTCGACCAATTTTTTGTAGTTGTAAAAAATGGATTTGTCTTCCGTCGTTAGCAGTTTTTATAAAAGTTTTATTGTTCAACTTTCTGATGTCATTTGTACCTTAGTTTGTACGTTTTGATAAAAATACTTTTGACAAATCAAGGTGTTTAGGGACTTGTAGACTTTAGCGAAAACGTGTGTCCACTTTACTGATTCATTCATATCAATCGTTAATGAGTATTTCTCAAAAAAAGTGTACGTAACGAAAAAGTTGTTACGAAATATTGTTATGAAATAGTTCTAGATGTTACTAAATAGTAAACATAAGGCTATAAACCAACCTATTAAATAAAGCATATGAGACTTTAAAATTCGTAAAGAACTATTTGCCAGTGAATGTTCACTAAAGTTTTAATATTGGCAAAGTTTTAAGAACTGTATACACTCAGATTTACACTATACTTTTTCATAACGTAACGAAATTCATAAAAAACGTTACGAAAAAGCAACGAAAATTTTACAAATTAAGATCATTATTAAGTCGATGGTTTGTTAAAACCTGAAACTGCAAATAATATAATACGCTTAAATGTTCGTACGACACGTATTACAATAACATATATAAATCAAGACTTATCTTAATGTTAAAAAGTTAAAAAATATTTCTTATTACGAAAAAGTAATCTCAATTGGACAACACGTTCAAAACTGATTTTCACATTAAAAGTTATGGCCGAGACGTCAGACCTAAAGCCAATCAGAATGATGCTAGTGTTGTCCGTGTTAAAAGGTAACGGATGCGTTCAGAAATTACGTGGAAGTAGAAATAAAACGTAACTAAAGAGTAAGTTACTAAAAAGTAAATGGGCACGACTCATTTTGTTTTTCGCATTTTTTTTAATATTTTACTATGAAACCCCATACAAAATCACTATAATTAAGAAACTACATTTAATCAAGGTCTGTAATACAAAAAAATGCACAATATTAACGCGACATATCGAATTTTATGAAGTGTTACATGTACGAAGTCGTAGGGTGGCAATTTGATTTTTGTATGAAACGCAAAAAACATCTTTTTAAAAAAGCTTTCTAAAATTGATTGAATACTATGGTTTTACCATTTATTCTTCACAACTTTAAAGTTTAATAGTTTTTCTTCACAAATATGTTATTTTTTGTATGTATGGTTAAATAAAAACATTGAAACTTTGTTACTATTTCGAGGCACACTTTTTTTTCAACAGATGTACACTTATTTTGAGAAATACTCTAATATCTGTCTACATAAGTATAAATAAATGTGTAACATGAATATCCCAGACATATTAGCTTAGCTAGGCTTCGCTTGATCGTTTCGAACGAGAACGTCCATTCGCTACGTATACAACCGCTTCTGCCTCGCCCAATGTTTGTGACAAACACAGCACATTACGTCGGTTGCTCATATACTTAACCTGCAATTCCTACATACTGAAAACTTGGTTTTCTAGCCGAATTGCATTCGTAAGTGGCCTCGTGTAGAATGAGACCAGCCAATATTTGTCCAAACATTTGAACCCTATATACGTATACTATATTGCAACGCTGGTACAAGTAATATTGAACTCTCTATTTTATATATGGTCGTACTGTAGCCTGTAGTGTCGTAACTCGTAATTGGTAAGTAGCGTTGAGAGGCGCGACTGCGCGAGGGACACATAGTTTTGATACGAGCATACTGTACGTTAGTCAACTCTCACTGCGCTATGTTAGATAAATAAGTCGGCAGAATGTGCTATAACGTGATATCGAATGCGTATGTTTATCATAGAGTAATAAGTTTTAGAGGCAACAAGGAGCTAATCGCCGTACCAAATTATCTGGCACTTTCTCCGAGGCGAGGTAAACACATACAGCACGCTACGGGAATTTGACAATCACACATACAAATCAATCAATTAACACATGCATCTCATTGCTACAAACGCACAAGAAGAAAAAGCAATGCACACAATATATGTAGAAACAAACACCCTATTATTTTTTTAGCTCAGAAAACTGTAATTTCAATGGACCATTTCTAGAGAGCCCTTATTTGCGATATAAAACGATACATAATGGTCGGCGAACCAGTTTTAAATAACTCTTCGCACTTATGCGGAGGGGTATGTCCAGCTATGCCAACTCTAGAGCTTATTCCTCTATGATGTTTATTGTTTAGGTAGTGCACGGTGATGTGCCACCTGCTCACGAGCGCACTTCGTGTGTGAGCACTAGTTAGGAATTTATTGTACTATACAGTGTTTAGGCAAAGTAAACAAATTAAAACGACTTAAAAGGCTTTTCAAAAAGGCAACTTTTATATAAGAATGATTGTAAAATCGAATACTTCCTTGAATTTTGCTACTTAGTATTTATTCCCATTTTTACGCATTTTAAATTTTTGATAAAATAAAATGATAAGTAGGTAGGTAAGTACATTTGTACAAAACATTGTAATCGTTGGTTTTTCACTTGTATCTATTTGTATAATATTGGTATTGGCATTTGGCAACAAGATCAATGTATCAGGATTTAATAGTTAGGTTATCAAAATACTAATATTAATTGATTACATTAAATTAATCGGTAGCGCACAATGCAGTGAATTGACATAGTTACAGTTTCCTGCTTTTATGTAACAAATACAACGTTATTGTGATGCCACCAGCTGTTTAAATAACCATAAGCTCTATATCTATGAATATCAAAATATTAACAATTGACTACATTTATATCGTAAAGTCATTGAAACAGTGTAGTGATTTCACAACATATCCATTTATAACTACATTGTAAGGTAATAATAGTTAGGTTAAGCGAATCGTTGACGTTGTGTGACATGTAACAGTATTCAAAATTCAAAAAAATTCAAAAATTTTATTGGAACAGAAAACAGATTTACAAAAGTTTGAGTTCGTTAACAACCGCATTAGTATGGAATACTGTGTCGCGGCCATTAGCGCCCACCTCCAGGAGTGGAGACGACAGTGTTCCAGGTGAAACAAGTAAAGAAAAGAAAATATTATGCATGTTTTAAATTTTGTAGAATACAATTTAAAAAAGCAAAAAGAACTAATAAAATCTTAAGCACTAATTTTATTATTTATGCATGTGAATATAATAATATGTAAGTGTAGTGTATGTATGTGTATGCGTGTGAGTGAATGTGAGTATGTGTAGGTAGGTGTATGTATGTTTGGAATTGGAAGGCATTGGGAATGAAAAAGACATTTAAACTTATATTTAGGTTTTTACAAAATTTTCAAGCTCTTCATAGGACAGGGAACCGAGCCACTTATGAGTCACTGATTTACACTCGCGTGAAGTAAGGGGGTAGATGTTTAAGATCCCGTTTATTTTGTTATAAAGAATTGGGCTTATAAAGTAGTATTGTCTTCTTACTATAATGGTGCTAGCCGGAATTACAGGGCAGACTTTAAGAGGTCTACGTTTCTGCTTACTCTGGTTGCAAAAACAATGGTCGAAACTAAGTTCTGAATGTTTTCGTATTATTGTGTTCAGAACAAAGCTGTGCCTTACCCTAGGTATTTGCATCAGAGCATACAGTTCATTGGTCGGAAAACGGACTGGTTTGTGTGACATGACTTTCAGAACCGCGCGCTGCGCTCTTTCTAAACGTAGCATTAAGCACTTTCCAGAACTTCCCCATACGGTTATACAATAGTTTAAAATCGAGTTTGCCAATGCATAGTAGACTGTTTTAAGTGTAGAGAGAGTCGCCGATGATCTTAATTTTTTGAAAACAAATATTAATTTCCTAACGCGTGCAACCAATGACCCAATGTGATCGTTCCAGGACATGGTGCTATCAATTGTCACACCCAAGTATTTTATACTATTTGTTCGCGAGATAGATTTGCAACAGCAGTTATTATCCATTGCGTTAAGGCAATTGTGGATACTCAAAGCGAAGGGTTCAGGTGGTTGAGAAGCTATACGTGCGGAAAATGTAATAAATTTAGTTTTTTCCATGTTCAGGGTAAGCAAATTATTTGATAGCCAGTCAGACACTGTTCGTAACGCATATTCTGCATGGGAACGGGTTTCAAGCCAATCTCTGCCTTGAACAATTATTGCCGTATCGTCTGCGTAGACAATAAGATTCGCATTTGGTAAACTAAGTCCGCAGAGCTCGTTTATGTAGATTAGGAATAAGGTAGGTCCAAGAACACTACCTTGTGGAACGCCATAGCTCATGCTTTCTACGCTGCTCATATAGTCTCCTATTTTTACAACCTGCGATCGATCACTAAGATAACTTTTAAAGATCTCTTGAGAGAGTCCTCTTATACCGATTTTATTGAGTTTATCCAGCAAGAGAGGAACAGAAACAGTGTCAAACGCTTTTGAAAGGTCTAGGAAAATAGCAAGCGTTTTGTATTTGCTGTTTAGGTTTTTAGTTATAGAACCAGTCAATTTGAGAACAGCATCTTCTGTGTTTTTACCCGATCGAAATCCGAATTGATTGTCTGCTAGAATATTTTTTGAGTTAAGAAAGTTAATGAGCCTAAGATTAATGATTTTTTCCAAAATTTTAGATAAGGTTGTTAACACAGAGATTGGTCTATAATTGTTGACACTATTTCTGTCCCCACTCTTGTGAATAGGGTGCACAACAGCTTTTTTAAAGACCGTGGGGAAAACACCTGTCAACAAAGAGAGATTAAATACATGGCAGACAATTGGAGCAAGGACGTGTCTGGCAGACTTAATCAAGGCGGCAGAAATACCGTCCCAGCCTACTGCACTATTAACTTTAAGACCGAGTATTATTCTCTCTATTTCGGCAACGTCCGTGCTAAAAATGGCCATTGAGCTAGGGTCAGAACTAGGGTAATCTGGGTTATCTGGACCGCAAGCCTGATCGATGCGTGGAGTGATTTTGGAAGCGAGTATCTTTCCCACACTAGCAAAGTGGTTATTAACAACATTTAGCGAGGCGTGCGGATCAGAAGCAATCGTTAGCAGTTCATTTGCACATGGTTTGCTTGTCTGAAGGTTAGAAATTTTCTTGATAAGGTTCCATGTAGCTTTAGGATTTTTACAACATTTTTTAAATTCTTCACGTTCGTAAAGTATTTTAAGTTTTTTGAGTAAATTATTACAGAAAACTTTATAACGCGTGTAGGTCACTTTGAGCATATTATTATCAGGATTCCTCTTAGTTTTACGAAACATTTTGTCGCGGTTACGGATGCATCTAAGAAGACCAGGGGTTATCCAGGGCTTTATTATTCGTTTCCTGCTAGGCATAACTTTTGTAGAAGTGTTATTGCTAACCACATTGGAGATCGTGTTAACTAATTCAGTGGCTGCATCGTTTGCATCGAAGCAAGAAGTTATTGACGTAAAGTCAGTAAGCTGGAGTTCAGCTACACAGGCAGCTAAGTCAACGCGACGAGATCTTACAGCAGTTTTAGGAATACAATTTTGAAGTGTACAATACACTACAACGGGAGCGTGGTCAGTGATAAAGGAATCAATAACCAAAGTGATAGCAGGTTTGTCCGACTTAATAATCGCGTGATCAATGCAGCTGTTACCACGGGTGGGCAAAAGATGCCCAGGCATCATTCCGTGCGATGCAACAGTATTCAAATATGTATCTGAAATTGAGTCGGGATTATTAGGCAATATATTTATATTTATATCTCCAAGTATAATTATTGTTTTGAAACTGTTGAGTGAACTTAGGCAGTTGTCTAAACTGTCAAGAAAGTTTTGAGCATTGCGATGTGAGGGAGAACGATAGATTGCTAGTAGTGCAACCTCTTGTTGAAGTTTTACAATTAAGCAATTTGCATTCACCAGGACTAGCGTTTCAACAGTAAATTGCATGCTTTGCTTAACATATACTACTGTACCGTCATTTTGATTGGTATATTCAGACCTGAAGGATTCAAAGCCAGCTATAGCAGGAAGTGACGGACATTTACTTAACCAACACTCTGATAAAGCAATAATGTCGTACTGCAGTTTAGTTCTGTGCAACAGTATAAGCAAATTGTTAAAATTAACTGAATTTCCTAAACTTCTTATATTAAGATGAAAGATTTTAAGACCACTAGAGGCATCACTAATGTAACCGCTACATTCTTCAGGGGAGCAAGAATAAGATTGTGAAACTGATAAGCGCTCAATATCTTCTGTAATATAAAATTGATCACTATCCATGGTAAGGATTAGGAGTTAACAGTATGTTCATGTTTGAGTGACATTTATAGTGAAGACTGATAATTTGTTTGTAAACATTGCATAATGGTAGGGGTCGTGAGTTTATTGTAATGTTTTTATTCCTTCCGTAAGGGTGTTTTCGTGTATTTATTTGTGTGAGTGTCTGTGTATGTGTTTGGTACAAATTAAACTTAACGGTACTTAAATTTAAGTCTCCAAGAGGTAACAAAAAGATAGGATAGTTACTGGCTAAATGAAAATTGTAGTAGAGATAAGAAATTGCGCAGTTCCATAGTCACATCGTGCTGTCCGCTTTAGGTATGTCGGATTCAGTTTTTATTAAGATATGAGGGGCTCCCTCTTTTTCCCGCAAGAAAATCTTGCCATTAGTGACCCAGCAGAAACGATAATTATTGCAACTGGCAAAGTCTTTTGCAAGAAATAATAGTCTTTTCAGTTTCGCCGTCAGATTTTCTGAGACAAAGACTGGTTTAGGTGTTCCATTTATTTTCAGGTGCTCAGTAGATAGTTTTTTATTGTTTTCCTTCCCTTTGTTGTAGATCTTATATTTCCTTAGAAAATTTTCCTTTTTCAGGTTAGTGGTAAAGTTAACAATAATCGTTCTATTATTAGAATCAGTCGGTCCTACTCGATATATATCATTTATTTCGTGTGTTTCTATTGGAGCATTTAAAATAGCACCCATCTTAACAACATTGTTTAGTAGGGATTCTTTGGTCTCAGCCTTTACGACAGGGATATTTCGAATTTCCACACAGGTCGATCTTGCACTTCTTTCCATTTTCTCAAGTTTCTCCTCCAAGGACTTCGTATATTCTGCGTTATTTTTACGTTCTGTGACGAGTTTAATTTCCAAATCGTCGATCTTGGACTTTAAATGATCGTAATACTCAGACAGAGAGCAAACAGTTTCTTGTATCTTAGCGTTTTGTATTTTTATTTCCTGCATTGAGTCATAGATTTTCTCAATTCGGCTGCTTTGCTCCTCTTTCAGCTCGTTGAACATCGATCTCATTTCCTCCATAAAATTAGAGAGTTTGTTCTCATCTTCAGAAGTCATCTCAACACA
The DNA here is from genome assembly GCA_949775195.1 of Diarsia dahlii. Lineage (NCBI taxonomy): Eukaryota > Metazoa > Arthropoda > Insecta > Lepidoptera > Noctuidae > Diarsia > Diarsia dahlii. Next base: position 434,640 of record OX459201.1, read on the forward strand.
TCTGCGCTTAGTACGCTGTGTAATACCAACAAAATCACAATCGACATTCGCCGCCTCAGGTTCCCTTATGTTCGGCTCAGATGAACTAAGATGCAGTGGACTCATGAAGAGCGGCGAGGATGACGCAGCATGTGACGTCTTTGGTGGCGTTAATCGGTTAAGCGGCATGTTTCTCAGGCAGACCCAGGTACCAGGGCGCACGAAGTGTGTAGGAGCTTAAACTTTGGTGAACTGCGTTAGGATTGCCGTCACTCGTCACACCAGCAAACGAGGTACCAAGCAAGCAGAAATATTTCGTTGGTAAGCAATAACTTGTCGCAAGTGTCCAGACTTACGTCAACTGAGTTATTATAATGCGCCTCTTAATTTGCTGTGTTGGGTAGTGCACACTCTCAGATCTTGACAGCGTAGATTAAGAATGCGTGAGTAATTAATTAATTATTACCACTCACCGATGATGCTTCTTTCTTCATCCGGAAACCACAATAATAAACCTCTCAAAACGCCACGAGTACTAGGCGTGCAGGTACTGAGTGGAGGCAACAGTTGTTGTCCGTCGTCATTGAAGCTTCGTCGGCGTGACGTAAGCAGGTGTCGTCGGCGTGACGCAAGCAGGCGTCACACGGCAATCCGTAGCAGCGGGTACCAGGAGCGCATGTAGAAAGCGATGGTAGGCGCACACGAAGACGCGGCGTGCGGCGCGTGCGTCACGCACAACGAGGACAGCAATACTTCGGCGCTGCTCACACGCAGAGACTCCGTGTACAGCGTTGGTGTGCGTGCGTACAGAGTGTAGCAACTGGGCGTAAACTAGAACTCCTTTGAGTTATGCACTCCTATTTTTTTGAGCAGAATAAACTTGAGTTTTTTGATGTAAATAAATTTAAAATAAAACTGTGTGGGGTCTTTTGCACGTCTGCTCGTGTTCGAGGTCCAAGGGGAAGGGGGGTATGTCGTGTAACACGTGGTGACACAGCAACAAGTGGCGAGTGTTGCGTGTTGCGCCTTACGTTACTCGGACTCGTGGCACGCGGCCGCCACGTCTGCGGTAACATTCGACACTAACCCATTTACTGAGTTCGCTTTATATTTAGTGCTATACTTTTTTACTTTTCTTTCTATTAAGTGCATGTTGTTTCTTCGTTGGCCAGGTGTAATGTTATGTTTGCTCGTTTAAAGTAGCGCAGTAAGTAATTATGTGAAACGTTTAATTTGTCTTCGTGTTACGACGCTCTTTTATAATTGTTTTGCTGGCTTGAACCTTCTACATATTATAATAAAAGTATATACACGTACCAAAAATGATACATCTCTGTAAGGTGGGTATGTATGCTTTAGTGTTGGGATTACGATTACAATAGTGAATGCGTTGGTCGTCTTACGTAGTCGTTAGCTGAATAGAATGCTCGGTAGACCAACTGACGGATATCTGATCATCATTCTGCCCTTGTCCTATGTTAGTTGCACGCACAGGTTAACGTATTTACACTAAACTAGGCATTTTGACAAATCTCAGGTGAGATTAGTGCAGGAGTGTATCCGTACAAATCCGTGGGCCAATGACAGTGCGGTTCAGACTGGACTTGTAACGCTTAAGGTGAAGGCGACCAGGTAGCCCACGAAATTCGAATTTTCTTACATTTTTTGCAAATTCCCGGTCAGTGCCAAGTCGTATGTGAAATAAAATGGGATTCACGGCAGTAACAAATGTCTATTTACTGAATAATAATGATTAAAATCACCAATACAACCGTCTCAGTTCATACAATTCTCAAGAGTGCCTATTTGATGAAAAAGGCATTCTTGCACTGACCGGGAAATTGCAAAAAACTTAAGAAACATCGAATTTGGCGGGCTACCTTGTCGCATCAACCAGGTGAAGTCGTGCGATACAATAAATAACACGTACTGCACACTCAGAGACGTTTCATAATTACTTAAGCCGTCACTTGTAAAGATTTCACTTTGGTACTCGTCACTTAGTAAGGATTTGTAAATGTTTCGTAAATGAGTTATAGAATGTTTTGGTACGTTTTAATGCTTATATAATTATGTCTATGATAACTGGTGTAATTACTAATGATTTGCATCTTAACATTTCCTAATTTCAATTTGGCTGTTCCTACTTATTAATTTTTTTAAATCGTTTATGGTGTGGCCTTTCCTGTTATGTTGTTAATTTGTGCATGAATCCTTGTCCGTGCTTCGCTTATATGCTAATTTACCAATAATTTGTTTTGTAATTGTGTACCTCTGAGGATCCGTTTACACAAAGTGGGTAAATACTCGCGCACTTTTTCGATGTCATTGTTTAAAGGATTGTATCAGTGTTGCGTTTAAGTATTTAAAGACAATGTTCATAGTTATATGGAATTCCGTACCAAGCTGCGTCAAAATCAAACTTTGTTTTTTATTGACTGCACTTTTTGTATTATCTCCTACAAGAATTATTTTTGTAAACAAAATCCGAGTTTCGGAGTTATTTTATAAAATCGAAAATAACCTCAAATGCAGGCAAGTCGAACTGTTAGAATCAATTGACAGCTCTAACAGAACGACTTTTGAACCGGTTGTGTGAGCGTCATGTATAGGGAGTAAAATAATATGCATACTTCTATACTTTAAGTTAAACTCCCTATCCAAAAATAAAATCATTGACGCATAATGTAAAAAATTGAGAATTATATTGACGCATGAGTTGTTTTGGTACGGCTTTTGGTCATTGTCTTTTGACGCCGACGACGCGACGTAAGTGTCCTTGCGTGAGTTGGAGGGTGAGAGGTGTCAGGACTCGCAATTACCTATATTTATACTAAGGCAATATTGATACAGTCAGTGGCGTGAACTAAATGTGTGATTTTTTCATTTTGTGGAATCGAACCCTAATTAATTAAACTTGGGTGCTAATTAAACCGGCTTCTTTTTAATAGCATTATTTGCATCTAAAAATCTAACTTGCCTTCTAAATTACTAAGTCAGCCACAATTAACGAGCATCTAAATAATACTATCTTAGCCACAAGTTATCTTTTTTAAAGCCACTCTAAATACAACTCAGCATCGTGATTATTTTTTAGCATCTAAATTTGTAACATGAATTCAAACAGTAAACTTCTAAAATATTATTATATGGCATCAAAAAAATATTCAATTAGCTTCTAATTTATTAACTCAGTACGTTTAAATTATAACTCATGCCACATTAACTGAGCATCAAAATTTAATTAAAATTGTCATCAAATATTATATTATAGCCACTAATAGTATGTATAAACTCCTGTCGTGTCATCGAAAGGCTTAATTACAGAAGTTCAGAGTACTTAATGACCTAAATATTGAAGTTCAGAGTATCGAATGTCCTAAAGATCGATTTTATTTACATGTTGTGCTACAAAAATAATCGACAGAATCGCTTCAGAACTTCATTTTTATCGGAAAACTAGACAATAAATTGTGAAAACATTTCTGCAAGCAACTCGGAAGTATCGCTCGCTCGGCTCGCGCGCGTTTGGTCACAGTTTTAACCTAACCTAACCTATTTCCCTCAGTTTACAATAACGAATCATACAGTCTGCCTGTGACTAGTCAATTAGACAATGGTAAAAACATTTCTGTAACTAATAGGTATTTTTAACGTAAATATAATAATCTAAAGTATATCAAAAGTTGACATTTCATATATAATATACGTTGGCGCTCTCTGATTGGTGCAAATGGCCGGTCGCTGTCGTATCGCGCGCTCGCGCCAAATCTTTCTGTTGCTATTTTCACGATAAAAGAATGTGATGTATTATTTTACATGCGAAGTTATAATAAATGATGTTGACTACGGTCGCTTCATTTATATTTTTTTGAGGGCCTTGTGTTGAAGCTGTAAAATGTAAAATGGTGGTGAGATATAAATTCCGTGGCTGAGTTAGTAAATTAGGTGCCTATGTATAAATAACAAGGACAAGTTAATATAAATGTTGATCGTCACTTGATGCTTTCTATAGAATATTTAGTGGGCGTTGTAAAGAAGACGAATTAGTATATTAGAGGCTATATAATTTTCCCGTGGCTGAGTTATAAAATTAGATGTTTGATCCTGTGGCCAATTAAAAAAACTGTGGCTCGATTAATTATTTCTCATTAAACTTTCCTTTGATTTTTATTCAATGACTTGATTTTTTTTACTGATTATATGTACCTAGTAACATTCCATGATTAAAGTTAATACCACAAGAGGAACTCGATTAAGATGATAAACTCAAAAGTAAAGTTCTCGTGTAGTAGTTTTCCATTTGATTAGCATCGTGCGCACGGGTTGGTGGTGCGCGCGCTAGTGGTGTGACAGTGGTCGTGTTGCAGCGCCTACAAGGCCGAGAAGCGCTCGGCGCGCGCGTCGCGGCCCTCGTCCCGCTCCCGCGCCGGCCGGCCCGGCTCGGCCGACAGCGCCGCGCCCGGCCCCGCGCCCGCGCAGCGCCCGAGCGACGCCACCGTGGCGCCGCCTCTCGACTCATACCACGCGCGCAGATATAATGATATGGCGCCAAAGTAAGTACATACCTTCTTACCTCACCGCTTGCCCACGGCTCACTTATCTAAATGTGTTCCACTGGTAGGAACCGTCCGGCCGTGACGGTTTCTTCCTGTGATGATTATCATATAGGATATTTTTTATCCCGGTGGTACATAAGATCTCTTGGGACAATTACCGAACTCCAGGTGGACGTAGCCGCGGGCATAACCTACTTATGAATGTCTCTATGAAGAGAACCATCATCAATTTTGTAGTCTAACAGCGTAAAGTATAATCGTTTGTGTAAAAAATAAAGATGAGCGTCGTCAGTTCCTTAAATCCTTCCCGTTCTTTCCTAACCCAATGATCCAGCGAGACAGAAGACAGCGTCGCGTAAAGTAACGCCTAAAATACTTGTATCGCGGATTCTACAAAAACTCAAATTGTCAGCCTAAATAAAGTAATAAAAGTGTATACCGCAAAAATAGTTATCTGAAAGTGAAGTGAGCGCAGTGTGGATATATTTCAGCGCGTCAAGTGTCAAGAGATGGCAGCAGTAACCTGGTGAGCTTACTTCCTATTCCATTATCACATCCCGACGAACGCTCATCTATACATTTTAAACGGCGCCTTGAAGTTCTCCCTCCCCCCCCCCATCTCTGTACCTTAGCCCGTAATTACAATCGCTTTTTATAATTGGTCAAAAATAGCACAGGTATAGTCACCGCACGCTGACGATAAGATTAAGATTTTGTCTTTAAAGCACGGTTTTGAGGTTAAAGTGTAAGTAGTTTCGTGCGGTGGACCGTACCTGTGCATGCTCTAAAACTGCTCATCGTGTATGAGACGTGGTGAGACCAGCCGAGTGTGCATCACTGGAGGTAGTGTCTGCACGCTTGTGGTGACGGTGACGTCTGTTGCAGGCACTGGGAAGAAGGACCCCCTCGCTACCTCGGCTCTACTGAGTACGAGCGACCCCCACCCTACTACTATCCCGGACCACAGTGAGTATCACACCACACCATCACGCCTTGCTAGTGCACACAGACGTAGGGTTCTGTTCGACATCAATCTAATGATCGTACGATTAGCCCTAGCGTCAGACCGTCGTATGTCTCGAAAAATTGCTTAAGAAATTATTCTTTAAAATCCAGCCGAAAATGTTTGATAGGTGCATAAAGCCGGCAACCTTCACAAACATAAATGATACTAACACTGGATTTCATTTCATTAAACATATTGACACCTACACTTTGTTTATAATTTGACACAAATGCCCACTTTTCAATATAAAATGACATTCCAGACATCTTTAACATTGATTAAAATAGAATGCAAGTATGGGTTTACAAGGATGGCTGGTGTAGGAGGCAACGTACATATACGGAGGAAGTACGCTAAGTTGCGGCTAAGAAATTCTAGAACTAATTTGGTGGGCGATGTCCCCTTGTTGTCATGACAACGAAACTCGACCCAAGTTCAAAAATGGACTTGAGTCGGCACTTAAGATATTGGGGTCAGGATCATTCAGATAACAATTTCGTTTAATTTTGATTCATAGCGCAGTCCGGTTTAGTGTTTTGAAAGCCAATGCTCGGCAGCAGTCCACCGAGCTGACTGGTTGGAGCTGGACGCACTACGCCGACGATAGGTACCTGCGTGTCTAGCCGGCTCACTTATGAACGTACATCACACCATGTTTGTAACATACACTATGCGTGGTAGTCAAGTAGGACGCACATCTGGCGAAGAGCAGTGTAGTGCGGTTCTCACTGCCAACATATACCAACATCCTGAGATCTCTGCCCGTTTTGATGCACTCTCGGACTTATGCAAGCTTGTTTATTTTCACTTTATTCCAATAAAGGCTATATTTATGTCTGTTTGGCGGTATGAACCTGCGGCTCACTGAAGTGCAGGCGAGCAGGTTCCTCGAGCATCACCTCACTGCCATGTGTGTCGGCACTGTGTGCTGTAGTTAACACAGCTCGCGGCTTGGTGCTGGACATTGTGTGATAATGTGACGTTGGCTGGTGTTTGTGTGGGTAGTTGCGTACCGCTATCTGTAGAGCTATCCCCCAGCTCAACGGTGACGGCTGGCTATTGTGTGGCCATACTTCTAACTGGATTCCACGTACTTGCCAATTTGGAACCCTCCTCTCGATTGAAATTTTGTATTTTGCTTGATTTTTTTTGTTATTGTTGGTGGCACACTGTATGTATAGTGTACATGAATCACAGCTCATCATCAGTACTAACATCATGCTTTCTCCTGTTTCAGTGATAGACAGTAAACTGGCGCTCACGGAACTCGACGAAGATCTGCTCAAGTACTGAGGCGACCCTCTCCCTCTCCCTCCAGCACTCCACACCACTGTGCTGCACTCACACCCGCTCACACACAGATCTGACATTACTCTCCAATGATCTCAAGTCTCTTGTCACAACGATGACTGCAGCACAGTTGTGTGCGAGTGTACCTCCCGCGCTCGTTCGCACATTACAAATATAGTCCTAGGCAAATATTCTATATTGCAATCTAATAGTATATTTTAAATACCAAATTATCCATTTTATAGTGTAACCTTAGGTGCAATCTCACGTTTGAACAAATAATTGAACAGCGAGTGTTAGTGTTGTGTGCTGTCAGTGACTCGCTGAACAGAACAGTGTAGTGTTCAGGCACACGTATTGATCATCCCACCACAGCCTGCATACTGCCAAAATTCATAGTTATTGTGTGAACAAACTTGTTTAGTCGAACACACTTATGAATCGTTGTAAAACTAGTCTCCTGTACACTGATCTGTTTGTTTGAGTGGTGTCACAGTGACAGGGTCGCCGTCTACATCTCGTATTAGTGCGCAGAGTAGCAGTCACTCGTGCGCTGTCAGCAAGCGACTGACTGCCACTACTCGTGAACAACTATTGTAGTGATACGCCTAGTTGTAATCCAAGTACTATTGTAACGTAACAGTGTTAGGGTAATATTTATCGTATAAGTGTATACGTCACAGGTACTGGCATACGTCGGACTGTGGCCGAGAGGTTAGTACAGTAGGTTGATAGCGATCTCAGGGTCGTGTTGGCTTTAAATGATTTACACAAATTATACTTGATATGTGTTGTTGAACGCGGATCACCACGACCGCACTAAACGTGTTTGAGTTGGAAATCTAAGAGATTCATTATTAAGTTAGAATTTATATATTATTATACTATATACTATATAGTTAGGTTAGTTTATTTCTCTCGTTTTTTCATTAAATTTCTGTACGTGTAATAGACATGTGATTGTATAAAAGACAAGGTCCCTGTGTAAAGGGGCAGAGAGTGTCACAGGTCTCACTGCGCTGACATAGTTAAGTTCACTCGTTCACACGTACAGTCGTACACATCACGCCGCGAGATTGTAATGCATTTATATTTACATTGATGTGCTAAGTATTATGGAGTCGTACAAACGTACAATCGTACAATGTGCATTGTGCAGTAGTGCCGTGCGGCAGTGGGAGCAGGCCGGTGTGTTGTTCCCGCACTAGATACTGATAATACTCCGAGGGAACGTTCACACTGGCCACTGTACGCTTTACTTTATATTTTATAGAAAAATCTAATATTTACGTATCATTAGTCAAGATTTTATTATAATTTTACATAATTTCGTGCTAGTTCATATTTACGAACACTCGTTTTCTGTCCACATTTTGTAAGCTCGGACATTTTATAAAAGTTCCGGGCGTCACACACATTGTTCGTAACGTAGCTAGCATTATTATCCTATTTAGTATAATTTAGTGATTATTGACATTCACATTGATCTGTAAGCTCGGAATGCGAGATGTTCAAATATTTGATTTGTTTATACTTGTGTCATATCGTTAGTAAGTGCCGTTATTGTATGTGCGAGTGTGAGTGTGATACCAAATATGTGTTGTGTGGGTTGTGCCGTAGTGTGGCTCAGCGGCGACGCCCGGTATACGTGTAGTCAATTAGCTGTAGGTATTCAATGGTTCAGACGGAAGTGTGCAACACTGAGCAGTCTGTCTGTCTGTGTGTAGCGGCAGTACTTGTGTGAGTACGACGCGACGGTGCAACCCAGTCCTACCCCAGGATGTGTCAAATAAATGGGAACATTATTTTATACGTTAACCTTTCCTGCTCACTTTACAGTAGAGAACTTCCTTTTGGAAACAACTTGTGAAAATATACTAGTGTTTATGTTGTGCCGCTGCTCAAAGTTGTGTCGAGTGTTGGTGCTGGCTAGCACCGCTTAGGATTGCATTGTTTAGCCATTTGTATTGGTTTATGTGAGAGTGGCGAGTGGCGACGTACTGGATACACTTAGTGAATGTTAAGTTAGACTACACTTAACGTAATTCCAATGTAATCTTTAAACGAATACTAATGTAACCAAAAAGAAAGGTTTTGTAAGAGTGCGCCGCACTGCGACACTGTCGCACTGTCGCAGTGTCGCAGTGCGCGCTGACTGTGCGATGTCTGTGCGCATCGCGGACTGTCGATTGTAAAATAAACAACATTTAATTATCTCATCACGCTGTTTTTATTTAATCACCCCCACCGCCCCCCCCCCCCCCCCTCTACCGGTAGAAGAATGTAAGTGAAAATGTAGGTAAGCTAATTAATTATATCAAAATAACCAATATTTTATACTCTCACAGGAAATTAAATAAAAAAATATTAAAAAAAAAAATGTAATTCACTGTTGAGTAAGAAATAAAATGAAATAGAACAATAAGATTTAGCTAAAATAAAAAAGAGCAAATCAGATGTAACACGTACCTAAGCATCAATTTTAATGCTCAAGACGAGGTCCAATCGCTACATAGCCACGCCACTTGGGGTCAGGGTTTCACGCAGAATGCATGGACTTTTCCCTGGTGGCATCAGCTATCTTTGTCAGGGAGTTCTAGGTCAACTCAGTTCGTCCCATCTCCGACAGATGGCTGAACTGTACAAACAGAACTCTGGGTTAATACACGACTGTCACCAGTGCCTAAACCAGGTTGGTTCAAAGGACATCTTAAGGGATTGGATTAAAGGACACTGCGATTACCGGGGCATCGATAGAGCGGACTAACTTGCTAGAAGGGGATCGAGCGTGGTACCAGTGGGACCCATACCTACGACCCATACCCATCGCCAAACTGGTTAAACCATGAGGTGAATGCAGGCGGACCAAGGAAGCCCGTCGGGGCTACGGGTTGCTCACAAAGATACCGCGGCCTCGACATAAAGGGCTAAGATGGAACATGGTTGGTTTTTAGTCACAAGAACACACTCCGTTTCGCTCTGCCCAAGAGCGGCAGGGGTTATTTGATGATTTTCCACCAGCCCAAAAAAAAGAGGCAGTCCAAGGAAGCACTTCCTACCACCAGAGACGGCCACTTCACTAAACAGGCCCTCTGGCTGGCCAAACTAGAGCTGCGCACGGTTACAGCCGCCATTACTGGTTACGGCTCCTTAAACAGCGCTTTGTCATATAGTCACAGACAGCCCAGCCGAATGTGCCGAGCCTGCATGGAGGAAGTCGAGACAGCAGCCACGTCCGTCCTCCAATATGTAGGTTGTCGACATGTGGGGTGTGAACCCAGCGATCATTGTGCTGATAGTCGTTACAGCCAATGGCTTAAGTAATTGCCAAGAGCCTCGACCAATAATATGCCTGAGGAGGCTCTCGTTAGCTAGCTGTAGGTATCAATTGCTTGATACAGAAAGCGGTACTCCTGGACACGGTTCGTATTGTTAGGAGATTCCTCTCTCTGATATTTTAAATGTTTTTTTTTATAAATATGAATAAACGGAATAAAATATAAAAAGAAAACAAAGTATTAAAATAACCAACACTTTATTTGACTGCGCCCACTGGGGCTGCCAACACTTAGGCTACTTAGCGCTAACTAGGCTAGTATAAATACATAGTATAACTAATGAATACTGTGTCGTGTCAGGTCGTTCGGCGCGCGCAGTCCGGCCGAACATCACGGCTACTACGGCAAGGGTACGCGCTGCTCTACTGTCTGCGCCGAGTGCTCCGGACAGATCACCCTCAGGCTTCCTATAGGGAAAAGAAAAACGTCTAGGTAACAGAGTATAAACAGGCTGGAACTGTGGAGACAGTCGAGCTACCGAAGGGAGATAGAGAGAATCTCTATTTAATGATCAACTACAAAGAACATCATCATAATACAAAGGTTGCGCTAAGCGTCGCCGAGCGCTCGCTGACAGCTCACAAAGTACATTAACTGGCGAAACTTCATTTAATGTCGCAGATCAAAATCTTGTATGTATTGATTTTATTGACATTACATATTCAATTTTTGTTGTTATCTAATTTGAATTGTAAGTGATTGTGCTGTTGGTGTGCTTATTATAAATAAATAAATATGTACTCATGGCCTATGTCCTGCAGTGGACGTCTTTTGGCTGAAATGATGAATGATGATGTACTCATCAACATAATTTATGTGACATTTCGTCGGTTCAGTTCATTTGACTTTGAACAACCGCTTTTTTATTCCTTGTTAAGATTTATATGTTTTTTTTTATTAATATTGTGTACATAATGTTAATAGATAACGCAAAAGTGTATCAGCAACTCAACCTGTTGAGGTTTTTGATATAGTTATGTTTACTTTATAATGAACATGAATATTTAAAAAAATACCAATAAGTTTTATTGATAAATGAAAATTATTGCGCCATTACAATACCCGCGTGAAAGTGTGTCAGGCGGTCGAGCTCGGCGCGGCACGAGCAGTGCAGGAACTCGCGCGGCGTGCCGTGGTAGTGGGTGTAACGTATACTAACAGAGGGCGGCCCTGGGGCGCGCGGCGTGGTCGCGCAGCGCGGCGCGCAGCAGGCGGTCGAGCTCGGCGCGGCACGAGCAGTGCAGGAACTCGCGCGGCGTGCCGTGGTAGTGGGTGTAACGTATACTAACAGAGGGCGGCCCTGGGGCGCGCGGCGTGGTCGCGCAGCGCGGCGCGCAGCAGGCGGTCGAGCTCGGCGCGGCACGAGCAGTGCAGGAACTCGCGCGGCGTGCCGTGGTAGTGGGTGTAACGTATACTAACAGAGGGCGGCCCTGGGGCGCGCGGCGTGGTCGCGCAGCGCGGCGCGCAGCAGGCGGTCGAGCTCGGCGCGGCACGAGCAGTGCAGGAACTCGCGCGGCGTGCCGTGGTAGTGGGTGTAACGTATACTAACAGAGGGCGGCCCTGGGGCGCGCGGCGTGGTCGCGCAGCGCGGCGCGCAGCAGGCGGTCGAGCTCGGCGCGGCACGAGCAGTGCAGGAACTCGCGCGGCGTGCCGTGGTAGTGGGTGTAACGTATACTAACAGAGGGCGGCCCTGGGGCGCGCGGCGTGGTCGCGCAGCGCGGCGCGCAGCAGGCGGTCGAGCTCGGCGCGGCACGAGCAGTGCAGGAACTCGCGCGGCGTGCCGTGGTAGTGGGTGTAACGTATACTAACAGAGGGCGGCCCTGGGGCGCGCGGCGTGGTCGCGCAGCGCGGCGCGCAGCAGGCGGTCGAGCTCGGCGCGGCACGAGCAGTGCAGGAACTCGCGCGGCGTGCCGTGGTAGTGGGTGTAACGTATACTAACAGAGGGCGGCCCTGGGGCGCGCGGCGTGGTCGCGCAGCGCGGCGCGCAGCAGGCGGTCGAGCTCGGCGCGGCACGAGCAGTGCAGGAACTCGCGCGGCGTGCCGTGGTAGTGGGTGTAACGTATACTAACAGAGGGCGGCCCTGGGGCGCGCGGCGTGGTCGCGCAGCGCGGCGCGCAGCAGGCGGTCGAGCTCGGCGCGGCACGAGCAGTGCAGGAACTCGCGCGGCGTGCCGTGGTAGTGGGTGTAACGTATACTAACAGAGGGCGGCCCTGGGGCGCGCGGCGTGGTCGCGCAGCGCGGCGCGCAGCAGGCGGTCGAGCTCGGCGCGGCACGAGCAGTGCAGGAACTCGCGCGGCCGCACGCCGCGGAACACCTCCGCTATGGACGGCTTCACGTTGTAGAAGATTATCGTCTGCCCGCGCGCGTGGAAGTCGTCTATTAATGCCTTTATGCCCTGCAACATACAACATGTTTGTTATCAATTTGTTTATCAGAGAGCAGCGGTGGCCCAGTGGAGGCGGCCCCGACTTACAAACAGTAAGTCGTGAGTTCCAACCCAGGCAGGGGCATTACTTTGTGTAATTTATTTCATCACCACTGCTCTCAGAAACGGGAAGGAAAACATCTTGAGGAAACCGGGATATTCTAGAACCAAAAATTCTAAAACTTGCGACATCTACCAATCCGCACTGGGCCCGCGTGTTGGATTTATAGCCCATTCCCTCTCAAAGAGAGGAGGCCTGTGTCCCAATAATGGGAAAATTAATAGGCTGATGATGATGATTGTTTATCAGGAGGGAAAATTGGTGGTATACGAATTAGTTGTAGGTAATGTTGACAATGAGTGAGTTGGTGTGCACGTCAGCACGTACCTTAGCGGCGGTGAAGTCAGCAGCCTGCACGTGCGTGGCGTCCAGCACGAGCGGCGTGTCGGTGCGCGCGCGCTCGGCCGCCTTGCGCAGCGCGCGCCGCACGAACTCGGCCGACGGGAACGACAGCGAGCGGTCCACGACCGCCACCAGGTGAGCGATGCCGTCGCTCGACTGAGGATATACTGATAAGTTAGCCTTATACACACACGAGATATGAAAGTGCACAGTTGTTTGTTGCAGTTGCACAAATAATGTTCATAATGCTTCATTATAAATTAGGGTTACCAAACACCCAGAATTTTCCGGGTACCTGTACCCACTCTTTACATTACGAGTAATTCAAACTCCATCAATACAGAAACGAATTATCAATTAAACATTGAAGATAGGATCTTCGTCAATGTTTAATTGATGTTTACGACCATAGCAAAGTCTCAATCTGACCAAATAGTTCAAGTTAGTTCGAAATATAATGACCCTAATAATTTATTGAGCCATGCTCGCGCCAATTATTTCACAGTTTCTGTCGACACAGTTGCATGGCGTGCGACGTATAGTACTGTAGGTATATGTGGGAGTACTCACCACAGCCGTGGTGACCTTGACGGAGGGCCTGGCGCTCGCGTACAGCAGGAACACGAGGTTGACGGCGATGCCGATGACGATGCCCAGCTCCAGCCGCAGCATCAGACACGTCACGAACGTCACCACCGCTGGGATCAGGTCCAACTCTGACAACACACAAGTTATTAATAAGAGGCCATTTATAACAGTCATAAACCTTTTCTAGCGCTTTCTATTAGGTAAGATTGAGATCATGAGCCTCCGCGGTGTCAAGCTATATTTCCTCGAAACCATCAACATACAGTTTGGATGCTCGTGGATTTTTTTCCTCAGTGTAGTAGTGCCTTATGACTTTGAATGCAGCTTTCTCTTTTTTCTTTTTCATACTCAAAAGTGCCTGTAATGGTCTAGTTGAAGTTAATTCTTACGAGTTTGAGTTTTATGACGCGATTATAACATCGTCGACGAACTTGTTAAGTGACATGACTAACTTTTAGTCCTCCAGATAGGCTTGAAGACGTGCAGCTCCATCATGAAGACGACGGCGGCGATGATGACGGCCGCCAGCGACGCCTTCGGGATGTAGTAGAAGTACGGTGTGAAGTACTGCAACAAGAACGACCATCATAGTTCACATGTGTTGAACACTTTCCCCCGATTTTTAGCTGGCATTGTTCCGTATCAAGATTAAGTATACTGTGATGATGTGATGTGTGAGATGGGAATACCGGGACACTTGAGTTTCCTTGTGGAGAACCTATATCTTGACGGAAATTCGAACACTCTCATAAGACACAGAGTCATAGGCTCTTACCAGAATAACCGTGGAGTAAGGCAGGGGTGTATCCTCTCGTCCCAACTGTTCAACTTCATGGGCGAACATATCATGAGAAGAGTATTGGAAGGTTGGAATGGAGGCACACGAGTTGGAGGACACCTCATTAATATGATCTACGCTTTGTATGCTGTGCACGCTTTGCTATCATTAATAGGGGCAGATGAAGAAGTAATAGCTGAGCTTCTAGAAAGAGTGCAAAGTGTGAGTGGAATATGGACTCCATATCAACCGAGTTAAGCTGATATTTATGGATCGTGCCAGTACAACGGACTGGAGAGATATCCGACCTGGATACCGTACAGAAGTTTATCCACCTTGGTTATATGATAACTGCAGATAACGATTGTCAAGTCGAAGGAGTAAGAAGAGATCAAATCGCTAAAACTGCGTTAAAGCGATTTGAGAAGATTTGGAGGAACAGAGGAATCAGCAGAACTACTAAAGATAATGTGGACCCTGATCTTCTCTATCTTTTTGTATGCTTCGGAAATCTGGACACTGAAATTACGCATTCGTAATAGAATTGATGTGTTCGAAGAATGGTGCTGGCAAAAAATGTTAGACATTTCCTGGACGGCGTGCCGCACAAACGCCTCGGTTTTCAACGAACTGAAAGTCAAATCTCGTCTATCGACTATCTGCATGAAACAACTCTTACAGTATTTCGGAACGTGACAAGGAACAAACCTTATAGTTTGGAAAAGCTTATTGTGGCTGGTAAAGTGGAAGATCACCAACACGATGGACAGATGTGGTGAAGGAAGTCTGCAGAGGGAATTTCCAGACATGCGTCTGCATAGGTGAAAACCGTCCAGCATGGAGAGCGTTGGTGAAGAAAGCAACGACCTCATGTGGTCACGCGACCCTCAGTCACGAGGAAACGAGGTAGAACAAGAAGATTACATGAAATGATTTGCAAGACCTGGTGTTTGCTAATTGGTTTTATTGAAGATAGAGGGGTTTTCATGTGTTACCTGCAAGGACAACAGTACAAGTGCGCCGGTGTAGAGCCCGCCGGCGGTGGTGGCGACTCCGCTGGCGTGGTTGACGGCCCCGCGGGACAGCGCGCCCGACACCGGCATGGAGTGCACCAGCGCTGACGCCATGTTGCACACGCCCAGCGCCACCATCTCCTGCGTCGCGTCCACGTACTTGCCCTCCGCTAAGCAAACCATTAATACACATTATTTACCTTTTGACCAGCAGATTTAACGTGAGAGCCCAGTGCGTGTTGGTATACTTGGTCACGCTGATCTTCGAATTTTTGTTTCTAGAATAGTTTCCTCACAATTATTTTTCTATACCGTTTTGGGATCATGGTCAGTTTGATGGCCACTCGTTTACTTATCTACTAGATAGGTACTTCATTACCCCGTCGGGGCTGCGGGTTGTTCGCAAGAGATACCGCGGCCTCGACACAAAGGGCTAAGAAGGAACATGGGTGCTTTTTAGTCAGTAGAAGTCTGACACTCCCTACCGCTCTGCCCTGACCACTGTTTGTTTTCTCCAATAAATAAAATTAAAATTAAGATACCAAAAAGTGTGATACTCACAGAACACTTTGGCGAGCGCGATGTTCTCGAGGATGGACAACAGCGGCACCACGAAGATGGCGGAGCCGAGCGTGGAGGCCATCTCGGAGAACGTGTATGTGTGGTTGCCCACCGTCGCTGAGAACGGCGGCAGCGACAGCTCGGGCAGGCCGGGCTTTACCTCGCCTGGAAATTATAATTTGTTGATAAGAATATACAGATTTGTATGGAAAACCCAAGTGGGGATTGTGGTATTGTTCCACAAACTATGAAGCAAAATTGTGTTCTGCGTGTGTTATTGTGTGATTATTAAAGAAACATGGATGCTACTGCAGGTGCCAAGTTTGTAGCCTAGTTTAAAAAGTCAAATTTCAATCAGACAGAATTGAATGTAGGTAATGAGGGTCACAGAATGTATTGAAGTAGTGGTCACCTGTAAGCACGAAGGGCGCCTTCCTCTGCGTGTCGAAGTAGTATGCGAGCGCGGCGCACACGAGCACGACGAGGATGTTGCGCGTGGTGGACAGGAACCACAGCGCGTGCGCCGTGCCGCGCCGCAGTCGCGAGCCTGTTGCAGCCGCACCCGACGCGCTCAGGGACTCAGGGTCCGGCTTCGGGTTCACTTTTATGTCTTTTACTTTCTGGAAGACACAACACGTCATTAGAAATAGTGCACTGAGGATAGCTACTTCATCTGCATTGCCTTTTGCCAACTATTGGGGTCAGGTAGCAGTCAAACCAGATACCCACAGCTGACAACCCCTACATGGAGCGACTGATCCACAATAATCAACATCTAATGCAAATCCGAAGTTAGATATAGCTCTTTATAAATTAACAACCAATTAATACAGTCATAGCACTGGGCCCGCGTGGTAGATTATAGCCGATTATAGCCTCCTAGAGAGGAGGCCTGAGTCCCTGCAGTTGTAACATTATAAGCTGACGATGATGATGATGACAGTCATTCAACACTGAAGGCGCTAAGCTACGTCACTCTATGTTCAAACTGATGGTCTAAACCACACAGTGAAGTTGTAAGTCACCTTTCCTTTTGCAAAATCTCGATGGTGGTCTACATTGGTCGCTCGACTACGCACACGGTTGATAGACTACGTACCCGGAGCAGCAGCAACACGACGATGCAGGAGATGCCGAGCACGGAGTCCCACAGGCGCGTCTCGCCGATGTGCTCGTACAGCCCGGTCCACACCTGGAACAACAGCCACATTTATATCTACGTAAGTACTCACAGCGTACAATAGCATAGCTTAGGATTTAAAGTAGCATGCTTAAAGTAGCACCCTAAGTGAATTTTCCCATCACAGCTTCGGGTAGTTTCTCCGTAAACATATATAGGTAACTACTGGTAAAAAGACGCTTTCATTATCATGATATTACGTAAAAGAAAATGAATGAGTCCAAAATTAAGCATTAAGTGTGCCTTAGAACAACCAGAAGGCACGTCGTTATAAGCGAAGGTCGATAGAAAGCGCTGACAAATCGAGACACGCAAAAAGTTTCAAATTATGTGAACAAAAAGTGCTCCTAATTATTTATTAACAAGGCAAAAACTTGCCAGCCTCTTTATAAACACTTTTTTACGAGACACGTTTAGCTGCCAAACCTACCGATTGATAGATCGGTACACGATCCTCCACCTTATAATAGCATTACGCGGCACTTTTTAACAAAAATACAGGATGTAGAACTAGTTGAGTACATGAAAGCAATTCCATTAAAATGTTGATTACAGAGCTAATGAAAAAATGGACCCATTCATACCGTAGCCTACAGACCAGGGAGAACAGCGGGTACTACTAATAGGCAGGCGCATTACTTTGTGTTATGTAGCAGTGGTGATAAGCACTACTCTAATTACCGTGAAGAATGTCGTGAGGAAACTGATATGTCGAAGAACGAAACCGAGCCGAAGACATGTGACATCTACCAACCAGCACTGGGCCCTTCCTTTGTTGCTTCCATGTTTTTGGTGGAAAAACATTCATCATTCCCCATTTTGCAAAGTTTAATTAATTGGTTTGCGGAGCTTCTTATAGCATGCCTATCTTGGAAACAAATTACGCCGTTAATTTAGTTATTTGGGTGGCTTTTCACAAATGCTACGTTACCTGTAAGAACTTGCCTCCCGGAAAGCTGAGGCCCAGGATGTCCTTGACCTGCGTGGTGGCGATGATGATGGCTGCGGCTGACGTGAAGCCCACGGACACCGGCCCGCTGATGAAGTCTATCAGGAACCCTGCGCATAAACCACCACGCGTATTAGTGCCGTGTACTTTGTGTATCAAAGTAAGACTGGTTGCTTACTACTTCGAAACAGTGGACTATCATGATGCAGGTAGGTAATAATTAGTAGCTAACTGGTGGTCTGGTGGTCTGGATTAAATTGAACTGTCATTTGTGCCCTTGTCCTTCACTGTGAGACGGTTAGAGTAGACCTCCTCTATCAGTTTTCAAATACGTGAGATTTGACTCTATTTCTACTGCCTCCATTTTATAGACCACTCAGGTGAAGACACGTTGTTTTCATTTAGCATGTGTAGGTATAAAATAGCTCGTTTCAAGTATGTCGTATAAATTATGTTTCAGTGCAAGACTAAAAGCGTATTAATGTGATAAGAAACACACAAATAGTTGCAGTTAACATCACAAACATAACATAAAGTGGAATGCCAGGCATAGCTTCAGGTGCTCGTCACCCGTTACAACGTGTCTCAGGTGGACAACAGTTTGTAAGCGGTTGTTGACATTCTTTTACAATCACCTCACTAAGTACCTAACAGTAGGGGGGGGGGGGCATTACACATGACTTTACACATATGCTCATTCATAAGATGTACCTTATTGTTTTATGCCGGTTACCTCATTAGCTTATAAGCGGTTTTACTGATAGTTGAGATTATCTATGAGATACAATGACCCGAGCTCCGGGAAGACAGACTATTGCGAAAAATTAAAAGATTAACACGACGAGACAGTGTAACGTTTACTTTATGATTGTTTGTTAAAGTGATTAAGTAAATAACAGTGTTACAGCCCGACTCGCCTTTGTTCAGTTTATGCTGACTGTTGTCCGCTCGGTTCCTCACCGATGTGGACATTAGCGTTCGGCGGACTCATTGATAAATGTGAAACTGTGCGTGTGCAGTTGTGTACGGAATTTCCCATCTTCAGTTTCGACTTTCGAGCTAATACTGAAAAGTGTTTCAATGCTGAGCTCTCTTATCAAGTCGTTCTCATTTAAATTGTTCATTGTTGCGCCTATATAGGTAGAGTTACAGTAGAGGTACGCTTGTTGGTTATAGTTTTACAAGCACCAGATGCTTAAGGTTTGGACAGTACATAGCTATACCTATGTTACAAATTTTTTTTAACTCAAATTTTGTTGTAATGACTAAGTACAAGAAGTCTGTCTAGTCACAAAGCTTCAACTGTCTGCCGTTCGATAAAATACTGACAATAGAAGATTAAGTTCGCCATGATCCCAGTGAATTGTCTACTTCAAATACAATACTCTACTGTAATAACGAATAGGGGAATACCCGCCTACCATGAATGCTTAAGGTACAAGTTGGTAGCCGACTGCACGCAGCAGCAGCAGACGACATGTCGTTTAGCAACATTGAAGTAAGATAAACATAATATTGCTTATGCTAAGTATAAGGCATGGGGGTTAGCATCAAGGATGCCTCCTAAAGTTCAAGACTGCTTGCGATGTTAAGCGCTCACCAAGCTGCAGGATCCCCATGAGCAGTTCCACACATCCCGACAGGAAAGCGAGTAGCACGGCGAACTCGGGCCCCAGGCCATGCAGGTTCTCCCTCGTCAAGATGGCGGCGATGGCTGTGGGCCCGATGGCGGAGTCCTTGACGCTGCCGAACACCGTGTACACGAAGCAGGCCATGAACGAGGAGTACAGGCCATACTGCGGCGGCAGGCCAGCCACGCCCGCGTACGCTATGGCCTGCGGGATGACTGTCAGACCCACTGTTATACCTGTTGAACAATACAAGGAGATTCGTTAGTAATAGAAGATATGTGACATAATATCAGGAGCCTGCCTAGGAGATGACTAATGGAGAAAAAGGGAAAAAGAAGAAATGCTGCATTGTCCCCTAATAAATTAGGGCTGGAGGCTGATTATGATTAAAATGATGCCATCACCCGGGAGCATTACCAGGCTACTGCTACGGATATCCGGAAAAGTAGGATAAACTGCTGGGACGTGAGATATGATTCTGAAATTCGCTTACACAAATAATTGTAATGGTTAATTATTTATCTTAGTCTAAACAATTCTAGTCTGCAAACTTTTCACACGTAGTTTGGCGTAGAGGAAGTTTAACTCTGAGACGGTTGCAACTATAGTGCTTATTCGTCGTATCTTGCTTATGTGTAGTGCTAACGGCACTGCTGGGCACAAACAACGCTCTCACACACGGGATTCGTTGTTGTCAACTACATGTCGTAGGCCGCTACGCCACTGCTACGCCGCTGCTACGGCTACGAGCCTACGAGAAACGGTTACACATCGACACATTTTGGCGTATTTAGTATAATATATTTGCAGGAATTTTATGTAATTGTTGTTGATAGCTTATGTTGTCCCACTTTGTTCATTTTCATATTAAAAACCTAATGAAAGTTGAGCTCGACACTATTTGGTTACAACATAATCCCTTGAGACGACAATTATTATATTTTGGACATGTAATTTTTTGGGTAATGTCGTCTATCAATTAAACTATCACCCATTTATTTAAAGTATAAAATCAATAATATGAAAAACGTTTAAATTTCTATGAAGCACGTCTGATTCCCTGGCGCGTGACGTTTAATTTATTCGCGTTTTTCTGAACCAAGGCGTTGTCACAGACAAATTAGCTCGCTACAGTTTTTATGACAAGCGAACAATCGCAATGTCGACGAAAGTGGGTAATTGTCGCGTCACAGGCGTCACAGCAACATTGACCTGACGATAAGTGATCAATACATCAATTATATACCAAGGTGAAGTCGGTGAAGGGATTCTGATGACGGTGGACACAGAAGGATGAAACACCAGGCATAGGTAAGTATTAGAAATATTTTCAACTTAGATTGAATCGAGTTTTCCTTGATTAAGCTTATTATGACTCCACAATATAGGTTTTTCAATTGCTATGTAACACTAAAACTGTAATTGATAAGCAGGGACCGAAACCGGTATGATCAATACGGGTAATTTTTCGGTAACAACCTTTTTTTCTTTTACGGGTAATTTTAAAGGTTACCTTTATTATTAAATTGAATACTTAACCAATATTAATACCGGTTACCAAAATAAAAATTAGGTACCCCTATCTTACACGTGCCGTCGGCAATATTCAAAGGGTGCGCATCGCCTGTGTGTGTGACAAAGAGTCGGGCAGACACACAAACTTAGGCGAACGGGAACTTTTTTCTCGTAATCAAGGTCATTTTTAGGTGGTGTAAAACGGTAACCTGAATAGAGGTTACATTTTTCTTCGGTCTGGTTACCCAGATAGCGGTAACCTAAGTCTGAAAAATAACCAAAATTCTTCAATACCTGTACCGTAATTTATAAAGGTTTTCGGTCCCTGTTGATAAGACACGACAAGAAAACTAGCCATTGCTTTTATAAAGTATGTACCCTACCTCACTAATGAAGCAATGAAGGACATCAATAATTTAATAGGTATCAATAATTAATTCTTGTCATTTTGTCATATTATGCAATGACGATTAGAATTGCTTAAGAAAGATTTATCTTGATTTATACTTTTTTATGATTCAAGATCCTTTGTCTGCGTATCTTTCCTTAATAATAAATAAGGAGGTGTCAGTCTATCGTGATCTCGGCCACGTTTAATTGATAGCTGTGATTACAGGCCATTATTACCGAGTTGTCAAGTGGCCATAAAGTTTTGAATAAAGACTGGACATAACAATTAGAAAGCGTTGATGGTCGACATTAACACTGGGTGGTCTTGTGTTGCTATTTAGTATTTAGGTACAATACAACAAGTGGTTGCTTTGTACGTTCTTTGGGCTAAAAAAGTAGAAGGAGGATGGGCGAGTCCAACTGACATTCTATCAGAAATATACAGGGTGGAAAGACCAACGCGAAGCACAAACGGTTCCCGCCTATTCAGTAGGTACTTTATTCGGAACCACTGGCGTAGTACTATTATGTATTCTGTGCCACTGGCCACACGTAGAACATTTTTAAAAGTAAAATAAAAAAGCTGTTTTTTTAAACTTATTTTTGGAGGGAGGAGGGGGTAGTTTAAAGTTATCGTAGATTATGAAACGCTTCGTAAGCAGATCCACTCGTCCAATTACGGCGTCCCCGCGAACACAAAGGACTAAGAAGAAAAATGGGTGGTTTTTACTCATTAGAAGTCTGACACTCCCTTCCACACCGAACAGAGCGGAAGAGTTCATTTGATGATTTCCCAGTCGCCGAAAAAAATGATTGTTTGAACTGAATATTTTAGAAGTAAAGTTTGGACATGCACATCATGGTGTTAGAGAGTGAGAAAATTAAATTGCATATCAATCAACTATTCAAACATAAATAGTGGTCGATTTACGAAACTAGTCTAAATTTCATTAAAAGAAATCGTCCATTGTAACTGTAATGGTTGCGACACACTGCAGTGCTGCATAAAGCCTGTGACGACACGCGCCCGTGCCATTACACGCTCCATCGAGCCTCAATACATCTGCTCTCAAAACACTTTTTACACCTTATCACAAGGACGTAGAGTTCATAGTCCCTTGTTTTTTTACCATATTGCAATGCATTCCTGCGATAATAGTGCGATTTTAATATAATATAATTGGGGTCAATGTACTCGGTTCGATTATTTGTAGTTTGTGTTTCTAGCGACGCCGCCACGTTTTCCTTGAAAACATTAAATAAGTCTACAACTAAATATACCTACCATTCACGTGCTATGTGCATAATAAACTCTTAACAGTTTTATAATTTATGTCAATAGATAATAAATGTTGCTATTTAATTTAATACACATAACAATGTTTTCTTTACTCCACCATAGCTGCACTTAGTTACAGTATTTTCCTTATACTAAGTGTTGCTGACATTTCGCAACATATCGCGTGAATCTTAGGCGTCCTGCCTACTGAAGCGTGACTTCATCATTCTGTTGATGCAACGTTGGGCCGTCAGACAAGTGCATGTGGACAAACACTTGTCGCCGGTCGCTGGTAACACGAGCGTGACATTTCTATGACGCGGCAACATCGTTACGCTCTAGTGGGCGGGTGCCTTCAGAATTGATACGAATCGGATCAGTAATTGTTGAACAATACAGGTGTATTGTAGTTTTTGTAAACATGACTATTTAATAAGTAGAGTAACAAGCATCACTATATTTTGCGCCAAACGTCTCTGAAAACTATTTTTGTATCGACACGGTGAATAACAAAAAGAATACATATTGTGACAAAGCCACTTTTACCACAGTTCGATAAGGCTACAAATTGCGGTCTACACCGAATCAATCGAATCACGTAGAATGTAGCAAGAGTGTATCAACTGAAACAGTGGACAATGCCACGTGATCTATACTGACTGTCTGTAGTTCTGTACCTAACTGTAGCTAGCCCAACCAGGTACACAGCAGTCACACAGCCAGGTACAGCATGGCAGTCTAGTCGTAAGCACTAGATGCGCGTCAGTTAATGGTAATGCCTTATGCCTGTGTTGCCAAAGATTCATATTCCCATGCCGTGCCAACTTGTTACTTAGTTAAATATGAAATGGTAAAATATTTGCTAGCATTTTTATGTGCAATTTTCTTTTTTTTCTAGTTTACATTGTTATCAGTTTTATGTGTAACAATGAACTTATATAAAAGTATGTTATTCTGTTATTGAATTAGGTATAACTTCGTGTGTTACCGAGTCAAATGTATTTATTTTCTTTCTTTACAATGATGATATCGTACCTAGTCTGACACTTGTCAAAAACGACAGAAGTACTTTCAAATTATAAAAAACGATTAATCTTGCAATCATCCCATATTCAGGAGGAATTTGGTCATTTTCTATACAAAATTGTGTCTTATCGCTACATGACCCGGTGGCTAACATAAGTTGTAATAATCGCAGCGTTTCCGAGTTAACACAATTTCACACGGCCATACAACGCGCGTAATTAAATCGCCACTCGAGCGCATCGCCTTACCTACATTATTTACTTTACAGCTCTTTGAGAGTTTTTCATGAAAAATGCAGTAATTATCGAATAAGTCGCAGCTACGCGAATCATCCCACAGTTGTACTTATGCCACGCGAATGTAATTTATGTAGAACTCATACTATGGGATGGGGGTTAGCCCTGGGCAGTCTCGCTCGACAGAGATAACGACAAAATCGCTAACTTTCGATTGCTAATTACCAACGAATAAATTCGGTTGCAATAATGATGCTTGCGAGAAACGCATCTTGGATGTAGAGACTTACTTTACTTGCAAGCATCATTATTGCAAGTAATTGCAACCGATTTTATTCGTAAGTAATTAAGGATTGAAAGTTAGCGATTTTGTCGTTATCTCTGTCGAGACTGATGAGTAGCATAATGTGAACATGTGTGTTAGGATTTCAATTTACTTTGTAGAACTAAGTACGAATTGTTAATTTATATTAGCATAAAGACGGTCATTATATCTGCGAGTTAACTGTGCTCACTTTTTAGACGCCAATTTCCTATAGTAGATTGATAAGATAGACTCACCAGCAATGATGTCTGCGAGGCCGTTCCGGGGGGTGTACTTGGGCAGCCACTGCAGGATGGGCAGGCGCCGCAGCAGCGTCTTGGTGGAGCAGCAGGCGCGCGCGCGTCTCGCCGCGTCCCGCCGCCACCCGCGCGCCTCGTCCCCCTCGCCGCCTTCCTTGTGGGGTAGCTCTCCATTGTACGTGCCGTTTGTGTCTGCAAGCAGAGGGACATTTTAGTGTTGGTTTAGTGTTGGTTGGATGTTTAATTTACAAGGTTATCTTGATCCACGGGAAGCAATACGGTTTTCAGTCATTCTAATGCAAATTCAAATTATACACAAATTATACAATTATAGAATCAGTTATTTTTTAGTGCTAACAACTGGCAGGCATAGCGCCACCAGAAGTTCGTAGAGCGGTGGTCTGCTCTATTGAAAGAGAGCCAAAATGGTCTCCGACTCCGACGCTAGACATCCCCTGCACAGTAAGATCCACGTGCCGCCGCAAAGGATGAAAAGCCGTAACAGCTATTTGAAGTGTGTAGCCCACTGGGGAGCGAGCAGCGGTGGCCCAGTGGTGTCGGCCCCGACTTACGAACAGTAGGTCGTGGGTTCGAACCCAGGCAGGCGCATTACTTTGTGTAATTTATTTCATCACCACTGCTCTCAAAACGGTGAAGGAAAACATCGTGAGGAAACCGGCATGTCTTAGAACCAAAAAATTCGAAGACATGTGACATCTGCCAATCCGCACTGGGCCCGCGTGGTGGATTATAGCCCATCCCTCTCCTAGAGAGGAGGCCTGAGTCCCTGCAGTGGGAACATTTATAGGCTGATGATGATGATGATGATGATGAGCCCACTGGAACGCTTCAAGGAAATACTTAAACTGTGGCGAAAAAACACTTCCCTAGCCAACCTATTTGTGCCACTTGCCGAAAATCTCCCCCCTGGACACGAGTTGCCATGGCTGACCTCCTGAGTCTTTGTAGACTCCGGACACAGGTAGGCCGAAGCAAGGAAAACCTGTTCAGGTGGATATTCATAGATGACTCTGCCCTGGAGTGTAAATGTGGTGTTGCCTCATAAACTATGGGGCACTTGATATTCGTGTCCAGCCTCTCCTGTTATTTGCACATCACAGGAGCTGATGAAGGCTACTGAAAATGCCAAACTCGTCGTTAAATTTTGGGCTAAATCAATTTGAATTGTCATCGACACGCTACGAAGAAGAACGCTAATATTACACAAAACATTAAAGTTTCTCATTTCATAGTGTTTTAGCTGGGGAGCAGTTGATAACACATTGTTTCTGCACGAGTGACTTCATTCTTCATCCATTTTTAAGTAAAGTCTTGCTGTTGTCATCTGTGGACGTCGCGTCTTCGCACTCACTACGTTCACAGAGAGCAAGTGCCATCACAGTTACTAAGTTAATGAAGTTATAACTTATCGTCCGTAATTATAATCTCGTAAGAACACATTATCTAATGGGAAGGAAGTGCATCTAACTGCTGGGGTAGACAACCTACATGCATAATACACTAATAATACGGAATAATACCAAGGTTACCAAGTTTGCGGTTTCTACAATACGATACGGATGGCGTCTCTTATCTATGGTGTACAATATATGTAACCTATTTTAATGTAAAACTAGGTGAATTGCCTTTTCCTTCGTTCGCGTGAAATTATGAAAAAAAAAACATTAAATACTTTCCATTTTCATCGGATTTTATAGGGAGAATAGGCGGTGCGAACAGATTGAACACACAGACAAAAAATCATTTTTTTTACTTTTATCATTTGTATATGTTTGATTATAATTTTAGTTCTGTAAATTGTAGTTGGTAAAAAATGTAAATAATATCAATAAATGTTTTTTGATTGTTATAAGTATTTGCTGCTGCATTTACCTACGTATTAGATTAGCTTCAGTGCCATAGGAATGTAGCTGCACCTCAGATGACACACGGTACGATAACTGGGGAGATGGGGAGTTCACCCCACCCCACCCATCTCCCCGCGTGATACGATACATGGTGTTACATCATGATGTATATCACCGACATTTGATCTGCGGTATCATCGTAGCGCATTAATATTAGCTACAAGATACCATCGCATTCCGATTTAGATTAATTAAACAAATGAAGGCTTCGATTTACACGGTTACAAGAAATGCAGCTACACCTGTTGAGTGCTGCCCATCCTTTTCCCTACTACGTTGGTCGGCTTCCAGTCTAAGAGGATGCACCTGAATGTTGGTATTTCACTTGAAGCGATTGCTTATCTGGCTTCAATCATTCAGTAACTGGGTAAATGTGACAGCACACTGATTTCTTAACAAAAATGCACTCATTTTAGCCACCAAGTTAGCCACCATCTCTACCAATAATCCATATTATTATTTTGGTACATTATAAATGTCAAAATCACTACTAGTATAAAACAAAGTCGCTTCTTGCTGTCTGTCTCTATGTATGCTTAGATCTTTAAAACTACGCAGCGGATTTTGATGCGATTTTTTAATAGACCCGTGCGAAGCCGGGGCGGGTCACTCATTCATTCAGTAATTCACAAAAATCTTATCGAATTTTGTGTGAAAATCATCGCGTCAGTCCCAAGTTCAGCAGACCAACCTGATGAGTAGCGCGCGAGCTGTTGAACTTCAGCTGGTAGATTAGATAAGCACAACAAGCGTAACAGTTAACTGTACCGAGGGTCACGGACGCGCAAACATACAACGGAAACTATCTGAATGATTATTGTTATCTAACAGTCAAAGTAACAGTTGAGATTGAACTTGAGCTTGAGCTACTGACCACAGCAATACTGTGCCGCGACAATGGTAAGGAAATTATGTTATAGTCAGAACTATGCCACACTATGCTCAAACGATATGATCTCATGTCCTTCAACATAATATTTTTTAATGTTTTATGTCTTGTTTTTACTAACACATCTGTAACTTATATATTTACTTATGTCGTTAAATAAAGACATTAAGTACTTAATTAATTTACTTATTTTACAATATTTTGCTTCTAAAGTACAATACCATACATTATATTTATTTAAATTTATAAAATGAATTTGGTATTAAGATCTAAACCTATCATCATTATCTACTTAGCCTTTTCCCAACTTTGTTGGGGTCGGCAGCTGAATACCAGCATTTTATTATTATGTTTCTAGTGTATGGAGAATTCAATCTCAAACTACAGCTGTCTCACAGAATGTGGCCGTTTATACGTAGGTTTATTTTAATACACGATTTTGTATTCCTAGATAAAAAAACAGCTGTTCAAACATGAGACAGTTAGACTCACATTCACCAATATTGCTACATCTGAAACAGTAGTTTTAATAGTAACAACAGTGCGTTTAGATAATACTTGATCAGCTGAATAAACGCAAAAGATTTCGGTGTAATCTGTAGGGAGGGATATGCAACAGCAATACTTCAGGCACGAAGTCCTTTCACCTGGCGCAGTTTCTTGTATGAGAACGTGGACTGTAACGTTGTTATCATTGCGCAATGAGAGCTACGCGACTTTTCTACAACAGTTTAGTATTACCTGCCTGCCTCGTAGCTCTAGTCCTAGTGGTTGCAAATACTACCTCTGAGTTTGAGATTCTGGGTTCGCTTTTCAGACAGGGCAAAGTGTTATTTGGATTTCATCAGGAATATCTTAGCAGCAGCCACGGAGTCTGGATCTGTGCCCGGCAGATGAGCCTTGCCCCAGGTTACATTGGCCTAAGATTACAGAACAAATAATAGTATGTAATAGTGCAGTGGCTTGTGCCATCCTTTTTTTATTTTTTTAACCCTTCGAGAATGACTGGCGCGATATAATCATCATCATCATCAGCAGCCTATAATGTTCCCACTGCAGGGACTCAGGCCTCCTCTCTTGGAGAGGGATGGGCTATAATCCACCACGCGGTCCCAGTGCGGATTGGTAGATGTCACATATCTTCGAATTTTTTGGTTCTAAGAAGTTTCCTCACGATGTTTTCCTTCACCGTTTTGAGAGCAGTGGTGATGAAATAAATTACACAAAGTAATGCGCCTGCCTGGGTTCAAACCCACGACCAACTGTTCGTAAGTCGGGGCCGCAACCACTGGGCCACCACTGCTCTGCGCGATATAATGTCACGTTGTAATATTATTGATAAATGAGTAAACGGTCCGGTAAGTAACCGTAAGTATAATAAGATGCTATGTATCGGCCTTGGTATCGGTGACACGAGTCGGAAAATAAGTGGAAATATTATGAACAATATACCTAACATACATGATCGTTATTGCAAACATCTTTTATCGTCAATTATATAGGTTTTCTCTTCACGTAAATAACAAGTATAAATTGTAAACAATCTAAAAACTTAATTATCCAGGAGTTACCCAGAAATTAGTTCTACGTGATTTTGTAAAGGTTAAACATACAATATGTTTCTATGAAATCAGTTGCGACTGATCGATCATTTCCGCGTAAACTTGCGCTGACACAGGTGTTCTGTTAGCAGTAGCCGCTGAAATCGTAACAATAATAATGTAGGTACATCGATAATTTTTTTTATTTTTTTCTTTTAAAAAACGTTGCCCCACAATAGGAATTTCTCCTGTATCGTGGGTGCGTTTACAAACATTGAAAACCACATACACAAACACGCCCAGACCCGAAACAACTATCTGTAGGCCATACAGATATTTGTTCCGTGCGGGGATCGAACCCGCGACACCGAGCGCAGCAGTCCAATCGCTTAGCCACTGCGCCAACCGTGTCGTCATTTAATATAACCATTTTTTTTTGGCTGATATGAAATCATCAAATGACTCCTTCGCTCTTGACGGAGCGGTAGGGAGTGTCAGACTTCTACTGACTAAAAACCACCCATGTTCCTTCTTAGCCCTTTGTGTCCGAGGCCGCTGTATTTCTTTTGAACAACCCGGAGCCCAACCATGACCCCCCAGAAATAAAGATGTTTAGAAATAAATCAATGGAGAATTTTAACATTAGTGGATCTAGAATCTTTTGGCATGTTAACCGTTTGACCGTCGATGTAGGTACCTTACCGTGGACATCTAAATGTCTACCATAGTGACGTCAAATTGACAGGTGTTAGCATCAAATGTCATACAGTGATGAATGTAGGTAACCAGTGTGGCTCGTGGATGTTTCCATGAAACGTCAATGCCATGTTATTGTGTGAGCACAAAAGAACACACTGTGTTCACTGTTCAGTTGTGGCATTCGATGCGCTGTTCTGTTTCATATTCAACTAGTTTGAGGTAATACTGTGGCCATTGTTGTAGAATAATAGTGATTGTCAACTCGTCAATGATATTATTATAATGTAATACGGTGATTGAATCATAATTTAACACTACTACACAGTAACACTGCTATTATGGTCTATTACTACAATCCTGGAATTATAAATTTTGATTTGAAAATTTAACATAATTAGGGGAATATTTCTGTTGTTTTTCTATAATTGAATGTTTTTATTCCGCTCAAATTGGTACCTAATAAGTTGACGAGAATTACATTACGTGCCTGTTATTTACTTGTTTTTTTGTATTGATTGACCCCATTTTCAGACGAATCGTAAGTGGTTCTTATTAAATTCTTTGAAAGCAAATTAAGATACCGTTTAGCCGCGTATAAATAAAAATAAATCGCTTAATAATGGATCCCTGATAGCAATCATCTGATCACGCTCATCACGAACTGTGCAGGATCGTGATCAACCTGTTTAAGTTAAACGCGACTGTCATTTTTTAGTTAAGACAGGCGATCCGTTCTTTTTCTGTAGAAACAATACCTACCTTTTTAGGGTTCCGTAGTCAACTAGGAACCCTTATAGTTTCGCCATGTCTGTCTGTCCGCCCGTCCGTCCGTCCTCGCTTAATCTCTGTGACCGTTAGCACTAGAAAGCTGAAATTTGGTACCAATATGTGTATCAATCACGCCGACAAAGTGGTAAAATAAAAATTGCAAAAAATGTTTTATTAGGGTAGCCCCCATTGATATAAAAACTAAAGATACAGTCGTCCGAACATTTTGCTCGATGCGATCCCCATACAGAGAAACACTAACGCCATCCATAAGAACTAATCAGGCTGCTCGTAAACGTAACCTTGTATAAGCGGCGTGGCGTGGTATTATCGAGGTATAAAGAAATTAAATAAAGCTTTCATTAAAATGTTAATTAAAAAAATGTTAAATTTTAATTTTTCATTTTCATTTTCTTTTAAACTTCGGTTTAGTCAAGACCTATTTGGGACCAAGTTCAAGGCGTCATTTTATCATGCGGTCCACCCAGTCCTTACGCAGTAATATATAAGTCAATGGTAGCCCCCCTATATGTAAAGTGGGAAGTGTTTTTTTTTTTAATTTCAACCCTAACGTGTGATATATTGTTGGAAAGGTATTTAAAAATGAATAGGGGTTTACTAAAATCATTTTTTGATAATGTCAATAATTTCGGAAATAATCGCTCCAAAAGTAAAAAACAATGTGAAAACTTTCCCCTCTAACTTTTGAACCATAAGTTTAGAAAATATGAAAAAA
The DNA here is from genome assembly GCA_949775195.1 of Diarsia dahlii. Lineage (NCBI taxonomy): Eukaryota > Metazoa > Arthropoda > Insecta > Lepidoptera > Noctuidae > Diarsia > Diarsia dahlii. Next base: position 465,911 of record OX459201.1, read on the forward strand.
ATCTGAAAAGTAGAACTTTATAAAGACTTTCTAGGAAAATCATTTTGAAAGTGAAAAAAAAATATATATATGTACCGTAAATAAAAAAAAAAAACATAATGGATACCCACCTATAAACTCATAAGTGGGAACACTTATTGTGACGGGAGGAGAAACTACGGAACCCTACACTGAGCGTGGCCCGACACGCTCTTTGCCGGATTTTTAAAAGCTCTAGTCTATCTCTATGAAAATAGTGTTACTACCTATTTACTGAAAGTATGGAAGAGGAAGACATGCTGAACCGACCCCAAATGAATTGGGATGAGGGCAAGAGAGTGATGACTGATGATGAGCTACTTACTGAGGTCTTACTCAGTGGTTGTGTTATATAACTATCGCAAGTTTTGTTTAGATATTTGCAGGTTAGACAATAGTTCTCGCAAGAGATTTGTGTGGTCCACGGGATAAGCAAAGAGCGAATTTGTGATCACAGTACATAATTGCTATAAACTGCTGGTTTTTGTCTAGGTAAAATATTTCAGTTATTTTTAACAGCTGTAAATTTTTATTTACCTACTTGTTAGACATAACAATATCGTCAACTAGAATAAATTTCAATTAATTTACGCAGCACGTATACGGGTCACGACACGACCCACCGCGTGGTTACCACATGATTAAATAATTGTTTTCGTTATTTGGTTTCAGATAACGAAATATGACTAAGAGTTTAAAAAAAATAGTGGACATGGGGTTCAGTGTTTTTCCTTAACGTGTAAAATGGTTAGGTAGGTAAATAATTGTAGGTTGTTCAAAAAGTTAGGTGGGTAAAAGGTTCAGCCACTGCCCTTAATAAAAGTTATTTCATAACTTATTGAGGGTTAAAGTACCTACCTAGCAATAAATCAAGTGCACTTAGGTATTACTATTTCACGTTAATTTGATTAAAAATATATTGTTATCTAATAAAATGTGTATATTATTATACAAAATAAAAAAAGTAAAACTAAGAGTTACTTTAAATGTTATTTTAAATTAATTATATTATCTTGAAGTGCTCAAAATTATAGTTTAAAATGTGATAATATACATTTTTCCTAAGTTGAAAAACACGATAGGTACCTACCATTTTATAGGGATTCCCTTCAATGAATGGTTAAATAAAAAGTCCCTGGTATTACATGAAAATAAAACATTTTGCGAATATCGTTGTAAACTAACCCCGATTTTCTTCCTGTTCACGCACGACCGGCGCCGTACGACCGGCGCGCGCGCATCCGGATGTACAGACTATTATTGTCAACAACGCTTTGTTCAGAACACAATACACCTTAGGAAGTGATTGCATTCGCGTAAACGTAAGTTAGGGAATGAAAGGTGCCTCTTTTGTAAGCAGATCGAGTTTAGGTTCGTTCCTGTACAAAAATCACTCGTATTTCACGGGGATTTTGTTCTGAATAACGTTAACGAACTAATGAAGTTCTTGGATCAGATGTTGTGGAGGAACCACAATGAAAAGTTGTTAATAATAAAATATTTGAGCAGTAAAACTCTATTTCAATCATTAACGGTTTTGACTGTTGTATCACAATTTTGTACCCGCACGGTACAAAATTGTGATATAGTCAAAAAGCTTTTGTAAAAATTAAAAAGTCTAACTGCCGCACTCAGAGACGTTTAATGATTACTTAAGCCATCACTTAGTAAAGATTTTGACACTTTATTGATGGTTTTGTATGTCGAATCTTATGAATTCGTATGACCGATAATAATTTTGCTATAAATAGCATAGCATAGTCAGTGGAATAGGGGATCGGACTGACTCAAAAAAATATGATTCTGTTTAGTCCGTCAGTTAGATTATCGAAAAATATTGGACACGTGTTTTTTGTTTTATCAAATTAATAAAAATTGACGAAGCTATAGCGCGTCAAAGATCATGGAGTGGGGCTTGAAACGTCACTTGAAGGTACAAAATGTACTATCATATGACGTCACACGAGTTTTCAAAGCACTGTATCGTCTTCATTTTTTGTTTACGTGAAAAAAGAAAAAATATGTGGTCAATATTTTTTGGAAATCTATCTGACGGACTAATTAGTTTTTTTTTTGTCCGATCCCCTAGAGTTTCCGAAGCAAGTCCTTGTCCCTCGAGATAGCCGGATGCTCATTACGGAAGACAGATTACCGACACATAGTTAAATAGGGAACTCTTTCTTTAGAATAAGATAGCTAAATTTGACTGCATAAGCGAGCATACGACAACCTACGATGCCTATGACATATCCTCGTCTCTATGAGAGGGAGCGCAGTCATACAATAGTGACGACTTTGAATTTTTGTTTCTAGAATGTTGGTGGTTGCTGGAGACTTTTCTGTTTCTACACCATTCCGATGGTGGTTCCATGGAGGATATTATCGTTCAGTTTGATGGTCTGAATCACACCCTGAAATATGACGCCACCTGTCTGGTACCTATACGCTCAGCTGTGTAACGTACGGCATCTGCGTGGCTTGTAGTTATATATGTTCTTTAGAAATATTTTATATAATTATGTTTTCCTTTAGCGCAGTAATTACTTCCTCAATGCTATAGACTAACATTAGAAGTTACACTATTAAAGCTGTGCTTTGTTCAAATCTCAGTTTAGTAGATGCCTATTCATATATTTTATGTTTGTATGCCTCGTGTATAAAAACCAAAAGATCCATGCATACAATAAACTATTATAATAGAACGTTTGAAATCGACGGCAAAAATTCAACAATAAGATTAATATTAGCATTCTTATTTAAAACACATGTTGAGTTTGACCTCCGCGTTGGTATAAATAGAATATATTTCAGCAGGTTTAACTAATCTTTACTTTACTTTTTTTTTTTTTTTTTTTTTTTTTTTTCCTCTTTCTCTGTTACTTGGCAATCTGTGTTTACACAATAGGCCAATCGCTTGGTATTCATTTTGTGATCTATGACATCATTGGCAGAATTCCTTGGGAAACTCCTTTCATTGTTTGAATCTCGCCGTTAGCGAAGGGACTCCATGCCTCTTCAATCGACTGTGGGAGGTACTTCCTGTACCCTGAAGGTTTGTGGCCAGTTCGTTGACGTGAGTTAAAATTCTATTCTGGTAGCTTGTACTGTGTTTAGTAATTTCTTGTTTGACGGAACTGATATTTAAGTCTTTATGAATGTATTTGTTGCTCACGTAGTATGGTATGTCCAACATGGCTCGCAATGTCTTGCTCTGAAATCTCTCAAGAATCTCGATGTTGCTGTTACTAGCAGTTCCCCATAATTGAATCCCGTAAGTCCAGATGGGTTTTAGTATGGCTTTATACACCGCTATTTTACTTTCGTGAGAAAGTCTTGACTTCCGACCTATCAGCCAGTACATCGTTCTGAATTTTGTGTCCAGCTGTTTGCGCTTGGTCCAAATGTGCTTTCTCCAGGTAAGCCTTCGGTCTAGATGCATTCCAAGATATTTGGCGTCCTCAGCTTGAGGAATATCCTCATTGTGGAGTTTTATTGGTGGACAGGTCTGTTTTCTGAGAGTGAAGGTTACTTGGATTGATTTGCTTTGATTTGCCTTAATGCGCCATTTGTCTAGCCATTCCTCCACTTTATATACATGGTCTTGTAGTTTGGCTGATGCTGTGACTGGATCTTCATGAACAGATAGTAGCGCGGTGTCGTCTGCGTATGTAGCAGTTATTGTATCGCCTTGCGTTGGAAGGTCAGCAGTAAATAGCAGGTATAGTACGGGGCCCAATATGCTGCCCTGTGGGACTCCTGAGAGGATTTCATATAAGGGAGCAGTCGCGTCATTGAATTTCACCTCAAAGCATCTCTTTTGCAGATAAGATCTTAGTATTAAGAAGAAGGAATGAGGAAGCAATTTTTTGATTTTGTAGAGTAGTCCGTCATGCCACACTCTATCAAAGGCCTGACTAATGTCTAGGAATACGGCGGAGCAGTATTGTTTGCATTCCAGGGTGCGACTTACAGTGTCCGTTATGCGATGGATCTGTTCGATGGTTCCATGCTTCTCTCGGAACCCAAATTGGTGCAGAGGAATAACTTCTGATATGTACTTGCGCATCCTGTTCAGCAGTATTTTCTCAAATAGTTTACCTATTATTGGGAGAAGGCTTATCGGTCTGTAGGAACTGACTTCATGCGGGGGTTTGCCTGGCTTGGGTACCATTATAATCTGCGCAATTTTCCACTGGGCTGGATAGATATTGAGTCTTAAGCAGGCATTCAGTATTGCTGTGATCTGGAGGACTCCCTTTTTAGGAAGATGCTTTAGCAATTTCGCATCAATTAAATCATAACCTGGCGCTTTACCATCCTGCAAATTTAAAATTACTCTCCATACTTCGTTGGGGCTAGCACTTTCCAGTGGCATGCACATCTGTAGTGGTGCGTCTTTACTTTACTGACTCGTTCTATTTAACCTGGTTAAAAAATCATTGTGATCCAGTTAGCCCCTTTTCGGTTGCGTATTTAATTTTTTAGCGAAAATTAATCAACTGTTTTCTCTTGTTTTCACTTAATTTAAATGCAAATGCATTGGCAACGAATCGCTTAAACAAAAACAAACATTGTACTCAAGGAAAGTAATTAATTATACTTAGAGTGTTTCCCCATCAGTTTACGCCGCTTACATTCCAATAAGCTTAATAAAAACAAACAGTGCTAATAGAAAGCATTAGGCACGTGGTTTACAAGTGTTCCACTAATTACTGCGCGTCAAGTGACGGGCAGTGGTCAGTGGTCAGTGTGGACAGTATACAAACCTGACCTACACGGTATTAACATAACGAAAGTTTTCCTTGAGGACACCCGTGCACAGGAGGAGCGTCAGCGAATTTATAAACAACTTTAGAAATTAAAATAAATTATTGTTTAATTTTTAAAGACATCTAGGTAGGTATCGATTTTATTTCAATTTTAGATAGTTCACAAAATAATCTTATAAGTAGGTATAGGTAATAATAAACGAGGTGCATATTAAAAACAAAATTATGAATTACTTAAAACATGTAAGAATATTTCGTGTAAGTTAGGTATAGTTTTATAGCAACGGGTTCCTACTTACTGTAATAAGTGCAGTTTGCGTTTTACACTAAATGTATTTAAAGCATCGTTCTATTTCAGGCAATCATTTGAATACGACAGAGACAGAATAAAGTTTTAAGTATTTTACCGCAAATTCGCTTAAATCATTTAGTGAATCGCTCCGCTCGTGTTTTGCGACGCAACACAACAAGGTGTCTATGTCAGTTCCAGTCGAAGCTAGAACGCATGCGCGGAGAAATTCGCGCCAACGGCAACTGACACGGCGGCTTTCTATGCAAACTGCAAAGCACCGCGCGAAGGGACCGCGTCACGTGTGCACTGAGCTTATTTGATATTATGATTTCATTGCTTGCACATTATTATTTAGGCTTAGTTGATAACTGATCTTTTAAATTGTTTGAAAAGTTCTGAAGAAAATTAGAAGCTATCCGTTACTTATTACGCTAGGAGTCAAATAAGCAAGCAATCGGCAAGAGAAACATGTGACATCTTTTGCATTCCGAGAAAGTTCTATTAACTATGGATCCTCGGATCTCACGCACACTAGTCAACACTTTTACGAATGCCTAAATACTATTGCCAAACTTTAACCAGGATAAAGGGCAGAGTTTTAATAATCGAACAAGATTGTAAAATGTTGTTCTCCATGGTGTTGGTTAAGATTAATGGGTTAATGCCAATATAATGTTCGACCTAATTAGTTATCAAGCTTAAATCTTCGCGCCTTTCGCTTTGCCTTCGATTACTATTAACATTGCCTTTTGTCCGATTGTTCCACGAGTTTTTATCACAAACACCCGTGGTCATCACGCTGCCTGCTGCGCATTTAATGCATCAATTGCGTATACCAAGCTTGAAATTCCCGGAGGCCTAGGCAGAGCCTACTACCTAATGCACACCCACATTTCACCAGCTATGTCGGGCACAAATTCAGGCTCCGTGGCTACTATTGAAAACTCCTTGATGGAAAAACTCAATAACACTTTAATCAAACCCAGGACGTCACGATTGTTCAGTTGGTGCACATGCGACCACGCGAGCAACATCTTATTACTCCATAGCGTTGTTGTGAAACTGTCACGCAGATAAACAGTCGGTCTGACTGTATGCTCTGACGTCAGAGCATGCACCGCTGACTGCACAGGTCACATGTCATTAGGTACCTGTGTTCTGTAATTAAAGCCTTTTGTTTGTACATGTTTGGAGTCTTTTAGAGTTTGACATTCGACCTGACGAGAAAATATTTCGTTGTTAAAAGCGGTTTTTTGATGTATATTGTCTTGTTACTCTGAATTCACATTCGATATTATGAGAAATAAGTAGAGTTTTAAATTACAATCAAAATTATATGTTATTTGAGTGTATAATGTGCTGTTTCGTTTAATTAATGATATCATCGATTGTGAGAAATCACTTTTATTTCTGGATTCTTCTTCCCGTCTTTCAAAAATGAAATAAACGACGCAATTGTAGAACTGTTAATAATAGTTTAAACGTTTCGTAGCTTGACAATCTGAAAATAAACATAGGTACCTAATTGTTTTTTTTTAATATTTGTTTCAATTGCTTTGAAAAGATGTATGATGAGTTGATGACGATCCATAATAACAACTCATAGCAAAGCAATTTCGCCTATAAGAAAAGATTATTTTTACAAACTCTTATACCTAATTTGCATGGCTTATTTATTACCTTGCACATAGCAATGACGTATATATATTCGTAAGTTATCAACATAATCTTTTGAGCTATTATTACTCTCATTCAAAAATAGCCTATTTACAGAAACTAATGTGAATATAAATATTTACAAGTAGGCAGACTTGTATTTTTTGACCGTCCACTGCCGCGTGGTTTGCACTAGACATACACTGCATGATGTCTACCAGTTACCACGTTAATAGCTACGCGTGGCTACGCGGCTCATTTGTTTGCAGTGATTTAGATTGTACCTATAGGTACCTTATTGTACCTGTACAACATCGATCATTACCAGTTCAGCCCAGTTGTCCAGCGCACCCCAGACGAGATCCGTGTCGCATGTCAAGTATTGTCAAGCCCGCACGTCATGACACACTGCACGTAATGGACGCCATCGTTCTCGGATCAATTGTCATATCAATGATACACACTCACTGTAGACCCAAACACTCGTCATTTTGTAATCTGATGCGGGCCTATGCGTGCTCCTTGTGGGACTCCACGTATGCCATCACTTTATACGACACAAGAAGCATGAAAGCAAAGGTATTATTGACACTAAATTGTTTATTCAAGAAGACAGAAAACTAAATCTTTCTAAACAAAGAAAAAAAAAACATAAATATTTGCGCTAAACATGACGCATAAGAAAAAGAAAAAGTACAGGGAAAATATGCGCTGTAAACATTTAAATAATCATAGCTGAAGTTATTTACATAATAACTAGACTTTCTGATCTTAAACATCTGACCTGTCTTACTTCATTGTTTGATAAACAGGTCCATTTCATAGAGCACCAATTACATATGAGTATTTTCCACTAGGTACACGTAAAATGAGAATATAGGGATAGTCCATAAATACAATTGTGGCCGCCAGCATCATTGTCAAAACGTGACGGACGCCATTAGGAACATTATTGGTAATATTTTTAGCACTGGATCAAGGGCTTGATACAGAAAGCGGTACTCCTGAACGGCAGTACTCTGGCACGGCTCGTATTGTTCAGGAATGTACTCATACTACGTGACCCATTTGTTACAATTTTTATTCCCCTCCCCCTCCTCGTTGACCACCAGGTGGTAGTATAGGTGATCTGTGGTATAGGCAAAAACACCCCCTCCCCCAGATGTAGTCACGTAGTAAGTAAGTAATGTGTATATATAAAATGCAAAGCTGAATGGCTGAGGATTAACGTACAGGCCTTTAGGGCGAGAAACTTAAAATTTCGCACACGTATTCCTCTAATCTTATATTATATCGTAGGCTTCCACTAAGAAAGGATTTTTCAAAATTCAATCCCCAAGAGGGTGAAACAGGGGATGAAAGTTTGTACGGAAAATCTTAATTTTTAGGGTTCCGTAGTCAACAAGGAACCATTATAGTTTCGCCATGTCTGTCTGTCCGTCTGTCCGTCCTCGCTTAATCTCTGTGACCGTTAGCACTAGAGAGCTGAAATTTGGTACCAATATGTGTATCAATCACGCCGACAAAGTGGTAAAATAAAAATTGGAAAAAAATGTTTTATTAGGGTAGCCTATATGTAAAGTGGGAAGTGATTTTTTTTTTAATTTCAACCCTAACGTGTGATATATTGTTGGAAAGGTATTTAAGAATGAATAGGGGTTTATTAAAATCATTTTTTGATAATGTCAATAATTTCGGAAATAATCGCTCCAAAAGTAAAAAACAATGTGTCCCCCCCTCTAACTTTTGAAACATAAGTTTAGAAAATATTAAAAAAATCTGAAAAGTAGAACTTTATAAGGACTTTCTAGGAAAATCATTTTGAAAGTGAAAAAAAAATTAATTAAAAATATACCTAAATAAAAAAAAAAAACATAATGGATACCCACCCTTAAACTCATAAGTGGGAACACTTATTGTGACGGACGGGAAACTATGGAACCCTCTATAATATAGAGGGTTCAGGGGAAATGTTAGCGGATGCATAATTATAGAGTCTATATGCATCCGCTAACATTTCCTAAAATAAACTAATCCTCAAACTTCGGTTTATTGCTATTCAATTATACGTAAAACGTATAAGGAGGTTTCGCATAAATTGATAAATTCTAAGAGTTTTGTATCGCTTCTGCTAATACCGCATATTGCAGGTAGATGCTACGTGAGTGTATCCGGGTTGTATCCATCTGCCTAGCCTTTTCCCAAATGTTGGGGTCGGCCTCCAGTCCAACCGATTGAACCGATTTATGATTGATAAGGAGAAATTATATTGAAAAGGAGATATTATTATGTACGTACGTGTTTGTATATACTCCTAATACTAGTGTTTATTTTTATATGTGTATTAATTTGTATGTATGTTTATTTTAAATCGATAGGTACAATTTTGTTCAAAATTCTAATTAAAATTTTCCTGTTGGCTTTGCTACACACTGTGTCTATATTTCTAATTTAACTTTCCTCTCGCAGGTCTGCTGGAAGAGATTTCTTATGAAATAAGCAGTACCTTTGTGCTCTTCTATTCTTTTTATGTATTTTCCTTTTTTTTTGTATTTTGTGTGTACATAAATAAATAAATAAAATAAATTATTTCATTAAACAGTTGAATAATATTAGCTAGCGGAACTTGACAGACGTGGCGACTATCGATATCTAATGATGACGATAAAACAAAGTACAATTTCTTCTAAATTCACAATTTCAAGTGACAATCCGTTCATTGACGATGATGTATATTTCTACTCATCATGCCATTCTAGTTCTGCCAGGCCATTTAATTTGACCCTGTATGCGGGACGCTGAATTTAGGATATCACCAATTCACCACGCAGACACATCACACACACACACAACACACATTCACACACATTCCGCGACATTCTACTGAGAAGACCCTCCTCTCTTGAAATTGGTTATAGACTTTAATTCTCATGAGCGATTGACCACTTCCCTACATTTTCCTTCCGCTAACATCTGGGTATTATCAATTATGTCAACTGTTGTGACCATAGGAGCGCGGTTGTGAAGCACCAGCACGGTGCGCGCGGGCATTTCCGTGTACGGCCGGACGCGTCTGTCAACAAACACGCGGGTTCGGTTACAATAACACTCTGACCCCGACTGACCCGCACAATGCACGCGGCTGAAACCCGACCAATGCTGCTGACTATTGTTTTTTGTGAAAATGATAACTGGTATACCTATGCATTCCTCCGCTGGCTTCGACGTCACTGATGCTGAGCTAACTGTGCTAGGAGGATTTATTATTAGAGGAAGAATACGAATCTGTTTCAAGAAACTTCCATTGAAATCGTCCTGTAGAACAAACTATGTAGTTTCTGAAAACTATGAGTTGATTACGTCGCTGTTCTAAAACTTGGATCATTGTCAGAGATAGCGGAGAACCGTCAATGTGGCGTACGTCGTGTAGCGTATTAGTGGCCATTTGTCAAATGCTAGACTAATTTTGAACATGGTTTACTGTAAGCATGATAATGTACATCTTGCTTACTCAATTTGTACCTACTACGTGGAGTAGCGAGGCTGCAAGGATTTATAAACCTGGTAAGAGATGTAGAGTATGTCATTTATTCATTTTTAGGGTGTATCTACAACTTATTCTGTAATTTTTTAGGAAATCTATAAATATCTTTCATCTTTCCAGCAGACAAATAATAAATATTAAAGCCAGATAATCCATTGACCTTCGAGATACCATTCACTTCATCGCCACAGTATACCTACCTACTGCTACTTCAATTACTACATCGTGCACATTTACGCGTCTAGAAGGAAGATCACGTTCGGTTGGCCTGCAGCTCGTACCCTAAGGAACTAATCTGTCAGGCATCAGACGCGACACGGTTCCATCTGCTGAGGAGTCGCTGTGTGAGTGCTACCGGTGCGCACCGCCCGTCACGTGTAGCACCCACTTACGTCACGCTGTCACACGACCACTCTCAACTAATGTTAATGACTGGTCTACATCAACTCAAAATATTGTAAAGATCTCGTTTTTGGGGTTAATGATATTAGGTAATATATCCAATTTTTTAGATCGGAAGGTTCGATGGCAGATATTTGGGTTTTTAAGCGTACTTTGAACAAAAAAATCTTAAGACTTTTTTGTTTTAAAATGTCCACGCTGCAAAAAAACTGCGCTGGGCAAAGGCCTCCCCCTATGACTTCCAAATTTTGCGATTCAGGGCCGATGTGGACCTATTCTTACTTTATACTCGATGACCTGCGGTGTGAGTGGTGTGACCTACTTGTCGCGGTCTCTACGTGCAACTTTCTTTTTATTATCCCTGCTTGTTGTGGACAACGCATAACAAATATTAAAAAAATAATATTTGTTATGCGTTGTATGTGTATTGTTTTTTTCCTGTATGTCTCTTTGTATGCTCGTTAAGTTTCTGCGTCAAATCTATATTTTTCTTTCTTTGAATCATGGGCATTTAGTTGTCTGTTTACAGCGAGCCAGTTTCTAAGGTCTACACCCACGAAATGCGGTCATATTTTACAGACTAACTTAGTTTTAGTACTTCACCAGTCTGCCTAAACAAAAAATCGCGCAAAAACGGCGCGAACGTGTAAAAGGAAGCCGCACTCCACTGCCTGCCTTGACACACCAATTAGATGAAAAACTTAATTACACTCTCCAATCTCAGGAAATTGACTTGACATAATATAAAAACTTATTGCTTTGCGACGGCTTGGAGCAAATGTATTCATTTCGGAAACAGCTGAGTTCAAGTTGTATAGGTGGTCCAAATCAGAACTAACATAATTAGTATCTTGGTTTAGGAATATTTAAAAAAAACTACAATTTTTTGCGACCTTTCAAAACGTGTCTCGAGCCTCAAAACATTCTTGCTACTTGCTATGGTGTTTACTGTTTACTTTATGGCGGTCAATGTCAAAGTCAAGTCTATTCTGTGGTCAAGTTTCTAGTTTGCAAACATTACGTTCTTTGACCCCTCATCGCTCTAAAAGATTACATAAACTTCTAAATGCGCTCTATTTTGATTGAGTTTAGTGTGTAATTGCCACAAAACTCGAAATCTGATAAGTTCATTGGCTTTTCAATTGAGTGGCTACAAAGATCATAGTCGACCTCCAGAGGTCCAAACACTCATCTCCTATGACCATATGCTAGGGTTGCCGACTTGCCCAGCAGTCATGGTCGAGGTCGGTTCTTTCGACTCGTCCAGGGTTGACGGCTTTCATTGGCGAGCCCTGACCTTATGCCCTGTGCCCGCAGATTCGGTTCCGCAATTCTTAAACTAAAGGTCTTCTTATCTTATAATTAGATTTATTCAAACATTGTCGACAGCTTTTTGTTAAGTGGTCAACTTTATTAATTGCGCGGCCAAGTCTGCCAAGAGTGAGATAGCTGCTACATGAATTCTGGTCAGAGAGCTTTTCTTAGACATTTACACCGGTATCATTAGACGTGGACTGAACTTAAGTCGGACTTGATCACTTGACAAGCCTACATTCCGCCACGTTAAACACAGCTACAGTTTGTTTATAATTTGACATAAACGTCCACGTTTTAATACAGAATAAAATCATAGAGACATTTAACACTGCTTGGCCTTAGGGAGCGTTCAAGTATTACGTAACGCAATTTTTGAAGATTTTTGACCCCCCCCCCCTTTCCCCCTTGTAACGCACCGTAACATTTTTCTGTACCCCTCCTCCCCCTCACTAAACGTTACGTAACACTCAAGTGATCATTTTTACCGTAAAGTCTTAAAAAGTTATGTAATAGTTTTTACACTTGGTATAGTGTGGTTTTTCTACTAAATAAAACAAGAGAATTTTAATTTGCAACACCTGCATATTTTGTAACGTAAATGAAAAGGGTTCCCTGTTTGGGAGTTTTAATTCCCTAATTTTTTAGAAACATTGTTACGTAACGTGTTGTAAGAAAGACCCCCTCCCGCCCCTGTAACGCATCGTAACGTTATACGAGACCCCCTCCCCCCCAAATTGCGTTACGTAATACTTGAACGCTCCCTTACGGTGATACATGACATCTTTAGTATTGACTAAAGCAGAATGCAAGTATGGGTTTGACAAGGATGGCTGATGTTATAGGAGCCTGGATAACTCCCTGTTGTCATGACAATTAACGACTGTCAGCTCAAGTTCAAAAATTGACTTGAGTTGGCACTATAAATACATTGAGGTATAATATAAATATGGGTTTAGTCACAGTTTCAATTACTTTAACATACTTTAATAATTCTGACACGGTTTAAGCTAAAACCCTTTTGAAATGCCACCCGTTAATAATACGCCGAGCTATTAATTAATCAATTATCACCACGATGTAATCATCGCCTTTAATCACGGGTTACACTCCCCAGTCTTCGTCACAACACCTTGTTTAGTCGAGAAGGGTGCTATTACCGCGTGGGCTGCTAATTAGTGAATAATTAGTTGATGGTGGGTGTGAGGGCGGCAAGACACGTGTGGATGCGTTTGAGCTGATTGTTGTTTACGTACGTTTTCTAAGAAGCGCTCGACTTGATACATCATCACTACATAGTATAAAACAAAGTCGCTTCCCGCTGTATGTCCCTTTGTATGCTTAGATCTTTAAAACTGCGCAACAAATTTTGATGCGAGTTTTTTATTGATTTTTTTATTGATTGATTGTTTTTTTGTTTTTTTTTTATTGATTCAAGAGGAAGGTTTTAGTGTCTTTTATGCACACGTGCGAAGCCGGGGCGGGTCACTAGTGTTATATAAATGGTTCCAGTCTCTGTTTGTGTATCAGGGAATGTGCTGCCGGAATGTCTCTTGGCGAATGTGAAGTATTTAAGTATACAGTTAGTTCGGTTGAAGTACGTGTTCGTTGAATAGGTTACGTTGACTTTTGTCTACATTTACCTTTTATATGATTATTTTTTGTTGAATTTTGAGTGGCATATTTCCGTGGCACAACATTGTCCGTTTCGGAAACGAAACTTCGCAAACGAACGAAATTTAAACGAAGTTTCGTCATTGACCCTACTCTATTTTGTTTTCGGACACGCAGACGAAGTTCGGATTCATAGACAATTTTCGTGAACGATAGAAGTGAACAATAATTTGTGGGTCTTTTATGATGTCGTCTAGAGCAAGTTACGGTTTTTACTTTAAGTTAAAAAGTTATAAACTATTTAACTTTATTTTAAAATTTTACATTTCACACTGTTTTATTAAATATTTCTTGTAATATTCATGCAGAAATATAAATTCACGGATCAAAATTCTACTTTCAGCGATATTCACCGAGACACTGTAAAGCACCCTTTCATGGTCATTGTTAACCGACTAAATTGAAGAGTACTATTTCAAGTACTACCTCCTGCAAACAACGAGAAACTGTCTGTTGTGCCATGGGCCCGTCCATGTTTTGCCCCACAGACCCTTGGTAACTACCTCGGGCATAAAAATTCAAGGCCGTAAGGATCTGGAAAAAGATGAGGGTTGTGAACAGTGAAATGCTTAATTTGATTGAAGAGAATGATAATAAAAAATATACCTACACAACCTTAACTGTAGGTTCGATTCCATGACTCCTTGCCTTTGGGGGTAATAAAGGCACTATTTCCTGGCACAACTCCTCGAATAATTGCCGACTGAGTCTATAATTTCCTACAAACTCTAAGTCGGGAATTTCGCTAATATTCAGTTGATTGCGCAGGCGACGCCGCTTCCTTCTACGCTCTAAACGTTCTTCACGTAGAGCAGCCTCGATTAAGAGCATTCTTGTGGCCATTTCAAGCAATTATTAAACAAAATCCACACAAACGAAAATCAAACGGTAACACTTTTGGTATCGTCAATTTGAGGTTAAAATTCCGAACAATCATCTGTCAAATTAGAATTTTCGTTCGTAACATAGATCAATTAGAGTAGGTTTAGAGAATGTAAATGTCAAAAATGTTCGTTCGAACGAAACTTCGTTGAAACTTCGGAACGTATGGAACCGTGGTAGGAAACACGCGAAATTCGACCGAAACTTCGTTTTTCGTTGATAAAGAGTAGACCCCCAGTTCCGTCGCGCGTCGTCGAGACAATCGACCTTGTTATTGTTGCACCCTCGTTCGATCAGGGACGACTGATGTTTATAAACCTACAAGCGACCCACCCCTGCTTCGCAAAGTAGCACCTATAGGAACCAAAACTATCTAACTTTAAAGCCGGAACCAATCAAAGACATTCACAAAATTTCACTAAAATCTTTTGGGTCATCATCAGCCTATAATGTTCCCACTGCAGGGACTCAGGCCTCCTCTCTAGGAGAGGGATGGGCTATAATCCACCACGCGGGCCCAGTGCGGATTGGCAGATGTCACATGTCTTCGAATTTTTTTGGTTCTAAGACATGCCGGTTTCCTCACGATGTTTTTCTTCACCGTTTTGAGAGCAGCGGTGATGAAAATAAATTACACAAAGTAATGCGCCTGCCTGAAAAAAATCTTTTGGTTGATTCCGGAGATTAGCGTATACGACCATAGTGATACGCTATTTCTATGTATTTATGACGACAAAAATATAGAAAATGTTTTGCCGTCGATTTAGATCAGTCTACTGAGCTTAGTTTCTTTCTGCCGTGATCTTGTACATTAAGTTGAACAGCTAAGGCTCGCAGACGTCAGCCATGTTGTTTACAGAAGGGGAAGCTCAAGTTCACCCATTAGTCATAGGATAGTAGCTAAGTAGACGTTTTTGTTGTTTATTTATGGTATATTTGATGGAGGAGGAGCAGTAGGAGCAGTGGTGGCCCAGTGGTGGCGGCCCCGACTTACAAACAGTGGATTCGAACCCCGTCAGGCGCATTACTTTGTGTAATTTATTTCATCACCACTGCTCTCAAAACGGTGAAGGAAAACATCGTGAGGAAACCGGCATGTCTTAGAACCAAAAAATTCGAAGACTTGTGACATCTACCAATCCGTACTGGGCCCGCGTGGTAGATTATAGCCCATCCCTCTCCTAGAGAGGAGGCCTGAGTCCTTGCAGTGGGAACATTATAGGCTGATGATGATATTTGATGGCCGAGAATTACAACTTTATGGATCATTCTATTCCCGTCCGGGGGGTAGTTCGAAAGAGATGCCGCGGCCTCAGCACAAAGGGCTAAGAAGGAATTTAGGTGGTTTTTAGTCAGTAGAAGTCTGACACTCCCTACCGCTCAGCCCAGAGCGGGAGGAGTCATTTGATGATTTCCCACCTTCCAAAAAAAAAGAAAGGATCATTCATGATACACGACTACTAAGTATAGAAAGAACAACTTTAGTAGGTACCTGAAGATTATCCATCATTGTTTTAGTTTGAAGCTACGCTACAAGCACCTGGTTAGCATTGTAGAAGGTCGCAGTAACAACAGAATAAAAGCCTATTGTCATCATCAGACTAGGCAGATATTTATCTGATCTATCTACGGGTGTGTGGTAGTCCTGCCAGACACAATGCTCGTCGAAATCCAAATGAAGGAATCGAAATACTTAATAACCTTTATCTACAGAATAAAATACTCATTACTAATTCTTTAAAAACTGGTAAACAATACATTGATTAAAAGTGTGCAGAGAAAACAACTTCAGTATAGCGAGCGAATTTCTAAGCGATTGAAGGAAAATAAAAAACACAGACAGAATAGATAATAATATCATGCAATGTGTAAAGAAAGGTAATTGATCAATTTAAACATTCGGTTCTTTGAAGCCGTGAGATTGATAGTTCCCGTCGTAATGTTGGTAGCACTGACTACGAACTACTGCAAAATTTATGTTTCCTGAGAAATTATCTGAATGGCCACGAAAAAAGATAACAACAGATGGATGAAGAAAATGAACGAGTATTTAAATAAAAGCTTATAAATATTTGGAGCAAGAGTTAAATATTTAATAAACGATAACACCTAATATTTTTTTCGAAAATCTTCACACAACAATTATTTTCACTTGTTAATCAAACTAAAACCTAAAGAATACAAACATTGCAAATTGCGAACTGTTCTCGTAATATATTTATTGTTTAATTCAAATGAGTGTGAAGCAACTAACAATAACACAGTTTAAAAGAAAATGTTTAAAGTACTTTATACCAAGGTGATAGCGCAAATATTTAGTGGAAACACATAATTTGTTGCTTTTCATCGAGCTGGCAAACGTTACTTACAATTAGTTCCGTGAATTTAGTTATTTTATAATGATTTGCAAACATCGACCACATTACGCAAGCAGGTATATTTGTTGAAAATTATTTTTTATTACTTCTTGGTTTATTTATAACTAGGCTGATTTAAGATTGTTTAAACATTGAAGAACCCATCGCCTACTGAAACGGTTAAACATAAAACTCAGGATGTCCATACTCCTTAAGCCTTGAAGGATATGTCAAGGTTTAAGACGATCATCCGTGAGAGTGGAACACCCACTCACTTTCTTATGAAGATAAAAGAGTGTAGATTAAGCGCAGTCCTTTCATTGATCATGTAATGTATGAGTTGTATGACATACACGATGCAACGTCATACAGTCCCGGGAAGTAATACATTGGCGGGCAAGTGCTTTATGCGCCGATGACAAGGTGCGCCCGCGTCGGAAAATATGCAGGTTTAATGCAGTAGCACAACAGAAAACTACTACGGAAACTAAATAATTCATACTTTAGTTGATATAGAAGAAAACTAAGAAATTAAACCATATGCACACTAACTGTTACTGCATATTAGCTGTTCCGTGACTGCACATCACTGTGCAAATTATTATGATCTCCAGGGTATCAAGTATGAACTGCTCTGCGTAGAAGGCAGGAAGGATTTAACTTCAGAGGATTTAGATTTGATCAGAGTTCAGAAGGTTCATGGTTCTACAAGAAATTGGAAAAAGTGACTAAGATTTCTTATATTCTGTTTATGAGTGGGATAGTATGTCTGTCTCTAACACAAATAAAAACTGGGTGGACTACCTACCAGTGATGATAGTTTAACCACAATTAACCTTGGGAAAGCATGAGGTGCTAAAACCAGGAGGTAGTTAAGTAGTTAGAAGAATCAAACCCTTTGGTGAGGCTCTCATAAATGCAGTTTATACGACAATTACTTAAGTCACGATCGTATCAGAATGCAAATATAATTAGCTGGCTGTCATTTAATTATTATGAACAATACGAAGTTGACGCAACAATGCAGGTACCATCAGATCTAAGTGGTACAGTCTACAAGACTTCGGTCTACAGGCCACAATGTACCTAACCTGGCCCTTGGGGGTTCTTGAAAAGTGAAGAAACCTCTAGGTTAGTATGGTATGATCCATCACAGACCACGTCATCACTAACCAACAAGTGAGGTAGCTGTCAAACGAGGCCCACTTAGTAACGATAAAAGAGTTTTTAGCTTTAAGCTGTTTAAGTTGCTCAAACTGAAAATGCTCTTGCCGAAGGTAACTAGATGAATCTCAAGCAAAACTTCGCAACCAAAAAAACAATACATGCAGACATAAACTTACGCCCTTTTCCCATGGGGGTAGGCAGAAACCATAGAACGCCACCTGCTACGATCCTTACATACTCATTTTGACTCGTCCACATTCATACATCTGGTCATACACGCACGTTCGGTTACTTACGCACCTGTCCTTTCTGAAGAACATCACCAATAAGGTCAGTGTATGTCTTTCTAGGGCGTCCCCTCCCGGCGTTGCCTGCCACTTACATTATTAAAAAAACAATGTATCTCTGAAATCTCTGTATCATTGTTTGGCTGTACCTATTTCGGTACGTACAGGAAACCTGCCGTGTCTAGGGAACGGAAGTGCTCAGCTCTTAAGATCTACTGATAGTTCTGTCCGTTTGATTTAGCGTGAGAAAATACTGTAATAGCACCATTACACCGAAGAGGCAGTTATGTTAGTATTTAGTAAGTTAATGCCATTCACTTAAAAATATTACTATTCAAGTGCTACACTCAAATCTACTTGGATTTGAATTGTACTTCTTTAAAAAAACTGGTGTTCATGTTATTTTATTTTATTTATTAAGGAAAACAAGCAATTACACAAGACTTACATAGAAACATAGGATACAGAAATAATACAATTGTAAAATCAACCACGTTTTCCACAGATACATAATGAGACAAGTTTGGTAAATTTTAACACTAGCGAGCGTTGTAAACAATAAAAAAAGAGGAACATAACATAAAAATAAACCGCAGAAGTGATAATACTGGGTCACGTTAATTTTTCAAAATGTTAAGTAAACTGAGTCGAAACTTTCTATGTGGTAAAGCAAACAGATCCAAACTAGAGAAGTTCTTATTAATATTGACAGCAATGCGACTAAGAGGCGCACGCAAGTACGAACAATATGAATAGATACCAGACTGCTTCAAATCATTACAGGTAATAACTCATCATCTATCTAGCATTTTCCCAACATATGTTGGGGTCGGCTTCCAGTTTAACCGGATGCAGCTGAATACCAGTATTTTACATGGAGCGACTGTCTATCTAACCTCCACAACACACACCCAGATACTACTTACTTGGTAATACGATACCCTTTAGGTAAGACTGGTTGTCAGACTTTCAGGTCACTGACTACCTGTAACGACTGCCAAAGATAAATGACAGCCGGGACCAACAGCTTAACGTGCTTTACGAGGCACGGAGGAAACTCGGTATGTAATGGGTGGTCACCCATCCACAGAGCAACCTAGGCAAGCGCGGCTTAACCTAAATATCGACCCGAATGGCAGTTATTATTAAGCCACGAGATCCATTACAGGTAACAACTATGCCCACTATCAGAACTCAGGGACCCAGCTCAGCAGTTGCTCTTGCGTCCACTGGCTGGTCCCACGAGGTGGTTCAAAGAGGACACTTAGCACACAATAGTTTCACCCACGCTCGCTGTCATGCACAGTGCACAGTGGCACTACTGCCCCCGCGTGGCTGCCCGACCGCTCCCGAAGTCCCGACATTGAGCGCCGCACGAGAGCTAGCACGTGACGCCAGGTCACAGGTCACTGATGAGGCCAGATGAGGCCTACCTGTCTATAACACATCTAGAGTACTTGGCCCACCGCTGACGTAGAATGGAAGCATTTAGCTATCGAGTATTTTCTAAAACATACGCCTAAATATACTTAAATAGCACATTGCCGGCGAAAACTCTGTCAAACAGGCAACTCTTTTCAAGTTGCTCTACTCTCTTCTGGCTAGTCGCTGGCGGTGGTACGGTTACTTATAGGGTACAAACCATATAATGTTCGAGGATTCACGATTCGGCGTAAGCGGACGGTAAAATCAAATCGCATGTAATATACGTTCGGCTTAGTCCGAACTGGACCAAGCCGACCCGTACAATCCTGGTGCAACGCCGTGCAAGGATGGTAGATACCGAACAGAGGCTGCCGACATGAGTTGAGTAAAACAAATAATTCACCGTAGGTAGGTATATATATTCCCGAATTCAATGAAAACTATTTTTAATCATGATGAAGTAATTTTCCGCGGCTTAAATCATTATAAACAGGTTTATCTTTATTGTAATAAATATTGTGTCATTTTTTAAAAGATATTAAAATATAAATACTGGTTAGTTTTATTTTTAGAAGAAACACACATTATAAATTATGCGGATAGTGTAAATCAAATATAAGCTGCCACTTTAAAAAATAATAACACCAGAAGAGCAGCAGAAGGGGGTTACATTCAATGAATAAGTGCTTATAGAAATAATAACAAAACTGGTAAAGATGGATACAAAGAATATTTTTTGAATGAGAGTTGTTTGAACAGGAGGGCCTCGCTAATCTGTGCGATCCAGTTAGGTAGCAAATCCCGTTCAATATACGAGTACAATAATAACAGATGAAACATGGAGGGTGAGCTTCAAGCGGTCGAATGATGTCGCATTTGCTATGGAATAGAAAATGAAGTTCTAAAAAAATACTAAGATACAAGCATACAATTGGGGATCGGACAAGAAAAATCTAATTAGTTCGTCAGACAGATTTTCAAAACATAATGAACGTATTTTTGTTCTTTTTTCACGAAAACTCGTGTGACACACGTTACAAGCGGGCTCATGATCTTTGATGCGTTTTATTTTCGTAATCTAACTGACGGACTAAACAGAATCATATATTTTTTGAGTCAGTCCTATCCCCTATTCTGTATGTTTGTGTTCTATTCTAAGATTTCAACTTAGTATAAACTTGTTAATCACATTATCGAACGTCTTCTGTATTTCTAGAAACATCTAATTAACTATTTTAATACTAGATATCGTTGGGAAACTTTAAAGTGAATAAATTAGTAACATTCATTGTAGCAATTCTTATGAGAAGATTATATTTTTTCCGCTCAATGCTTTATTTATTATAGTCTTGTATTCTATTTCTGTTTTAGCTTCACTATCAATACAAAAAAATTACATTAAAAAAAAACTATAAAACCAAGTCCTCCGTCGCGTCTGTCTGTTCTCCATAAACTCAAAAACTACTGCACTGATTTTCATGCTTGTTTCACCAATGGATAGAGTGGTTCGCGAGGAAGGTTTTAGTATATAATTTGTCAAGTTTACCGACATCCACGCGGGCGATGCCGCGGGCATCAGCTAGTATTTTATAATAAAATTGTAGCCTGTACCTGTCCAGATTGCTACGTACTGGTAGGACAAAATCTGAGACATCGATTCTAGAAGAAGCTTCATTTGAAGTTGGAAATAATTACATCTACTCAAAGATAAAATATGATAACGCTTTCACATCTAGTAGTACAGGACTTTATCATTGAGACTGATAGAGAGTTTACAATTAGAGTAGGAAAAACTTTGCCGTACTTACTCTGGAACTATGGGTTTTTTAAGAATAAATATTCATTGCCAAAGTTTGAATGACTAGATCAGATGCCATTGCATCGTTTTGGAAGTAAACTTACTAAAAGCAAGTTTACTTCCAAAGCGATGGCGGTGGAGATAGTCTGGTTATCACAGCCATTTATAGCAGTCCATAGAATACCCTTAGAATCCTGATTGTGTGTTGTCTGATAATAAGTCAGGTTTCTCAAATAGTTACACTTATTCAACTATTATTATCAGCGGTCTGGTTTCATTACAATAATTGTGAACGTATTAAAACAATTGGTTTCCTGTTGCATTAATATGTTTTGATAAACGGCATTATTTGGTTACTGTTACATCGACAATTCAACATCTCTTACTACGGCCTGATTTTGGTGGAAGTCGGGCACTAGACCTCCGTTCTCCACGTTTATCTAAATCGATAATATTAAGCTGTGCAGCACAGCTTAGGATATTTCTTTTTAATGTATACAACGGAAATTAAATACGTTAATTGATTACATTATAAGATTAGCAAGCTTCTCTGTGAGAGATGTCGGGTTTAATACAGTATACAGCCAGGGAAAGTATAGGTTCATACTGTACTACTAGGATCTATTATATTCTCATGTAAAGTTTGATGTTCAAAATGGCATAACATTGAAGTAAATGGTTTGACTGTATGTGGCACCTCTAGCACTTTGTAATCGTAAGCTTATAAATTCGTATAGCGCGGTAGCTTCCACTTGTTTTCTTCACAAATATTGACTGAATGGCGCAATACTGCCGAAGTTTCCGCCTTCCGTGCTGGTGACGGATTCAGTTCCTGCCTCAAGAGCAGTACTGTTTGTATGACCTACACATTTCGCGAGATATTCGGTCTTGGTCTTAATGTTAGTGTACATATTGACAACGCGTGTGAGTCAAGGAATAGCGGGGCCATGAGTGTCGTCCATAGTTTATTTAGTAATCATCAGTTTACTAATAAATAACGATGTAGTTAATATAATTATCATAAATGCAGTAACTGATGGACAGGAGTGGTTTGGAAATGTCATAATAGGCGTTCAAACTCATACATCATGTAAACCCTTCAATATAATGATGGTTTAAACAAAATATTAGAACAAGAGCAAGAAGTGAGAAGCGAGAAGCAAGTATGGATACAATCTTGGATCATATTTAACAACGAATTTGTCACAACCAAGAAAAAGTTCATTATGAGTATTTAATCCTCACCCAGAGCTTGCTTGCGAGCGGGTTTGTATCCCACAAGGGGGGATATTATAGGCTGATTATGCTGTAGTATATATTGATTCAAGACACATAGTGAATGATACAGAAATTAATAATATAGTTACTGAATTATTTGAACCGCTGGTAGCTGACAACATTTCTCAAGAATAATTCCTGCAATCATGTCGTAACTAGAGTGTTAGAAAATATAAGCAACATACTACGACGGCTCACAGTTAAAACATTCTTTTAGAATTTATTACAAATTGTTTGGTTTGCGATATCGAATATGTTAGCAAGTTTCGTCAGCACCTGATAAATTATGTTATGTAAGAATAACGGTCCAATACTATGATGTTTGAAATTTGTGTCAAAGTCAGCTTACCGTAACATTTGATTAGCATAACCAAAGGACCCAACTATTGAGGTTCTACAAACATACACAATTAGTATGTTTTCATATTCTGCTAACATATTCTTAAAAAAATGTTGCTTTGCTCACAACGACATGGACTCATTTCATAGTCTGTTAGTCTATCTCTTGTTTCTGTCTGTCTGTAACATATTATGTTGTAAAAGACACAATGACATTAAATTGCAGGAATGGCTACGCTGCACGCGCTGTGCCGATACTTATGTCAAACTGGTCGCGAATTTGATTAAGTATAAATACAACATTTACCGTTATAGATGATTGAAGTATAAATATTCGGGTTGGAGGTAAGATATGTAATCACTTCGAGGATAAGAGTAGAGAAGAGTAAGGTGGCCAGTACTATACTAGTTTAAAGAATGCGAGGAATACTCACTGGTATAAATGGTGGCGCAGGTGGAACGGTGACAGGCCAGGCAGGCCTCCTTGCCGTCCAGGCCGAGCGTGAGCGTGGGCGAGAGGCTGGGCCGCGGGCATAGCTTGCAGCCCCCGTTGTACTTCTCACACAAGCACTCGTTCTTGTCCAGCCCGTCCACTCGCAGCTCGTTCAGTCCGAACTTGTCGCACTCCTGCTTCGCCAGCGACGCCGCCAGCTTGTCCGACTCCTTCAGAAAGTCGCACGAGTGCGGACACACGTGGCAGCGCTTCGCCTCCAAGTTCCTGTTGGACTCCGAGTTCACATTGTCGTTCTGGTTGGTGTCCAGGTGGGGCACCAGGCACCGCTCGTCCTTCTTGCTGCTGTCCGAACTGCCCGTCATGTACGACGTCAACGTCACCTCGGACGCAGAGCGCACTGTATTGTTCAACTTGTACTTCGTCATCTTTCAGTCTTGTGTCAAACCAAATTAAAATACGGTCTTGAACGCCGAGGCCCGAGACATTTTATTTCGACGATCGCATTTGAATTTATTTACTAATAGTAATCACAACACTGGTAAATTAAATTAATTTAGTGTTCATTATTATCACAGATGTCGTAGGATGTTTGTCACAATGTTGTTGTTGTCGCGATTGTTTTGATTGACTGTTGTATATTATGAACGTTGCGGGTACTCGTATTTATCGTATTTATTTAGTTGTATGAGCGAGTGCCGGCCGCCGTGCTCTGCCGAGTGTGGCGCGCGAGTGACGGGAGCCGCGGCGAAATGGCGCGAAATCACCAGCGACTGCGACGCTGACCGGCGTCGGCTGAAAAAAGGGGTTGTCGTTAGCATAGAACTTGAACAAGTTTCATTGGACCTTGTAGTACCGTGCTTGTAGACAGGTGTGGGCTAGCGGTACGTAGCACATAGTAGTTGCATTGTAAGTTCACAGTTCACGCCGATACAAGGACACCGCAGGGAGTCGTGCCGTGTGACGTCACGCAGAACTTTCCAATGCTTTGTATGCAAACTGTCGGGCTCGGTGTGCTCGGAGGCACTCACTGTGAGGATCTCACTGCGGGTACTTTTTAACCGACTTCCAAAAAAAGGAGGAGGTTATCAATTCGACTGTATTTTTTTTTTTTTGTTTATGTTTGTTCGCTCATAACTTGCGACTGGGTGAACTGATTTTCATGATTCTTTTTTCATTTGAAAGCTGGTGCTTCCCGTGTGGTCCCATTGTCACCATTTCAATATCTGATGATGGGATCTTGTAGAAATCGGGGGAACTCTTCAATAAATAACAGCAGACTAACCGCGATTGTTGCTATAGCATATCTAAGCATTGTTTACGCCATCACACAACAATATAAAATCACGCCTGTACTCACTACAAAGATTATAAAAACTATTTTGTGAAAATCTGATGAAGAACTTCGGAGATATTCAACGGAACTCCTCAATAAATGATAGCAAATGGACTGGGATTGCTGAAATCTCATATTGTCTGTCTATTGATTACACCAGTCCTAACATAACATCACGCCGGTACGTTGTGAAGGGGTAAGCACATGTGAAACACTAAAAAGTGAAAAATAAAAACTTTTTTACAAAAAATAAAACCGACTTCGACAAAAAAAACACTCAAAAGTGAAAAATAAACTTGAGAAGAAAAATCAGTTTCTGAAGTCGGTGACAAAAAAATGAAATCAAAGAAACAAAAGTCACCGACTTCAGAAACTGATTTTTCTTCTCAAGTTTATTTTTCACTTTTGAGTGTTTTTTTTGTCGAAGTCGGTTTTATTTTTTCCTAATGGCGTTCCACTTGCGGTAATTCCTAACTAGGAACTTCTTCATTATGGATCCTAATATAAATTTTGCTAATTGAGGAAATTAAAACCGTATAATTAATTCGTTTTTACAATTGTCGACTCTATTCAAACGGTTTTTTTTCAAATATAAATAACTTGACGTCTTCTTACAAAAACATTATGGTAATTAAATTGTTATCATGCCTGTTATTACATTGTCGTGAAGTTTCATTAAGTACATAGTTAAGTTCATTATCTATAGTTTGTAAAAATAAATGAATGAATATGTTTTTACGTCGAGATATAATTAATGATTAAACGAACTTACCGTGGTACGTGAAGTTCTATCATAATTATACGAAGTGCTTAGTCTGAAAAGATTAGTACATTAGAATATTATTGAACACAATGTAGTATCGCATAGGTATCACCACTTCAACACTATAGTTTAGAGAAATTGTTGCCATGAAGTCAACAATAGTTTTTTTTTTTTTTTTAAAGTACCCCCACACCTCGCTTACTTGCTACCGGACGGTCGCTAGCTCTTCATTTAGTTTAGAAAATAACACATACGATATTTCCCTAACATCTTGGGAGACCTAGGGAGGGTGGGAGTTAGTACTAATCTTTTCAGACTAAGCACTTCGTATAATTATGATAGAACTTCACGTACCACGGTAAGTTCGTTTAATCATTAATTATACTCGTGCTTAGTCTTCAAGATTAGTACATTAGAATATTATTGAACACAATGTAGATGTTGAGAGAGGTCAGGAAATATCGTTAAGTTTAAATAATAAAAATGATTATATTATTACAACATTGTTTTATTCATTTTCCATAAACAAAATATCATTTATTTCTTAACATAACTTTTTGAAATTTTACTTATTGTAATCATAACCTTCAACACAAAGGTATTTTAATCAGTAAGGACATTAGAACAGATTGTTCTTGCCAATGCCATGTTATCCTCATTGTGGATAATAGGCCTATTATAATATTTAGCAAAGGTAGTGGAATTGTCGCTCCACCCTGCTGTTTGCCGTATTAAGTCTATATTAACTCCTAGTTTATTAGCTTTGGAAGTCGCGGCATGGCGAGTGCTATGAGAAGAGAAAACCAACACGTCAATTCCACTATCTTTTAATGTACATTTGACCCATCTACTGAGTGTTTGCGAAGAAACACTTTTGTACGGTTTACGGCTACTGACGAAAAGTTCGTTAGATTTGCGTATATCTTTAGTTTTGTCTATATATGTGGTTAGGGTTTTTGCAGGACAAATGCCAGGTCTCTCACTAAAGAAGGGTAAGTATAGTGTCGGTTGTTTTGAACCGACTTTAGAAGTTTTAATCAAATCTGTTATTCTTATAATAATGTGATTATTTAAAACGACTATCTGGTCAGTTTTAATCTTAGACAGCGTTTGTATTCTATGAGCTGTCACAAGTGCAAGCAGAGTAACACACTTTTTTGAAAGCTGTTCAAGGGAAAGTGTTTCATTGGGATACAATGATTCTAGGTAGTCTAGAACCACATTAGCATCCCAAGTAACGTTGTAGCGCGGTAGCGGAGGTCTTAGCCTATAAACACCTTTGCAGAATCTCGTTATTCTGTCGTCATCTGAGATGTTTCCTACAATGAGGGAGAGGGCACATCGGTGGGTATTTATGGTTCCGTATTGACCACCCTCGTTAAATATTTTTGTCAGAAAATCTATAATCACAGGGATAGATGCTTCATACATGTTAATATTATTTTGATTGCAGAAAACAAACCATCGTTTGAGGCAAACGTCATACTGTTTAAGAGTATTGTCTGCTATTGAGGCCAGTACGATGTCTAAGGCGGAAGTAGGTACTAGTCGCTGCAGCATCGCCGTCCGGACAATACTCCGGCAACCAGGGTAGTGTGCTGGATGTTGCGGTGGCTGCAATTGGGAATAATGACATCACTGTAATTTAACTGAACTGGGCTTGAAGAAAGTAGTCGCATAAAAAGTGGATACCACGGTTGCGTGGGCCAATAGGGGACGACAACGATACCTTTTGCTTTATCGGATATGATTTTACGCAGAGTTTTAAGCACAATTGCTATTGGAGGAAACGCATAAAATGAATGTTTAGACCAATCTAATGTGAAGGCATCGATAGCGTAAGCATCTGGGTCTTTGTGTTGTGACACAAATAAACGACATTTTTTATTATTGCGGGTAGCGAATAAATCAATTTGCGGAACTGTAAAATTGTTTATAATTTTTTGAAACCCAGTTTCTGAAACTTCCCACTCAGTATCGGGATGTAATCGCCTAGATTCCCTATCAGCGTTAACATTTTCTGAAGATTTTATATAGGAAGCAACTACAAATATTTTTCGGTTTTCGCACCACTGCCATATATCTTTTGTGACCTTGGTTAGGTGTGGGTATTGAATACCCCCCATTCGGTTGATATAACTGACGGCAGTGGTATTATCAATCCTTAGCAGTATTTGACAGTTGTAAAAATCTTTTGCGAATATTTTTAGAGCGAAATACGCAGCTAAAAGCTCGAGGAGGTTTATGTGCAATAGAGCTTCACTATCTGACCATTTACCGCTAGCTCTTTGTTCATTGCAGGCTGCTCCCCACCCAGTCGTTGAGGCGTCAGAATATATTTCCAGCATATAATTATCGATTCTAATTTTATGGACCGAATGATCAATGACATTTAACCACCAGTTTATGTCTGGTAACAGTGACCTAGGTAAAGTTATATATCTCTCGTAATCTTCATTACCTTGTAAACTAAGGAACTTGCATCGTTCAAATTGTTTCGTGTAAAGCCATCCATATTCAATGGCAGGGCAGGCAGAAACTAACAAACCTATAAGTTAGGCGAATTTTCTAATTTTACAACGTTTTAGTTTCTTGATGTTCAACAGTTCTGATTTGATTCGGTCTCTTTTTTCTGAGGGTAAACTTAATTGCCATTTGTGTGTGTCTATTATATACCCTAGGTATTTGCAAGACTTTGATGGTATTGTAACACTTTTTTTAAGGTTATTAATAAAACCTAACGATTTTAACAACCCAACCGTAGTACTGACATTTTGCAAACATTCTTGGTAGGTATATCCAGTTAAAAATAGGTCATCTAAATAAATTGACGATAAGAAGCCACAAGACCGTAACAATTGAATAACCGGTTTCATAAGTTTTGTAAAGATGTAAGGAGCTGTACAAATCCCGAAGGGAAGTACATGAAACTCATACATTTTATCATCTATACAGAATCGTAGGTATTTCCTTGAATCTGGGTGGATTTTAATGAGAAAATACGCATCTTTTAAATACAAAGTGGCTGTATAACAATCCTTCATAATAAGTTTAAGCGCTGTGCGAATATCTTCTAATTTAAAATGTTGTGTCGTAATAAATTTATTGAGACTTTTTAAATTCAATATGAAACGCATCTTGCCATTATGTTTTGGTACAAGGAATACACGAGATATGTACTGCCCAGGGCAGGATTCGCACTCGGAAATGGCACCGATAGTTAATAACTTATCAATGGCTTTAACAATGTGTATTCTTTCGCAATCTGAAAATTTATTTGGAGTCGGCAGAGCAGATTGGTGAACAGGATGGTCAAACTTAATTTTATACCCATTTACCCATGACAAGATAGAACGATCTCGGGTTATTAAGGACCAAGACTCATGAAAGTGGGCAAGTCTGCCAGCATAGCGTACCGTATTTATTGGCGGCGGGTGTGCTTCGGTCGCTGCCTGTAGGTGTGCGATGAGGTGCCGCGCTGCGGCGCGCTCTGCGGGGCAGGCGGCGGGAGTTGGCGTGGCGGGTGGGCCGGCTGCCTGCGAGCTGGGGCCCTCGCCTTCCAGTTTAAATATCTGGACGTGCTTGCCGTGGGAGTCTTTGATTTCTTTTCAGCTTCCGGTTTCAGGTCAGCCGATGACTTAGAAACTGCTTTAGCAGTTTTCAGGGTTTCGGTAAAATTGCTTCCGAAAAGGTATTTGTCTATTTTTGTTTTAGACAATTGTTCCTTCAATTCTTTCTTGACAGAGTAAAGCGTAAAATTACGTCTTGTTTCTGATTCTGAATGTTGGATGTCGCAAAATATGCGACCTACCTCCATAAGATCCTTAATTAGGTCATTGTTTTTGTCCTTGGTAAGGAGCTGATCGGATATTATCTTTCCGAGGGCGGAAAGTCCTGCTGCCATTTGCTTCTGGCGTGATTCGATAGCCCTGTCTCTTTTAACCACTTGTTCGGTTAAAGCCGCCTTTATTTCTAAATTAAGTTGTGGTGCGTTTATACTTGTGCAGTTATTTGGCACCAAGAATTTCTTGATCAGGTCTTTGCGAATTTCCTTGTCCAAGCCAGACGTAGCAATGTGAGCAAATCTGCTAGCTACTTCTTTGTTTATGTCAGGACCGTACTCTTGGGTAATCGACGGGTCAACTCCCAAAATCTCTAGTAATTCTGTACTTATCGGAGGATCTTCCAGATCATTTGGAGCCATCACATTATCAGCTGGCGGGTGTGTATCCTTATCTTGAATCAAGGATGGATTGATATTTCCCGCAGGGGGTAGTTCGGCATCGACTTGAACAGCACGTACAGGACACGTGGTTTCTTCTTCCAAGTCTAGACAAAGGAAGCAATAGGTTAATTCTGTGATGACGATGATGGTAGGTACATTTAAGAAATATAATGTTATTTCACAATGTATGATCAAATGCGGCGAGATAATCCCACAGATTACTCTGTTGCATTAAAATCAGGCTCGGCTTTTTGGGGCCGTTCATTCAGTGCGGCGAATAGCCCTTCTGGCTACTCTGGTGCATACAATCGATTAAGGTTACGAATAACCATTTTACTAATGCGGCGAGATAGCCCCGCAGGCTACTCTGATGCATTTACTGAGTCAGAGGCATTTTTCTATCGTTTGATAAAAAATAATTGCGGCGAAACAGTCCCACAGACTGCTCTGATGCAATAATAACGAACGGTAGGTATCTGTCACTTATTTAGGCAGGAGCTACTTACTGTTTGGGTTTTGATGATTTTCTGGCGATGGTGATCTTGATGCACGTGAAGGACTCGTAGATCGGCTCGAAGACGACGATGATGATGAACTTGTCGGAACACAGTTACTTCTTGGATGTCGTGATCGTTTTACTTCTTTTTCCAGTTTACGTAACTTGTTAACTATATAATCTAACTGATTTTCACTTGAACGTTTCGGCATGATTGCCTACTGAATTTTAGTGTGATATTATCCCGGGAATGAAGTGAAGTGGATGAGCACTAAAAAGCGAATGAAGAGCTAGCGACCGTCCGGTAGCAAGTAAGCGAGGTGTGGGGGTACTTTAAAAAAAAAAAAAAAACTATTGTTGACTTCATGGCAACAATTTCTCTAAACTATAGTGTTGAAGTGGTGATACCTATGCGATACTACATTGTGTTCAATAATATTCTAATGTACTAATCTTGAAGACTAAGCACGAGTATAATCGCAAAGGAAGACAAAGATTAATATTGTCGATAAATCGCGAACGAAAATACAATGAGATGAATTTGAAAGAGGACAAAAGAGTACATTAGAAATAAGAATAGTCTAGGATTTAAAATAACGTAGCATCGCGCCTGTATAGACCAAAAGGTTTGGCAGGGACTTGTAATGTACCTTTGGCCAGTTACATTAGGTACGTTACAAGTTCCTTCAGCCAAAAATAATGTTTCTAAATTATTTCAGTCGTACACTGCCGTTTCAAAACGTACCATTTTTTCCTCTCATTGCTTTTTGCATGTTTTTATTATTTAATGTATTGTCATTTGTCACAATCTACAATTTCCTGTGTTGTGCGTGAAAAATAATAGTACCTATCTAATTCCTGTACATTACATGATTTAGCATTTAATAGTGTGCTTTATGTATGTATTTACTATAATTATATACTAAATTGCTGCCTTCATACATGTCATTTTGTCTTGGTATGTGTTGGAATGATGTGACAAAATTCAGTAATTTTTTTATTACAAAAAATAAATTGTTATGAGTACGTTTTCCTTTTGCTTTGGGGGTGAGGCAAAAATGGAATTGAACCCGTGAACATAGGCGCACACAGACAGTATAGAAGTGCTTATAATAATATTATTATGTATTAATTATGATTTGCTCTGTAAAACAGAAACCGCCAGTTAAAACGGGTTTTTATCTATTTTTAACCGACTTCGAAAAAGGAGGAGGTTATATGTGCGTGTGTATGTATTTTTTTTATTTTTTATGTAAGTGTTACCTGATTTCTCCCCCATTTGTGGATCGATTCTCAAAATTATTTTTTTATTTGAAAGAGTATACTCCTGAGGTGGTCACATTTTAATTTGGTGAAGATCTGGTGCTGATCTTCGGAGATATACAATGGAACTCTTCAAAAATAGACGGCAAATCTGTCGTAATTGCTGGAATCGCTTGGATGTTTATTGAATATACATTATCATGACGTAACATCACTCCTGTATGCTCTGAGGGGATATGCAGATGTGTACAATACACATTTTTTTAGTTGTTATATACGAATTTCATAGACACGTAATCACGTATTACGTGTTTCGTACTTTTTCTGACGCTATTCAAGTATTCGCATCTAGCAGTCATCACTTGTCTTCATGCTCTTAACCGTTGAGGAGTAGTGGTAACTCCTCAACGGTTAAGAGTTGAAAGCAAAAATAGTTGAATCTTGAAGGTTAAGGGTTAGGTTTCTTGGTTGAATGTTAAATGCATAGTAAATATTTGTAGAGGATATATATATATATATATATAGGTAAGTAGGTACTTATTACAACTAAAAATGAAAAAATAAAAAAAAAATTGCAAAAAAAAACAATCGATTTCAAAAACACCAAAAAGAGAAAAATAAACTTAAGAAAAATCAGCTTCTGAAGTCGGTGGCAAAAACATGAAGTCAAACAAACAAAAGTCACCGACTTCAGAAGCTGATTTTTCTTCTTAAGTTTATTTATCTCTTTTTGGTGTTTTTGAAGTCCGTTGTTTTTTTTTTGCAAAAAAGTTTTTTATTATTTTACTACATACCTACTATAAAAACTCTGTTTCGAAGAATGTTAATGAACACTGAAAAATGTATTATTAACATTCTGAAACACGTATGCATATTAAATTACATATGAATGCGTGGGAAACACCTATTAAAATACATTTTGTGGAAATAAAAAATGTATGATGTAGTGATAAAACGTAACAAACATTAACAAAAAGAACCGCCCGAACAGGGACTTGAACCCTGGACCCTTGGATTAAAAGTCCAATGCTCTACCGACTGAGCTATCCGGGCTCTGCAGACTTGCCTGAAATATAGTATCGCTATCTACACTAACGTCAAAGTCAACAAAATTACGTCATATTTTTTTATTGCTGTATGCGATGAATATTTACACATGAGTGAGTATTGAACTAATAATAAAAAAAATATATAAGTAGACAGGTTATAATATAACATTAATTCCTGGCAATGTGATTCTATTCCGGTAATCTATCTGCTATTATGAAAGGGCTCTAAAATGTTACTTTTACGTAATACGAATTTATATAGGCCGAAGATATTTTTGTCAATCAATAGCGATACAGGAGAAATTTCTAGTGTGGGGCAACGTTAAAAAAAAAAAACAAAACAAACAATAGCAGCTGCAATCGAAGCAAGTTCAGAATTCCAGACAAGAAGATACAAGTTTCTTCCATAATATTGTCTTTACTGCCAAACACCCTAAATTATAGTGAAGTCAAGTGTTCATCAAACATCTCTATTTTACGAGTAGCCTGATCAAACATCAAACAATATATCAATAGGCATAGCAATTTTACGACGTTGACCGTGTACCATCGCCAATCGCCATAACTTTGGCGCAGCAGCGGTCGTCGCTCAAGGCCAACGACCACCCGAGGCCGACCGTCCTCCCGTCGAGGCCACGGCGTGCACTCCAGGGGCACAAACACACGTGGGCCCGTGTGTACAGTATCTCAGGTAGATGGAACCAAGATAGGGATTTTATATAATTTTAACGGGTGCTTTAGAAAAAAACTAAATAAGTTTTTAAAGACAAACAGTTGTATTGTACTGATGAAAATTGCAACTTCGATTGCCAATATTTCAGAAACATGATTGTTGTGTCCTGTGATACCCGGGGTGATAGCACTAATTACTCTGGGTCACCGGCTCACCAGATCAGCCAAGTCCTCAGTCAGCGGTCGCTAATTCGCTACACAACACACTTCCCGCCATTTGCGGTGACTGTCAAGTGTCCCCTGTGACAGCTCCCTGACACTTGTGTCTGTGAGACGGTGTTGCTATACCTATATATTAAATAGATACAACTCCGATACACTACAATGATGGTTAATATGTTTTGTCCCGCTCAATACTTGTTGGTATTATTATGCTGTTTTGAAAATAAACGAAAATGACTGCCTGCCCTTATATAAAAATCGGCTTGTGTTTATAGTGGAGTGCCGAGACGTAAATATTGTAAAACCTCGGAATCCAGGGCTGGTCAATGAATCTTCATAAAAACTTTTGGACTGCATTGTTAAAAGCCCAAATAAATAAAATAAATAAATAAAATAAAAATAAAAATAAAAATAAAAAATAAAAATCATACTTCACACTAATATTATAAAGTACCTACTAAAGTATGTTTGTTACTCTTTCACACAAAAACTACTGAACGGATTTGGATAAAATTTGGTATACAGATAGTTTATAACCTGTATTAACACAAGGGATAGTTTTTATCCCGATTTTATCTTCTGGTGGGATAATTTTAGAGTTGTAGCGGGTTAAGCCGCTGGCACAAGCTAGTTTTTCAGTACATTGTGGTAATAAAAAAAAAATAATGACGAGCGCGCAAATTTTTTTTTTTACTTTTTTATTTGGGCTTATAACAATGCAGTTCAAAAGTTTTTATGAAGATTCAATGACCAGCCCTGGATTCCGAGGTATAAATCTTACGGCACTCCACTATTAAACGCCTACCAGAAAAGAACCTATTTTACTACTAAAAAATTCGAAATGCTGGCCAAAATGGATAAATGCTCACCAAATTGTGTTTCCTAAAGTATTGTAGGAATGAACCTATTTTCCTTTTTATTCTATACCATAAAGATTTATAAACGCCTTTAATAATAATAATAATAATAATAATTTATTTATTCAGACAACAAGATCCATACTTTGGTTAGTATTAATACTTAAGAATAATGTTAGTAAGCATAATATTCGGAGCAATACAATAATCTAAAAACACACTGCAGTTCAAAGTTAACTGCAGAGCAAATATTTTATATTATCACTGAATAGATGTTACCAATAATGTATTTCACGACATTCAATTTATCTCCATGACGCGCGCTCGCTTCGCTCGCATATTAAATAACATTAATATCTTCTGTCCCCGAAGTGCCGGGCCTCCGCCGGCCTCCTTCGTCGGCCTACGGCCCGGTGCCCATGCCGCCCATAAAGGATACTGTCGCGAGACGATCGTATTATAATTTTGGTTAATTGATTTGGTGAGCATTTATCCATTTTGGTAGGCAAAAAGAATATAAATACAACACGTACAATTATTATTCTGATGAGTGTCTAATTATTTTGAAACTTAAAACGTTGTTCTTTAGGCACCTCAGTCTAAAGTGGGTTTATTTTATTTGAAGTTAAAATATTTTATTTAGTACTTTACTGTACTTTAATCTAGGGTCTAAAAATAATTTTTGGTGAGCATTTAAATTGTAGCCATAAAAATCTGACAAACCCCCTTTTTCAGTACCCACCTAGACACATAAATAAATGGCACCCCAGGTAGTTACCGACAGCAATTTATGAAACCTTGATAAAATAACTATAGAGAAAATATATTTTCCTAATCATGTATACCTATTAGGTACCTACCTAATGTTTGATTCATTTTTTTCAACTCCTACAATACATTATCATCTAGTCACGAACCACGACATAAAATTAGCAATTCAAAAAAATCCAAGAACTTATTACAGCTTTAATAAAGTCCAAGTACTGTATTTCCTAGATGTAGAAGATCACAGGGTTGATAGGAATAACAATCGTGCTCGTGACACACCTCAGTACCTGGGCTTAGACCCGACACATTATTTGTGACACTGATTTAGTAATGTGGAGCTCCTTCTTCTATGTATAATTATCTAAGGTAGGTACTTCTTCAAGTTGCCTTACCAGCACTCAGAATAATGATGAGCACATTGGCCCCTTTTCAGGTTTTCAGACTTCCAGTCTGCCCGAATGTAAGTTAATACGCGTATTTTATATGAAGCTATCCAGTCTATCTGATCTCCACAACCCTATTACTGGATACTACAAACCCTTGGCAAGATTGACAGTCAATCTTGACAGAAGAGAGTCTTCACGACAAGGTAGTACCTATTCGAAAGGATTGTTCTATAGAGTACATGCCTGTCAACCTACTTGTACAGACTGAATTAATGAAATAACAATTATCGTTGTATCCAACACGATGTAATAATGGTTGTTTGTTTCATCACAGCTACGAATATAATTGCTTTAATTTGTGATAAGCGAAGAGACATGACTGGATAGAACGGCCTTAACAAAATCATCAGAAACCAACTCACAAATGGAGGGACGGTATGTCTGGCCAATTGATGTGCCAAGAGAAACGGATGTAATTATCTACGTATGGAGAGAGTAGACAGATACGAACTCTTGCAACTCATAATGATGGGCAAAGTGGCAGGCAAAAGAGCAGTGGGACGTAGGAAGAAATCCTGGCTGCGCAATATCCGGGAATGGACGGGAGTTAAGAGCGCCGCGGAACTTTTTAGACTGGCAAAAGACCGAATAGGATATGCGGAGCTGACTGCCAACCTTCACTAGTTGGAGAGGCACCTGAAGAGAGAGAGGAGAGAGTAGAAAGAAAATTAACTGAGTGATGATATTATGACAGTTTGGACACGGGAGATAAAAGAAGAGATGTTTCCATGCCCTCTAATTCTTCTTCATCGTGTTGCTGGCACGATGTAATATTTCATTAGCCCACAACTTTGTTACTTCCTCAATTTCGTCGGTAGGGCAGAGGTCGCCTCGGTTGCATGTTTAGAGGCTCAGTGTGCGGGAAAGGAGGTGGAGCATAGTTTGTTACACAGCTCCAAACCACATTCCGCCGTGAACCGTCGAAGTAGCCCCAACCTTACGAGATTAGAGTTCCACGTTCCCATTTAGGTCCGCAGGCGGCTCAGGGCCTTCCATGTGGACCACCGGAGGTTGCTTACTAGATGGTATATGGTGAGGGGCTGGGACTATGGCAAATACCTCCCGTATTTGCCATAGTTTGCAACGGGGGTCAGCTGTGTCTTCTGGTTCGGATTCGGACGTATCGGGTATTAGGAAGCTGTGCCTGTGTTTTAGTCGTTGCGTTGGTAGTTATGCACTAAATACTGGGTGTCTGGTATCAGGCCCTTGTTTGTAATATAAACTACGATTCCTTCGAAGAAAAAGCATTAATTAAATTAGCAAGTTTTCTGAATTTCTATCAGTTAGTAATGCAATTGTGATATAGCTGCCGTCTATGTAAATAATACCAGGAAGACTTCATATATGTTTTGTTGACGGTAGGTAATTTATGTACGATTATGTACAAATGATTACATACATTTTGGCTTTCATGTGATAACTATAATGAAACAGTAAATTAACATACAATTACATGACAATCTTGTAGTTTTCTCAGAATAACTAAATTAAAGATGATAAGTGACATTGGATGGCTCACTTCAATCATGATATCTAATAATAGGCACATTACAGGAATCAAGTAGAATTTGTGTCTCTGCCCACTTATTACCAAGTTTTATAAAGTCATTGTGTCATTGCTTCATCCGCTGGGCTGTCCAGCAGTGGATGAAGCCATTATATGCCCAGGCTGGAAATACACAAACAGTTTTGCAAGCTGTTTCAGGAGGAACAACTGTTTAAGGATAACCTCTCTCATGATAATTCACGAGAGAGATTTCCTTTCCAATTAATTAATGCCGCCAGTCATTTGGAGGAGTTTTATCGCCAGGAGTAGTTTGTTGATGCCTTTTTATAGTTTAATAATGTAGGTACATAGTTAGTTTACTGAAAATAAGTGACCCTTTTGTTTTATATGAAAACTAGCTGATGCCCGAGGCTTCACCCGCGTGGATGTCGTTCAAATTATATACTAAAACATTCCTCTTGAATCACTCTATCTATTAAAAAAAACCGCATCAAAATCCGTTGCGTAGTTTTAAAGATTTAAGCATACAGACAAACAAACAGACAAAAATAGCGACTTTGTTTTATACTATGTACCTAAGGAAGGATGAAAATAACACATAATGGAATTTACCCGTTACTTAATAATATACAACACGGACATAGTGAGAAGGCTAAAAAGGACAAAACCTTTCGAGCTAATTTAGTGAAGTGTTAGTTTAATGTAGTGAAGTGAGTGCTACCCATAAAGAACACAAGAACGAAGTGTCTTCCCCTTAATAGAGACAATAAGAAAAGTGTTAATGGACACATTCTTAGTTGTAGTCTCCCTAGCAAATTAAGTCAAAATAGAATTACTCATTAGCTAGTATTAAGCTAGATTGTATTTCTTATGATGTAACCGTATTATGTCACATCATACAACAAAAAAAAAAAAAAACTTAATAATATCGCATTAAATCCGTTTCTTTATAAATTGCAATAATAGCGCATTTGCATCAACTCACAAAATGCACTATTATTCTTAGGGTTGGCAAGTTATTGTGTACTCGGTTCAAACTGTTTTTATTTCACGTTTCATCATTTATGTTTTCTTGCTTTTGAATTATCATTTTAAAGTATTGGCGACAAAAGTTAAGTTTAGGAATTTGCATTAGTTTTTCGCCTATATTTCGCGATCAGGAAAATGATTGTCGCAAAGACAAAGAAAAACATCAACTATCTTGTATGTTTCAGTTATGGTATTTAGAGCTATGTGTCGTACTTTCGCATTTATAATTTTCTTTAACTTTACTAAGAAGCTGTTCGTCAAGAATTCTGTAAATCTATCATCCATCCCTACTATTCTCACAATGTAATTGTGAGATTTCCATCTTGATTTAATATAAGTATTTATCGCAATTACAATTGATTGACATCCCCCTCCAATCAGTTGGCAATTGCATTGTTTCCTTCGCAACCCTACTTTAATGTAATGTGACCAATTAGGAATGTATTTATGTTACTACTCCTTTGTTGTTGTTCATGATTTATTGTTTATTTACATACCTACACTGAGCAAACGAATACAGTGGTCACCTAACAGTAACAGCTCGAATTCAAATCCAATTGTGCAGTTTATTTCTCTGTTCAAGTCCTGGAACCCAATTCTTCAATCAAACACATAACTATGACATAGCTATGATTTCGCTAGCATATTCTATATCAGTCAAGTAACGTTACTAACGGTAGACCAACACGCACCGACTCGTGAACGTAGTCCTGTATCGCAGTATGTCCACTGTCCACTCGGCGCGGTATGTCCACTGTCCACTCGGCGCGGTATGTCCAGACTCCAGTGTCCACTCGGCGCGGTATGTCCAGTGTCCACACGGCGCGGGAGTCACGTGCGAGCGCCGAGCTGCGCGTGCGCCACGTGCGTGCCAGTGACGTCATCAACACAAGTACAAGTATGACGGTACAAGTGCAGAAGGTCTACAGCATAGTCTACAGTGAATAATTCGTAAAATATACGGCCGCGTATTGGTTTCGAGTACCCGTCGATTTTAATATAAGACAAGCCAACCAGTATAATATTGTGAATTACTACTATTTGACTGATGTGTTAATAATTTAAGATGGTAAGAATTGTTCTCTTTCTCGTAACTGTTTTTTTGGTAATGGATCACACATCATCAGTATTCAGTACCAGGCCTATCCTACTTTGAAAAGTATGATGGTGCACAATATTAATATCACGTATAAGACCCTAGCAATGACCCATGAACTACAAACTTCCCAACGCTATTGGTTCGAATGGCCCCTTTTTTTAAAGTGGTGCAGGCTGACTAAGGTAAGCTATTTTCTCGATAGCATCTCTGAGCTCGTGTTGTGCTCAGTTGATGACAATATGCTCAGTATGGTCATCTCCTTTCACACGAGACTTGAACATAACAAGTGAATGAGGTAACGTACGTGCATAATCCTACTAATATTATAAACGCGAAAGTTTGTAAGTATGGATGGATGGATGTTTATTACTCTTTCACGTAAAAAACTTCTGAACGGATTTGGATAAAATATAACAGCAGATAGTAGGGGAGACTGGGTACACTTGATCCCTCTGGGACACATAGTACATTAATATTTTATAAACCAACCACGCTTGCTAGACTATTCTAAACTAGCAAAGCTGTTTGTCTATGGTACCGCCTACCGTTGCGGTACCATAGACAAACAGCTGGCAAGCGTGGTTGGTTTATAAAATAAATGTACCATGTGTCCCAGAGGGATCAAGTGTACCCAGTCTCCTATATAACCTGGATTAGTTTTTATCCAGATTTTATCTTCCCGTGGGATAATTTTCGAGTTGTAGCAGGCGAAGCCGCTCTGGCAACAACAAGTAGTATTATAAAGGAATTAGGAATATCGCTGGCGAACCCGATTGAAATACATGAAATATAATAATAACATGCTTAACGTGTTATCTTATGAGTGTACCTTCTCCGACCAGCCTCTTATGTGACTCCAGAAGTTACTTTCCGAGAAAACACCGCGATGAATCTCATAGTTATAATTGTATTACCATTTGTCTCAACTGTAATTGGAACAATTAATTACTTTAAGGAAATTAATACACAACACGGGAAAGTAAAACAAAAGAGCTATTAGTAGGTATGTCAATAAATTCTAAACCTGTATATAAACATAAATTATTTGCGACAATTTTATGCACGATAAAAAAGTAAGTGTAATAAATACATAGATTTTAGATACATACATAGAATTAGACTTTGAGGTAAACTTACGAAAATATCTTTCTTAACTTAATAAGGGGTAGGTAGAACACTGTTATCCTAATAATATTATACTTAAACGTGAAAGTTTGTATGTATGTATGGATGTTTGTTAATCTTTCACGCAAAATCTACTGAACGGATTTTGATAAAATTTAGTACACAGATAGTTTATAACCTGGATTAACACAAAGATTTAGCCCGATTTTATCCTCCCGGAGGATAATTTTCGAATTGTATGTAGCGGGCGAAGCCGCTGGCAACACCTAGTACATATTAAATGTTTCGATTATGGAGAAATTTAAACATATCGGTGTCAGATGTTTTAGACTAAAATTCTACTTTACGCAGATCTTTAGAATATTGCAGCACTGTATGGAGACCTCACTACGCCACGCGCACACTAAGACAGGAATGGGTTCAAAATGGGTTTCTGTGGCATTTAACATAATCTTCTGGGATAGCTAAAAAGATACTATCATAATATAAAGAGAGGCTTTCGCATTTAAGGATTATATTCCTACAGAAGAGGAAATATCTAGGTACAGGATTCGGAAATTTTATTTAAAATTTCAAGAAATAAAATTGAATGTCCCCAATTATTGAGCTGGTCCCAATACCGTGTGCCCACAAAGAGCCCACGAGCTTTATGCGTCCTCCTCTCTTCAGAACCGTACTTGGTGCTAATTCGCCTATACCCCGTTTATGTAAATTATTAAACAGCTGCTGTGATCTCGTGGATGTGGACTCTGCTCACTTAGTAATCTCAAAAGTATTATTAAGAAAAACTTGTAAAATAATTTTAGTGTATAATCATATTATTATAATGTTTTAGTTTTAGATGTAGTTTAGTTTCATATTACAGTGCGATCAAATTATCTTGGCAGGTCTGAACATTACGCTCTGCGAACTTTTACGCATGTAAACTTGTGAAGAAAACTGTTATTGCCAGATAAACCAATACTTAAACGATCAGAAAATATCTAATTTAAACAGTGAGAAATACA
This sequence comes from Diarsia dahlii, assembly GCA_949775195.1. Classification (NCBI taxonomy): domain Eukaryota; kingdom Metazoa; phylum Arthropoda; class Insecta; order Lepidoptera; family Noctuidae; genus Diarsia; species Diarsia dahlii. The sequence continues at coordinate 507,428 of OX459201.1, forward strand.
GATAAAATAAATATCATAACACTTTTATACATTAGTTTTAACAAAATGACGTTCGGACCTGCCAAGACTCAATGTGCGGTGAGTAGTTGGGTACTCACTTGTTTCTAAGCACTCAACGACAAATAAATTAAGCATGGCTGCATAACGCTAACGTGTTTACCTGTAAGAGGCTGAAACAAATTATCTTTTAAATTATTCACAGACAAGTGTATCAAAATAGAAGATAAAAATAAATAAAATAGATCCTTCTTTTACAACCTTTAGTTTACCCGTCTGCTTTATAGACCGATTAATTCCTAGCCTGAACGCGTTATCATTCTAGGTCGGTAAACAACTGACCGCTTCCTTGGAGCCACAGCCCACAGTGCAGTAAATAGATAGGTATTGTGTAACAAAGTTCTAGAACATCGACTAGTGACCTAGCAGCTTGAGGAGCTGTTTTGGTTTCTTCTTTAACATAAATCTGATCCTTGAAAAAAATATGTCACGAACATAAGAAACGCTGAAAGATGATTTTATAAGTACTATAATAATTATGTTTTGTTGATGGATAATTAGAATAATTTATTTAAGAAAAGTAGTAGTATATTTAAGTACTTTTTTTTTTTATAAATTTGAATAATTATTTAGCCCATTTAGACTGTAATTAAATATAATATTGCCTATTGTTTTGTAACAAACACTGCCTATGGGTACGTATCAAAATCCCGAATTTTAATAGACCGAATTTTAAAATACCGATAGACGAAATCTCGATAATTGAAACGCCGAATGGTTGTTTGGTCGAAAGTTTTAAATCCCGAAAGTTCATTTGTCCGAAAGTTTAAAATCCCGAAGTTTAAAATCCCGAAGTACAAAATCCCGAAATTGCCACCGTTTCCGAGAAAAACGATTTTTTGTAAACCAGGTTAGGTCAAAACACTTAAAAGTTGCCAAAAAAGCGTAGTCGGAGCCTACTGGAGTACTAGGGCTCTAGGGTTTACAAAAAAAAATAACCACGAAGGTTGACGGAGCCCCGCTTCGCGGGGCACCTATTTCTGTCTGCAGGGTTTCAAGGGACCTAACTAACCGAACCTCGGGGTGCCCTTGACGTTGACCGTCTAAGGTTAGCGTTTCCGTCAGCAGGTCGACGGAGCCCCGCTTCGCGGGGCACCTATTTTTGTCTGCAGGGTTTCAAGGGACCTAACTAACCGAACCTCGGGGTGCCCTTGACGTTGACCGTCTAAGGTTAGCGTTTCCGTCAGCAGGTAAAATATTTCGGAGTATTTTTCCATCTATGAGTAATCGCGGGAACTACGTCGCTGCTCTTTGGGATTTCATCCATCGGTATTTCGTCCATTCGGGATTTCGTCCATTCGGGATTTCATCCTTTCGGGCATTTGAACATCGGTATTTTGTGTTTCGATATAACGACTATCGGCATTTAAAACTTTCGGTATTTTGAATTTCGGTGTTTTGGACGTCGGTATTTCAATCATAGGTATTTTGAACTTTCAAGATTTTGATACGTACCCCTGCCTATACATGTTTATTACATAATTGTATGTATTACACCTACATGAGAAAAACATTTACCACAGACAATTGCTAGAAACATGAGAATTTACTTAAAGTCTGCTCTGAGTTATAGCACCATGTCACAGATTGACGTTTGCTGCTGATACTCTAGTTCTATATCACTACGGAAATAACTCTGATGAAGGTAGCTAAAGCTTGGTATTGCAAAGCTCGCAATCTGGGAGTGATGTTGCCGTCACCGATCACGCTTGTACAAGTTGCCAAAAGGTAAGGCAGAGACCGCAGAGATGTACATACAGAGCACCCACATTTAGCAATTGGCGTTCCTATTGCCATCAACTTTAAAGGAAAAATCCAATGCCAAGTCTGGGAATCAGAATCATTAGTAGGTAAGTACCTACCAATTCATGATTTCAGACTGAATTTTCATTTAAAAAAATATTTTGTAATTTTCTCACAATTTCCTGCACGGACGGAAATAATTGTCGCAAAAATAGTCCAATTTGTACGTAATTACTGTCAAATCCTGCACGACACACGATTTCAGCGGGTACGGTAATTTCCGAAACGTGTGGAAATCACTTCCCAAACATGCCCTAACATTTTGTATATAATTATGTTTAATTGTGGCTCCATTATTTGCCTCAATTTGACTAAAAAACTTTATTACTGAAATCATAATAATTTGAAAGATTAACTGAACACACGGAGTCACGCGGTCAGTAGCCGGAGCTACACTTTAACGTGATACCATATTTCTACGGTGTACCTACGAAGACATTGAATGTTGGTGTACGAATAGCGTCGACCTCATCTCTGCCCTTAGGGCAAGATTGAGGTCAAGAGTAAGCCCATAAAAAAATAAAATAAAAAAAAGCATAATAATATCGTCGTAACTGCCTCGTTGGTCTAGTGGTCGCAAGCGCGACTGCTGTGCATGAGGTCCTGGGTGCGATTCCCGGGTCGGACAAAAAAGTGCTATTGGGTTTTTCATTAGAAATTTCCCAGTAGTAGCCCGGAGTTAGGAAGTTGGAGGTATAATACCCCCGTGCCTCTGTGCGCACGTTAAGCCGTTGGTCCTGCGCCTGATCTCTCTCCGGTCGTGTCGGATTGCCGTCCCATCGGACTATGAGAGAAAAAGGAACAGAGAGTGCACCTGTGCCTGCGTATACACTTGTGCACTATAATATCTCCCCCGCCGATGGCTAATCTTCGCTAAAGATTGGCCGCCGTGACCGAAAAACGGTCAGGAGGACTATTAATATCATAATATTATCAGTTTAGTTTCCACCGCTTGGACCCAACACAACCCTCTCTGTTAGCGTTGCAAGCGGGCCGCGGTGTTGGAAGGTGGGCAATAAACTAAGTATACATACCTAGGTATCTTAGATGAGCAAAAAATATGAGCGGTTTAAAGTAAAAACAGGTCACGATATTCACATTACTTCGTGGCTCGTGCCTTCACGAGTGACAATTATCTGCCGACGTGAGGTACACCGACTCCTGGTGCGAAAGCTGTATTATTTGCTCAGTCGTGATTTATTATAAACATCCGAACTAATGGGCCTACTACACGCTCAGGCTTCACCACAGTCTTGCCTGCGCGATTACACGGTGCACACGGTACATCGCGCGTGTGGTTGGTAAAACTAAATTACCATTGAACCATATGAAACCCCGAATTCGAATAGCTCTTCAGATTTGCGTGAAACTTGTTTGTTTGGTTATATTTGTTATATATGTGCACAATCAGATGCTTTGGCTTAACGGCGACACTGACGCATCCATGATTGTTTCGTTGCCGTTCTCGGTATTTGGCTGGTTTCCACCAGAGATGTGCGAGGCAGCTAGGCGGATGGAGGAAGTGTTGCGGCCCTGTAAAACGGTGCATAGCTGCAGGGCTTAGCGGTGCGAAGAAGCGTAGCGGACGCCAGATATCCTCGCACATATTCGTCTTAAATATCCCTCGAACCCCTGCTTTTTGTTTGTAAAAATACGTACTAACTAGCCCTTTTCAGTTACGCTAAGCGAGGCTATGGGAGTGAAGTATTCTATTGGAAGATTTAGCCTCGCGCACCGTCTGGCTAACTCGAACATGTGAGGTGGAAAGGCAGCCTAACGTGTCGGTGACAGGTCCGATCTGTTGTCGTCATTGACGGCGAAATGTTTCGACCAGCAGTTTGGTGGACTAGCAGTCTGTTTAAACTTTGGAAGATGAGTCGTGTTTAGTTTCTGAGGCGGCTTATTTCAAACTATGCGGTTATAGCGAGTCTGCTTCGTAAGTCGGTGTCTGCGTTCGATGACCGACAAGGCTGTCTATGAATAACGTAAGTTATCCACCTTAGTAAATAAATATTACACGATATTTAGCACTCGATAGGTATAGTATGATCGTTGCGAAGGAACGATACACATTGTTAGTATTATTGTTACTTTCAAGCTGACCCGAAAAATTTAGTTGTGCATCATTGACTTCTTTTAAGAGGCAGTGTGAGACTTTGTAGCCATTTTTACATGAATTTCATAATTGTGTTATAACAACAGTTTATCACAATTCTGAAGAAAAACTTCTCGTGGATATCATGGTCTCTACATATCATTACTGACTGACAGCCTTGCCCCCCGGCCTTGCAGCGAGATCTCACGAGCAGTGGGTGCTACAAAAACTAGTCTAACACTAATTAGATAATTTAATTAATTGGCGCAGGTTTCGAAACCGTGCTTACGTCCTTTAGATCATGAAGATCTAGACTATGTAGTAAGGTCAAGACTCTTACTTGACCTTAAGTGTAACTGTTCAGGTTACATTTCAGATAGAGTGAAACAAAGTGCAGGGAAAGAGTGGACAAAAATTTAAAAAAAAAATGTGTTAAGGATGCTCAAGTAACACACACTAACTGCCGGACTCAGAGAGCTTTAATGATTACTTAAGCCGTCACTTAGTAAAGGTTTTGACAGAAGTAAAAAAATAACAGGAATCACAGCTTTAGCTTTTTTTTTTAAAAAAAAAAAGCTGATTGTCTCGGAAGACTTCAAATAGTTATTTTTAAAAGGTGGGTGTTATTCTATTATCAATTTGGGCCAGAATTTACCCAAAGCGTTACAAAAGTGAAACGATCAACATTCTTAACACAGTGACAGATGAAAGATAACATTTGGAAGAAAGAAAAGAAAACCATCTCTTCATCTTATGATAATGCAGAAGTTTCCGAACCAGCCTATCCGTCGTATCTCCGGCCAGGGATCACGACTGTGGCGGAAGGACCATGAAGCTCCATACACAGTGCGATTGAATTGTAAAACCTAGAAACACAAGTGCACAGTAATTTATATTAGTATCTGTGGCCGGTTCAACTTGGCCCGGTACAACTGGCTCGCCGGTCACCGGTCGGCTGTCTGTCACTTACTTACGTACTTGGCATTTCTTTCCACATTCTTTTATTTAACACTGTTTACTTTTAAAATGGTAGTTGTGGCTCCATTTTTGAACTGCATTGATTTCGGAATATTATGTTTATTTTAGGCGAAATGGCGTTTATCGCGTTTACTCTGCAACTCATCTTTATTTGATTGAATGTCAGCCATCTTAAATATCTCCCGACTATGTTAGTGTCTGCTTCCGGTCGATTATATATTAATAAACCATGGGCACCTTCTTATTTCTATATCTTTATAATCCAAGTTTTGATCGGGTCATTCAAGTTTGGTATTTTAAAAAGCTACAAGAAAATGTCATAAATGAAAAGTAAGTCAACATCACCAAATATTGGGGCTCCGAGTCAGAACCTCTAAAGTCACGGAGTCAGAACCTCTCAAGTCTGACCAACAGTCTTACTAACGGGTATCGTGTAAAATGCTGGTGATTTTCCAGTTGCATCCAGTCAGAACCTCTAAAGTCTGACCAACAGTCTGACCAACAGTCTTACCAACGGGTATCGTGTAAAATGCTGGTAATTTTCCAGTTGCATCCAGTCAGAACCTTTAAAGTCAGACCAACAGTCTGACCAACAGTCTTACCAACGGGTATCGTGTAAAATGCTGGTGGTTTCCCAGTTGCATAGACTGTTAGCCAGGATACCTATTGGGACAAGGTTACGCAGCCTTGTAGTTTAACATCCTGCATATAAGCTTAGAAGGTACACATAGGTAACATACTCCTCATATTTAAATCACCTTTATTGATTGTATACTAGGTGATGCCCGCGTCTTCGCCCGCGTGGATGTCGGTTATCGTGATCAATGTAATCATGAAATCTTGATCCCGTTCCCACAACACAAAGAAACCTACTCCAGAGATAAACTAAAACCTTCCTCAAGAACCACTCTAGCCATTGGTGTAAAAAGTATGAAGATCGGTGCAGTAATTTTTGAGTTTATCGCCAACAGACAGACAGACAAACACGGCGGAGCACTTTGTTTTCTCATCTCATCATTTGACATCTATTAAACGAATGTGGTACTAATTAATAAATGATTTCAAAAGATAACTTTAATAAAGTTATGATAGCTAAAGGTACTCTGTAGGTAGGTAGTCTAAATGACGCTGCTTTCAAAGTCTACATAGCCTAAACCCTATAGTGTGATTTATCGCTTTCCATGCATTCAATTTTAGCAGCTTATCTTCGTCTTCGATAGATGGCGTTGTTTATTTGATGCCCTTTTCTGAACCGTGGTGTTTAAAAATATGTTCCGTGAATTTAGTCATCAAATAAAAATTTACCAATTACACAGTACAAAATAGGGTTCCGTAGTCAACAAGGAACCCTTAAACTTTCGCCGTGTCTGTCTGTCTGTCCGTCCGCACTATTGCTCAGGGACTCTTAGTACTAGGAAGATGTAATTTAGCATGATTACATGGATGAGCCGTAAAATAAAATCCCGCAGTTTTTTTATGTTTTTTTTTCTTGCGAAGCCCATAGTTGTGGGACACCCCACCACTATGGGCTTTATGTCTGTATTAGATCTATAGGTCTTTGAAAAAGATTGTTTGTTTGCTCATGTACTTTTTTGATTAAGGAATTCGTTTGTGAAATATTAAGCTATAAAGTGCAAATTTAGTTAGACTCAAGTCAGGCTACCTACAACACCCGTCGGGGCTGAGGGTCCCGTCGGGGCTGCGGGGTGTTCGAAAGAGATACCGCGCCCTCGGCACAAGGCCTAAGAAGGAACATGGGTGGTTTTTAGTCAGTAGAACCCCACCCAGGGAGTGTCAATCTTCTACTCTGTTTCAAATTTCATCAAGATCCGTTCGGCCGTTCTGACGGGGTTGATTAAAAAACATCCATCCATCTAAACTTTAGTATTAGACATAGTCAGTGCTTTGCATTACCCTCTTTTTATTTTCTACAGCGTCAGTAAGTTAACGCAGGGCAATGATTTAATGTACTTTTGTCTAAGCGACGCATTTTAGTTTTCGACAACCACGCGAACGAAGTCGCGGGCACAGCTAGTTAAGAATAAGAATGTAAACTCGTGGCGCATTCCTGAGCCAACTCAATTTAGATTGCCATCAACACGTTAGAAGAAGATCTAGAAGTTTGTTTGCGCATAGTTTCCAATTTCTTGCATCCACTGCACTATATAAGCGCCAGTTTATCCGCGGCCAAGGTCATGGTCCAGTCGGCTGGCATTATGTCATTTTAGCGCAAATAAAGATGGCTGTCTAAGCTGGCGCGGTTTTGTGGTCGATGACTGAGCCGTTGTGGTTGTGCCGAGAACCTAGTGTCCATACTAGAGTGTAACGTTGCTGTTTCGTCTGCGAAGGGATTGCGTTCGATTCGGACAGTCTTAAATGATTGCATTCCTATAATTTAATAATTTTCGTTTTTAAATTATCGTTTATTATTCAAAATTGTTATAATACGGTGTCCCCGTTAATGCCGTGCACAATCTGTTCGCCCGACCGTTTCCTAAAATGTCGCAGAACTAATTCACTTAATGTCTGCTCTGTGAGAGAAAGTATGTAATAGTGTCCACTGTTCCATGTTAGTCTTAGTTCTTATCCTTTATTTTCATCTCCAAAAAAAATGTTTTCAATACCTCCTGCCTACTTCTATGCTCCTGGTAGTTTTTGCCGTAGTTACAACTACGGCAACATGGCCCTAAACTGTGTGATAGAACGAATGACAAACTTGAGTCCCGCTGGTTTTACGATTTTTTAACATGACCCTTTATCGTAGAACTCTTTTTCGACAGTACAATCTCGCATCCTGACATTCTTCGGACATATTTCCCGGCGTGACAATCAGTCCATAGAACGCCTTGTGGTCCAGGGGAAAGTAGAAGGCAATAGACCGCGCGGAAGGTCACCCACGCGTTGGACTGACCAGATCAAGTCTGCCATTGAAGGTTCAGTTAACGAATGCAGCAGGATGACCTCTAGCAGGCAGCGGTGGCGAAATGTCGTGAAGTGCATCATATCTGCCCCTTCGACCGCTCTGTCAAGAGCGTACCGGATAAGAGAAGATCGTAGAACGAGTGGGAACGAAAAAATCCATTGACTTTTCGTTCCCATTAGTTCTACGATTTCGTACCACCTTGAATCGTAGAACTAGTGGGAAAAAAAATCCCACTAGTTCTATCGTAGGACTGTTGAGTGGAAATTATCCATCGGCCAAGTATAGATAGCGTACAGTACGAATAAAAGTTTGGTTAGACCGGTGGCGAAACCGAATTTCGACAGATCTGCATAAATAGCTATTCAAAATCAAAAACCTTCGAATCGAAACCGAATCTAATATGTCGTACTTATGTCTATCCTTTTTAGCATTACGAAATCAAACGAGATAGATATCTATCTATCTATCTACCTATATAAATAAAAAGAGAAGTCCTGACTGACTGACTCATCAACGCCCAGCCCAAACCCTTGGACCTAGAATGCTAAAATTTTGCACAGAGGTTCCCTTTATAACGTAGAGACAAGGAATAAGGAAGGATTTTTCGAAATTCAACCCCTAAGGGAGTTAAATAGGGGATGAAAGTTTGTTTGGAAAATCGACATTTTCACGCGGGCGAAGCCGCCGGCAAAAGCTAGTATACGACATAATCGATTCGGTTCCGATTCGATTGTTTGTGAATAGCTATGCTGGGCCTTATCTCAACTTGTCCTTTTCTGTTTTATCATAATTATGTTTACAAGTATGGTAGAACATTATTGTAGCCCTTGCAGCAAGCACTGTGTATAGGAGTATTTTGAGAGAGAGAGTGGACTTAAGACGGCCAGGCTTCATACAAATTATTCAAACCCCCTTCTTATTCTTAGTATGTCGATGGCAATCTAAACTCGTTTTTAAACTATTATTTTTTATACGGATTCACATTTTATGAACACAATAATAAAAAAGAATTTTGAAAATCGGTTCATTAATGACGAAGATATCCGGAAACAAACACGAAAAAAAATAAAACGAAAATAAAGAACATACAGACGAATTGAGAGCCTCCTCCTTTTTGGAAGTCGGTTGAAAACTATCCCAAAAGGATTGGACACGAGAACCTTGACACAGTATTCGTCTACTGACGTCTGACTTCTTGTGGCAGTCATCATTCAGTTCTTACTTCTGGTAAGTATTAAAAGAGTTGCATCTAAGTGTTCAGCACTGGCAGCCTTGATGCGCTGACCTTCCGGTTGGGACCTAGGAAATGTGTTTCTTCTTCACTTACCCGACTTACGGATTTCCTTATAATATGAACATCATGTGCTGCATAACATTTGATTGGTGGTGTAAGTGTTTGTTTTTTTAAGCTATTGCATAGCTTCTATCGCGGGCCTTGAGCGTGGAGAGCGAATCCAGAAATTCCGTAACGAAAATATTTCAACCAGGTTGCTATGGTTACGGAAAATAACAAGGTTGTCAACTGAGGTTGTCAAATTAAATAATTGATAAAAAATGCTATGCAATAGCTTTACCGCGGCAGTCTCCGAGTGCCACATGTGTTTTTTATAACATTTGATTGGTGGTGTAGTAAGTAAATGTTTGAGATTTGACGCAAAGCAAAAACAATTATACTCAGGTGAAATGTAACGAAAAGGGTAACCTAATATCGTGTTCCTTAATAATGACAAAACTAATTTTTAGCCTTACAGACATCCCGTCGCCGTGTCGGGGCTGCGGTGTGCTTACAGGATACCACGGCCTCGATATAAAGGGCTAAGAAGGAACATGGGTGGTTTTTAGCCAGTAGAAGTCTGACACTCCCTTTCGCTCTGCCCAAGAGCGGGAAGAGTTTTGATGATTTCCCATCTCCGAAAAAAAAAAACCTCATAGAGGGAGAGCCGGCTGCAAAAATACCTACCTCATCAGGACCCCAATAGGCTATCTTTAGATCGTTAACCGACACTTATACACGTAAAAAAAATCAGGTCTGCCAGTGCCGATCCTGCCGGGTCATGGAAAAAATTCATATTTTTTGTCGTATTTTTTTGGTGAAAATTACGTCACAAGGTACCCGAATTAAAGTGCTGGCAACAGTTAACCATTGATTAATTACCTAAAAAAAAGTAGGTCTGCCATTGCGCACTCTGCCGGAAGTACTTGGCAGACCTCTAAAATATGGCCCCTCCAGCACCATGAACCTACCTCATCGAGTACCCTGATGGAACCTACGCCAAATAATAGCCAAGATGCCCTCGATAGAGGATCAAAAGGTCTGCCAGGTCTAATCTTGCCGGAACTTAGTGTTCAAAGCATTTGAAGTTGGTATGGTAGGTAGGCAGCATTATTTCATACAAAGAAGAAGGGGCGAAATGTCCCTTGTAACACTTTCTCCTATATATCAAATGAAAGAGCGTAAAAAATAGATCATTTTATTCCATAACAGTAAATGTGTGAATACTGGGGGAAAAAAGTTATTCACCGATAAAGAGAGAAAATATTTTTTTTATTTTTTTTCATCGGACATACTTGGGTGAGGTGTCTATTGATAGGTCTTTTAAAATGACCGTGATGTTTCAAAGATCATTTTTTCTCAATGTCAATCGTTTGAAAGATAGACAGTTTCAAAGTGCTAAAATGTGTCCCCACCCCCTCTAACTTTTAAACTAAGAGAGTGAAAACTCTTAAAAAATATATGCTGTAGATCGCAATGAAAAATTACAACCAAGATTAGTTTGAACGAGATGAAGTTAGCCGTTTTTGAGATATAGCACATTTAAAAAACCGCAAATATAACTTTGTCATTCATACAGTTACTATGAAAAACAAACTTATCACAAAATGTGTATTTCTGTTGCCGCTTTAACAAAAAATAATACAAATTAAAGGTGGCTCCTACGATGGTACGGAACCCTTCATGTGCGAGTCCGACTCACACTTGGCCAGTTTTTTTTTAAATCCAATTTGTTTTTATCTCCAATTATTCACGTTTACTGTGTGAATAATTGGAGATAAAAATTATTCACCTATAAAGAAATGATTTTTTTATTTTATTTTTTAGTAGTGCTAGTGACCCGCCCCGGCTTTGCAAGGGTGCAATGTGCGGAATATTAAACTTCCCCTTGAATCACTTTTGTCTATTGCTGAAAACTGCATTAAAATCCGTTGGGTACCATCTATCTGGCAGAAACTTGATGCTCCGAAATTTATTTGGCATACCACACTTGGCATATTCTTCTTTGAACGAATGTGTTTATGGCAGATCAATTATTTAGTAGAATACTCATTTCGCAGAATGTTTAAATAGCCGAATTTTCAAAGGCATACTTTTAAGTTGGTAGAATTTTATTTGGTAGATTTTTATACGGTATAACGACCGTCTCGCGAAAGTATCCTTTATGGGCGGCATGGGCACCGGGCCTTAGGCCGACGAAGGAGGCCGGCGGAGGCCCGGCACTTCGGGGACAGAAGATATTAGTGTTATTTAATATGCGAGCGAAGCGAGCGCGCGTCATGGAGTACATGCGTTGCATGTATGAGTGACGTCATTATTATTATTATTATTAATAATAATTATTATTATTTTTGACATACATTTAATGTTCTCAGCTAGAAGACGATTCTGATTATGAATTTTCGGCGAAATGATGGTTCTGGAAATGAAGTTTATGCTCAAAGATGATTCTGACTTACAAAATTATGCGTTTTGAATTTATGGTAAATGAGAATATGCCAAATGATTTTCTGTGAAATGAAGTTTCTGCCATCCACTGTTATGCAAAACAAAATTCGGGTATAAAAATTCTGCTATGAAAGTTAGACCCAAATCCGTTACGATGTTTGTGTGTTTATGAGCAATACACTCAAAAAGTATTCGTACTTTCTACGATGACATCGTCCCAAGCACGAGCAGGGCCAACGAAGTTTTGAAAATGGCGGCGATGTGTTTCTGTGTGATTTCTAATCATCATTATTTCATCAGAGCTGTGGTGGTCCAGTGGCTGCCCCGACTTACGAACAGTAAGTCGTGGGGCTCGAACCCAGGCAGGCACATTACTTTGTGTAATTTATTTCAACACCACTGCTCTCAAAACGGTGAAAGAAAATATCGCGAGGAAACCGGCATATCTTAGAACCAAAAAATTCTAAGATCTGTGACATCTACCATCCCGCACTGGGCACGCGTGGTGGATTATAGCCCATCCCTCTCCCAGAGAGGAGGCCTGAGTCCCTGCAGTGGGAACATAATAGGCTGAGGATGATGATTATTTTAGCCGAAAGACGTCCACTGCTGGACATAGGTCTCCCCCAAGTGTCGCCACATTGACCGGTCCCGTGCATCTCGCATCCAACGGATCCCCGCAACCTTCACCAGATCATCGGTCCACCTAGTGGGAGGCCATCCAACGCAACGTCTTCCAGTTCGCGGTCGCCACTCCAGAACTTTCGGCCCCATCCGTCATTCGTTCTGCGAGCAGTGTGTGGTTTTATAAATATCCTCATGCATGGTCTCCCCTTCATCGTCGGCGTGGTGTCCCGAGGTCGGCGCGTAGACCTGTATGACCTTCAGCACACATCTTGAGGATATTCTGAGTATAAGGTACACCACCCTGGTCGACACACTCTCGATCTTCACCACGTTATTCATGAGGGACTTGTGGACGATAATCCCAACACCACCCTGGGACTGCCGGTAACCCTCTCGGAAGTAGAGTCGGATTTCAGGGTTATCGTGTCCTCCCCCCTTCGGACCTCAAATAATTCCACAATACTCCATCGCAACCTGCTCAATTCCTCTTCGAGTTCCGTTACTTTTAGGTAGCCGGACCTTTTCCCTTGCCACGCCGCTGCCTCGACCGCTACCGTAGTCGAGGGGTACTAGGGGCCATTTTTGTGCGCTCATTTCCATTTGGGAAGGTTTGCCATAATCGCCACGCTTGTCAGACGGGTTAGGTCATAACAAAGCACAGTAGAATGCTGCTGCCCATTCTCTGGTACGTCCCTTAGTCGCCTCTTGCGACACTCACGGGTAGATATGTGATGGTGCTATTCTTTACGCCCGACACCATATGGAACGCGTTTCTACGTTTAGATCTTGTAAACTACGCAATGGATTTTAATGCAGTTTTTAGAAATAGACAGAGTAATTCAAGATGAAGGTTTATATTCAGCAATTTCACCTGTGCAAAGGGCGGGGCGGGTCGTCGTCTTTCGGCTGAAATAATGATGATGAGAAATTCGGACGATGTCATCGTAAAAAGTGCGAATACTATTTGAGTCTAAAAGATTAAAAAAATCATTTTTTTAAAGGTGAATAACTTTTCTCTCCAATTATTCACACAGTAAACGTGTGAAAAATTGGAAAAAAATAAATAAATTATTCACTCACACAGTAAACGTGTGATGGACGGTGTGAATATTTGGAAAAAAATAAATTGGATAAAAAAAAACTGGCCAAGTATGAGTCGGACTCGCACATGAAGGGTTCCGTACCATCGTAGGAGCCACCTTTAATTTGTATTATTTTTTGTTAAAGCGGCAACAGAAATACACATTTTGTGATAAGTTTGTTTTTCATAGTAACTGTATGAATGACAAAGTTATATTTGCGGTTTTTTAAATGTGCTATATCTCAAAAACGGCTAACTTCATCTCGTTCAAACTAATCTTGGTTGTAATTTTTCATTGCGATCTACAGCATATATTTTTTAAGAGTTTTCACTCTCTTAGTTTAAAAGTTAGAGGGGGTGGGGACACATTTTAGCACTTTGAAACTGTCTATCTTTCAAACGATTGACATTGAGAAAAAATGATCTTTGAAACATCACGGTCATTTTAAAAGACCTATCAATAGACACCTCACCCAAGTATGTCCGATGAAAAAAAATAAAAAAAATATTTTCTCTCTTTATCGGTGAATAACTTTTTTCCCCCAGTATTCACACATTTACTGTTATGGAATAAAATGATCTATTTTTTACGCTCTTTCATTTGATATATAGGAGAAAGTGTTACAAGGGACATTTCGCCCCTTCTTCTTTGTATGAAATAATGCTGCCTACCTACCATACCAACTTCAAATGCTTTGAACACTAAGTTCCGGCAAGATTAGACCTGGCAGACCTTTTGATCCTCTATCGAGGGCATCTTGGCTATTATTTGGCGTAGGTTCCATCAGGGTACTCGATGAGGTAGGTTCATGGTGCTGGAGGGGCCATATTTTAGAGGTCTGCCAAGTACTTCCGGCAGAGTGCGCAATGGCAGACCTACTTTTTTTTAGGTAATTAATCAATGGTTAACTGTTGCCAGCACTTTAATTCGGGTACCTTGTGACGTAATTTTCACCAAAAAAATACGACAAAAAATATGAATTTTTTCCATGACCCGGCAGGATCGGCACTGGCAGACCTGATTTTTTTTACGTGTTTAAGTGTCGGTTAACGATCTAAAGATAGCCTATTGGGGTACCTGATGAGGTAGGTATTTTTGCAGCCGGCTCTCCCACTATCACAGACATAAATGTACCTAGTGTAATGTTTTAAGCTTCATTATTTAATTTATGTAACCAGCTCGCTGTGACCTTGAGCTTTTTGTTCGTAAATTACGTATCATCAAATGCCTCGTTGGTCTAGTGGTCGCAAGCGCGACTGCTGTGCATGGGGTCCTGGGTTCGATTCCCGGGTCGGACAAAAAGTGCTATTGGGTTTTTCATTAGAAATTTCCCAGTAGTAGCCCGGAGTTTGGAAGTTGGCGGTATAATACCCCCGTGCCTCGGAAAGCACGTTAAGCCGTTGGTCCTGCGCCTGATCTCTCTCCGGTCGTGTCGGATTGCCGTCCCTGAGGACTATGAGAGAAAGGGAACAGAGAGTGCACTTGTGCCTGCGCACACACTTGTGCACTATAATATCTCCCGCGCAGATGGCTAATCTCCGCTGAGATTGGCCGCCGTGGCCGAAAAACGGTCAGGAGGACTATTATCATCAACTGCAAAGGAATGCTGGCCTGAACCATTCCTTATAAAAGTATCAGAGGAACTATAGAACTGTAACTGTAGATCGCAAATACCCGTGTATAATGCTATGAACTAATAGCAATATTCTAAAATAAAAGTTATATAGAACCGGAGGATCACCGGCCAGTGGACCGCTAAAGAAATCCTCCGCTTCGCCTTTACTAAAGTGCTGTTAGAAATAGTCCATTTTACGAATTTTAACGCAATTCATATTATAATCTGCGAATGTGGCCATTTCATACTCCCAGGTGTACGTGTGTCCGTCATGTCCGTGACTGGCTGAGGTTAAATTTAGTGAGCGAGGCACCCAGTTACCCATCTATTGTCAATTATCCATGACTCCTAGGCTGGCGTGGTGGCTGTTTTTGTGTGAAGCGCGGAAGACGCGAGGTCGCAGCCTCACGCTGCGGTTCCGCGTTTCCCGCCGAATTATCCGTGAAATGTCGCCGAGCGGCGCGTGACAATATGGCCGGCGCGCGGGTGCTTGCAGTTTCACATAGTTGGCTCGTTGGGGCAACCGGGCAATCTCTCCGACACCGGAAGGTTAGCTAAGTACATAAATTATGAACAAAATTAAGGATTTCATTCGAGTTTCATTGCAACTACATCGATAAATTATAATTGGATCGTTTAATGAGTTTCCTATTTCGGAAAATTCAATCTAATTAGGATTGCAAATCAAATACCTAAGTTGCATTCAATTTTATTTAAATTACAGCGCTGCTCTAGTTCTTGCTTGTAACCAGTCACGCTGTCCAATGTTTCTAGAAACACAGTGCTAAGTGTCTGTAGATATTAATTTAGTCCTTTCCAAGTAGCCAGCCGTGGTCTAGATTAATTGCCGATTCCAATGAAATACGGGAGCTAAGAACAATCGTTGAATTTTTTTGAATGTTGAATGAGTTAGCAAACAAGGCCCCAGGTGTCCACTTGTCACCTGACAAACTGGCACGCGATGCGACGTGCTCCTGCTGACACACTTCTGTTAGCAAAGGATTGTAGAGCTCGGATACCGGCTTTATTATTCGTTGTTTGTGGTGTAGTCCAATAGTCACACTGGCATTGCGTTGCGCGTTATGCCCACTGTTCAAACGCAGCGAGGCATTTGATGTCGCCATGGCATGTACGAGCATATCAGCATACCTGCCAATACCTGGGTACCTACAGGTGTATCGCGATAGATAGCTTTGAGTATGAGTGCGAATATCTACGAGTAGGGAAAGACCAAAGTGGCATGTACAGAATGCGGGTAACTCGTGAGATGACTAATCGAAAAGTATGGAAGAAGAAAAAATGCTGCGCCGATTCCAAATAAATATTGCAATAAGGTTTCCCGTCGGGTTGTTCGAAAGAGATACCGCGGCCTCGGCACAAGAGCTAAGAAGGAACATGGGTGGTTTTTAGTCAGTAAATGCTGTTGGAGACACGATGGGTCGCCATTTGCGCAAAACATTGTGAGTCATCTACAAGCTGGCCGGTATGCGGGCTGGCTTGTTGGATATGATATTAGACATACGTACCTATATAAATGTTGAACGGCTGGTGGTTGACGCACGCTCCCCCGCTGCTACGACCATTGTCCTGACATTACTCCGTATTACATTATTTATATTGAAGCGCATTATTTGTCGTAAAACAGAAGTATGCGATTACATAAACTGTTAGTAAACGTTGGCGCCGTATCACGTGCTCTCTTGTTCCAGTTGATATGGTGAGAACTGCTGGCCTAGTACACCATAAATAGGTATTTATTTATTCGAATTAATTATGTATGTTCGGGACATGAACGAACAAAGTTTGCCGACCGGCACAAATTAATTGAAACTCGAATAGGTAGGGTAAACCACCCTAATATCGGCCCCTTTAACCTTTTTCAGTTTTAAACTACTCATAATATCTCAATATGATAAATAAAGTGTTTGCATAGTTTTTTTCCTATTGTGAAATTTAATTGGTTTCTTATTCTTACGTCATCATCAGCCTATAATTGTTCCCACTGCAGGGACTCAGGCCTCCTCTCTAGGAGAGGGATGGGCTATAATCCACCACGCGGGCCCAGTGCGGATTGGTAGATGTCGCATATCTTCGAATTTTTGGTTCTAAGACATGCCGGTTTCCTCACGATGTTTTCCTTCACCGTTTTGAGAGCAGTGGTGATGAAATAAATTACACAAAGTAATGCGCCTGCCTGGGTTCGAACCCACGACCAACTGTTCGTAAGTCGGGGCCGCCACCACTGGGCCACCACTGCTCTACTGGGCCACCACTGCTCTTACGTAAAACTTTGAAAATAACCTAGTTGTTTAATTATTATGATTTATTTTATCAATACATTCCGACTTTCCCCAATACCGGCCCCTTTTGCCTAAAGCCGACCAGATTTTTCCCTTATATCGGCATATCCAAAATGTATGGTTAAACACTAACCAGTGAGCAGCAGTGGGTGGATAAAACGGCTTAGGTATTTGAAAAAAAAAATTTATATCTATATTGTTCAGTCTTCAAAATTATTATTGATTAGGTATAAAATAAAATCAGCGTCACAATATACTTACATAACATAATTAAGAACACATAATAGGTGATAATAGAAGGAGTATCTTAAAATGTGCAATGTAGTCATACTGTAGTTAGTAGTCAACAAAATAACAAAGTAAGTTAAAATAAATAAAAAAACAGCTTTAATTTAGGACTATCACACTAAATGAATAAGGCAGTGATGGCAGGTAAAATCTTCTTTTGCAACATCTATATAATTTCTGCCATGCTGCGTTGTGCACCCCAAATGAAACCGTTTAGGACAAATTAATATTCAATTCGTTTCTTCCTTTCTTCTCGCTCATGTTTTATTTTTTATTCTTTTTCGTCATCTTTTTCTCGAGTAAACTGTTTCCATTTTTTCGAAGATATGGCTAATGGCATTAATTCCCCCTTAGACTTTCTTTTATTGCAAAAATTAAGAGATTTTGGGGATTAACAAATTCTTTGAAAAATGTCCCTCTGCCGGCCGGTTTTAGGATTCGTTGTTAAAAAATGATTGCCTTATATCGGCCGGGGCGGCCGATATTTGGATTTGTACTAATAAACAGAAACCTAACTCCGGCCTCATAAAATTACCACAAAGCATGATATTTTTATTAAAATAGATATGTAAGGCGATTCTTTATTTAATTATGTATCGAAAACAAGCAATGCTCATTACTTTTAATAAATATAATACGCTAAAATCGCTTATCATCCCAAAATGTCGTCCACAGTAGGTCCAGGATCAAAAGGCACAGGATAAGCACACGCTCATATGCCTCCGCGTTCTAAGACCGACTGTATATTCTATAGCACACAGAGCGCTGCCATGTTGATAGTGTCTATTGTGTATGACCTAAGGTCTATTTTGGTGCAATATTATCCTAACATTATGTGAAGTTTTTTAATTCACGCCACGATTTCTTCGTCACGGCCGATATTAGGACGGGGCCGGAATTAGGGCAGTTTACCTATATGATAATTGTAATATTATAGTCGATTATGAGTAGTAGTTGCTTCGGGTAGACGTAGTTTATTCAATAAGTACTGTCGGATGCGTTGTGCCGATCCGAACATGTGTGTTACAGTGCGATCAAATTATCTTGGCAGCTCTGAACATAGGCTTTGCGAAATTTTACGCATGTAAACTTGGGAATAAAACTGTTATTGCCAGATAAACCAATACTTAAACGATCAGAAAATATCTAATTTAAACAGTGAGAAATACAAATAAAATAAATATCATAACACTTTTAAGAAACGTAACGTGGTCGCTCACAATGGGCCTCATCAGAAAGCTCAAAGTCACCCAAAGGGCAATGGAGAGGGCTATGCTCGGAGTTTCCTTGCGTGATCGAATCAGAAATGAGGACATCCGCATGAGAACCAAGGTTACCGACGTAGCCCGAAGAATCGCCAGACTTAAGTGGCAATGGGCAGGGCACATTGCTCGCAGAACGGATGGCCGATGGGGCCGAAAAGTTCTGGAATGGCGATCGCGAACCGGAAGACGTTGCGTTGGAAGGCCTCCCACTAGGTGGACCGATGACCTGGTCAAGGTTGCAGGAACCCGCTGGATGAGAGACGCACGGGACCGGTCAATGTGGCGACGCCTGGGGGAGGCCTATGTCCAGCAGTGGACGTCTTTTGGCTGAAATGATGATGATGATGAACACTTTTATACATTCGTTGTAACAAAATGACCTGCACGAAGTTCGGAGCTGCCAAGATAATTTGATCGCACTGTACACCCCTAAATGGATTTAAAGGTTTGTCACGTACTGTAATATGTACGTGACCTATCATTTACACCTGCCACTGTCTGCTTGACTCAGGCTGAAATATGTGTCATAGATTTAATTAGCGGCGTATTCCTCGCACTATCAAGCCTCACAGCTTACATCTAATTATTTATAGCACAATTATATCTAAATCTACATGTATATGTTACGGCTAAAGGTGGGTGTGAACATAAACTTAAGATTAGCCAGCTAAACTTAGGTTTATCTTCGAGAAGCAGCTAAAGTTCGATATCATGTTAGTTTGTGTCGTGATATTCCATCTTTAGCCGGCTAATGTGCACATTAACCGAAACGAAACGGCTAAAAATGTATTCGATGGACGCGCCGCACGCGGCAATGGTTTTGTTTGTTTTTGCGTATTTTTGCTCCTGATAAGAACAAATTTAATGATTCCTTATTATTTTATTTGAATGATTAGGTGGATATTGTTTTAAGTAATTAATATTTTGTAATTGTAATTTTGAATACCTACCTACAATAGATGTGTTACCGGCCAAACCCGATTTCAGGCTAGACTAGTTTTTACTTTACGCGATAGTGTAGGCCTGCTGACGGAAACGCTAACCCTAGACGGTCGACGTCAGGGGCACCCCGAGCACCGAGGTTCGGTTGGTTAGGTCCCTTTAAACCCTGCAGACAGGAGCCCGTGCAGCGGGGCTCCGTCGACCTGCTGACGGAAACGAAGAACTAGCTTAGCCTAGGCAAAACTAATTTGTCCTGAAATTGGGTTGACCGGTAACAGATACATAAAAGTATGTGTAATGAGGGTGATTATTTTTTAATAAAAGTTTTCGTGTCAAAATAGTACCTAAACATTATTACATTGTTTCCTTTTTCATTTCCTTCTACATTTCTAGCCTACGGCCTGCAGTTACACTTAAGTTTAGCCGGCTAGAGATGGAAGAAACTAACATTAACACCTACTCGAAGTTAGACCTAAGTTTAGCCGGCTAATCTTAAGTTTATGTTCTCACCCACCTTTAGCCGTAACATATATGAACATGTAATCTATCTTCTATCTATATATAAATAAAGAGAGAAGTCCTGACTGACTGACTGACTGACTGACTGACTGACTCATCAACGCCCAGCCCAAACCCTTGGACCTAGAAAGCTGAAATTTTGCACAGAGGTTCCCTTTATAATGTAGACAAGGAATAAGGAAGGATTTTTCGAAATTCAACCCCTAAGGGAGTTAAATAGGGGATGAAAGTTTGTATGGAAAATTGACATTTTCACGCGGGCGAAGCCGCTGGCAAAAGCTAGTCTATCTATATAAATAAAAAGAGAAGTCCTGACTGACTGACTGACTGACTGACTCATCAACGCCCAGCCCAAACCCTTGGACCTAGAAAGCTGAAATTTTGCACAGAGGTTCTCTTTATAACATAGACCAGGAATAAGGAAGAATTTTTCGAAATTCAACCCCTAAAGGATTTAAATAGGGGATGAAAGTTTGTTTGGAAAATCGACATTTTCACGCGGGCGAAGCCGCTGGCAAAAGCTAGTATATTTATATTTGAGTAATAACTGAAGTATTACTACGTGGTAACTGTTTGTGATTACACGAGAACAAAGTGTTTGGAGTGGAGTTACATTATTATATCCTTAACTCGTTTTAACACCTACGGTATATTGTACTTACATCATCATCATCATCATCATCCTTTCAGCCGAAAGACGTCCACTGCTGGACATAAGCCTCTCCTAAGCGTCACCACATTGTCCGGTCCCGTGCGTACATTTTTAAATAATATAAGAAGCAGTATCAGGAACGAGCTGCCAGTGGTCAGGGCTCTTGAGAGAAGAACCTCTAAACAACAAGCGCCGTGTCCAGAACTTTCTGATTCAAGCCGTTGATCCAGCTGCCAAAAGGGACCTCCGCAGATGCTGGTCGAGCTAATTGGCCGACACGACTATCAGCACACTGCCTGCTGTATTCACGACCCACATGTCGACCACCTCGCGAGCCAGATCTGCATCTAAGCAATACTACCTATTACATTTATTAGGTTCCGTAGTCAACAAGGAACTCTTATAGTTATGCCATGTCCGTCAGTCCTAGGGTTTGGGTCCCGGGACGCCTCGTGTCTCGAGTCCCGGGACTTTTGGGTCGAGACTCGAGACGAGACAAGATTGTCGATATAGTTAATACATATTACTAAAACTGGACTAATTGGTTTTGTGGAAGAACTGTATTTTAGGCTTATCGATAATATCCGTAGTATCCGGACAATAATGGGCAATTATTTGGGGAATTATACTACATAATAGTAAAGTTGTTAAAATTAGTATGATTTAAGTTCGTTTTATAACTATGTTTATGGTGTAACTGCTTAAAAGTGAATCGTGTGTGATTAAAGAAAATAAACGAAGCAATTATTAAAACTGAAATTAACGTTGAAGTAATTAAGAGTTAATTTTCTGTTTAATTGGTGATTTTTAGGTTTTCCTTATAGTTTCGCTATGTCCGTCGGTCTGTTCGCACTATTACTCAAAGATTCTTTATACTGGAAAGCTGTAATTTTTAGGTTTTCCTTATAGTTTCGCTATGTTCGTCTGTCTGTTCGCACTATTACTCAAAGATTCTTTGTACTGGAAAGCTGTAATTTGGCGTGAATATACAAATATGTTAAATCGACAAACTGGTAAATAAAATTTTAATAGTTATTTGTTATACAAGAGTGCAAAGTTGCTTTTTAACCGCGTGCTCAATTTTGATGACCGAGGAAGCGAAGGATTCTAAAATTGAATCACGAGCGGAGCGAGTGATTCAAAATTAGAATCCTGAGCGTTAGCGAGGGAATCAAAAGAGCACGAGGTGAAAAATCTTTGCACTCGAGTGCAACACGTAACTTTTCATCCCACCTCAGCGAGGAAATGACTAAATGCAAATAAAAACAAAAATAATGTTGGCGTCAAATAAACTTCTGCGTCGCTAGAATCACTCATTTTAGGTTTATCACTTGTTCCTAACGTTTTAACAATATGACCTGAAAAGAAAATGGCGCACGCAAAGCAAATTAAAAAAAAAGTACACCAAGAAAGTTCCGAGTCTGAGTTTTTAACAAATTAAAAAAAAGAGGTTGTATGATAAATTCGGCACCATAGAGAATAATCGAATGAATGAATGATCGGTGATAAGTGTGAATGTTCGGTATGATGTTTTGAATAGGGTATTTCACCAAAAAAATGTAATTAGTCCGTCTGTTAGATTATCGAAAAATATTAGATACGTGTTTTTGGTTTTATCAAATTAATAAAAATTTACGAAAATAAAACGTGTCAAAGATCATGAGTGGGGGTTTTTGACGTCACTTTGTGGGTAAAAAAGTACTAACCTTGTGACGTCACATGGCTTGACACGGCTTTTCGAAGCACTATATCTTCTTCATCTTTTGTTTACGAGAAATAAGAAAAAATACGTGTCCTTTATTTTTTGAAAATCTATCTGACGGACTAATTAGATTTTTTTGGTGAAATACCCTATTCACAGACTTAGCTTGCACACGATGTTCTAAATTCAAATTACTTTATCACTCTAGAGGATAAAAACGGCTTTTGCACTCAGATATCGAAGAGCAAAAAGACTCTTTCCGAGATGGGGGGATGAAAAAGATATTTTTTTTGGGTATCTCCAGTACACAGTAAAGTAGGGATGATCTTTTTCCCCCGCAAAGCCCATTGTGTGGTATGTCGTTGGATAGGTCTTTAAAAAAACCTTGCAAATTTACTAAAGCACTTTTTCGATTGGGGGTTTTTTTTGTGAAATATTAACCTTTAAACTGCAAATTTTTAAATAAAAATAATCCTTTTTTTTTTAATACGTTTCAACAGAATAACTGAATTAAAATTCTTCAAAGAGGCATACCACACATAACAAATAAAAAAAATCTAATAGTCTCGAAGTCCCGGGAAGTCCCGGGACTTTGACTGTAGGCTGTCTCGTGTCCCGGGACTTTGAAATTGTCGGGAATTCCCAAACCCTAGTCAGTCCGCACAATAGGGTATTTCATCAAAAAATCTAATTAGTCCGTCTGTTAGATTATCGAAAAATATTGGATACGTGTTTTTTGTTATATCAAATTAATAAAAATTGACGAAAATAAAACAAAGATCATGAGTGGGGGCTTTTGGCGTCACTTAGTGGGTAAAAAAGTACTAACCTTGTGACGTCAAACGACTTGACACGACTTTTCGAAGCACTGTATCTTCATTTTTTGTTTACGTGAAAAAAGAAAAAAATACGTGTCCATTATTACCCGACTGCGGCGAAGCCCAAAAGGAGGGTTATGTGTTTGACGTGTATGTATGTATGTATGTCCGTTTCTTTGTTCCCTCATAACTCCTAAACGGATGAAGGGATTTGAATGAAATATACGTCATTAGATTTGTCTTGATGGCGCGAGTGTTATAGGCTACATTAAAATTAAAAAACAAAAAAAATGCGGATTTTGGGGGCAAAATCGCGGAGATCAAAAAAATTTTTTTTTTCAATACCATCGAGTAGGGTATCAAAATAAAGGGTTTTAAAAGGAGATTACAAAAATATATAACACTTATATGTTTAAAAGAAATTCAAAGAGACAAATCCTATAAACAAGCACAAAAGGAAGAATTTTACTCGATCAACGG
This sequence comes from Diarsia dahlii, assembly GCA_949775195.1. Taxonomy (NCBI): domain Eukaryota; kingdom Metazoa; phylum Arthropoda; class Insecta; order Lepidoptera; family Noctuidae; genus Diarsia; species Diarsia dahlii. Next base: position 531,295 of record OX459201.1, read on the forward strand.
AAGAACAAACACAAACAAAAGAACTAAAAAGTTGGAAATAAAAAAAGTAGTTAAAAAACTAAAAAACCCGACTGAAAAACCTTAAAAGCTAAAAACAAGCACATTTTACATTAAACAAAACTTGGAAGCAGGCGGGGTTCATTAGAATATTAAATGAAAAATAATTATAGAATTCAGCTTGTGTGTGGCCGACATTGTAGACAGAGGCATTCGCTCTTGAGCGGTTGAACTGTAAACATATCTTCTAAGCCAATGTAACTGTGCTATTTATAAGTATATTTGTGATTATGTTGAAAGGATTAAAATAATTTACTCTTAAACTTGAGGTGTTTTTATTTCTTGACACTAGTATGAACTAGAAAGCTGTTATTTGATATGACTGTACAAATGAGTTACGTCGACAAAAAAACGTAAAATAAAGTTAAGAAAATTATTTTTTTGGTTTTAAAACTGCAATTAATGTAAGTTTGTTTTATTTTTACAATAAAAATCATCATTCGGTGGCAGGTAGGCAGGGTGGTTAATCAATTTAGTAAGTTCACATAATTATTTCTATGGGCAACTACAGAACCCTACTTTCTGCGTGGTTCGGCATGCACTTGACCGGTTTTTAGGGTTCCGTAGCCAACATGGAACCCGTATTAAAATAATGAATGCGTACAACGGCTAAAAAAATATTTATTAGACTTATAGCCAGACTGGTAGATGGTTTTCAAGAACGAATCTTTTTGAAAAAAAATTGGTGGATACCTACCAGTGTACACTGTAGTGTAGGAGAAGCCAGAGCAAAAGGGAAATAAAAGCTTTTATTTAACCAGATTTAAGCATGATTTATTTACTAGGTTCAGAACATCAAAATAAGCACAGTATAAAAGCTACAGCATAACATTTACCAGTTTATTATAAAAGTTCACTGTACTTAGACAGGTATTTTAGAGCTCCTTACACTTTCAAAGTTCAGAAAAGAATGTCCCGCTAAAATGGCGCCTTGGACCTTTTAAAACCTCTGTAGTAGACTGCAATAGTCAACTGGCGATCCAATACCCGTTGGGGCCATTTTAGCATTTCAACTCAATCAAATAACTTATTTACAAAACAATTCTCTAATTTATAAAAAAATACTGTAAATATCTTAAAACTATTTATAAATGTATTTAAATAGCTAACAGTAGGTACATGCTATGTCGGTAGCAGTAACAATAAAGTACGAACCATCTTTGTATTATAAATATTTATTTCATGTACTTACAGTAAGCCAACACGTACAGACCTACATTTAGCTAAATTAAGGAACCTAACCTAAAATATTTTTTTTCTTTTAAGTCAATTACATAAATTAGGTGTACAGTACATCTACTACAAATAAAATAGTACACTACAAATAATTATTTGTTTTAACAAATTAAAATATTTAAATTTTCAATAAATTTAATATTATTATAATTAAGTTGCTCTCAAAACGGTGAAGGAAAACATCGTGAGGAAACCGGCATGTCTTAGATCCAAAAAATTCGAAGACATGTGACATCTGCCAATCCGCGCTGCCGGCGTGGTGGATTATAGCCCATCCCTCTCCTAGAGAGGAGGCCTGAGTCCCTGCAGTGGGAACATTATAGGCTGATGATGATGATGATAATTAAGTAGGTATAATAAACAGCTCGTTAGCTAATTATCCAAAATGATTACAATAGGGTAGTTAACAAAACAAACCTAATTAGTCCGTCAGATAGATTTCCAAAAGTTATTGGACAAACAATAAATGAAGACGATACAGTGCTTCAAAAAGTCGCGCGACATCACAGTTTGGTACATTTTTACTCGAAAGCGACGTCACCAGCCCCCACTCACGGTCTTTGATAGGTACGTTTTATTTTCATCAATTGTTATAAATTTAACTAAACAGAATATTTTTTTTTGTCAGTCAACTACCCTATTACCTAGGTATGTAGTTATTTCGGAAAATGGGTGAATTTGTGGGTTAGTACACTTTGTACCTACATTTTGCCAGAACAACACCTACAATCACAGAGTACATTTAATATGCCTACAATTATTAAACATAAAAGTTACTAGAGTTATACATTATCCTAAGTGCTCGTTTACGGAGACGCGGGGCGTCGCGCGGCGCGTGCAGAAGGCTCGTCTCGTGTTTTTTACTGAGTGACGGGTCCACCGAAACAAATGCTGCATTTTAAACTAACGAGCGAAAAATCGCTTCTTGTGAAATCGACGTTTGAAATCGTGAACTTTTTCATACATCGCCATGTGTTTGAAATAAAAACGCAGCACGCGCCGCGCGACGCCCCGCCTGTACGTAAACATGCACTAACTAAGGGCTCGTTTACGGAGACGCGGGGCGTCGCGCGGCGCGTGCAGATGGCTCGTCTCGTGATTTTGTATTAATTTACCTAGAGACGGGTTCACCGCAACGCAAAAAACGCTGCATTTTAAATTAACGAGCGAAAAGTCGCGGTCTGGGCATCCCTGCCCTGCACTAAGACAAAAAAAAAAAAGTTATTTGGTTACAGTGCGATCAAATTATCTTGGCAGCTCCGAACTTCTTCTTATGATATTTATTTTATTTGTATTTCTCACTGTTTAAATTAGATATTTTCTGATCGTTTAAGTATTGGTTTATCTGGCAATAACAGTTTTATTCCCAAGTTTATATGCGTAAAATTTCGCAAAGCCTATGTTCAGAGCTGCCAAGATAATTTGATCGCACTGTACTTATAATGAAAGTTTAAAATAAAAAGGAAAACATAATTATATTTTTTAAAGATTGCAGTAATCCTACTCGCTCGCTAGGTATATACTATAACTAAAACTTACTATACTTAGGTAATATCGCTAACTATATAATAGCGCTGTAAAACTGTACATGACGATATAGTGAAATGTAAAAAAACCGCGACAGCATAATTTGTATATCTATATTTATAAGCCGTTATTGCCTAAATAGTGAACCATAAATTTATACAATACAAGATCATACTTTATTTTCGATGAAACATTTTTTTTTTCTAAATTAATACTTTTGTCGACTCTGAGTTTAAAGTAATTTTAAAGAGTTTCATCATCATCAACAGCCTATTAATGTTCCCACTGCTGGGACACAGGCCTCCTCTCTTTGAGAGGGAATGGGCTATAATCTACCACGCGGGCCCAGTGCGGATTGGTAGATGTCACATGTCTTCGAATTTTTTGGTTCTTAAACATGCCGGTTTCCTCACAATGTTTTCCTTCACCGTTTTGAGAGCAGCGGTGATGCTATAAATTACACAAAGTAATGTGCCTGCCTGGGTTCGAACCCACGACCTACTGTTCGTAAGTCGGGCCACCGCTGCAAGAGTTTAAAAAACCAAAATTAAAAATTTTGAAAAAACCCACGACGGTTGAAAATTAATTGAAAAAAGGATAAAATAACATAAAACACCCGCCTTAAAAAAACCCAAGAATGTCCGTCGGGGGCTGCCATTAAATGAACTAGTTTTGCAATGTTCAGCTCCCGACGGACATTCTTGGGTTATTTTAAGGCGGGTGTTTTATGTTATTTTATCCTTTTTACCCGACTTCGGCGAAGCCCAAAAGGAGGGTTATGTGTTTGAAGTGTATTTTCAATTAATTTTCAACCGTCGTGGGTTTTTTCAAAAAAAAATATTTTGCTTTTTATTTTAAACTTTTTACTTTTATATCTAAGAACATGCATTAATCAAACCTAAACCCATAACTGAAAACTGAATCAAAATCCGACTTGTAGTTTTGGAGAAAAATGTATTTGCACAAACACACAAACAAACAAACAAACAAACAACCTCTCACCCCAAACGCATATACCGTCTCCGTTCCGTCGTGGGTAAAAATAACGAAGATGATAAAAAACAAAACACAATTAAGAGGAAATCCTACACACAGGGTATCCTAGTGCGGGATTCAGTGTCATTCTTTTTATTGTAAAACTTTTTTATGAACCAATAAACATTATTATTATTATTATTAAATGCGGGCGGAGAGACTTTTGAAAATTAGGTATTTGAAGAAACTATCTCCGTCCTCCCCATTTTTTTTTTTGGTGCCTGGAAAATCATCAAATAACTACCCCCGCTCTTTGGCAGCGCGGAAGGGAGTGTCAGACTTCTACTGACTAACAACCAATCCATGTTCCTTCTTCGCCCTTGTGCCGAGGCCGCGTTATGCCTTTCGATAATCCGCCTCCTTGCGAATTCGTGCGATAAAGTACAACTGCAGATCCGACTCAATAGCTTAAGTAAAAAGTCATATTCCTTAGGTTTGGCTCTCGCCTATTTCCTTCTCCAATCATCATCATCATCATTTCAGCCAAAAGACGTCCACTGCTGGACATAGGCCTCCCCCAGGCGTCGCCACATTGACCGGTCCCGTGCGTCTCTCATCCAGCGGGTTCCTGCAACCTTGACCAGGTCATCGGTCCACCTAGTGGGAGGCCTTCCAACGCAACGTCTTCCGGTTCGCGGTCGCCATTCCAGAACTTTTCGGCCCCATCGGCCATCCGTTCTGCGAGCAATGTGCCCTGCCCATTGCCACTTAACTCTGGCGATTCTTCGGGCTACGTCGGTAACCTTGGTTTCTCCAATATTGTACCAATTTATAAGATACTAGCTGATGCCCGCGGCTTCGCCCGCGTGGATACTGTAAAAACAATCCTTGATGCAGATTATATATCATTCTGGACTGGCCTGTTGGTCTAGTGGTTAGTGACCCTAACTGCTATGCCGGAGGTCGTGGGTTCGATTCCCACCCAGGACAAATGTTTGTGTGATGAGCACGATCATTTGTTCTGTGTCTGGGTGTAATTTATCTATAATATGTATGTATTTAGAAATATATAAGTATGTTTATCAGTTGTCTAGTACCCATAACACAAGCTCTGCTTAGCTTGGGACTAGATGGCGTTGTGTGATAGTTGTGGAATATTATATTCTAAAATTTCAGCTCGATCGGTGCAGAACTTTTTGAGTTTTTGAAGCGTACACAAACCAACATAACATTTTTATATATATAGATAGATTTTAGACAATAAATAAGGATGTATTCTGTGCCCCTATGTTTTTTATTTTTAACCGACTTCAAAAAAAGGAGGAGGTTGTTACGTGCCCTGCCTACACCAATTCGGCTGAATAGCGACATGGTAGCTATTTACGTAAAACGGATGTTTCCACACATAATTGCAACAGGCGGACTCTGCTGACTCGACGCCTCGTGTAGCCCTCGCGCATCGGCCACCTACTTCCAATCTGCTGACACCGCATCCGCGACTTGCAATCGTTTTAGACTCATATTTTTAAAAGAATATTTTAGGCACTTCGGAACTAGCATCGTCCAAGTCTAGTTCTAAGATTTAACATAAGTAAAATACTGTAATTTTAAATTTCATTAAACACTCTTTTAATTAATTTCGGTTTTATTTAAGTCCTCCGGCTGTCACCTTCATAATTGGCGCAGTCGGTAGGATATTCAAGGCAGTGCGCGGCGCGGTATAGATTTCCAAAAATCGTTAATCTGCTGACTCCGATAGTCGCTGTCGGTATTCCCAAGTACCTTGTCGAATATCCGAACTTAAGAAGACGCAGCTGAGGACGTATCCAGCCATCGATACAACGAGAAAACCATGTATATGTAAGTCCTTGAAACTTTCTTTAAGTGTTGCTTCCTTGTCCTTCCCTATACCCAAATATTATAATACTAAATCAAAATTTTTCACCCAAGGGAAACCAGGAATAAATCTGTCTCCTCCAGACAGATAAGTAGGAGCAAAGAAGTAGACTCAAATAGATTTACGGAATCCGATAATTTAGGCCTAGAATTATTATTTGAAAGTATCAGTATGTCACTGAACCCCGATACTATCTACAACGCTTTACGTGCAGTACCAAATTTTGATGGTAATCCGAATGTTCTAACACGATTTATTAAAATATGTGACCAGCTCGTAATACAGTATGTTAAGAGATGAGACCGCTCTTTATAATGACATGTCTTTACTGACACAAGGAAGTACCACCCCGCAGGAGTATTACGACAAATGCCAGACCCTTTTTAGCACCATAATGACTTATGTCACATTGCACGAAAATGTAGCAACGACCATCGAAGCAAAACGCGATCTTTATAAAAAGCTTACTCTACAATCTTACGTGAGAGGTCTTAAGGAACCTCTAGGGTCCCGTATCCGGTGTATGAGACCCGAAACTATTGAAAAGGCTCTGGAATTTGTACAACAGGAAATGAATGTCATTTACCTACAGCAACGCAATGAGAGTATCCCCGAGCGACGTAACCCGACACAGCAAACGCAGTCAACCCATAAAATGCCACCCGCAGTCCCTATGACCACACCGAAAGTTTTTAGCTTTCCTAGCCCAGGCCCCAGTTGGCATAAGCCTATGCCTATGCCACCGCAGCAGCAGCAGTGGAGGCCACCTTTCCAGCTAAATCAGGTACCTCAACGGGCCCCTAACATGTTTAGCCGTACCCAACAGATGTTTCGTGCACCCCCGCCGAATTACAACCCCCAAAATGACGCATTTAAATTTCCAAATAGGAACCCCCAAACGCAGAATACCGGTCCGAAGCCGATGAGCGGTGTTAGTCATTTTGTACCAAGACCACTACCAGTAAATGATTGGCGTAGGTTAGGAAACCCCCCACCTAGTAACTACTTCAAGACGCGAGAAATGAACTTTAACGAAATGACTGATTACTATGACGCTTACAATTATCCTAACAATTACTACGAATTACCTGACTATTACTATGTCTGTGAGCCCTATGACTATTCCGACTTTTATGACAATCAGCAGACCAACCACGAAAATCAATTAAATGTACCGGATCAATTTAATAACGTAAAATGCTTAGAAGCACAGCCGTCCGCTACTTCTAAAGCAGATCAGGATTTTCGCATAGAGAAGGAGCGAAAAGGATCAAAATAGAATTAAATGTCCAATCTAAAAGGGAATTACGTTACATACAGATATCAGACCCACCACTTAAACTATTAGTAGATACCGGAGCTAATCAGTCTTTTATTAGCCCCGAGGCAGTCGAACAATACTTTTCACATATCCCTTTGAACTTTGATCCCTTCGAAGTAACGAACGCTCGTGTCACTAGTACGCACGAACATTCTATTACGATTCCAAACTTTGCTGAATTCAATAATCCCGCGAATGTAAAATTTTTTGTTTATAGATTTCATAACTACTTTGATGGTCTATTAGGATTAGATTTACTTGACGGAGCCCAGATTGATCTAAAAAATAATTATCTAATTACAGAATTTACAACCATTCCCATACGTTTTTATCAATGTAAGAGATCTAATAGTCAAGAAACTATTCCCGCTAACTCGTCAAAACTAGTGAATATTCCTATCTATCGACCAGATGGCGACGTTTCGATAGGTCAGCAAATTTATTGTAATTGCATTATTCACGAGTGTATTACTCGCGTTACTGATTGTACTGGAATTGTAGAAATTGAAAACCCGACGGAAAATGACCTGACTATTGTACTTGACCTACCTTTACAAGCCGAGATATTTAATACTGAGTGCATTAGCACCGAACAAGACCCTATGCGCGTTAAAGAGGTTTTATCTCGATTGCGTACAAACCATTTAAATATTGAAGAAAAAACTAACTTAGAGACATTGTGTGCCCGTTTTGCTGACGTATTCTATGTTGAGGGAGAGCCTTTAACTTTTACAAATAAAATCAAACACCATATTAGAACGACTGACGAACTTCCCGTGTACACTAAAAGCTACCGCTACCCTTTTGTGCATCGACAAGAAGTTAGAGACCAGATAACCAAGATGCTGGACCAAGGTATTATACGACCTTCTGAATCAGCCTGGAGCTCACCTATTTGGGTAGTTCCTAAGAAAACCGATGCATCAGGCAAACAAAAGTGGCGCATTGTAGTAGACTTTCGCAAACTGAATGACAAGACTATAGACGACAAATACCCGATTCCTAACATCAATGACATACTTGACAAGCTTGGTAAATGCCAGTACTTTAGCACGCTGGACCTTGCATCAGGCTTTTATCAATGTGAGATGCATCCAGACGACATTCCCAAGACAGCGTTCAATGTAGAGCATGGACACTTCGAGTTCTTGCGTATGCCTATGGGTTTGAAAAACTCTCCATCTACTTTTCAAAGAGTAATGGACAATGTGCTCAGGGGCTTGCAAAATGAGATCTGTCTAGTATATCTTGATGACGTGATCGTATTCAGTACATCTTTGCAAGAGCATATGGTTAACCTAGAGAAAGTGTTCAAACGATTACAAGAATCCAACTTCAAAATCCAGATGGATAAATCCGAGTTTTTGAAATTAGAAACCGCGTTTTTAGGACATATAATTAGTGGCGAAGGTGTTAAACCCAATCCAGATAAAATAGCAGCGATAAGAAATTACCCTTTACCAAAGACGTCTAAGGAAATAAAACAATTCCTAGGACTACTAGGTTATTACAGGAAATTTATCCCTGACTTTGCTCGCATCACTAAGCCTATGACAAAATGCCTCAAAAAGTCTAGTAAAATTACTTTCGACTCTGAATACATTGCCTGTTTTAACAAATGTAAGAGCTTACTGACAAACGACCCTATTTTACAGTATCCCGACTTTACTAAAGAGTTTATATTAACGACCGACGCTTCAAACGTAGCAATAGGCGCCGTACTCTCGCAAGGTACCATTGGCTCAGATAAACCTATCTGTTACGCCTCGCGAACTTTAAATGACAGTGAAACCAATTACAGCACTATAGAAAAAGAGCTTTTAGCCATAGTTTGGGCTACAAGATATTTCAGACCTTACCTATTCGGTCGTAAATTCAAAATATTCACCGACCATAAGCCGTTACAGTGGATAATGAACCTGAAGGAACCCAACCAAAGATTGACTAGGTGGAGACTTAAACTAAGTGAATACGATTACACTATAGTCTATAAAAAGGGAAAGTATAACACTAATGCGGACGCATTATCCAGAGTAGAAATTAATAACGAGGAGACAGACTCAATGTTAGCTAATCCTTCAGAACGACCACTTTCTCGAACAGGTTCTACGACAGCCACCGCCCACACTAGCACTGAAAACCCTATCTTAGAAGTTCCTATCACCGACGAACCTTTAAATAAATTCCACCGACAAATATGTATAACTATAGTCAGCAACGCCCCCTACATTAAACGAACGACAGCCACCAAACCTTTTGACACACATACTCGCACACATATTCAGGTCTCAGAATCTAACTTAGAACAGGACGTAGTAAAAGCAATAAAAGAATATGTCACACCTAAAGTTAAAACTGCTTTAAAGATAACTCCGCCCTTAGGTATGTATTCAATCATACCTATTATCCAAAATAATTTTAAAAGCTCATCTATGAACCTAGTGCTAACAAAAACTGAACTAGAAGATGTAAAAGAATATTTAAGGCAGCAACAGATCATAAAAAACTATCATGAAGGCAAAACCAATCACAGAGGGATAAACGAATGTTATCTTGCTCTTTCCCGAAAATATTATTGGCCTAAGATGAAGGATGAGATAGCTAAATACATAAATGAATGCATAATTTGCGGGCAATCCAAGTATGATAGAAACCCAATTAGACCTCAACTTAATTTGGTGCCTCCGGCTACCAAACCTTTCGAACTAGTACATATGGACCTCTTTACAGCCCAAAATGAAAAATATCTCACAGTCGTAGACGTTTTCTCAAAATACGGACAAGCATACTATTTAAGAGATGGCACAGCAATTAGTATTCTTCAGGCAGTTTTAAAATATTGTACACATCACGGACTTCCACTTACTATCGTAACCGATAACGGCACCGAATTTACAAATCAATTATTTTCTGAATTCACTGGAATGCATAAAATTAGCCACCATAGAACACTAGCTCACTCCCCTAATGATAACGGAATTGTTGAACGATTTCACTCTACATTACTAGAACATTTACGAATCCTACAACTACGTCAGAAAGATGAACCTGTGGTCAACCTCATGCCATACGCTATATTAGCTTATAATAGTACAATTCATAGTTTCACAAAGTGCAGACCACATGACATAATTAGAGGACATTTAGACCCAAGAGACCCACTTGACATTAACATGACCGAACATCTCATGCAACAGTACATCCTAAATCACCGAGACCAGATGAAAACTGTATATGACCTTATCAACGACTTTACACTTACTGACCGAATGAATATCATACAAAATAGGAATAAGGACAGAGAGCCCGAAATAGAATACCAACCAGAACAGCAAGTTTTCATTAGCAACCCCTTAGCTAGTCGACAAAAGCTAGCCCCGCGTTTTACTCATGACGCCGTGCTGGCTGACCTTCCGATTCACATATACACATCAAAGAAGAAAGGTCCCGTAGCAAAGTCCCGACTCAAGCGTATCCCTAAGACCTCAAAATTATTACAGAATACTGCTGTAACTTAGATCAATCGGATGCCCAATCCTACAATAATGCCATTAAACTTTTAGAAAATAGTGATGAAAAGATACTATCGGAGGTACCTACAGTGAAATACCATCAACAATTATAAGTAATCAAGAGAGAGAATCAATAGTACTTTAGGATTACTGTTAGACGAAAAACTTCTGCTAATATGATCTTATAAGATACGCAAAGTTTTATCAGTTAAACTATCATTAGCGATAATATAGATGATTTATTACTAGAGATAAATAAGATAGCCTAGACCTAGGTTTTATACGTGCATCAAGCACTCACCATTAGTACTTTAAGCATAGATACCTACTTTAGGTAGTATACGGTTCAGAACAATTGTTAGAGAGCGGCAGATCTAAGAGAATACTATACAGTTATAAAAAAACTGGATATTACTTTACAGGAAAATAATAGTTATCATACTTATAGTCCCAATAATCTCCCCTGATAAGTTTGAATTATATAGATTAGCAATAGTTCCCAATAAATTTATGTATACCTTTATTCCTACCTACCCTTTCATTGCAACCAACGGGAAAGGTTTCAAGCACATAGAGGCTGAATGCCCGAAGTTTGACCAGCTCCATCTCTGCGAAGAGGAAGTCAACCATCAACCGACGAGAGGACATCTAGACTGCATCCAAGGACTCATCCTCAATCAATCTCTACAGAAGTCATGCCTGCCCACTAAACTCACGCTGACCAAAGAAGCCATGGAGCAATTGGACGACAGACGCTATACACTCACCTTTCCACAACCAACCCGAACCGAACTACATTGCGAACGGCAAGAATTTATCTCTCTACACGGAAGTTATCTCGCCACCATTCCACAAAAATGCTTACTACGCACTGAGCAGGTTACTATCATCATCACGAATGACCAAATCAAAGGACAACCGCTGAAAATCACTGAAATACCCATGAACCTGAACATTGCCAACGAATCTATTCCACATCTTAAGTTAAATTCACTACACCTGAAAAGTCTATATGAAATCGAAGATAAAATCTTAATGCAACAACCAGTACAAATCGATCGCACTAACCTGGAAAAATCGATTTACCATACGACTATCCCACTATATGTCGTAATATTCGATGCAACTGTAGTGATCATTACCCTCACCATACGTCGGTATAATGTTTGCACAAAGCTCAGAAAGCCACATTCACCAGATGACAGCAATGAACATCATCAAAATCAAAATCAAAATCAAAATTCATTTATTCAAACTAGGCTGATAATCAGCACTTTTCGAAGGTCAAAATTTACTTTACCTACTTTACTACAGTGAAACTTGGCTAACTGGGACTTGGATAAGTGAGAAACCTCTATAACTGGAACTCATACTGGGGTCCCATGAGACAGATTTGAATATCTGAGACACATTTAACCAGGTTTCACTGTATTTACATTTTTATAAGACAGTCCCCCAAAACGCCCACCCATCGACACTTCCTAGTGTTTAGCTGGAAAGAAGAAGTGGCGGAACAAACTCCCCAGCACACATCTGTCATCAAGACAAAGATGCAGAATCACCCGAAATCAAGAAAACTGTACCAGCAACATTCTCGCTGAAATTGCTCAAATAGTTGCTGTTCTGAGAGGGGAGGTGTTACGTGCCCTGCCTACACCAATTCGGCTGAATAGCGACATGGTAGCTATTTACGTAAAACGGATGTTTCCACACATAATTGCAACAGGCGGACTCTGCTGACTCGACGCCTCGTGTAGCCCTCGCGCATCGGCCACCTACTTCCAATCTGCTGACACCGCATCCGCGACTTGCAATCGTTTTAGACTCATATTTTTAAAAGAATATTTTAGGCACTTCGGAACTAGCATCGTCCAAGTCTAGTTCTAAGATTTAACATAAGTAAAATACTGTAATTTTAAATTTCATTAAACACTCTTTTAATTAATTTCGGTTTTATTTAAGTCCTCCGGCTGTCACCTTCATAATTATTAGGTTATCAATTCGACTGTATTTTTTTTTTTTTTTTTTTTATTTTTTTTTTTTTTATGTTTGTTCGCTCATAACTTGCGACTGGGTGAACTGATTTTCATGATTCTTTTTTCATTTGAAAGCTGGTGCTTCCCGTGTGGTCCCATTGTCACCATTTCAATATCTGATGATGGGATCTTGTAGAAATCGGGGGAACTCTTCAATAAATAACAGCAGATTAACCGCGATTGTTGCTATAGCATATCTAAGCATTGTTTACGTCATCACACAACATAATATCACGCCTGTACTCCTATTTGGTGAAGATCTGATGAAGAACTTCGGAGATAGGCAACGGAACTCCTCAATTAATGATAGCAAATGGACTGGGATTGCTGAAATCTCATGACTGTCTATTGTTTACACCAGTTCATAACATAACATCACGCCGGTACGTTGTGAAGGGGTAAGCACATGTGAACCACTAAAAAGTGAAAAATAAAAACTTTTTTACAAAAAATAAAACCGACTTCGACAAAAATAAAACACAAAAAATTTAAAAATAAAAAATCAGCTTCAGAAGTCGGTGGCAAAAACATGAAATCAAACAAACAAAAGTCACCGACTTCAGAAGCTGATTTTTTATTTTTCAATTTTTTGTGTTTTATTTTTGTCGAAGTCGGTTTTATTTTTTGTAAAAAAGTTTTTTCGTTAAAACTTGTCAAATGTGTAGGTACACAAAAATAATGTACCATCAAAAAGAAAAACATAGAGGCGTACAAGTAATTAATATTTATTATTCTGTAAAAAATCATAGCTTTAAAGTCATTAGCAAGAAAGAAAACATGCGTGAGCGTTTCTATGGAGAAAAGACCTCCTGCATAGGAAATGCTTAACGGTAACTATGAAAATAATATTTAATGATTTTTTAATTTATTTAATTTATTAACATTGCCAGGGTACGCAGTGTCTTTTTGTATCTATTGAATGCACGCCATCGAAATAATAATAATAAACTTAGTAATACATGTTAGAGACTTACTTAATTATTAGTAACACACATAATCAACAAGTACAGTACAAATAATAACTGACATCATTATACAACACAATGTAGAATAAGGAAAATAAAACTACATATCCTATCGGAGTAACGAAATACAGTCCTATACGACACAGGTCGACTCAAATAGCTACTTTGAGTACCCCTTCACGCCTGAACCGCTGAACCGATTTAGATGAAATTTTAAATCGGGACGCCCTTGCACAGGATGGTTTTTGTCACAGAAATCATTCCTAAAGAGGGCGAAAAGGGGGTGGAATTTGGTGATGGATCACCACTAAGAATAGAATAGAATAGAATACGTATTTATTCGTTAATAGAATTATTATTATTTATTCTAAGCTCACGAAACCGCAGGTAGAAACTTAGACTTAAAATAAAGTAAAATATTAATTTTTAAAACATTCACTTATTTCTGCAATAATAACTATGCAAAAATAATATTTCATTGATACTTTCAAGCTCCAATAAATTTCTGCGTTCATAAAAAATTATGTTGCTTGAATCATTTTGCTTCCAAAGAAAGTCTCCAGAAATAGATTCTACAGGTGTTGCAGTCGCGGGAATACACAAATACTTCTGAGACATGTTATAGAATTCAGTCCAGTTTGATACACTATTGATCTTTTCCCAAAACTGATATGGGTCGTCTTCAGGGTTGGAGCCGGGAATCCTGACGTAATGCTCCACAACTATCTGTGCACAACAACCCATCACGTTACGGTCAGCTTTTGTATTCTTATCTAGGTAGCCCAGTAGATTTCCTCTTTCTCCTGAGTTATTGTAGGAAGCCGATGGAACTGAACTCTGTTGTTCTCTGTTGTAGAAGGGGGACCTTCTTCCCAGATCTTCACCTTCCATTAATTCGTTTATTACAGCTTGCTTAATGGAATCTACTTTTTCTTGAGCAAAAACAGTTCGGTTATCAAATCTGGGATCCATGAATGTCGCCATTTCTGCAATTAATTTGTTTTCGTACGTTCCGAAATATTGACCAATCCACTCCTGGACTTTGTTCAAGAACTCTGTTGCCACAGGAGTCGACGGTGAGCATTGACTTATTTGTAATCTTAAACCGACAATGAGAGGGATTATAAAAGACAAAGTTTGCTCCCGTGACAAAGTGTTATTAAATTCTATGAGTGGTTGTAAAATTTGAAGGCATTCATCAAGTTCTTTTGTTTTCTGCTCAAGGCAGTCGCCACTGTTGCCTTTAATAATATGTTTTAATTGTAAGTACTGGTTTTGCCACCTGGACTGGGCCTGCCTGACTTTCAAGCCTGCATGTTCACTTAAAAAAAAAAAAGCTTCTTTCAGAACTGAGTCTAAAGAAGAAGCTACACACATCACGTTTGGTTTTGCTAAAAAATGTACCGCTTGTTGTAGAGGATCATTTTTTTCGGGACAAGGTAATGTAAAACACACCACTTTGTCGATGACTTGGAATTCGATTAATTTATCCTTTATTTTGGCCAAGAATAAGTCTTCTCGCAAGGGTGTCTCTATTGTGTATAAAATTTGAGATATGGGTTTACCTTGATATACAAAATGTATAGTGGCAGTCTGCATATCAGAACCGCGTCGCCTCCAAGTGTCCATAGAGATCGCCACGTGACGAACCGACGCCAATTGTTCCATTAACAACGATTTTGTTCTTATGTATTCACTACGAATTATTTCAAAAGACATCTTATTGGAAATGGTGCAATTTGATATGTTTCTAATCATATCTTGGAAGCCAGGTAACAGGTTCTCACAAAACATCCTCACCAGCTGCACGTCGTGGACGTCGTGGTTCCCTTTTTTTTGCGCTGGATCCGCGTTTGTTTTAAGTTTTCGCTTCTTAGCACTATGTTCTTCCATGATAGTTTTGATCTTTAGAAGATGATACCGGATGTGTTTCGAGTAAAACTCGGTAAGGTCGGTATAGTGGACGTGGCCAGAGTACCAGTAAGCTACTGCACTAAATACTTTGTAATACCCTAGTACTTCACAGTTATCTAACACGGAACGTTACAAGCGATTACTATTAATGCAGGACCAATCGCGACTGATGTTGTGGAGAATGAGTCTATGTTTAACATAGTATCATCCGTGGGAGCGGAAGTGGGAGCTGACTACATACTTGTAATAGCAACAGATTAGTCAGCTCCCACTTTATTTAGAGTCCTTTAATTATCACTATGTCCCTGGTACAATCATTGAATAGGGGATCGGACAAAAAAAAACTAATTAGTCCGTCAGATAGATTTTCAAAAATTATTGGACACGTATTTTTTCTTTTTTCACGTAAACAAAAAATGAAGACGATACAGTGCTTCGAAAACTCTTGTGACGTCATATGATAGTACATTTTGTACCTACAAGTGACGTTTCAAGCCCCACTCCATGATCTTTGACGCGTTTTATCTTCGTCATTTTTTATTGATTTGATAAAACAAAAAACACGTATTCAATATTTTTCGATAATCTAACTTACGGACTAAACAGAATCATATTATTTTGACCCAGTCCGATCCCCTATTGTGCTTTTTAAAAAAAAAAAACATTCCATAAAAAAATTAAATAATTTCAAACTATTTTTTTGTGGGGCACTTGATCCTCAACTTCGAGGTTGCGGGTTCGATACCGGGCATGTACTACCAACATGAGCTTTTCTTCTTTTTAACCGACTTCAAAAAAAGGAGGAGGTTATCAATTCGACTGTATTTTTTTTTTTTTTTTTTTTTTTTTTTATGTTTGTTCGCTCATAACTTGCGACTGGGTGAACTGATTTTCATGATTATTTTTTCATTTGAAAGCTGGTGCTTCCTGTGTGGTCCCATTGTCACCATTTCAATATCTGATGATGGGATCTTGTAGAAATCGGGGGAACTCTTCAATAAATAACAGCAGATTAACCGCGATTGTTGCTATAGCATATCTAAGCATTGTTTACGCCATCACACAACATAATGTCACGCCTGTACTCACTACAAAGGTTGGTGAACATATTCTGATGAAGTACTTCGGAGATAGACAACGGAACTCCTCAATAAATGATAGCAAATGGACTGGGATTGCTGAAATCTCATATTGTCTGTCTATTGTTTACACCAGTTCATAACATAACATCACGCCGGTACGTTGTGAAGGGGTAAGCACATGTGAACCACTAAAAAGTGAAAAATAAAAACTTTTTTACAAAAAATAAAACCGACTTCGACAGAAATAAAACACAAAAAAGTGAAAAATAAAAATCAGCTTCAGAAGTCGGTGGCAAAAACATGAAATCAAACAAACAAAGTCACCGACTTCAGAAGCTGATTTTTATTTTTCACTTTTTTGTGTTTTATTTTTAATGTGCTCTTTAACCAATTTAAGAAAAAGGTGTTATTTTAAAGTAGGTAATGAAATTTTTAGAAGTCGTTTTTTTGCAATTTTTGTTTTGACATCTCTGTTATTTATGCTAAAGAGAAAACACCGAGAAGAAATCTTTTCTTGTTATTTGATTGTGTAGTTGTGTGTAATTTTAAATAATGCATCATCTGCCTAGCCTTTTCCCAACTATGTTGGGGTCGGCTTTCAGTCTAACCGGATGCAGCTGAATACTAGTGCGACTGCCTATCTGACCTCCACAACCCAATTAATACGATACCCTTTGGTAAGACTCAAACTCAAACTCAAATTCTTTATTTCAATTAAGCCATTACAGGCACTTTTGAATGTCAGAAGAACATTTCACAAAAAAAAACGAAACTACGAGTGCAATACGTCATTCCGAAAGCCACCACGCCGAACCACACGCCACCGAATGCCCGCAACAACGAACACTGCAAGCACGAAAGACTGTTTGTCAGATTTTCAAGTCTCAGACTAAGTACCTGTAACCACAGCTAAAGATATCGGCGCGTTACGACGGGCCCGTGACCCGTCATTGGCTGGGCCGAAGTATTATAATAAATATCTGTGGCTGGGCCAAATAGGCAAGCGTCAGCAATGCGTGCCCATGTGGGTTGTCGCTGTGTGGATTTCTGCAGGCGCGCCACAGCGCCGCCGCGCCGGTTCACGGGTTGCTTATGGCTTCACAACAACACCCCGGTGGTCCATCCCCGCCGAGTGAGACTCCGGTTTCGTAGAGGAGACCCAGCGGAGGACGAGTAGAGGAAACTCGGTATATAATAATAATTATTTATTTATTTGTCAGAAAACAATGATCCATAATGGTTAGTAACAATTGAAACTTATAAACTATGTTAGTAGGCACAAAAATCACAAAATAAATATTACAAAATTAAATAGGGATTAAGTAGGGGGTATTATAATATAATGGGTGGTCACCCATCCACAGACCAACCTTAACAAGCGCGGCTTAACCTAAAGGTAGACTCGAGTGGCACTTATTATTGAGCCACGAGCTAATGTAAAATAATGTATTTATTTATATTAATTGGGCCAACTTTTGACGTCAATCTGGTCCTGAAGACAGAGATGAATCAAAGTCAAAATATTTTATTTCACATAGGCCTACATGGGAACTTATAAAACGTCAAAAAAGGGACACGGTTCGGTGCATTGGTCGATTCCTAAGGAGAAGAACCGGCAAGAAACTCCAAAGGTTACTCTTTTAATCTTTTAAAATCGTTTGGGTTAACAATAAGTTTAATACACACATGAAGACTATGCAGATTAGTGTCTGAGATGGTCTTATGAAGAAAGCACCACACAGATTTGAGTGGGCCCGTCCAGTCAATGCAAGCATTTGTCAGTTATCGTGGAGCTCGACTTATAACTCAAGGAGCTCAATGAGGTCGGTGATGGAACGAGCTAGTCTAAAAGAGCCAATCCACCCCAAGTAAGCGTGATAATTAATGTTCATGGCTGGCTGCTTAGGAAGAAGGTCTTTGCATTTGGCTGGCATCTTTAGTGTAACATTGTTAGGCTAGAATAGTTAGATAATGGATACTCAACAATGATTTATTACGCCATTTCATTCCCATTCTATTTGCCCCGACCCCAAATAGAATGGGACAAGGGCAGAAAGATGGTGATGATGATGACTCAACAGAAAATATAATTTGCACATGATTGATGAAATGTGCAAATTATATGAGGAGGAGCTCGTAGCTTATTAAGAACTGCCACTCGGGTCGATCTTTAGGTAAAGCTGTGCTTACCTAGGTCGGTCTGTGGATGGGTGACCGCCCGACATACCGAGTTTCCTCCGTGCCTCGGAAAGCACGTTAAGCTGTTGGTCCCGGGTGCCATATATATAGATCTTTGGCAGTCGTTACAGGTAGTCAGAGACCTGAAATTCTGACATCCAGTCTTACCAAAGGGTATCGTATTACCTAGTATTAACTGGGTTAAATTGTGGGGGTCAGATAGGCAGTCGCTCCATGTAAAATACTGGTATTCAGCTGCA
The DNA here is from genome assembly GCA_949775195.1 of Diarsia dahlii. NCBI lineage: Eukaryota > Metazoa > Arthropoda > Insecta > Lepidoptera > Noctuidae > Diarsia > Diarsia dahlii. The sequence continues at coordinate 550,255 of OX459201.1, forward strand.
TCTGGTTAGACTGGAAGCCGACCCCAATATAGTTGGGAAAAGGCTAGGCAGATGATGAATGATGATGATTGATGAAATGTGCATTGTGCGAACCCTCGACCCAGTACATAATTTTTTAATTTCTATACTTGATAATAACGCCATCTATGGAAAATTCTACAAACTGTTGAAAAACTGCCATCTAGTGTTGAGTAGCAAAACAACTTTGCTCAAAAATATGCTTACTTTCATATAGTCCATATATTTGTCGCTAGGTGGCATTATATTGTATTGTCGTGAGTAAGTTTGCTTTTATTTTCTGAAATATTTATAGAGGTGTGGCCACAACAATAATGGTCCCGTGAACATAAAACATTGAAGAAGGACCACAAAAATGACGGTTTCTGAAAATTAACTATTTTTACTTATAACAATTTGTTATGTCCTTTGCAATTAAGAGGGAACTTAAACAAATGTCTATAAACGTAAGCTTTACTTTCTGGATTCTGTTGAAACCGTAAATTCAGTAAATCCAGTAAGTTTTGTTTTGTTAGTAACTTTCCATTTTCTCCATTTTCAAGCATACAGGTGCTTGGTACATGTGGCTTTCGGCCCACCGTCAGACTCACCCACAATGCGTTATTATAACATCATGCCTGTACTTGTGTGCAGTAGGTACATAAACCTTCTAACATTAAGCCAGTTATTAAGTCCCTGAACGAGTGAAATGCTTACAGAACTAACATAACAACAGAATCCAGCTTATTCTTAAATTTGTCCGAACTAGGAATTGAATCGAATCAGTCACGATAGCTGGAACTAGCTAGAGTAACGACGACGACGACGCGACGCTTGCAAGATGCGTCCTTACGTAACGCTGCCTGCGCCCGCACCGCGTGCCCGTCGGCGGTAGGCGGTTATCCTCACAGCCAAGTTCATGACATCACAAGCCCTGAGTTCCCCTCACTCCGCTCGCGACAAACATACTAATTACTTTACGCTAGGGCTGGCAGATAACACGCTACAAATTAATGATCAAGTACCTATGCAGTAGATTGCGACTTTTGGTCCATTTAAACCCTGAATCGAAAGAGCTGGAAGAAGCCGTGGCATAATGCAGGCTAAATGCCGGTGCCACACCGGGAATGGCACAGCATTCTATACCTATCTGTCTTCTATCTGTCTGTGGTCATACCAGTTTCTATTGGCTGCATGGTGAGCACATTCTGCAGATACCCTGGTGACAGATTTTATGGAGTCTGTCAATCGGTTTGGTGAGCGACCGCGTGGTCTCGTGTATTCAAACGTACCCTGAGTTGCAAACGCTTCAAAAAATCACTGTTGCGGGAGACGTTTCTAAAGAATCTGAGGATACGTAATTGCACAAGCAACGTCAGTCTTGTTTAAAGTTGCGTTCTTTGAGCACGTTAGCCTGGTCCAGCTTATCCTGAGCATGCGTCTCCCACACCACATCACCAGGGCGGTAATCTTGCGTTGGTCTTGCGTGTACAATGTCCATGTCTCCGCTCCATGGAGGAAGATCAGGAAAACCAAGGTATTCATAAGGTGAGATAACTTTATCTTTTTCCAACGTAATATATATATTATGATATAGATGGGGACTTCAAGTCTTCAATTAATAAGTTGTAACCTGGACCAGCCGACGTATGGGGGAGGCCTGTGACCTGTGTCCACTTACAGACAGCAGTGATGCTAGCGAAGGAGGTGGCGGAACGTGAGAGGGAGAGAACCTCTCGTCCCAGCCACCGCGGGAGACGCTCTGGGGTCGGGGGCCACGTGATGGCTTCCGGCCACCGTAGGGGCGGGCCTGTGGACGGTGAGTAATGGACTCACCGTCTGTCCGTCCTATGACGATGACAAGCCGTGTCGACGGGGCGTTCGTGTTCCTCGCGCGCCTCAAAGAGATGTCAGCAACATTGCAGGGGCTCGCAAGGAGGGAGGGATAAAAAGGGCTAAGAAGGAACATTGGTGGTTTTGAGACAGTAGAAGTCTGACACTTCCTTCCGCTCCGCCCAGAGCGGGAGGAGTCATTTGATGATTTCCCACCCTGGGAAAAAGAAGACCCCATGTCTTGAAAACAACGACCATACGTATGGTCGTTGCTTGAAAATATTTGAGACAATTTGTATCATATCTAAGGTAAGTACTTATCTGCCTTGGTATTAGAAAATTAAAACGTTTATTTATTAATTCGTATATCAGTACCCAGCTAGAGTTACAGTTAAATTCGGCTAGGTATTTCGATCGGAAATAAATCGTATGGTCAATACATTTTGTTTGAAAGAGTACCTACAGAACATTTATAAATTATAGGTACCTAACGAGTACAAGCCAATGTCAACCTACAGTGTATGAACAGTAGGTAATTAATAACTACTCACTGCTCGTTAGTTGTAGTTAGGTCATTTAGAGCTCGGTACCAGATACGATTCCAGGTAGGACTGCAGTTACGTTTAACTGTTGATGTCGTGTACGTCCATGTATATACATAATTATTATATATTTAGTAGAATTACTAAGTAAGCCATACTATGGATCGGTATCATGGAAGTAGCCGGGCAAATTGTAACAAAAGCGGCGGTAATAAGGTCTAATATTGTTCAGAACCGCCCTAGAAAGCTACATAGAATAATAACTGTCTTCTCAGGGGGCAGATATAAGCAATCTATTGAACAATTTGCAAGGGATTTTAAAAATCACATCCCTAGCATTAAACGTAAAAAAAAGAAAAAGCACCTGCCGCATCTTTGAAAAATTAAAAATTAAAAAAAAGGAGTACGATTAGCAGCTTTTTTAGCTTGTGTAACGACAGTGGTAAAAAATAAACAAGAACTGATTTATAATTTTATTCGGGCAGAGCTTCCCCTTACAACTATAAATTACAATCGAGTGCGACAAGACCGCGAAAGTGAGCTTGTAGGGCATTATCTTTATCCCCACCGGAGGCGTCCGGTAGTTATGGCGGTGGCTTGGCTCGGCTGTCATTGGCTCGGCTGTCATTGGCTCGGCTGTCATTGGCTTGGCTGTCATTGGCTTGGCCGTCATTGGCTTGGCTATGGTTGGCCAGAGCGGCTTGGCTATGGTGGCTTGGCTATGGTGGCTTGGCTATGGTGGCTTGGCTGGCTAGTGTGGTGCGCTGTCAGTAGGCTGTTGTAACACTTGTGTACTGAGGCAGCTCTGCACTTTCTTAGTTTTAAATCCAAAACTATCTCAAGTCTATGGTTGTCAACCCTGCGCACATTGCGATTCTTACGATGCGCACGCACATGGTTTGAACGTCGTCGGTCAGTGCCGCGCGGCGACCCTGGCGGCAGGGGTCGCCACGAGGCAGCTCCGTAATGGACCCGACTATGTGTAGCATACTAAGCTGTCAGCATGGCGATGAGATTATCTTGCCAGCTAATCGTCAATCATCATCAGCCTATAATGTTCCCACTGCAGGGACTCAGGCCTCCTCTCTAGGAGAGGGATGGGCTATAATCCACCACGCGGGCCCAGTGCGGATTGGCAGATGTCACATTTCTTCGATTTTTTTGGTTCTAAGACATGCCGGTTTCCTCACGATGTTTTCCTTCACCGTTTTGAGAGCAGCGGTGATGAAATAAATTAAACAAAGTAATGCGCTTGCCTGGGTTCGAACCCACGACCTACTGTTCGTAAGTCGGGGCCGACACCACTGGGCCACCGCCAATCGTCAATCACTACAACTGTACAACATGTTACAAAACAAAGTCCTCAGCCGCGTCTGTCTGTCTGTTCGTAATAGACTCAAAAACTCATGATCACTCACTCGATTTTCATGCTGTTTTCACCAATGGATAGAAGGGTTCTCGAAGAAGGTTTTAGTATATAATTTGACCGACAACCACGCGGGCGAAGCCGCGGGCATCAGTTAGTAAGTGATAAATGATGTTTATTTTGCAAATAGGTTTTTACAAACACCTTTTTTAAAACTAGATGGTGCCGGTGTTTCGTACCTGACTACTCTGAAAAAACATCCGAAACAAACTTAGAGCTCATTGTCTCTTTTAAGGTCCTTAGGTACAGAATCTTGCTATACCAACGCATGAAGACCATGCAGATTAGTGTCTGAGATGGTATTTGGAAGAAAGCACCACACAGTATACACTATTCTTTGTCCTTTACGTAGCCTGCCTCACCGCTCTAGGGCTAGCGAGCGCTATTCTGGTTCATGGCTGCTGGGTTCGATTCTTAGGTCGGTAAAAAATTAAAAAAATTGTGGAAAAGATCAGAAATTTCAGAGTAGCGAGCCTGTTAGAAGAAGAAGAGGAAGAAAAGTATTATATGTGGAGCAATATTGGGTAGACCTCTACCAAACGCTTCGGACATTGCAAGCGTGATGTTATGTGATGCAAAAGCCTATAAAGAATTAATGTTACTGAACTCGTAAATATCTATAATTTCGCAAGTTCAGATTAGAAATGAAAAAGGTGCTATTTTCTTAATTCTCTCACGGCATCATAAATTTTTCACTGATCGTGTATTTACATACAATTTAAAAGTTTTTTATAGTAGAACAAAAACTGCTGTATTTTATGTTAGAGGTTACCTTATCATGGGCAACAATTCACATTCAATAGGACTTAGGACCTACCTATTCCGTTGAATACCAAATAGTTTTTTGTTTTTAATCGATATTGTGTCTAGCTGGTCAAAGGCCTCTCGTTTCTCCCTCTTAACCTAGCTCTGGTTTGTGCAATTTCCAGCCATACTTGCCTTACGAACATGATCAGATCGTCACACCTCCTTCGCCGCAGTCGAGGTCGACTGGCGGTAGTCTGGCGGTAGCCTTGCGGTAGACATCGCCGATGAGGTCATCGGCGATGTCTACCGCCAGGCGACTAGTGAGTGACGTTCCTTGCCCACCTCTCCAGGTGCATCCTCGCGAACGCACGTGGTCAGCTCACTCCCACTTGAACTTGGCTGTTTTAACTCCAACATCAGTTACTTGAATTATGGAGCGCAGGGTGGTGTTTGTGACGCGACCTGATCACCTAACACCTATTATGCTGCGCTCCATCGTCCGCTGGTACCTAAATCTTAAGTTCGTACTTTGATTGTTCAGTAATTGACCAATTTTATGGACCATAGGTTAGGGCCAAAACATAATAAACATTGTCTTCGCCTAGCCGCAGATCTAGACCAGAGGTCATCGACCGATACCATCTATTTCAAGCAAAGTCTATATGACGATTGGAAGTCTAATGATTCATTGACACACCGCATACTACTGATATCAGTGACTCAAGATATGGCTCCATTCAAAGTTCCAATGACTCAAGATACTTGACTGCATGTAGTTATATTGGGCCATTCATTATTTTGTGTGGGACAAAAGCAGTATTTGCACTTTGTATTGAACATTAATACAAAGTTCTTATTTCTTTCTTGTTGATTGGGTGATGTTGGATGCCGCATCCATTAAAAAATCCAGGAAGAAGTTAATGCACTATAACTAAGTAAAAAAGTCTTTCAAGGATGTCTTTGTTGGAGGCAATCAAAATCGAAATATTTTATTTCTCATTAGGCGCATGGGGTCTTGTTAAACGTCGACAAAAAGGTGCACAGTTCGGGATGGACGATGGAGAAGAACCGGCAAGAAAACTCCTTGGTTACTCTTTTAAAATGGTTTGGTTTTACAATATTTTCATGTTATAGCATTAGTACTTATGTATAGGGGACTACTTAGCCTGACAATAAGTCGCAGGATACTACACATTAAACGTAAAACAGGATAGAAAGTAAACAAAAGTTAACAAGCATCTAGGAATATACAAGGCATACTGTTCACAAATTCATAAAACAATCGGTAAAATAAAAAGGCTACAATTTAAATGCTCACCAAAAAAGATTATTAGACCCTAGATTAAAGTACAGTAAAGTACTAAATAAAATATTTTTTCTCAAAAATGGTATGTAATGTTGCCATAACATCTCTAAAAAGTAACCAGAAAGTGAACTTTACCGGAGACTTATTCACAACTGTCCAGTAAGAAGCGAGATTTTAAACTTGGAATCTCCTACTGTCCAGTAAGTAAGTATGTAATTTACTTACTGGACACTAGGTCATCCTCTTTAGATCTGTTTAGAAAAAAAAAACATAGTACCAGACACAGATTAGAGTTTAGCCATTATAACATGGTTATAGAAGGGAGGTTCCAAATATATATCTATCTCTCTTTTTGGTATGACATTTTATGAGATACATATATTTTTGGAACCTTAAACAGCCATTTTATACGTTGCGTTTTGTACTTAGTAATGTTGTAGAAGTATAGTGAGGGATTTTATGATTGTATTTAGTAATTTCAGTTTATTAAAAAGTTTTTTCTAAAGTTGTTTCCTAAACTGCCTCGTTGGTCTAGTGGTCGCAAGCTCGACTGCAGAGCGTGAGGTCCTGGGTTCGATTCCCGGGTCGGCCAAAAAGTGCTATTGTGTTTTTCACTTAAGAATGTAACCATCAATATTAATTAAACGAATTTGTTGTTAAACTTTCTTTAATTTTTGAGAAAAGCATTATACAAACCTCAACCAGTAAGAAAGCCATCCTGGCCTCGTATATAACCAGACCTCACCTGCGGTTCGGTCCGGTTAACTCATACTTGGCCAGGAAGGCTTACTTACTGGATTCTGCAGTAATGTACTATAACCAAAATTATAATACGATCGTCTCGCGACAGTATCCTTTATGGGCGGCATGGGCACCGGGCCGTAGGCCGACGAAGGAGGCCGGCGGAGGCCCAGCACTTCGGGGACAGAAGATATTAGTGTTATTTAATATGCGAGCGAAGCGAGCGCGCGTCATGGAGATAAATTGAAAGTCGTGAAATACAATATTGGTGACATCTATTTAGTGATAATATAAAATATTTGGTCTGCAGTTAACTTTAAAGGCGTTTATAAATCTTTATGGTATAGAATAAAAAGGAAAATAGGTTCATTCCTACAATACTTTAGGAAACACAATTTGGTGAGCATTAATCCATTTTGGCCGGCATTTCGATTTTTTTTGGTAGTATAATAGGTTCTTTTCTGGTAGGCGTTTAAACACAAGCCAAATAAAAATAATGACGTTTTAAGTAAACTACAGTATACCTGGAGCTGGTCACGTGCGCTAACTACCTGACTACTTAACCGCAGACTGTTACCGTCATCAACCGTCAGTGTACTTTGGAAAGCACCCAACGTTGCCCTTCAACATATTAACCGACTTTCACGGAAAATAGAAGTGGCACAGTCACCCCATGTTCGTCACAATTTTCAGCCGAATCTCATGGCTTATTAGTTTTAATAATAAAAAAACAGGAAAACCATGTGCTTAATATTGTATAATAATTAATAATAACGCAAGTATAGCAACCGATATCACGCTACTCGGTGGGAAACCCGCACCTATTATTTTATTTGTAACTGTGGAAACACAGATGGTTGTACCTAAGAATGAAGTACTTAATACCTAGACAGCATGTGTTTGTGTTGTTTTGTTCCGCATAAGATAAAAAATAGAAGGAAAACGACATGAAAGCAAGGCGTAAGCTTTTCAGTACTTTATAAAACTAAGTTACTAGTTTACATTACCTAGCAAACGTTACACCAACCAAACAGACGGAAGAATGTGTATAAAGATCGGCCGGTCCAAATTAGAAGCCACCAATCCACCATTACAGTTTGTGTAAGTAAAAAAAGGACAATTAAATCCGTCTGGCTCTTGGCTACCTAACCAGGTGACAGGTGAAGAGAAGTATTTTGATGGCATTCTTTAGTTTATCGATAGTGGAGATACTTTAGTTTGTGTTATTATTTTCAATTGTTATTTATTGTCTATTCAAGTCAATAATAAAGTGGTTAGTAGAAAGAGTAGACCAAAACGTACTTAGATGAAGTTTAACTACGAGAAGAAGTTCACGGTTTCTTCTACGAACAACTTTTCTTCAATAATGTTGCACGAAAGCGGATGGCTTGTGTCGTGAACACCGCCAAAGGTACAGTTGTGATTTAAATAGTCGATGAGAAAAACTATCACATTACAGTGAAGTGAACCAGTCTAATAATAAAAAAAAATATATCTATTTTTTATTATCAGGCATCAAGGCCCATAGGGTGTTAGTATTACATTATGAGAAATAATTAATCGAGCCACAGTTTTTTTAATTGGCCACAGGATCAAACTTCTAATTTTATAACTAAGCCACGGGAAAATTATATAGCCTCTAATATACTAATTCGTCTTCTTTACAACGCCCACTAAATATTCTATAGAAAGCATCAAGTGACGATCAACATTTATATTAACTTGTCCTTGTTATTTATACATAGGCACCTAATTTACTAACTCAGCCACGGAATTTATATCTCACCACTATTTTACATTTTACAGCTTCAACACAAGGCCCTCAAAAAAATATAAATGAAGCGACCGTAGTCAACATCATTTATTATAACTTCGCATGTAAAATAATACATCACATTCTTTTATCGTGAAAATAGCAACAGAAAGATTTGGCGCGAGCGCGCGAGACGACAGCGACCGGCCATTTGCACCAATCAGAGAGCGCCAACGTATATTATATATGAAATGTCAACTTTTGATACACTTTAGATTATTATATTTACGTTAAAAATACCTATTAGTTACAGAAATGTTTTTACCATTGTCTAATTGACTAGTCACAGGCAGATTGTATGATTCGTTATTGTAAACTGAGGGAAATAGGTTAGGTTAGGTTAAAACTGTGACCAAACGCGCGCGAGCCGAGCGAGCGAAGCGAGCGGTGCCGCGGCAGCGGCCGGCGAGCGCTACTTCCGAGTTGCTTGCAGAAATGTTTTCACAATTTATTGTCTAGTTTTCCGATAAAAATGAAGTTCTGAAGCGATTCTGTCGATAACTTTTGTAGCGCAACATGTAAATAAAATCGATCTTTAGGACATTCGATACTCTGAACTGCAATATTTAGGTCATTAAGTACTCTGAACTTCTATATTTAAGCCTTTCGATGACACGACAGGAGTTTATACATACTATTAGTGGCTATAATATAATATTTGATGACAATTTTAATTAAATTTTGATGCTCAGTTAATGTGGCATGAGTTATAATTTAAACGTACTGAGTTAATAAATTAGAAGCTAATTGAATATTTTTTTGATGCCATATATTAATATTTTAGAAGTTTACTGTTTGAATTCATGTTACAAATTTAGATGCTAAAAAATAATCACGATGCTGAGTTGTATTTAGAGTGGCTTTAAAAAAGATAACTTGCGGCTAAGATAGTATTATTTAGATGCTCGTTAATTGTGGCTCACTTAGTAATTTAGAAGGCAAGTTAGATTTTTAGATACAAATATTGCTATTAAAAAGAAGCCGGTTTAATTAGCACCCTTACATTATTACTTAAAAACTATGTTAGTAACATGCAGGAACATTTAAAAACAAATAGTGAAACACAAAACAAATGGATATAATTCTGATTTAATATATGTATCCATTTTTCGGTATTATTGCTCCTACTTTAGCTTGATTAAGTATACATTACATCATCAGTGCCTTGAACCTCTCTAAATCTGCATTAGAGAAATTCCAGTGCGGAAAAACCTAAGAATACTGTTCTACCAGAGAATTGACCCCGAACCTTATGCTAGATTGCTAGCACGGTCGGTTCATGTTTTGACCAATATGAGGCAGTCAACAAATGAACAGAGTCCTAGCACATGTACCTACATTTATACTTTGAACTGAAATAAGATAGCTTGCTCGTGAATCCGTCAACTTAGGCGCTTGGCAGAAGTCCAAGCCTACATTTCGACGGTCCCTACGTACATAAGGTCAAGTCAAAAACCGAGGTTTACAGGAGAGCGTAATTTGTGTTCAACACGCCCTAGAAATAATTCTATGACCGATAGTAAATATTTTCTTTCTACAATATTTTAACAGTTTTAAGAGCTTTATAATGCTATTTACACATATTTTATTTTTTTATGTTTTCTTGAAAAAACTGATAGATAACCGTTTCTACGCCGATAATAAAATAGGAGTATGTCAGTCATGTCTATGATACCATTTTATACGTAGGAAACAAAAAAACAGTGTCTGATATAGAATTTAAATAAAATGTTTTATGAAAATGTAGGATTATTTTACTATTTTTAAATCAAAACGTTAAACATCCTGAAATCGTCACCCATGGATATAAAAAGTACTTCAATGAAGACATATCACTTTATACGTGGTTTTAGTCATTCGGGGGAGGACTATAGTTCTTGTAATGTAAATAAAGACATGTCTTTTAAAATTATCAGGTTTGTGTTTTATTAACTAAACAAGGTTTATAAATTCAACATTATTTATTATTAAAAAATCAATTTTCTTAGCATCTAAATAATAGGTACCTATAGACTCACTGAAGTAGGAACTAAACATAAAAAATCACTGTTGTCTAATATTAGTAATTAACAATGTTAATTTTAAGCATGTGCCTCAGCCTAATTATGTTAGACATGTAATTGGTACCTAGTATTTTAATAATGATCACACTTTTATTAAGTAGGTACCTCAGCTTAATTAACTACCTCATCTTTAACACCTAATTGGTAACATTTAACAATCAACACAGCTTTATTCAGACTGTTTCATCCTCACATCAATGACCTCCTTGTTCCTGGTATTGTTGGGTACGCAGATGACAGAACTGTCATGGAGAGTTAAACATCCAGCGCAAAAGCCGGTAGTGATGAAGTACGTTCATTGGGAGAGGCCATGGTAGAGCGAACGAATTCAGCCTTAAGACTTGTATCCGAGTGACGAAAATCTGGTTGATTTCAACGCCACCAAAACGCAAGCGTAGTTCACCGCCTAAAGGAGTCCGTTTAATCTGGCCCCTACTTTCCGGAGTATGTCTGTACAAGTTAATGACGGTCTCGAGCTTCTTGGCCCGAAGTTGAGCGGGAATCTGAACTTCGTCGCCTACATTGAGTCGAAAGCTCAAACTGTGGCAGAAAAGCTGGGTATCCAAATAAGGTTAAGCGGTACTTCAAGCCTGGACAGCTTTCAATATTATATAAAGTCCGGAATGACATAGAGTATTGCTGTCACCTTTTGAATGGCTAAGCTAAATACCAACTTGCCACACTTGACTCTGTAGAGCTCAGAGCCAGTAGGCTAATTGGTGACGATAAGCAGATTGCCAAGCGACATAGCCTGGCCCACTACCGCAAAAGTCGTCGGTCTTTTACAGACTGTACTTCGGAGAGTGTGCGCAGGAGCTCTACGGGCTGATTCCACCATCTCGCTTCTTCCATCGGGAGACTAGACGTACCGCAGGTTATCACCCATACCTTGTCGACGTTCCACACATTCGAACGAAGCGCTTTGCTAAGTCCTTTATTTTGCGCACAGCCAAGGAGTGGAACTCCCTGCCTGCGTCGGTTTATCCGAGTTCATATAGCCCTAATCTATTTAAGTCACTAGTAAATAGGCTTCTTCTGGGTAGGTTCGTTCCATCGTCGACCTCATCTCTGCCCTTAGGGCAAGATTGAGGTCAAGAGCAAGCCCATTTATGATTAAAAAAAATTGACGAGTAAGATTGTTAAATTTATCTTTACTTATTATACATTATGTTTTGTTATTTAACTACTTATTACTAATATTAGTAATAAGATGAATCAGTCTGAATGAAGCTGTGATGATTGTTAAATGTTACCAATTAGGTGTTAAAGATGAGGTAGTTAATTAAGCTGAGGTACCTACTTAATAAAAGTGTGATGATAATTAAATACTAGGTACCAATTACATGTCTAACATGATTAGTCTGACGCTCATACTTAAAATTAACATTGTTAATTACTAATATTAGACAACAGTGATTTTCAATGTTTAGTTCCCACTTCAGTAAGTCTATAGGTACCTATTATTTAGATGCTGAGAAGAATGTGTTTTAATAATAAATAATGTTGAATTTATCAACCTTCTTTAATTAATAAAACACAAACATGATAATTTTAAAAGACATGTCTTTATTTACATTAGAAGAACTATAGTGATACTCCGTACGTGAACTCCCGTAAATGGCGATAAGTCTGACAAGACCGCGTTCGCACCGAGTGGCACGCATTTTAAAACACCGTACAAAAAGATATGTATAGATGTCCGCATCTACGACACTTATTCGTTGTATTTATAATACTTGTTCTTTTATACGATTTGTAAAACAAGCTTAATAAATACAATTAAAAAAAAAATCTTATGTCAGTATGTGCGCATAGATAATCTAAAGCCAATGATACAATAAAAAAAAATGCCATTTTCGACATGTCTTTATATACGTAGGGACCGTCGATTTAATAATTTCATTACGCACTGGACTTATGACCGGAATGGAAATTGGTCCATTTTACTTAAGTAACGATTTACTGTCCTTATGTAGTCATCTAGAGATAACTGGCAATATTGTAGTGTTTTTGTGGTTGTTTATATGGTTCGTGCTTAAAGGGCTGTTTTTAAAAAGAGTTAGTAGAAGTGAAGTTGCTGCTTTTGTATCAGTTTTTATTATAAAGCTAGAATTTTTCCAACGAAACCCAAACGTTGAGCTGACCATCTAGCGACGCGACTCTTATCTCATTACTTAATATATCCCAGCCAAAGCCTGCATGCATAAATATATTGTATAATTATTATAATAATAATAATAAACAATAACGAACTCCAGCTAAAAGCGTCTGCCATGATTATTCGACCGCAGCACTAATTAACACAATCGACCATGGTCTCTGCTTGTGACCGATGACGCAACACGTGATAATTTCCCCATAAATAACTATTGTTATACATGGTTATACTAACTGTAGTTAAATCACATTGTTAGGAGTTAACAGGTAACTGTCAGTAAGGTTCAACTGATACCCGTTATCAGCTGTTTAAAAATATATGTGGATTATTTTTGTTAGCTGCAGATTTATGCAATACCTATATCTACATATATGCTATACTTTTAATTTAGTAATCAATAGGTACAGAACGTATGTAGAGGTAGAAGGTACAGTCGTTCTATAATGAATTATAACACAAAGGTTATATTCACAGAACTGATACCACTGCAATGTATAGTATAGAACATAATGAACGGAAATACCTGAAATATTTGTTTCATGGTACGTAGTTACAGGCTGTATTTAATGTTGTCTGTATATCGCCACCGCTTTTAGGTTTTTCTGTAAACGGTCCTGTAGGGTGAACTCATCTAATTCTGTGATTCGCCTAGTTCGGTGATATTTGGTTTAAATGCTAAAGTAATAATGCTATTATTTTTAAATGCCTTTATCACGAAGTTAAATGGCTGTAAAGAGAAGGCGTATGGTATTGAATCAAACAATCATCGTCATCTTTCTGCCCTTATTCCATGTCATTTGGGGTCGGCGCAACACGTTTTTTCCTTTCATTCTGTCCTTTTAGTCGTCATGCTATCATTTATTCCTTTTTCCTTCATGTCTCTCCTCTGAAGGAAGGAAGGAGTAACAAACATACAAACTTTCGCTTTTATAATATTAGTGTGATTGGATGTTGATATGGATGGAGTCAAAGGCTTACATAGGTGATACGTGATCACCTATGTAAGCCTTTGACTCCATCCATCTCTTCTTTGGTCTTCCAAACAATAAAACCTAAAAAAATATACCTAATGAAAATCTATCATACTATTAACGAAAGTATTGAAGTTGAAGGCCCACTCCCTACTGCATCATTTATTTATTTATTTAGTTAACATGGGAGACTTACAGCTATAACAAACAGATCAAGGACAGTACAATAGTCTGAAAGCCAATTACAGGTCTCCTATCATTAGACTTAATGATAGCATTAAACATACCTCTGCTTAAACCTTCGGGGTTACAGGCGTGATGTTTTGTTGATATTGAACATCTACTAAAACACACAGACAGGCAGACGTGTATCTAACAGTACACCCACATTTTGCCATTTATTTTTAGTCCCATGTGAAAAGGGGCGAGCCTATTGCCATTAATCGGGCACAAATCCCGACTCCGTGAATTTCTGATGAAAAAATACAATAACAATTTGTCCGACACAGGAGTCGAGCCCAGGGCCTGAAATCTTGATTGCGTCCACTGATGCCTCAGAACTAGAGCAACGTGGTATTTACCTAACTACCTTAAATGATTAACTACTGTTATTAGTATTATCTAACAGGATAAGTAGGAGGATAAGACTAGTGGCTCCTGACGCTCAAAGTTCAACAAACTGAACAGGGAGGGAAAACTTATGGCTAATACCTCCGTGACGTCGCAGAGGGAAGGAAGGAATAAGACTTGGGTTAGGTAAACATGGACATAGGTCAAGGATGACGGTAGTGGGCTCGCCTTCCAATCAGAATCCGCAGTGGTTCCTGCGTCGTATACCAACAACAGCTTATTTGAGTTGTAGTTATTGAACTGGATTACCACCAATAGGAACATTGTATTGTAATTAAGCATTGCTAATTCTTTGCCGTAATATTTATTTATTTATTTATTTAAACTTCTCGCACACAAAAAAAAGGTACAAAGGCGGACTTAATGCCTTAGGCATTCTCTACCAGTCAACCAAAGGTGGTGTAGAGATTAGATGGCAGGTGCTCTTTTTGAGAGGAACAATGATAAAAAAAATAATATTCAGGGGGTCGTGTCACACGTCTCGCACGACGCATTCGGATACACAAGTCATTCAGAGCGGAGTATTCATTATTTATCTCCACACACTACCCAAGCTACCGGGACGAGATCACAGCCCCAACATTTTAGATCATACCTAATGATTTATAAATATAATATACAAATAGTTACATAAATAGATTATAAACATATAATACACATACATAAATATATACCTATCCTATATATATAAATATATATATATATATATACAAACAACAACAACAACACAAAAACAACACATATATACAAAATCAAGATAGAGAGATGTTGAAATAACTCTACACTATTTATTTAGAAAATAACTCTGCAATTTCCGTTTAAATGCATACCGACTTGTGGCCGTCCTAATATCAAGAGGAAGCGCAGCCCGGTCTCTCCGGTCAAATGAAGGGTCGACCACCCTCTTAGAGAAGCAGATGATTTTTTTTTTATGCTTAGTTAGCTGTACGCTACTTTTTGTTTTTTCCGTCATGCTTGTTCATTGTTCTGTGTTAAGAATGATATGGCAAGAAAGTAGATGTCTCATGAGATGACGAGTAAAAAAGAAGTATGGAAGAAGAAGACGCGTTCTGTGCCGACCCCAAATGTATTGAGATAAGGGCAAAATAATGATGATGACTATAGCTCAAAGACTCTTACGTAATAATGATGATGACTATAGCTCAAAGACTCTTACGTAATAATGATGATGACTATAGCTCAAAGACTCTTACGTAATAATGATGATGACTATAGCTCAAAGACTCTTACGTAATAATGATGATGACTATAGCTCAAAGACTCCTACGTAATAATGATGATGACTATAGCTCAAAGACTCTTACGTAATAATGATGATGACTATAGCTCAAAGACTCTTACGTGATTTCCGAAGGTTTCGGCAGAAGTGTACCTAATAGTGCACACAAATTTCGCCAGTTAAGTTTAAGTCCTATCACGTCCTATGTAATAGTGGGCTAGCCTATACTTGCATCATATAACATTTTCCAGAACATAATGTTTACAAATTTTAAAACAGCAAATGTAAGTTTGTTTTATTATTACAATAAAGATCATTGTTTAGTCTGGCCACATATTTTGATGGGCAACTACGGAACTCTACATTGTGCGTGGTCCGACAAGCATTTCAAGTCCGGTTTTTTCATTGAAGTATGTTATTGTTGAGTTGACACTGGACGATTCTTAAAATCATGATTCTTATTAAGTTTCTACTAATAAAACTACATAAATACAGATATTGTAACTCACAGTTTTTCCCACAAAACGAATGCAATTTAACAGCTGCATACAACCAATTGATGCCCCACATACAACTTGTTCTCAGTACCATCTAAATTATATTCAACACG
Source organism: Diarsia dahlii (assembly GCA_949775195.1). Classification (NCBI taxonomy): domain Eukaryota; kingdom Metazoa; phylum Arthropoda; class Insecta; order Lepidoptera; family Noctuidae; genus Diarsia; species Diarsia dahlii. Next base: position 566,332 of record OX459201.1, read on the forward strand.
CGACCAAACAAACACACATACCTAGTAATACTCCATCATTGACCACTGCTGGGGATTTCCTTGACAAAAGAAAGACGATTAATAATTCTAGGTCTTCATGGTCATACCAGTCTCGGGCTATCCCCGCGTATGAAAGTGCTTGGTTCTTTTTTGCAGTAAAATAAAAACGAACATCGATGTGCATCGTGCTATATAAATAGTGTAGGTTCCGTCGTTAATTTCCTAGAAGCTTGAAAGTTTTTGTCTGTTCGGAAAATAAATTAAAAATGTTTTTTTTTTTAATTTGTGTAGGGTGTCAGGGGCAGGCATCAGCTTCTTATTTTAAATCATATTCCACTGGATTTTTTCTCAGGAGTGTTTAACTTCTAAAAGTAAGTTTACACATAACTAAACTTTTTAGTTAGGTGTTAAGTCATAAGAAATAAGATAATGCAGCGGAAGGAAGTCGGAAATAGTGAAAATCAAGACGGTGATAAAACTGGTTTGTGCGTGAAAAGTAACGTGACGATTATATAATTTTCATTATAAAATATTACGTTTTCTTGAAAAGTTAATAGACTAAGACTGATATAAAGACACATACACACCAATTTATTTTAACTGCAATAATGCAGTGCAAATCTAGGACTCATACTGAAATGTTGCGTAACTCTTAAAGAAATGAATCTACAAGATTTCTGCCTATAAGACGGGACCCTAAAAAAGTAGTTTTAAAACTCCTGAGTGATCTGGTCGACCTTGTGATGTACAAGGATAATGTAGGTTCTACGAAGCGAAGACAGTTATTCGTTTGTAAAGGATTTCCCAGTGGCCGGCGCCCGCGCATGCCGCGAGAATGTTGCGTGGTCTCGTTCGATTTGAGTGGACCACGTGGAGGCTCCACGGTGCTGGGCTGTGATTGGCTGGCCGAGGTTTTGGGGAAACATAAGAGAGTAGAGATAGCATTATGTTTCACAACAATAATTATGTGTTGGTTAATAGTCATACGTTAAGGTGACAAGGGTAGAGGACACGCTATGCCACGCAACAACTCCAATATGTCATAGTAGGACGAACAGAAACTGGTCTCCCTCGTGGACCTACTAGTAGGACAAAATAGTAGGACCACGAGAAAACGGCGCACTGAAGCAAGTACGTGTTTTTGTTTTTTTGTAATTTAGGGATCATAGTTAGATATTTAGCGTGGTTTTGTAATTTATGTGTCGTAACACAATTACTAAAACCTTTGTCTGCTGTTAGGCTGGCTTAAAATTCAATGTCCTACAGCTTACACTTACAAGAAGCTAGGTACCTCTTTTACGTTTAAGTATAATATATCCCTATATAAAAGTTTGAAGAGTAGTGAAGTAAAGTTCTCAATATAAAACGGAGGATCCTCCGACTAGCTGGGTGTTGCGTTTGTTGGGCTACTGGCCGACAGTTATTGTCGTGTTTTCCTATACAGTCTAAAGTCATGGCTAACTATAATAACGAGATTCAGAATTTTGATGTTAGTTCTTCCTTTAAAGCATAAATGGCGCTGTAGTACTTTTATAGTGCCACTACAAGTATGTCCTACTGTTTAAAGATAGTTCCATATTATTCCGCGATTCCTAATTGGCAAGTCATCTAAAAAACCGACCTGCACCTCAACCTTTGTTATTCTAACAAAACATAAACAACATGCCTTGATCCCCATTAAAGTTACATAACTCAACGGTATGTATATAACATAACGTGTTTATATAGCACATAATATAGGTACGTACATAACAGATCATCTTAATAGCACATAATGATAGCCGCGTGCTGGCAACACTTTGTAACGTAGCCTTCTTAATTACCGCGGAGTCTTGGCAGGATTATCGCACAGTCAAGGACCAATATAATTATATAAACGGTTCGTTAAAATGCTACAAAGCATGCACATTAGGACAGTTCAAGTGGTAGTGGCCCGGCCATGTTTGTATACGAACCAATGACCGATGATATGAATAGTCCGGTCAAATTAGACCAAAAAATAAAGTTTTCACTTCAAAATCGATTTTTGTGGCCTTAAACCCCGAGTAATTTTTTTTCAAGGTTTTGGATCCATGAGGACTTTTCTAATTTCATTTATAATGGTGTTTTGAACAATCCTACCAATTTTTAGCTGGATGGGAATTAATGTAATCTCGGATGTCTAAATGGACCGGACTAGAACAACTGGTTCTTTCCCCAAGGGGGTGAAACATATCAGGGTGGAATTTTGTAATGCCAACTGGAGGGAAAGTACTCTTAATAATGCAGATAGAAAATTTTACTCAAAGGAAACATTCCTTTATTTTTTAATAGAAAGCTAACTGCATTCAAAGATTTTCGAAAATTATCTTCTCCCACACCCGGGAATCGAACCGGCTAAAATCTGAAAAAATTATACCCTGTACTTTTATTGCATCGATCGTTAGGGTCAATTATAAGGATGAAATCTCTCTAACAAACATGACAAATTAAATGAAAGGAAAACCAGGAAATCTGAAGTTACAAATTCAATGAGTCAAGTTAAAGCTATAACTTCCTTTTGTTTTTTTTTTGTGGGGATATGTAAAAAATCAAGTTTACATGAAATCTTATGCGAATGACAACGAGTTGAGAGTTGAAGTTCAGAATACGATTTATAATATTCGCCACAACACTTTATGGTTACTAGAAATGAATTCGTTAAAAGAATTGTGTATCCAAGAGAATGGAGCCCATTTCGAGCAACTAATTAGTTAGTTTACCATTTTTTTTAAATAATTAAATTAATTTAAGATTTCCTGGTTTTCCTTTCATTTAATTTATCATGTTTGTTACAGAGATTTCATCCTTATAATTGACCCTAACGATCGATGCATTAAAAGTACAGGGTATAATTTTTTCAGATTTTAGCCGGTTCGATTCCCGGGTGTGGGAGAAGAGAATTTTCGAAAATCTTTGAATGCAGTTTGCTTTCTATTCAAAAATAAAGGAATGTTTCCTTTGAGTATTTTCTATCTGCAGTATTAAGAGTATTTGCGCTCCAGGTGGCATTACAAAATTCTACTGTAACGATTGTCAAAGATGTACAAATGACATTCGGGGGCAAAGGCTTGACGTGCTTTCCGAAGCTCGAAGGAAACTCGGTGTATTATGGGTACCTGTTATCCATTCAGATCAAGAATAACTTAGGCAACCGCGGTGTGCCCTGAGGATTGATACGAGGGGCTATAATTATTTAGCTAGTAGCTCCTCAATTTCGTAAAAAGCGAATAATTTAAAGAAGGAGGCTTTGTGAAAACATGTCAACAAAAATGTAAACGATGGTCTACGAGAAACTTGCTTTAGATGTCTCTTATTCACATTTTTTGTAGCTACATGAGTAGCATGCCCTCTAGGACACTAGCTATACTATATCTATACAACTACCTATACGCATGGTGTATCAGGTAGGCAGGTAATCGTTATGAAGTTGAACTATAATACCAGTCAGCACAGTATGTAAATTGCAACGAGATTTAGCAGAAAAACAATGTTTATTAATCATGTTTACTAGCAATATGTGGGTGCACATTAATTGTGGTCCTGTAAAATATTGCATAATTAAGAATCAAACGAACTTACCTAGTGAAGTTTGATATCTAATTATACGAGTGTCTCTCCCGAAGATGATTACAGTTTACATGCAGCAGTACGAGAGTTGATGCTGTCCTTATCACACTTTTTAGAGAATTTATTTTTAAATAAATTAAAAAAATAGGATAAAAAGTAGTGTATTGACTATTTCCCCCCACTGTAGTGCAAGCCGCCATTGCGCTGCAACGACAATCCTTGACTCATTTTTTAGAGTTCGATTTTTTCGATAGGTCTCGGGATTATCAGGGAGGGAGGGAGTGTAATCATCTTCGGGAGAGACACTCGTATAATTAGATATCAAACTTCACTAGGTAAGTTCGTTTGATTCTTAATTATACTTCGTATCTCTCCCGAAGATGATTACAGTTTACATGCAGATGTTTAGAGCATCGAAAAAAATTTACATTAAAGCGATCGATAAAATATTATGCTATTTATTACGTTTTAATTACTGAAACGTAATGCTAATTATATTTGTTTGTAATAATCATAAAACTAAGGTACAACAATAATAAATAATCATCTAAAGAGTGCATCTACAAATTCAGTTTAGTTATGGGGAGGTACATTCTTATTATAGTGTTTTTGGAATACATGGGAATTGGGAAGATTCACTCCAGCCTGCGGCCTTTCGAATAACTTCCAGATTGACACCTGCTCTGTGAGCAGACGCAGATCAGATGCGTGCCTTGTACTGTGTGTCCCATACAATTTTACATCTATGCCACTTTTTTCTAGAACTTGTTTTACCCAGTGAGAAAAAGTTTGAGAACCCACTTTCTTATGTGGTTTGATAACTACAAAATAAAGAATCTTCTTGACACATGACACGTAAGCAAACAGTTTTATCTATATAGTGTTTGAAGGTTAAAGCTGGGAAAACGTTAGGGTTTTTTCTAATATATGGCAACAGAATCAATGGTACCTGGCCGGTTTATATTAAATCTTCGATTTTAATTATAATTTTGTCTGAATCAAAAGTAATATTTTTTATTTTTATTAGGCTTAAAGTTTGATTTCTCTGTGCAGATGCTAGTGCTAAAAGAGTTACAGTTTTTAATAAAATCTTTTAGTGTAATTGAATCATTAGGAAAGTACTTAATTGGTTTAATAACTTTATACAAGATTGTGATTCCAGGTGTGGAATTTTGGTTTAAACAATAGACCTCTTTGAAAAACCTTTTTAAATTTCCTGACCTAATAATATTGATATTGCAGAACTATTAAGTGTGCTGTAACACCCTAATTAACTAGCTAAGTCAAGAATTCTATTAATTGAATAGTGTGGGAATCACAGTAATCTAAACCTTTACCATTACAATATAGCCACTATATGAGTTTAGTGCAGTATTATATTGCTTCAGCGCGTTTATGGAGAGAGAGGCCATCAATATATTGAGAGATGCTTTGGGTTCCGCGCATTAATAGTGACTGCCCCTTGAAAGTAAAACACAGTAGATTTTTGTCAGGATTAAAATAAAGTACTTTCGAAATAAGTAATTTTAACCGCACTGGGTGCCAAGGCTGTATTGGTCAATATGGTAGTACTATAATCCCTTCTGCTTGTCATTTTTAATTTTATGAAAACTTTTGAGATAAGACTAAAAGGAGTAAAAGCATAAAAAATATACTAATCAACAATAAATATCATCTGCCTAGCCTTTTCCCAACTATATTGGGGTCGGCTTCCAGTCTAACCGGATGCAGCTGAATACCAGTATTTTACATGGAGCGACTGCCTATCTGACCTCCACAACCCAGTTAATACTAGGTAATACGATACCCTTTGGTAAGACTGGATGTCAGAATTTCAGGTCACTGACTACCTGTAACGACTGCCAAAGACTATATATATGGCAGCCGGGACCAACAGCTTAACGTGCTTTCCGAGGCACGGAGGAAACTCGGTATGTCGGGCGGTCACCCATCCACAGACCGCCCTAGGCAAGCAAGGCTCCTCCAACAACAATAAATAATAACAATAATTTCGGAATTTGGATCCAATTTCCAGGAAGTACATCTGTAACATTTATGATTCTGGCTATTTGCAAATAAGTCGAACTGTGGAATACCGAGTGAAAGTGTTACTTTATTAAATGCGTAATCTGCTATTCCGATTCTGTATCTATATTAGCAATTGCTATAGTATTGTCTATTCTGAGTATCTTCACACCATTGTAAAGATTTTTAGACCATAAAAAGTTGCCAGTAACTCAAAAGTATTTATGATATTTATATGTGTTTATTGTAATTATTAGAATAGTTTAGTGCCAGAGATTTTGCTCTTCCTAGAACCTTTGTGTATACCCAGCCGTATTGAATGGCGGAGCATGCTGATGTTAACAGACCTATAAGTCTATCAGGTTCCCTTTTCGGTAATGTTTTGGGCATGTTGCTTGCACAGAACAGGCACTTTTTACTTGGGTAAATTTTACTTTTGTCAGTGTTGATTAAAAATCCTTATCTTTATAATAATTCTTTTGTCGCTTCGACGTTATTATGACAGGTTAACCGATGCATAAAAAATCATATTATAGTTTACTGATAAATACCCCAGTGAACGTAAATAATTCAGTACAGGTTTTGTTAATTTAGTGAATACGTAGGCACAGATATTATAATACTTCGTAGGGTACGGGTGCGGTACAGAGTCCAAGCGGCAAAACGTTAAGCTCAAATAATTGATTAGTAGGTAAATCTTTTTAAGTTCCAAGTAAGACTTAGGTACCTAAATAATCTCGCTTTGGGCAACTGCAACCAAAAATATACGCGTCTTTTAAGTCTATATTTGCCTTAAAACAATTTTGATTTATAACTGTGCGGTAGTCTTCCATTTTAAAGTGGTCAACATGAACGGATTTAGATAATCCTTTTAAATTAAGGAAATGTTTCCCGTTAGGCTTAGGTACTGTAAACAAAGGTGAAGGTGAAATACATCACTAATATTATAAAGGCGAAAGTTTGTAAGTGTGTATGTTTGTTAGTTCCTCACGCAAAAACTACTGAACGCATTTCGATAAAATTTGGTACACAGATAGTTTATAACCTGAATTAACACATAAGATAGTTTTAATCCCGATTTTATCTTCCCGTGGGATAATTTTTGAGTTGTAGGTGGCGAAGCCGCTGGCAACAGCTAGTCATTGAGAAATAAAACCTGATTATAGCTCAGAATAACAATTATCAATGTTATTTTCTGTGACCATGAATAACCTTTTTGGTATGTCAGGCTGATGTGGTTCACAAATAAAAGGTATTTTATATCCTCTAATTCAAGAAAGGATAGTTTTATCCTTTGTAATGAGTATGTATTCATTAAAGTAATGCTGTAACCAGCCAGCTATTGGAATATTGTTGTCTACCTGTGCCGAGGTGATTAGCGGCGTCAGGCTGCGTGGTTGGCCACCCGTGCACGCGTGGCCGTCTGTGCCGGCGGCGGCGGTGATCCCGCGGCGGCGGAGGCGGCTCGCGACTCGGCGGCTGGTGCCCGCACGCGGCACCCCCCATGCGTTTAAAGGACCGTTTAGACGATACGTAGTACTCGACTGATTGCGCTGCTGATTGAATCTCGCATTATTTGCGGTGAATCTTAATAAAATTCTGAGGTAGGTAGTCGTTTTATAGCCTGGGTAGATTTTAGATGATCAGGCAAATTAGAACCGAATAGATAATCGTCTTTTGTAGCGTTTTTTACTACATCCCTTTTTCGTTTACTCGGATTGTAACAGTGAATCTTCTAGACAGAGATTCTCTGTGGTTTGCGTTGCGCGTTAGTCGCCCTGCATTATCACCGAGTGTCTTAATAATGTCTTGTGGTATGTTTACGAGTTAAAGCTGTGCTTTGCAGATTGCTGAGAAACAGCTGGCCATTTGATTTTGTTTTTACTCACTGTGTGCTTAGCATGGGTGCTTTCATGTGAATACAATTTTCAGCAGCCAGATATTGTTTTAGGATAACAACGTTTTCCTTTTTACCCGACTACGGCGAAGCCAAAAGGAAGGGTAATGATTTTGGCAGTCTATGTATGTATGTATTTATGTATGTATGTATGTTCCACCGTAGCGCCTAAACTACTGAACGGATTTTTTAGTCAGACCGTTAATTAAGATGTGTTTCCACCGCGTTGTCAAATCTTTGTATACATTGTCTCCAAATGCTTTATTTAGTGTAGGGTCTGAGCCCAACAATTGTAAAATATCCGGGTCTAGTTCATCAGGATTTTCACCAACCGTTTATTTTCCTTCTTATGGTGCCTCATTATTTGGGATCTCATCTACCAAGGAGTAAAATATAATCATAAGTCACCCGCCATAAATAGGTAGGTAGGTAGGTACTTGACTTTATCCACACACGCTTTGCGTCGGGATATATAAGTTGGTGGGTGCAGGTATCAACACATTCGGCGGCCATAGTATCCACACACGATATACGTCGGGATATATAAGTTGGTGGGTGCAGGTATCAACACATTCGGCGGCCATAGTATCCACACACGATAAACGTCGGGATATCACAATGAATAAAATCATTTTATGGCATTTGTAACTTTGGCATGCATCCACACACGATATACGTCGGGATATATAAGTTGGTGGGTGCCGGTATCAACACATTCGGCGGCCATAGTATCCACACACGATACACGTCGGGATATATAAGTTGGTGGGTGCAGGTATCAACACATTCGGCGGCCATAGTATCCACACACGATAAACGTCGGGATATCACAATGAATAAAATCATTTTATGGCATTTGTAACTTTGGCATGCATCCACACACGATATACGTCGGGATATATAAGTTGGTGGGTGCCGGTATCAACACATTCGGCGGCCATAGTATCCACACACGATATACGTCGGGATATATAAGTTGGTGGGTGCAGACCAGGTATCAACACATTCGGCGGCCATAGTATCCACACACGATAGACGTCGGCGTAACACAAAGAATAAAATCATTATAAGGTACTTGCAACTTGGCATTAGGCATCCACACACGATATAAATACGTAGGGATATTAAAATTGGTGGGTAGTTAGACACATAATGGTCATACATACAATGCACACACGATAAACGTCGGCATAACACAATGAATTTATTTTTTGAGAACAATCTTAAAGGCGGGAAATTAAATCAACATTTGTGGGTATTTCTCCATTTACTTACGTTGTGGTTCTAGATCACTAAATAGTTAAATCCTCCGACAGAGAATGCGAAGGAGATACCGCTGGTTCACTTTCCGATGACGATGAGGAGATTCTTCTTCGTTTTTTCACTTTTGTTAGTAAATTTTCGACACTGTCACTATCGTCCCGACAAGATCGCTTTATTTTTCCCATCGTGTAACGAAATTACAGTTATTTCCGGACGAAACAAAGTTTTGTGTGAGTCGGACAACACGAAATCACGTAATGAGTCAAGGATTGTCGTTGCAGCGCAATGGCGGCTTGCACTACAGTGGGGGGAAATAGTCAATACACTACTTTTTATCCTATTTTTTTAATTTATTTAAAAATAAATTCTCTAAAAAGTGTGATAAGGACAGCATCAACTCTCGTACTGCTGCATGTAAACTGTAATCATCTTCGGGAGAGATACGAAGTATAATTATGATAGACTAGCTGATGCCCGCGATTTCGTTCACGTGGAAATTTTGTTGAGTGACTGTCTCGTTGATCGAGTGGTCTCAGGTGCAACTACTGAGGATGAGGTCCGGGGTTTTGATTGCGAAGTGTTTTCGCAGTAAACACCACGGAGCGCGGTTTTCGTGCCCGGTCGATGGCAATATTATACCTATAGACATCAAACGCCCCCTATTACATGGCGCTTGAACATTACTGGCGAAATGTGGGTTTACCATTAGGTACACCACTGCCTAACTCTTTCGGGATTAAGGCGTAATGTTATTTTATATGTGAGACCTGACGGCTGGATCAAAATGTGATAATGTGAAAAGGCGTCCTTATGGGCGCTGTCATTATGAGCAGCAGCGGCTTGAATCAAAATTAAAAGGAGTTAAGACGACGATGGCTTAAAAACCGTAACCGTACCTTAACTTATTTCTCAAAATGTACAAACAAATGCCTTGTTCTTTGGTGACAGCCCTCTTACACAACCACTCTTCATTATTTATATTAACCTCTCAAATTTGGAAAACCGTGCATGGTAAGTTCATCTTCTTTTGGCACTGGATGGGAAAACTCTTCGGAAAGTGGAATTTTTGCATCTACTATTTGCAAAGGCATATGTTCCATGGCCAGTCGCAGATTTTTGGTGATGTTGCAAGTTGGGGTAAGATTCAGCGGCAATTTGTAAACGGAAAGTGCAATCTGGCCATTGTTAAGCAAAGTTGCAGCAATGCCCGAGGAAGCCACAGCGATAAGACGGCACGGTTGGCGCAGTGCCTCAGCGTTTGACTGTGACGCTGCATGTCCTGTATTCGATTCCCGCACTGAACAAATAAATTTACGTCGTGGGTCTTATCTAATTTTAATTAGGTTTTTATTTTAAAGTTTTTACTGCTGTTTTTCTTACTGTGTACCGGTCAATTTGTATTTGTTGACTATTCACGACAAATATTAACACCGCAATTCAGAAAATGGTGTAAAATGAACAATGCCATCTGTCGAAGACGAAGTTAAACTGCCAAAATTTAATGCATGGGAAGCAAACACCCGCTATAGGGCTTAGGCTATGTAGTTTCCTGCATGAATGGCGCGCGGAGGCACTACACTGGGGGAACTCCGCTGCCGCGGCATATTGCCGCTTGGCGGACAGACCCCATGACCCCAACATGGAGAGAGTAACTGTGGCAACCCCGTGCAGGGCACGGTGGTGGTAACTCAGAGAAGTAGCTTGAGAGGCCCCACGGCACCCTCACCTTCCGTCTGGCGCAGGTCCTCACCGGACACAGTTGTTTCGGGAGGTACACCGAATCAGGCGGAAGGAAACGCCCGGATGCTACCATTGCAAGGATCAGCCGGAGGACACGGTGGAGCACACCGCGGAGGTCTGCCCCGCTTGGGTTGAGCCCCGTCGTGTTCTCTTGGCGGCGGCGACCTCTCGCGTCCGGCCCTGGTTCAAGCCATGGTGCGGGGCGAGAGGGAATTGGACGCCGTCGCCTCCTTCGGCGAAGCAGTGATGCTAGCGAAGGAAGTGGCGTAATGTGAGAGAGTGAGAACCTCTCGTCCCAGCCGCAACAGGAGACGCTCCGGGCGTCGGCGGCCACGTGGTGGCTTCCGGCCACCGTAGGCGTGGGCCTGTGGACGGTAAGTAGTGGGCTAGCTCGCCGTCCGCCCGTCTTATGACGACGACAGGCCGTGTCGACGGCGCGTTCGTGTTCTACGCGCGCCTCAAAGAGATGTCAGCAAAAGGGCCGCCGCTCGCCAGGGCTGCGGGTTGTTCGAAAGAGATATCGCGGCCCCAGCACAAAGGGTATGCAAAGAAGGAAAATGGGTGGTTTTTAGACAGTAGAAGTCGGACATTCCCTACCGCTATGCCCAGAGCGGGAGGAGTCATTTGATGATTTCCCACCCTCCAAAAAAGTACGTAGATTTTCAAAGCAGCGTCATTTAAACTAATCAAGAGTAGGTACCTTTTGCTATCGTAACTGTTTGAAAAAGACGATTTAAAAGTTATCTTGTGAACACATTTATTAATTAGTACCGTTTTGGTGCAATAGATGTCGTTGCATGTATGTTTCCTAATGATGATAAGTTCTTCTTAAACACTTTAAATTCGTATATCTTTTGATAGAGAGCACCAATTACAATGAAACAAAAACTAAAACCCAAATCAAATTCATTTTAAAATCATATGTTTATGTTTTTTTCTAAATAATAATGTTCAATATACAGAAACTCTTCGTCTACAGATTTATAATATTGTATTTAATCTACTCTGAATTGATTTGAAAATCATAAAGCATCATAATAAAAACAAATACCTGGAACTTACAAAAAGTGGAAACCGATTGAGGATCGAACTCGCGAACATGTTTAACATTTTTGGAAATCTTACAACATTATAAAAAATCACAAAAAGTGGTTACTGACTGTGATTTGAACTTGCGTACCTTTGTTTGCAGGTAAGTCTCTGTACCGTTAGGCTACGTACGCCAGTGATAAATGGTTTGAAATAGACCTTCTACTTTAATACATAATGACAGTTGACAGTTCGATTGTGGTTCGATACCGAAAATTTGAAATAACGTAAGGGACTTCAGCTTTTTCTTGGATTTGCAACGCTCGCACCAGGCGCCTAAAGTGAAAAATTGCACAGCACACTCGATGTCCCTTGCGTTATTTCGTATTTCCAGTATCAAACTGTAAAACAGTTGAGGATTATGGATAATGCAATACTGCTCACCCCCTTAAGTTATTATTGGAATAACATATAGCCCATGTGTTATTCCAGACTATAATCTACGTCTGTGCCAAATTTCATTCAGATCCGGTCAGCCGTTCTGGCGTGAAAGAGCAACAAACATCCATACATCCATCCATCCATCCATCCATCCATCCTCACAAACATTCGCATTTATAATATTAGTAGGGAAAGTTTACGATTTTACGACTTAGCGACATTTGTAGCGTCGTGTAGAGACTGCAGCCCCAGGGTTGCGTTTCAAACAAATTCCGCAACCCTAGCAGAAACATTGCAACTCATTCGATCTTGTTAAATAAAAAATATTGCGTTTTCGCAGGGGTAGGCAATGGGTCATTTCAGGACAATTATTAGCGGTGTTTTTCTAGTGGAATATCCTTGAAGGTTATTTCAGATTAGAACATGAATGGTACACCATTATCACAGCACATTTTGAAAGGGGCTTCAGACACTCATTCAGTTTTCAATCATCAGCCCTATTTCTGCTGTTGCATTGCTGCGGGTTGTTCGAAAGAGATACCGCGGCCTCCATGATTGCTCACCCTCCAAAAAAAAAGCCTTATTTCTCTTGTAAGATAACTCAAGGTGTATCTTCATGTCATTCAAAGGACACCTCGGTCAGATATTAATCGGAAACTGCATGATTCAGCGGTTAAGATGAAGCCATTGAACAAGCGGCGGCGTCGACGCGTGCTCATAGATTTACGACTTGAATTTAAATAGCATGCAATCATTGTTCATGCCTTGGTATTGATAGCAGCTGTGAATGTCAAGTAGTAACTATATAGATTCGTAGAATTCGGGTAATGTTTAATTGGCTGTCGGATTTCCTGTGTTCTGGTTATGCCACTAATATAACATAACATGACACATCATGTAATCCCAAGGGTTAGGTAGAGCCCGTCGGGGCTGTGGTTCCCGTCAGGGCTGTGGTTTGTCCCGTCGGGACTGTGGTTTGTCGAAAGGTTAACGCGGCTCCGACACATGGGCGAAGAAGGAACATGGGTTTGGTTTTTAGTCAGTAGAAGTCTGACACTCCCCTTCGCTCTTCCCAAGAGCGGGGGGGGGGTTATTCGATGATTTTCCACCCACCAAAAAAAAGGGTTAGGTAGAGGTTCTGTCGGGGCTAAGAAGGATTATGGGTGGTTTTTAGTCAGTAGAAATCTGACACTCCCTACCGCTCCGCCCAGAGCTAGGACACATTTTGATGATTTCCCACCCTCGAAAATAAAAGGTAGAGCGCCAGATATGTTAATGGGGGCGAGCATATTGCCATGGTTCGGGCATAAATCCGAACTAAATTACGTCGCTGCCACTGAGGAATTCATATGCCAATAAAAGCATGAAAAGCATGTTCGAAAAGCATGTTCGAAAAGCATGTTCGAAAAGCATGTTCGAAAAGCATGTTCGAAAAGCATGTTCGGTTGACAAAGTCGAATACATTTATTACGTCCGGGTAAAAGCCGCTCGGTATGATGCCGAGATGAGTCGAAGATTGTAGCGTGGTAGGAGGACTGAGAAGATAAAGTTTTGTTCCCATTCGCCAAGAAGAAATGAAGGCATCCTTTCGCTGCCGTCGCGCGCGTCCGTGCCACATCCGTGCTGCGGGTTGTTCGAAAGAGCCGCGGCCTCGACACAAAGGGTTAAGAAGGAACATGGGTGGTTTTTAGTCAGTAGAAGTCTGACACTCCCTCTCGCTCTGCCCAGAGCGAGAGGGGTTATTTGTTGATTTCCCAAACCCTCCAAAAAAAGGTCTTCTATTGAGTGAAAGGATGCCTTTTCATTTCCTTTCATTTTCTTTGTTTGTCGTTTATATAAGGTCCCATTAAAATAGGTGGACAAATTTTACCACAGCGTTCAGTAGGTCTAACAAACATATCTGAACAAAAAAAAACATTAAATAAACTGATTTTTTTTTAACTTAAACTAATAAATTGCCGGCACTCTAGAACGAACTCATCCTCTATGAGTAGGTACTTAAATGCGTTTTTCTTATTATTTTTTTTACCTTCGTCCTTATTTTGGTGGTCTGAATGATTTCTGGTATTTGCAAGAGATCTGGCTATTGGGCAGAGCTAGCTCACGAAACTGAAAACCGACGATGGCAGAATCGTGTCCGCCAAACCGGAGCTTCTGAGAGAGATCGAGAGTTTTTATGGGCAGCTGTACACGTCAACTAGTCAACCCGTCGAAAATCTAGCGAAAGACCCCAGAGCTAGACTGACCCGACACTATACCGAAGACATCCCGGATGTCAGCCTGTACGAGATTAGGATGGCTCTGAAACAGCTTAAAAACAACAAGGCGCCGGGTGATGACGGAATTACGGCCGAACTGCTGAAGGCGGGTGGCAAACCGGTCCTTAAGGCTCTTCAGAAGTTGTTTGATTCCGTCATACTCGAGGGGAAAACGCCACAGGCTTGGTGCAGGGGTGTGGTGGTGCTCTTCTTCAAAAAGGGTGACAATGCCCGGTTGAAGAACTATAGGCCCATCTCACTTCTAAGCCATGTCTACAAGTTGTTTTCAAGAGTCATCACGAATCGTCTCGCACGCAGGTTCGACGATTTCCAGCCTCCCGAACAAGCCGGATTCCGAAAAGGCTTCAGTACCGTAGACCACATACATACGCTGCGGCAAGTTATACAGAAGACCGAAGAGTATAACCTGCCTCTCTGTTTAGCGTTTGTGGACTACGAGAAAGCCTTCGATTCGATCGAGACTTGGGCTGTACTGCAGTCTCTCCAACGGTGCCAAATCGACTACCGGTACATCGAGGTGTTGAAGTGTTTGTACAAAAACGCCACCATGTCAGTCCGACTTCAGGACCAGACCACGGAACCTATCCTTCTGCAGCGCGGTGTGAGACAGGGAGACGTCATATCTCCGAAACTGTTCACCGCTGCATTGGAAGATGTCTTCAAGGTTCTGGATTGGAAAGGACTTGGCATGTCAACGGCGAGTACATCACTCACCTTTGGTTTGCCGACGATATAGTGGTCATGGCTGAGACCATGGAAGACCTCAGTAAAATGCTCGATGACCTCAGTAGAGCTTCCGAAAGAGTGGGTCTTAAAATGAACATGGACAAAACCAAGGTTATGTCGAATGTTCATGTAACCCCCACTCCTATCAAGATCGGAGACTCTACGCTCGAAGTTGTGGACTACCTGTGGGTGTGTGTCTACCTGGGACAAACGGTCCAGTTGGGTAGATCTAACTTCGAGAAAGAGGTCAATCGTAGAATCCGACTCGGCTGGGCGGCGTTCGGGAAGCTGCGCGGTATCTTCTCGTCCAACTTACCCCAGTGTCTCAAGACGAAAGTCTATGACCAGTGTGTGTTGCCAGTGATTACATACGGGACCGAAACGTGGTCGCTCACAATGGGCCTTATCAGAAAGCTCAAAGTCACCCAAAGGGCAATGGAGAGGGCTATGCTCGGAGTTTCCTTGCGTGATCGAATCAGAAATGAGGACATCCGCATGAGAACCAAGGTTACCGACGTAGCCCGAAGAATCGCCAGACTTAAGTGGCAATGGGCAGGGCACATTGCTCGCAGAACGGATGGCCGATGGGACCGAAAAGTTCTGGAATGGCGACCGCGAACCGGAAGACGTTGCGTTGGAAGGCCTCCCACTAGGTGGACCGATGACCTGGTCAAGGTTGCAGGAACCCGCTGGATGAGAGACGCACGGGACCGGTCAATGTGGCGACGCCTGGGGGAGGCCTATGTCCAGCAGTGGACGTCTTTTGGCTGAAATGATGATGATGATGATGAATGATTTCTGAAATTTTGTCCACCTATTTTAATGGGACCTTATATTCTGGCAAATTAAATGTTTTTTTTAAATCTTTTCTTCTTTTGCAGATCTATGCTGGAAGCGATTGCTTTAGGAATATGTATTACTTCTGTTTGTTTTCTTATGTTCTTATTTCTTGCCAGTATTAGGTTTTTACCTAAATAGATAAAACAATAGTTAGTCATTTCGGTAAAAAGACCCAAAAAACGTTTTAAAATAACACAGTTTTAAATGATTCAGTCATTCTTAGTAATAATTTCAATTAAAGTTTTTGATACGATATTTGATTAAATTCTTCGAAAAGTTTCAATTATGTTAGGTATAATAAAATATTTAATTCATCTCAAATTATTTCGTCTTTGTTTTCAAAACTCGTTTTTTTGTGAGAAACTCGATTGTACTGCCAGTAAAAAAGAACGAAATAAATAGATTGCATTATCATTGTTTTTTTAGACGAATATTTGAATATAAATGCAATTCATTGACATTTTAGACAAGCGAAGAAGTTATCAAAACCGTAAAGATAAACAAAAGATTTTTCAAAACCACCCCTTTATAACCCAAGTGGGGTCAGCAGTGACAATACCTACGTTTTTTAGATCCTTTTACTTACGTACGGTGGTCCTAGTTTAAAATTATTTGGGACCTTGAATTACTGTTATTGCAAGTATACTGTTTGTTTGGATATTTTATTGGTTTTAGATGTAATATTAATAAGTGTACTATATATTTCAAACACAATGTGAATTGTTATATGAATGAATAAATGAAAAAATGAAATGAAATAAGCCTGAAGACCATTTTTATAATTGAGTAGGTATATTTTCTTTTCCTATTTTTATGTTATATTTTGGTGTATTGGTGTGTGCTAGCTGAATATAATTATAAATTAATTTAGTGATATCTTCTTTTATATTAACTTTACGTAGTATTGTAAAAATCAGGTTTTACAGACAGATTCTGTGATGCTGGGGAGTTTGTTCCGCCACTTCATCTTCTCACCCAAAACACTAGGAAGTGTCGAAGGTAAGCGTTTTGGGGGACTGTCTCTTTTAAACTTCGAAAAGACTGTTGTGTCTTTTGTTTTTCTCTTTCAGGTATTGATTTTTCCATCTTTCGTTGTGTTTACTTTTCCGAACTCTTCTGTTGACCCTACGCTGACTAACCCTTCCAATTGCACCTTTACCCACACGTATGTGAGTTCAATAAAAGTGCCTAAAGTGTACCCAGAATGTGGGTGAATGTTTTGCAGGTTAAGTGACCGTGACCTTGAGTCGTCAGTCGAGTACAGGTCTCACCGGTATAGGTACGAGGCTAACTTGTTTAGGTACAAGCGTTTTTTTACCTTTTCGCGTGTGTACAGGTAGCCGCGCAGTTTAGCACGTTAGGACGCTGAGGTATGTATATGTAGATAGGTACTTAGCTTAGGTATAAGATGCGGTCCGGTGTTTTTGTTGCCCAAAGTAATATTGTTTACTTATTTCGCGTTTTGATAGCAATTTTTAACAGAAAAGGTATGTAGTTTGGAAGTTCAGATAAATTGGGAGCATCAGATTAATTATTGTTGTTTTTAATTTGGCTCTATAACAATGAGTACACTAATAAAGATATAGATTTCAAAACCAGGTCTGACCCATCATTAATTATAATTATAGAAGAGCACTACACACACTCTATTAGCTAATATCGATGAAAAAAAAGACTAAAAATTCACAAAAAATCAAAACAAAAGAAGTAGGTACCTAATAGTTAAGTTTGACCAGGCAGGGTCAAACTTAATTGTTATTATGCGAACTTTAAATAATAATTATAGCATTTTGTTGAGAGTAGGCACAAATATAGGTAGCTCGACGATGGTGTAAATGTAAATTATGTGCAATAGGTAAAGGTAAACTGTAATTGTAATAGGCCAACCTGATAAAATAAGTTTCTGTAACCATAGCATTATTTAAGGGTTGATATTATAATATTATGTTCTTCTTCATTTTGGATATCTAATAACTTCGCGACTTCCATACGGCAGCGCATGGTGGCTTATGATTTTATGATAGACTAGCGGACGTCCCGCGGTTTCACCCGCGTAGATCCCGTTCCCGTGGGAATACAGGGATAAAAAGTAGCATATGTTACTCAGGGTGAATGTAGCTTACTAATGGTGAAAGAATTTTTGAAATCGGCGCAGTAGTTTTTGAGTTTATTCATTACAAACATACACACAAACATACAAATCTTTCCTCTTTTTAATATTAGTGTAGAAGTGTAGATTGTCATGATGTGTAGTTTCACATAATAGACATTATTGCATACCAAACACGAATTGCTGATGAGTTGCATTCTGACTGCTGTAGAAATACAACAAAAAATGTTTATAGTACGCTTAGCTAATATTCTTTATCTAACACCAGATTGTTGGTAATTTATATAGAACTTGTATTTGTTTCGCCAATAGATAATTTTACCATTAATTTACTATCGGACATTAAAGTCCCATCATTAAAATTTTACGTAGTTTTTTGTTAGCCCTTACTGCTCCACTGTTGTGTAAAGGCCAAGTACTACCTTAATTTTAACATAAAAAGTGTTATAAACGAACTATTTAAATAAATAAATATCATTTTGCGCAAACGATGGAACACTTGATATCGTGTTCTGCCTGTCCCGTTACTTGCACATCACAGGAGCTGATGGACGGAACAGAAAATGCCGAACTCGTCGCTAAATTTTGGGCTGACTCAGTTTAAATATTGTCATCGACACGCTAAGAAGAAGAAATATCGTTTCAATAAAAAAAGACCCTTGGTTAAAATAAGAAGCATCCGTTGCCTTAATAAAACTAGCATAGTTGTTAATGGCACACACATTATGCAACCACTGGTATTGCATAATCTAACGACATGTCAGATAATATGTGGGCGCTGTTAGCTTGTACAACTACTCTGTAATAAGCACTGATATGTCTCAGGTATATAAGGTCCCATTAAAATAGGTGGACAAAATTTCAGAAATCATTCAGACCACTAAAATAAGGACGATGGTAAAAAAATTATAAGAAAAACGCATGTAAGTACCTACTCATAAAGGAAGAGTTTGTTCTAGAGTGCCGGCAATTTATTACTTTGAGTAAAAAAAAATGGTTTTGTTTTTGTTTAGATATCTTTGGTTAGACCTACTGAACGCTGTGTTAAAATTTGTCCACCTATTTTAATGGGACCTTATATTACACCTAGGAGGAGCTCGTGTCGATGTGTGCGAATCGATCTTTATATTAAGCCGGGCCTGACTAGGTTGGTGTTAGATGGCGAGTTTCTTCCGTGCCTCGGAAACCACGCTTCCCAGTTGGTCCCGGCTACCATATCTTTGGTAGTCGTTACCGGTAGTCAGTGGCCTGAAAGTCTGACACAAGGGTATCGTGTTTACCCAGTGTTAACTGGGTTGTGGAAGTCAGATTGGCAGTAAATTCTTGTAAAATACAGGTATGCAGCTGCATCAGGTTAAATTGGAAGCCAACCCCAACCTAGCTGGAAAAAGGCTAGGCAGATGATGGATATTTACACCATGTAATGTATGGCGAATCTAGGGAAGAGCAGAATTGTTATTAATTTAGTGAAATTTTATATTATAATGGCTGTATATCTATTTCTGGCCATAATAATACGGTAGTTGACTGACTAAAAAAAATATGATTCTGTTTAGTCCGTCAGTTAGATTATCGAAAAATATTGGATACGTGTTTTTTGTTTTATCAAATTAATAAGAATTTACGAAAAGGAAATAAAGCTTGTCAAAGACCATGGCGAGGGGGCTTTTGACGTCATAGTCTGGTAAAAATGGACCAACCTGTGACGTTTCACGACTTTTCGAAGCACTGTATCGTCTTCATTTTTTGTTTACGTGATAAAAGAAAAAATACGTGTTCAATATTTTTTGGAAATCTATCTGACGGACTAATTAGTTTTGATTTGTCAACTACCCTATTGCTCATATCTTGCTTGTCGTTTTAAACAAGTTGAAATTTAACTTCTTTTATGTTTTCAGGTCACTACGTAAGGTAGAAGCACCTATTCCCGTGAGTGTCCCAGTTCCCGGTAAAAAGTCAGTTATTGCGTTATTGCACTTTTCTACCAATAATAAATTATAGTTTGCGAATGGCAATACATTCTTGGTAATATTTGACACAATTTTAATGGCAGCACTGGCCAAAAAGTTTAATGGCGTCAAACTTATGCGGTCGAAAAGTTTGCTGTATAAAAATTTTAGGAAAATTCGAAGTTCTGTCAGTGAACTACCAAACCACCACGTCCCTTTGATCAGCTAGCCACCCTGCAACGGATAACGTTAAGGTAAATTTAAGTGTTAATTTTATAAAATATTAGAATGTATTATTTAACGATAAAACCCATAAATTGTGATGAATCTAATTGAAAAGTAAATATTATTGCATATCACATCTATTGGTACTCACAAACCCCTACTTGACCTAGTACCCGTTAAAATCTTACTTTTTTTTACCGGATATTGGTACACAATTACACGTTGCACCGATACCCGTTATTGTATACTTATTGCCTTGAAATAAGGCTCATTTTCCTTTAAACTATATTATTTTCTTTTGACTTAGTAGAATGTTGTTACCAATTTACTATGTTCCTTGTTTGTGTTGTAACCACGTGGTTTTGATTCCTTTTTTTAGTTTTTCTGTATGATATCCCAATTTTTGCACATTTCGCGTTACTGCTCTGTTATTTTGTGTGTTGTATGTTGTGTTTTTTTTTCAGCTAGTCATGACATAGGCAGAAGGCCATATTAAAGGCCATGGAGGCAGTCCAAAAAGAGGCTACAATTTCAGCTGCTGCCAGGAAGTTCGGTGTCCCACGGTCGATGTTGCATGATAAAATATGCGGCCGCTACTCTGTCGAATGTTCCAAGGCGGACGATCGGCTACAGTTTTGACGAAAGAAGAAGAATATTTAAGAAACTGAACTATTTTTAGGGCAGATAGTGGCCATAGTGGGTTACCTGTCGTAACAAAGGCGCAGTTATTGGATAGCGTGAGTTTATTGGTAAAAAACATTAAACGACATACCCCATTCCAGAATGACAGACCAAGTCGTCACTGGCTTATGGTTTCAACGAGTGGCCCAAACTTTGACGCAAACCCGTCGTCATTCATCATCATTTCAGCTAAAAGACGTTCACTGCTGGATATAGGCCTCTTCCAGGTTTCGCCACATTGACCGGTCCCGTGCGTCTCGCATCCAGCTGGTCGCCGCAACCTTCACCAGATCGTCGGTCCACCTAGTGGGAGGCCTTCCAACGCAACGTCTTCCGGTTCGCGATCACCACTCCAGGGTTTTTCAGTCCGTCTGCCATCCATTCTGCAAGCAATGTGCCTTGCCCACTGCCGCTTAAGTTTGGCAATTCTTCGGGCTATGGCGGTAACCTTGGTTTTCTTGCGCATATCTTCATTTCGGATACGATCCCGCAAGGAGACTCCGAACATAGCTCTCTCCTTTGCCCTTTGGAGGATTTTGAGCTTTCTGATGAGGCCCATTGTGAGCGACCACGTTTCTGTCCAGTATGTAATCTCTGGCAACACAAACTGGTCATAGACTTTCGTCCTGAGACACTGTCGTAAGTTGGGCGAGAAGATACATACCGCGCCACTTCCCGAACGCTGCCCAGCCGAGTCGGATTCGACGATTGACCTCTTTCTCGAAGTTAGACCTACCCAACAGAACCGTTTGTCCCACAAGTTGACATAATCGTCCACAACTTCGAGTGTAGAGTATCCGATTTTGTTAGGAGTGGGTGTTACATGAACATTCAACATAACCTTGATTTTGTCCATGTTCATTTTTAGATTCACTCTTTCGGGAGCTCCACTGAGGTCATCGAGCATTGAGATCCGCCATGGTCTCAGCCATGACCACTATATCGTTGGCAAACCGAAGGTGAGTGATGTACTCGCCATTGATGTTGATGCCCATTCCTCTCCAATCCGGAACCTTTAAGGCATCCTCCAGTGCAGCGGTGAACAGTTTCGAAGAGAATTGACGTGTCCCTCTCACCTCGCTGCAGAAGGATAGGTTTCGAGGTCTAGTCCTAAAGTCTGACTGACAAGGTGGTGTTTTTGTACAAACACTTCAACACCTCGATGTACCAGTAGTCGATTTGGCAACGTTGTAGTGACTGTAGTACCGCCCAGGTCTCGATCGAATTGAAGGCTTTCTCGTAGACCACAAACGCTAAACAGAGAGGCAGGTTATACTCTTCGGTCTACGGTACTAAAGCCTTGTCGGAATCCGGCTGGTTCAGGAGGCTGGAAATCGTCAAATCTGCGTGCGAGACGATTCGTGATGACTCTTGAAAATAACTTGTAGACATGGCTTAGAAGTGAGATGGGCCTATAGTTCTTCAGGCGGGTACTGTCACCCTTTTTGAAGAGCACCCCTGCACCATGCTTGTGGCGTTTGCCCCTTGAGTATGACGCATTGCTTGTTGGTAGACATGATGTAGTCTATCTCATTTTTAGTCGCACCATCGGGGCTCTGCCAGGTCCACTTCCTGTGCTCACGTTTTTTGAAGAAGGAGTTCATCATAAAGAGGCCTTCCTTCTCCATAAACTAGCTAGTTGGTGACCCCGGTGGTTGATCCGATGTCCAACCACAAATTGCCCCACTTGCAGATCATCCTCGCTTCGTTTGTTTAGCTTCTACAAAGCTACGACAACGGTGAAGTAAGTTCTTAAACCATGCATGGCTTTAGAAATATACTCATTCATGGTTTCTACTTTATTGTCGAGGTGTAGACCTGTACGACCTTCAGCGAAAATCTTGCAGATATTCTCTCACTCTCGATCTTCACCATGTGGTTCACGAGGGACTTGCGGACGATAAACTCAAAACCACCTTGGGACTGTCGGTCAGTAAGTCTCGGAAGTAGAGCAGGTTGCCGGATTTCAGAATTATCGTGTCCTCACCTTCGGATTTCAGATAATCCTACAACACTCCATCGCAACCTGCTCTATTCCTCTTCGAGTTCCGTTATCTTCTCGTCAGCCCGTCAGTGTATGTGTGTTGTATGCTGCCAGGTCAAGTCGTCGGTATGTTTTGGGGTATCCGGATCTCTTCCGGAGATTCTTAGCACCCCTTGCCACGCCGCCACCTCGACCGCTACCGTAGTCGAGGGTAGATGGGCTGCCTGGTACTAGGGCAATTTTTGTTTTGCACTCATTTTTTAGGGGGTTTTGCCATAATGGCCACGCTTGGCAAGCGGGTGGGCGATCGCAGTATGGTTGTTACAAAAGACACAGAGAACGCTGCTGCCCATTCTCTGGTAAGTCCCTTATTCGCCTCTTACGACACCCACGAGAAGATATGGGATGGTGCTATTCTTTACGTCGGACACCATACGCATTACTGTCTTTTTTTTAAAGAATTTGTATGTGAAACAATAGTGTTATGTTTTAGTATTTCGTAGGTATTTTATGTGATTTTAGCGTTTTCTGATAAATGTGTGCTGGTGATATAATACTTTTGTTAAAAAAAGTGATTTACTAACACGATATTACTTATTATATTAGGTTTACAAACTTGATTGTATAAATAAATAACTGATGTAACCTTAGTATAAAATACATTATACTTATTTGATAACTCTTTTAATCTTTTCTTTGGATAAGCCCTTTTTTTATTTATTTAAACACAGAAGTAGTATTTCTGTGAACTTTAACGTATAGCAATAGAGCTCAAATTCGCGGTGAAAATTACCGGATTTTGGGACACTTTAACGTTTACTAGTACAAATCTACCGGGTACTGGTACAAATAGCCGTTTATCACTATTTTTGTATTATAGTTAATGCACATTTATATTTGTTTAAAAAGAGGATATTACACCAAAACTAGATAAAATTATCTATCCAGTCATATAAAATTTGTTTTTGTAAGTCTACTAGTTTTAGCACAGCAGACCTGCAAAGTCAGTGAAGTTCGAGACTTCACGGTTATTGGGCCGTTTACCTTACGTTCTACTGGTCGGACAGAATCTGAGATCTCAATTCGAGAAGACGAAGGGTTGTTTCCATACCGATTTTTTTTCTGATGATGATTAAAATTACCCATTATGAAGTTTTCAGTTATGAGAAAGACACCTTGTACTTTCAGGCAGGTTTTTCCAATACTATCGCAACTATCAAGTAATTACTTAGCGTAGAAATTAATTTGACCGGTGCGTCATAACCATACAATAAGTCTAACGAACTTAGATATAAGTTTCACAAAAACTTGCAATATCAATTTTCCTTATTAGAATTTACGTCATAGTTACAGGAAAGACAACGGTTATATTTAAATATTTCCTTAGTAGTCATTTCTACCGGGGTGATTATATTTAGTTGAGAATAAAAACTTACACAAAAAAATGCGATGAATGTAAAGAGTTTCTTGAATCTTATTTATTACTTCATGTACAATAGATGTACATAGGCGAACTTAATGCTACAAGGCATTCTGTATACCAGCCAACCTTAGTGTTAAATAAAACATCATGCAGGTTACGCATTTCTTCG
Source organism: Diarsia dahlii (assembly GCA_949775195.1). NCBI lineage: Eukaryota > Metazoa > Arthropoda > Insecta > Lepidoptera > Noctuidae > Diarsia > Diarsia dahlii. The sequence goes on from OX459201.1 coordinate 590,701, forward strand.
TATTCTTCTTATTCTTTTCTTCTTCTTCATTACATTGACAATCTTCGCTATAATTTGTAGGAAACAACGATAAATGTGAACAGTAGAGTTGCAAGTTGTAATAAGTAGATAAGAATCTTTACTATTTCTGAGTTTACTTAAATAATTATGATGTTTCTACTGCTAAGCTTTCTTTTTGGAGTCGTAAAAGAATCTTCCGGTTCTGTTTGTTGCTTGGACGGTGTTTTAGAGTTTTCTTTGTTGGAGTTCGATGGTGGTGTGTCCTGGAATAATAGAGATACACAGGCTTTCTATCTGCGAGAGGAATCGCGCCACAATCAACCACGAAGGCTCAGTGCACCTTAATGTTTGAGAGCTTTTTAGTACGCAGTACAGAACTTTTATTTCCTTATCCACGTTAATAATAATAGTAGAAGATAATTACCATACTATAGTGTTGTAGTACATTACTATTCAAAGATGCTCAATCCGTAAGATCAGCCAAGTCATTAATATTGTTACATAAGAACCGTGCACCTCATCACAAACATATATTTATTAAATTGTTGCATACCTGCGCTGTTACATATTTATAGCTGGGTTACACATGATGGAGGAAAAATAGAATTAAATTAAAACTGACCGATCGGTACAAAAGAAATAATTTAAATTATGTTATGTTTGGATTCAATGGCCTTAATACCGATGTAACTGAAACTGTTTTGATGGAAAATTAACAGGAAAATTTAGTTGCCATGGCTGTTATGTCGACTCGGTATTAACCAGTTTTAACCCAGTAGGTATTTAGTTAGAATCTGTATCATCATCATCATCAATAATCATCATCCACAGCCCAACTTCACCCTGCCTATTCTTCTTCTCTGTCGTCACACTCTTGGCAGAGTGGTCGTGGTCGTCATGACAGGGGTGGTGGCAAGCTTAACAATACGACGCCATTCCACTCGTACTGTTGCTTGCCTCGTGCATTCGTGGAGCGGACCATTTAGTGCATTTTTGATTTGGTCGGTCCAGCGCATTGGTGATATACCGCGCGCCCTCGTGCCCTCGGTTTTGCCCTAGACCACGAGTCGCTCCACAGACGTGTCCTCTCGACGCCCCCTGCCCCACCCTGCGCTACCCTGCCTATACCCTGCATAGGGTATAGGCCTCTCTTTGCTTGAACCAAGCTCCACGCTCTTGTGTCAGCCTTATCCATAATATTCCCGCGATGGCATTAATACTGTCTGCCTATCTTACGAATGGACGACCAACCCTTCTCTTTCCAGTCCTTGGACGCCATTCGGTCACAGGTTTACTCCAATTGCTATCATCAGAAGCAGTATCACATACAACAATTCCTAGTAAATTGAAACTTCACAAAGGTTGATACTATCTATTACATAGGCATATGCTGTGGTGGAAAGGACACAAACAGTTTTCAAAAATTACTGTTTCTTGCAAAAGTGCAATGCTTGCACAGTAAAAAAATATGGAAAAGTAGATTTAAAAAAATACCGATGAAAAAAAAAACTACAGGAATGATCTCGATGTACTGAATGCGAGTAACTGTTTCCACCACCCTGTATATACCATAAGGTCTGGATAAAATGAAAAAAAAAATACTAGAAAAGTCAAAAATATGTTATGAGATGTGAAACAAAACACTTTTGAGAGGGATCTACTTTCCTCACTTCAATGAAGTTTAAAAATTTTTAGGTTGAAGATCTTCGGTTGTTTTGACGTGTCAATGGTATTCTTCCTTAGGTTGGTAAAGCAATAAAAAGGTCGACTATACTTACTGCTGATGCTGCTGCCTTTGATCTCGTGAAGGTAGATGTTTAATGAATCGCTTTATATGGAAGGGACATAATCATAATACATATGCAACGACATCACAAGTGTCCACATTAATTAATGGCCATCTGATTAACACTATGCATGGCTATTAATTTAACTGTGTCGTTGTTCTAGCGGTATTCACAGTTGAACGTGAGGTATGACTCTCAGGTTTGGCAAAGTGCCAATGTATTTTCAAGAAGGAATTTCTCGTCATCATCAGCTTATAATGTTCCCACAGCAGGGACTCAGGCCTACTCTCTAGGAGAGGGGCGGGCTATAATTCACCACGCGTGCCCAGTGCTGGTTGGTAGATTGTGTGGGTTGGTAGATAGTGTGGGTTGGTATTATAGGAATTTATCAGCAGCCCGAAATCTGTAGGTCACGCTTGATTGGAATCAATTGCCTTATTATATGGGACTTATAAGCTATAGTACAGCAGTAATACTACTGATCTGTAAACATAAGATAATTGCTAAACCACTGTAGATTAGAAATTTAGAACTCTTATTTGATGTCTACTAGCTGTCATTGGGTCGTGCTAAACTAAATATGATGCACAGAAATTGTCTAGAAAAAGTATACAAATATTGTATTTTTAACCGACTTCGAAAAAGGAGGAGGTTATATGTTCGTGTGTATGTATTTTTTTTTTAAAATATGTTACCTTTTTTTTTGATTTCTCCCCCATTTGTGGACCGATTCTCAAAATTCTTTTTCCATTTGAAAGAGTAAACTCCTGAGGTGGTCCCATTTTAATTTGGTGAAGATCTGGTGCTGATCTTCGGAGATATACAATGGAACTCTTCAAAAATAGACGGCAAATCTGTCGGAATTGCTGGAATCGGTTGGATGTTTATTGAATATACATTATCATGACGTAACATCACGCCTGTATGCTCGGAGGGGGTATGCAGATGTGTACAATCACATTTTTTTAGAATATAATAGAATATAATATATTTTAATTGCATAAAAACATGGTATAAAAGATGGTACAAAAAATTAGATACAGAACATACATTGTTTTTGCTTTGCAAATTTTCGTGCATTCATTAAATTTAATTAAATAAAACATTACATTCATAGTCACTTAAATTTCTTGTCAAAAAATTCTTTAATACTATAAAAACTATTAGTGGACAGCCAATCATACAATTTTCTTTTAAATAATCTTGTATTTAGAATTTTTAGGTCGTTCGGTATCTTATTAAATATTTCTACACACATATACAAACAGCTTTTATTATATTTAGCAAGCCTTGGCATGACATCCAGTACGAGCCTGTGAGGGTCGCGCCGGTTTCGAGGATGTACATCGTCTGCTTTTGTGAATAATTCCTTATGCACACAAACATACATATCTCATATATATAAAGAGACGGTAACGGTAACAGACCAAGTTTTTTAAATACAGGCCGACAAGTATCATCGGATTGAAGTCCGTAGATTGCTCGAATGCATTTTTTTTGTGCAACAAATGCTCTATTTTGATCGGTGCTATTGCCCCACATAATCAATCCATATCGTAACACCGATTCGACATAAGCATGGTATGAAGTTATTGCCGTATGGACGTTTGTTATATTCCTAATTTTTTTTAGCGCGTATACGAACCGATTTATTCGTTTTGAGACATTATCGATATGGGATTTCCAGTTCATGTCTTGATCCAAAGTAACACCTAGAAACTTAGTTTGCGTTACTTCACTAATCTTATTTACATTCATTTTGTTATTATATTTAGAATTATTTGAACGGTGAAATTGAATATACACAGATTTTGCAAGATTTAATGATAAATTATTTTTATTTAGCCATTCAATTAGTATGTCAATTGTGTTATTAATGTCAGTTTCATGATCGTCAATTGTATTATTATTTTTATCAGATGTCACAATAATGGAAATGTCATCAGCAAATAATATACATCTATGATTAGTAATATTAGTAATAAAATTAATATAAAGAATGAATAAAAATAAAACATATTTTTAGTTGTTATATATGAATTTCATAGACACGTATTACGTGTTTCGTGCTTTTTCTGACGCTATTCAAATATTCGCATCTAGCAGTCATCACTTGTCTTCATGTTGATGAGCTGATAATGGGTTTTTGCTTTCAACTCTTAACCGTTGAGGAGTAGTACCACAAAAAAATAGGGGAATAATAATAATAATAATATTCCACAACTATCACACAACGCCATCTAGTCCCAAGCTAAGCAGAGCTTGTGTTATGGGTACTAGACAACTGATAAACATACTTATATATTTCTAAATACATACATATTATAGATAAATTACACCCAGACACAGAACAAATGATCGTGCTCATCACACAAACATTTGTCCTGGGTGGGAATCGAACCCACAACCTCCGGCATAGCAGTTAGGGTCGCTAACCACTAGACCAACAGGCCAATCTTGAAGGTTAAGGGTTAGGTTTCTTGGTTGAATGTTAAATGCATAGTAAATATTTGTATAGGATAGGATATAATATATAGGTACTTATCACAACTAAAAATGAAAAAATAAAAAAACTTTTTTACAAAAAAAACAACCGACTTCAAAAACACCAAAAAGAGAAAAATAAACTTAGAAGAAAAATTAGCTTCTGAAGTCGGTGACTTTTGTTTGTTTGACTTCATGTTGTTGCCACCGACTTCAGAAGCTAATTTTTCTTCTAAGTTTATTTTTCTCTTTTTGGTGTTTTTGAAGTCGGTTGTTTTTTTGTAAAAAAGTTTTTTTGTCAAATCAAATCAAATCAAAACATTTATTTCAAGTAGGCCAGTTACAGGCACTTTTGAATAGTCGAATCGTAATTGTAATAACGCCACCTCTACCTACCAATACCACAAATACCACTCCAGTGACAGATCTTAAAACTGTCGCGTACTTGTACTTCCTGACATTCAGAGGTAGATTCCCTGGTACATACGTGTCAACGGTGCTTTTATGTGGCTGAGTCAATCTTGACTACTAATAACTCGCCTAAATAAAAGTTATAACAATACATACTAAAAGGATTCGTTCACCATTGTTATTTATTTTGGCTCATTAGAACCTAAATTAATCTACGGGGATACCCCAGTCATACAGGCAGGTCAAACAGGACCAGCTAGTGGTCAAACAGGTCAAACTGGTGGTGATGGGGGTCATAAAACTGGTGGTCTTCTTTTCAGGCCTCGAGCGAAGGTGTTAAATTGTAAATTAAGCTGGTGTCCCTGTGAGGGGTAGCAAGGGTAAGAATATTGGATTTGGCACTGACCACAGGCCACAGCCCAGAGATAACTCTTATATGCATCGTCAATAAAAGCGAGGGTAATATACATAGGCACAAAAATTACTTTAAGTACAGAGACAGTACACATCATGATCTGCCATCATGATATTTTACAAGGAGCGACTACCTATCTGACCTCCAAAACCCAATTTGTACTGGGTAAGACGATACCATTTAGTAAGGCTGGTTGTTAGACTTTCTGGCAGTGGCCTGAAAGTATGACGACTATCAAAGATCTATTAGAAATGGAACGGCCGGGATCAACGACTTAACGTGCTGTCCAAGGCACGGAGGAAACTCGGTATGTAATTGTTAGTCACCCATCTACGGACCAACCTAGGTAAGCGTGGCTTGACCTGAACACCGAAACAATGGGTTAATATCATGGGTCCTGTCACCAACTGAATTAGGGAAATTATAAAGTTAGTGCCTTTTTAATGAGAATAATTTGGTGTGTGTGTTAAGTGCAAAACTGCACTATTAAAGATGACCTGATTTTGTTATTGTAGAGGTATTTAATAAAATGCTTTAATGTGAACTTGCGTCACGAGTGCTGCCCCTGCTTACCTACTGAAGGTAATAGCAACCTATTCAGTTAAGTAGGTAACCTAATATCTACCACTGTTTGGTATCGAGCACAAAATGACTACGCAACTGAATTTAGTAAATATGCTTGTAACTTTTGAACTCGGTAGGTAATTAGTATGGAAACCATCGCTTTTCTTTGGAGGGTGCGAAATCATTAAATAACTCCTCACGCTCTGGGCAGAGCGGTAGGGAGTGTCAGACTACTACTGACTAAAAATCACCCGTGTTCCTTCTTAGCCCTTTGTTTCGAGGCCGCGGTATCTCTTTCGAACAACCCACAGCCCCGACGGGATAGAAACCACCCCTGAATAATACTTTAGCATTTTAGATGATAGTACCTATGGCGCAGCAGACAAAGTGAGCATTGCATAACGATAACGATCTTGAAAAAGTCAAAAATGTATTGGATTGATCTATAGAAGGTCAATCCAATACATTTTTCCAAAAGACTACGAAGAATATCAGACAAGAATTATTTTCTTGTTTTCTACTTTTAAGACCGCGATTTTGTTAGTAGTCGGGTTTTAGATTTTTGAACTTAATTTTTTTATTTGAATTTTATTTTTGTGTGTACTTAAACTATAATATAATACATATTTGTAATGTGCTTGCCATGACCTTTCATTTGATACCAAACTTGCTATGATTATCTCAATTTAATATTTTTTGAGGTAAGTTTTTGACATTTAAATTCCGTCATAAAAAGAATTTATAAAATGTATATAGCCTATGTCACCCGGGCTATTCTTACGAATCTATTGACACCAAATTTATTAAAATCCGTTCAGTAGTTTAGGCGCTACGGTGGAACATACATACATACATAGACTGCCAAAATCATTACCCTTCCTTTTGGCTTCGCCGCAGTCGGGTAAAAAAGCAAAATAAACGTAAAAAACGCCGTGAAAATAACGTATGTCAAACTTTGACAGCGACTGTCACCGGTTTAGTCGCTCAAATCCTAAAATCAATAACCCCAAGATTGTTGACAAACAAATTCGCACATTGGTTACAGTTACTCGTAATATTATTGACGTAATATTTCGTAGTCACGTTTTACAACGGCTACGTAATAATTGTTCCACAAAAAATCACGTGCTTTTGTGAGTAGCAAACAATTGGGGGTAAAAATCGGATAAGTGCGAGTCGGACTCGCGCACATAGGGTTCCGTATCTATAAAATGGCATTAGTTGTATGGGAGCCCCCTGTTAAATATTTATTTTATTTAGTTTAGTATTTGTTTTTACAGCGGCAACAGAAATACATAATTTGTGAAAATTTCAACTGTCTAGCTGTCGCGGTTCTTGAGGTACCCTGGTGACAGACAGACGGAGAGACGGACGACAGACAGCGAAGTCTAAGGTGCAGGCACATATAAATGGCGTCGGGCGCATACATGGCGCGGGCGGTTTTTCTTTGCACTTGGTATAAAAGGAGGTGTTTTTTTTTTGGCCAAACCATGTACCGAGGTACAAATTACTATGTACGCTCCTTCCAATAAATGGTGATACGGGCAGTATTTAATATTCTTCAATATAGTATAGATTGGGAATTAAAATAATATGAAAATACACCACCTCGCATCATAACTGCGTTCAAAGAAACGTTCATGACAGCGTTGACAGCTGTCAAACTATTTCATCTGTCAAAATCCAAACCAAAAATCAACCTGTTTACAACCAAAATATGAATTAATGATGTCGCAGAACATCACCAGTTCACCTTCATCATCATTTCAGCCAAAAGACGTCCACTGCTGGACATAGGCCTCCCCCAGGTGTCGCCACATTGACCGGTCCCGTGCGTCTCACTTGTACTCTTTGCGTCTCACATTCAGCGTATTCCCGCAACCTTCACCAGGTCATCGGTCCACCTAGTGGGAGGCCTTCCAACGCAACGTCTTCCGGTTCACGGTCGCCACTTCAGAACTTTGTACTTTCCATCTACATCTCAGATCTACGAAAAGCTGAGATGAAAAGAGTGTCAAAAGAGACTGGAACGTTCGAGTGACTAAATCGTTATTCAATGAACCCCAAGGAAAGTAATATAATTATAATGATGAACCCTTTCGCTATAGGGGAGAGTGGAAGAACAAAACGTGCTGCGCCGACCCCAAGTAAAATGGGATAAGGGCAGGAAGATGATGAACACTTTCCAGATCGGTCATCTGACAAGGGGACCTGAAAACACCTACACTTTTACGATAGACGACAGCACCATTAAGTATGACTTGATTGTCGTCATATAGTAAAATATTATCGTCAAGATAGGTAGTTGAAATAATCTTATTGATTCTTCAATTATTTTTTGCATTGTGAAGGCTTATTTTAAGCAGTAAAGAAACATAAAGAATTGATAATTCGATCCTGTGTATGCCAATGGGAATTTAGTTAACTACTAGGGATATTTGAAATAAAACCAATAACATTCTTATTTTCTTTTATTCCATTTCCTCATTTTCTCTTACTAAGATATAATCTAGGAAGGAGGCAGGTGCTGAAATATCTTGTTGATGTCCAGCCCACCCCATATACCAAACAATAGTCATGATGTGAGCACAGCAATCCACGGTGCCCACGGTACGTTTTCCAATTATGTTATAACCGTGGATTCTGTGCTCCCAACTGTTTTCCTGGATATTTAATAAAATATATGTGTAATACACCTTTTCCACTACAGTGTCTTGACTGTATTCTAGCCCTAAATAAAAACATTTCATCCTCAAAATCTGGTATATGAAGAGGCTCAACATCACGGCAAACTTCAATTTCAAAAAATCCATTTTGCCTTATATTATGTTCTCCGTAATAAGAGTGTGCTTGCTTTATCTGTCATCACTGGGAACTCATTTAGAAGAATATCAGCATGAATGCTAATAAAAGATGATGCTTCTTCCAATAATATTATTTTCAATAATAAAATCAACTGTGTTAGGTTCATTTAATTTTTGCAAGGCACGCTCAAGAGGCATCTGGTCTATCTGTAATGGGTACATGGAAAGCATTTATCATGGCCCCTGATTCGAAAATCAGTTATTAGATGGGTAGCGGCATTGTTGCTGAAATCATTTCTTATTCGTTCATAATCTCTCTTAAACCTACCATTTACAACCTCCACTACCCAACTACACATTGTTACAAGTCTCGACTTATTTGCTCTTAATGTAGGCAACTGTGTCTCACCAGGTTGCAGAGATTCAGGTTTACAAACATTAAGAGATGTTAACAAAATAATTGTAACATTATATCAGAATCTGACACAGTTGCCGCATAGAGGCCATAAGTATCAAGTATGTGACCCTCTGTTGTTACCATTAAGAAAGGCTTAACCAAGTTACTGTATCGTAAACTTTTTGAAATAAATTAAATTGATGATTTTTGTTTATTTTGTTTTGACTTTTAAAATATACTGTCAAAATGATTAAATTATCGGCCCTGGAGCACTGTCTTTTAGCTACTTGATAACCAAACGCAAAAAATAATCTGAAATGAGAAATAAATGATTTTTTATGTTCTTGTTCCCATAATGTTTAACAAAAAAAAGTGTGTTGGATAAAATACGTAACATTAATACAAATTAAAAAATTGTAAACAATTTATTTTTAGGTTTTCATAAGTTTATCAAATGAAGTAACGAAACGTATCATCAGAAAAATTAATCACGAGATTGCCAGATTAATTCTTGGGTTGCAAGTTTTAGCATCTTTATTAGTCAATTTCAAGTGGTACAAATGCATAAATAAATCCAATACATTTCGTTTCAGAATCTGCATTTTTTTTCCTATATTTTCGTACCTTTGTTCATAGGGTACATTGTTTGGCCAAACTTGTATGGGAAAAAAAACACCTCCTTTGAATGGAATAGTAAGCCGCCCGCGCCATGTTCGTGCCCGACGCTATTTATAATTATGTGGCCTGCGCCTTAGTAATAGGGTCCCGTTTTTACCCTTTACGTACGGAATCATAAAAACATAACTTGTGACCAGTTGCGCAAGACAAACAAGTAACTTTTCTAAAAGAAGCCGGTGCTATAAAAGTCGGAGAAATGCGAGAACAACTTTTTCACCCCTTTTTAAAACACACCTGTTTCTCGAGGTTTATTTATTAAATTAGTACAATAGAAGCAGGGGAATTGTTTTGCGTTTATAATATGTTTTGAGGTTTCAGTCGGTCGTGTTAAACGGTATTTCGAAAATTACCTACCTACTTACTGCCAGTTTCTGAGTCACACTTTACTGAAGGTTTCTACTTCCCTCCATATCAGCAGGAGAACAAAACAAGGCCAATAGGCACACAGGGACGTATACAACTGGGATAAGCCCAGTTGCCTAGCACCACGGATATTATTGTCACTAATATTACTGGGTCCTAAGTTGTGAGCTGTTATATTTGATCCCAATAATAGGTATGACAAAAATGCTTGAACGCACGGAGATTTGTTCTAGTTTCTACAAGGTCCCTAAAGTAAATAACTCCGGATGTAACCTGTACACTATTTAACATAATATTACGTTCATTCTGCCAAAGACTGAAGGTTTACCTTTAACTAAGGAGGGCTTGACAAGTCGTTTCCTTTTACGTACTAATTTCAAAATGAGCAAGCAATATCACGGGTTAAGTCATTGGTCCCAGTTGTTATTGGTAGTTCTTTGACGGTCGTTACAGGCCTGAAATTCTAACAACCAGTCTTACCAAAGGGTTTCGTGTAGGCAGCCGCTTCATGTAAAATTCTATTATTCAGCTGCAGCGGTTAGACTGGAAGCCGACCCCAACATAGTTGGGAAAAGGCTAGGCAGATGATGTCTATCACGGGTTGCTTCTAGTACCTATAGTAGTAGTTTTATTTTTATTTTTCTTGTTAGGGGCATTCGCAGTTCATCCCAGAGAGGATGGCTATTTCCTGTGGATGTCTCGAAATTAAAGCCTTTTTTTTTTGGGAGTGTCAGACTTCTACTGACTTAAAACCACCCAGGTTCCTTCTTAGCCCTTATGTCGAGGCCGCGGTATCTTTGTGACCAACCCCTACGAGTGAAATTAAAGCCTCCAGCCAGGGCCCCGAGTCTGCTATTCAATAGTGTCAGAATGGTCGATCATTGATCTCATAATGGTTGATTTACGACAAGCCAAAAAGTACCTTAAGTCGACAGGCATAAGGTACTTTTTGGCTTGTCATCAATCAACCATTATGAGATCAATGATCGACCATTCTGACACTATTGAATAGCAGACTTGGGGCCGGTCCTAGTAGTAGTTCCTATATACCTAAGTATCTAGCCATGTACTCATCCATTAACTTAAAAAGTACATTCATGTAAAACAACACACACACAGTTATGTCGTCTACCTGTAACACATTTGGAGCAAGTTCCGTATGTCGTCATAGTTCATAAAAATAAATAGTTTCCTTGGCAGCGCCACCTGGTGTCACGTAGCGGCATTACGTTTTATGTAATGTACATGTTTACATGTATTTAGGAACACATTGTGTGTAATGGGTGCGTTTGGCCCCGAGATTGAGATAAACTATTGTTTGTTTACTAAATTATTGCCTTGGGTCTAAGTTTGAGATGATTTTGGTACAATTAACCAGTCATAAGAATTTAAGGTAAAATATTTAGGAAGTTTTCACGTGATTTCTAAGATTCTCTATCTGTGTTACGCATGAGATACCTTCACCCATTTAATCCCCGAAGTATAATGGGCAGAGGTGTATCCATTAGTAATTATATCCACTTTTTACCAGTTAATTATAAGTCCAATGTAATAGGAGCGAGCCTATTGCCATCAATTAGGCACAAATCGAGACTCCGTGGCTGCTACTGCGAAATTACTAAAGGGTAATTTTTGTTAAATGAACCTTTTAACAAAAATTTGGTTGGGATTGAAACCACTGGACCAACGAATAGTATCTGACAAGTCAAAGAGTGATGGGGGTTAATAACCCAAGATTGAATCAGGAATCGAGCTTGCAGTCTTATAATCAAGGATGGTATTATCACTCAGTGGGTGTACGCAATAGTAGTTTATGCGACTGTGCATAATGAAGGGCATTACAACATAAGTGTGGGTTTAAGTTAATAGCATCACACGAGTGTTGTAATGCCTAATTATGTATAGTTGCATACACTAATTTATCTACCCGAATATCATAAGGGCTCTATGATGGGTTCAGGAACCATAGGGAAATGACCAGCATTGTTACCAGTGTAATGCAATAAAAAATACCGAACAAATGACAGCTCGAAATGGCGGCGTTTCGGATATCTGTCATTTTTTTTTAAATCATAGGCAAACGAACAAAGTCACTATTCTTGTGTCACTCGAGATCAAAATGTCGTTCGATTTATAATTAAAATCATACTGAATTGGGGTTTCGTATCGATAGGTATCTGTTTTAATGTAGATACTAGAATAGCACACTCACTTGAATTTGACACCTGTTCCAAATTTAAACTCATAACCTACTGTTTTCAGTAGGTTATGAGTTCATTACAGTTCTGTTTATTTCTGCTGGTTGGTAATGCTGGTCATTGCCTATGGTTTTTGAACGCATTAGAGAGGGTTTATGATATTTGGGTAGATAAAATAAATTAGTGTAGGCACAAATAAAGACAAAAAGCCGCATTAAGATATTTCGCATTACTTCCGAGGAAAATTAGCCAACATAGTAATGAATAAAACCTCGAATAACAACACTGGGGTCATAAAGTCAATGCAAAAATGCTTTAGAACTAGTTTGTGACATTTAAGTCACATCAAAGTGGCGTTACGGCAGAAATTATGTAGATGTCCGAATTTATTTACATATAAATGATATGTTTGTCACAAACTTAACTGCAAAAGGTGAACTCCTAAAAAAATATGCCATAGAGTAGAAAAAGGAATGTTTGTTAGTTAGGCAATGCAGTTCTGTCATCGAGATTAATCCTTACAGCATAAATCATAGATCAATCCAATCAGTGATCGTTCTCTAAAGATTGATCACTTTCCATTGGGGTTTGAAAGAGATACCGCGACCTCAACACAAAGGGCTAAGAAGGAACTTTAGTGGTTTTTATTAAGTAGAAGTCAAGTCTGACACTCAATACCACTCTGCCCAGAGCGGCAGGAGTCATTTGAATAGTTTTGTAAGGTTTTTGTGTTACTAACAGTATAATTATGGATTACCTACGTCCGAAATAAACGTTTTTATTATTATTATTTGATGATTACCCACCCTCTAAAAAAAAAGGATTGATCGCTTTCTCATTAAGTGATCCCAGCAGCGCAGCGGCATAGTATTTATACTATGGCAGCGGTTTTAACGCGTTAGTTTTATTTCAAGGAAATTCTGTATTATTTTCGATTCTTTTCACTTGATCACAGAATCATTGAATGTTTTATTTGGATCATTAATTGATTTCAGTTCAGGTTTAAAATTTCGATTTTTTTATTCAAGAGTCGAGAACCCCTTTTTCTTTTTTTTTTTTGGTGGGTGGAAAATCATCAAATGACCCCCCCCCCCACTCTTGGGCAGAGCGAAGGGGAGTGTCAGACTTCTTCTGACTAAAAACCGAACCCATGTTCCTTCTTTGCCCTTGTGCCGAGGCCACGTCATCTCGTTCTAAAATCCGCGGCCCCAGCGGGAGTCGAGAACCCTTCAAATTAGTATTCGAATTAGTAGAACGAATTACGGTAATAGTACCTAGGTACATCGAAAGGTTTGAATTCCCGGTCACTAGTCCACTTACCTCTAAAAATGTATCTACTCCATTTCTCCATACCCGTGTACCTTCTGCAATAAGCGGTCCACTTCGTGATACATGTAAGGCTGGTCATCTGGACCGTCAGACTCGTCCCTGGCCTTGGCGAGCGATGTAATCGTGACACGGCGACGTGATCGCCATGCTAACGTCTGTGGACGCGGGGAATAACGTGCGAAGGCTGGAAGTGGTACCGGCGATAAACCTCAGGTAAAGGTGATCGGAATATTATTAAGCTATTAACTGGTCCTTGACATAATTTGAGTTTCAACTTGTACCTACTTTTACATTTCCATGAGAGGCAGGCATTAGTTGTATTCCAGGAACTGTTATAGAGGGTGAAAAAAAATTAAGTTCAAAAATCTAAAACCCGACTACTAACAAAATCGCGGTCTTAAAAGTAAACGTCTTGTCTGATATTCTTCGTAGTCGCATGCTACTGATACCTGATGCTCCTTCATGGCGTTCTCATTGATACAGAAGTCAGCTGCTAATTGCCATTAGCAAGGTGGCATGCGACTACGAAGAATATCAGACAAGAAATTATTTTCTTGTTTTCTACTTTTAAGACCGCGATTTTGTTAGTAGTCGGGTTTTAGATTTTTGAACTTAATTTTTTTATTTGATTTTTATTTTTGTGTGTACTTAAACTATAATATAATACATATTTGTAATGTGGTCGCCAAGACCTTTCATTTGATACCAAACTTGCTATGATTATCTCAATTTAATATTTTTTGAGGTAAGTTTTTGACATTTAAATTCCGTCATATAAAGAATTTATAAAATTTATATAGCCTATGTCACCCGGGCTATTCTTACGAATTTATTGACACCTAATTAATTAAAATCCGTTCAGTAGTTTAGGCGCTACGGTGGAACATACATACATACATGCATACATACATAGACTGCCAAAATCATTACCCTTTCTTTTGGCTTCGCCGTAGTCGGGTAAAAAGTAACCTAAACGAAGCCGAAGGGAACTCGTTCTCCCTGTCACTCCGTTTTTTTTTTGTTTTAGACCATACCTGGAAAATCTTTAGTTACGGAGATATGGGGGAGATATTTTTCACAGCTGTTTTTTTTAATACTAGTTTTCAGGTTTTAACTTTACTTAAATTACATGAATGACCTGTTTACTATTCAAAGCACCCACTAGCACAATGTTTTAAGAGTGCTTCATTGAGTGTTACCGTAAAATGTGATTTTTTACCCAAAAAAAAAGTTGTTTCCCAGTAACATTTTTGTGTAGGGATACTTAGTTTGATGTACATAATGCTTGGTTGACGGCTTCATGGAGGTTTTCAAACTGGGTTCCGGAGCCAGAGAGGCAGTTACTCCATATAAAATCTGGTATTTAAGTAGCTGTATCCAGGGGCTGCAGTCTCTGCACTAATAACGACGCTACGAATGTCGGTAAGTCGAAAAATCGTAAACTTTCTTTAATAGATTTTCAATCTTATGTTGTTGAAATAAAGCTGAAAATCTATTAAAGAAAGTTTACGATTTTTCGACTTAGCGACATTCGTAGCGTCGTTATTAGTGTAGAGACTGCAGCCCCAGTTAAACTGGAAGCTGACCTCGGCATAATTAGGGGAAGGTTACAAACACGATGAAATACGACGCGATTACGCGAAAGAAGATGTGTCTTGTTAAAAATTCATTGCTGAGAACTAAAATCATTTGTTTTTGGTCATGTGCTAAAAAGTTTAACCGCTAAGCGTAACTTTGTCATACTTTTTTAAAATTCTTTTCAGAAACATCATCGCATTTTGAGTTTTTGTACACATTATATTTTTTTAAAGTTGACCAACGTCTTGACTACAGACGGTTAATTGTTCGAGTATAAAGACTTGTTCACAAAGCTGTCGCTTGTAGGTACTAATGTATAAATGAGTAGTAAAGAAATATAGTGAAAAAACTTTGGTAATTCCCCGGGGGATTTGTCAACTTGAAAAACGACAAACTGGCATACTCGTACACCCCTTAAGTAACCCCTCACATCAGTACATGATTTTTCAGAAATCCTTCGTTAGTTACGATTTTGATGTAAAATTCTTGCTTGCGTTGAAACACATAACTGTGCGTTGTGTTAGTGAATATATTTTAGATATTCATTCAGTAAAATATGATGATTATGATTATTTATTATTATTATTATTTAACAATTTATGTACACACAGAAGACATCACAGGAAATTAACATAAAATAATAATTGAGTACAAAGGTACTGCTTATTTCTTGAGAAATTTCTGCCAGCAGACCTGCTAAAGGAGAAATGATGAAGAAATGTAGACGATAGTGTGTGAGAATAGGAAAAGAATAATGTGTATATGTGCCATAACTAACTTAACCTAAAATAATAAAATAAACATATAAATCTATATCTATAAAAGCGAAAGGTCACTCACTGATTCATCACGAAATCTCGAAAACCGCTGGACGTACAAAGATGATTTTTGGCAGGGAGGTAGTTTATGGTTAGTAGACGTCCGCTAAGAACGGATTTTGCGACAGGGCCGGATTAGGGTGGTCTAAGGGCCCTCGCAAGTTTGTATGAAACTCCTTCATTTTTTGTGCTACAATCTAGATTTTTGGCAGATACGTAGTTCATAGTCAGTGGGCGTCTGCTATGAATTAATTTTGCGACAGGGCCGGATTAGGGTGGTCTAAGGGCCCTCACAAGTTTGTTTGAAAGTCCTTCATTTTTTGTGCTACAATCTTGATTTTTGGCAGAGACGTAGTTAATAGACAGTAGACGTCTGCTTAGAACCGATTTTGTGACAGGGCCGGATTAGGGAGGTCTAAGGGCTCTCGCCAGTTTGTATGAAAGTCTTTCATTTTTTGTGCCACAATCTTCATTTTTGGCAGGGACGTAGTTTAAAGTTAGTAGACGTCTGCTTAGAACAGATTTTGAGACAGGGCCGGATTAGGGAGGTCTAAGGGCTCTCGCCAGTTTGTATGAAAGTCCTTCATTTTTTGAGCTACAAAGTTGATTTTTGAGACGGACGTAGTTTATAGTTAGTAGACGTCTGGTAAGAACAGATTTTGTGACAGGGCCGGATTAGGGAGGTCTAAGGGTTCTTGCAAGTTCGTAAGAAAATCCTTAATTTTTTGTGCTACAAACTTGATTTTTGGCAGGCACGTAGTTTATAGTTAGAAGAACTCTGCTAAGTACAGGTTTTGTGGCAGGGCCGGATTAGAGAGGTTTAAGGGCGCTCGCAAGTTTGTTTAAAAGTCCATCATTTTGTGTGCTACTAACTTGAATTTTGGCAGGGACGTAGTAGGTGAGTAGAAGTTTGCTAAGAACCGATTTTGCGACAGGGCCGGACTAGGGAGGTCTAAGGGCTCACGCGAGTTTGTATGACAGTCCTTCCTTTTTTGTGCTAGAATTTTGGCAGGAAGGTACTTTATAGTTAGTAGACGTTGACTAAGAACGGATTTAGCGAGTTTAGCAACATGGCCAGAATAAGGAGGTCTGAGGGCTTTTACATGTTTGTAAAAATGTACTGTTTTTTTTTTTGTTCTAACAACCTGAAATTTAACAAGTCTAGAGTTTAGGAGTAGGAGATCTAAGCTAAGTTTGTAAGGAAGACCTGGACTAAGGGCTCCCGTAAGTCCATATGAAATCTTTGGCTTTTTGTACCTGAAAATTGGCAGAGAGATAAAATATAGTTAAGACATTTCAGGTAGGAATAGATTTTACGACAGGGCTGGTTTAAGGGAATATAATCGCTTCGATTGGCATTTGGCATTCGATTTGACATAGTACCATCCACAGGCAGTCCAGACAAGAGAGTCAAAATTTCTACGCGAACGAAGTCGCGGGCAACTGCTAGTAAATAAATATAGATATATACTTAAATAAATACATAATGCTAAGATACATAAACAAATAAAATACATATGTATATACTGAATCTTACTGAAGAGGAAAGATAGTATTCTTTGACTCTTATAAGATTGTTTGATTATGATTATTTATCTAATACCTTTTCTTGGAATTAAATATCTAAAGGAATTGTCATATCATATCAGCCCGGAATCATCCACTACTGGATATAGTCTTCCCTTCGAGCTTTAGGACGGCCCTGGTTTCTGGGACCTAACCTTGGCCACCACTCAGTCAAAGCCTTGCTCCAACGGCCATCTCCACGTCTAGGCAGATGTTCTGCCCAGCTCCACTTGAGGCCCACAACCACCATTAATAATAATCATTTTATTTCAGGCATCTATAAGACCCATACATAAAATACACACAATGATTTAAAACAATAATAACAAACAATACATATAAAACAGTAAAACCATAACTAAACATTTTAACTAAACACGTAACGTCGGCGTCGTGTTTCGCTGCGAGGTGTCGCGTAGCCTTCCTCGGAAACGAAGGAAAACGACACCTTTCGGCCAAAAGTCTTCCTGCAAACAGGTCTGGAGATGTTGGGTTGCAACACGCACCACAAATGACTATGACCATTTCCCTACATCATAGGATTTCGGTGTTACGCACTCGATCTAATAGGGCTGTGTGTTATTCTTCTGGCTTCCCTACGTCCTAGCTTGACCGATGGCATAAAACAATGAATCGAAAAACAGCTATCATACAGCATTGGTTTATGCGACAAGCCCAATTTATTAACATCACCAGTAGATAATTATGAATGTAATCTTCAAACTAAAATAAATCATTAGTATAAACCACAGATATTAAAATACTTCGTACAGATACCCAATCCCATACAAAGAAATGACACCTCCCTAAGTCATCTTATTGCTCGTTTTATATTCTTTCCTCCATTATTTCAACAGATGGCAGTACCAGCGTCGCACTAATTGCCACAGACTGGAGTTTTACAACGCCATCTAGGAGTTCACGTTTCGTGTTAGGTAGTTCCGGAACTTTCGGGTTCAGTAAAATGAGAAAAATATGTAATTATTTCGCTTAGAAATGTTAAAAGATGTGTTATATTTCTATAAACAGTAATACTTAAGCTTTTTAATGGTTAAATTTAATTAAAATTATACAACAGTTACGATTATTGTATGTGGCAAATTGAGTATGAACGCCATCTATTTATTGCAAACAGCTCTAGAGAAAATGATTTACAGATGGCTTACTTTTGACAACTTTATCAATCTATGGGTACGAATTGAAGTAAAAGTCCTTCTTTAACCTTTTTTGTTGAAATAACGTGATAAATGAGTGTAAATAGATAAATAAGCGTTAAACATGGAACTTTTGATTTTTGCAAATCTTATTTCGGCCGAAATCTACCGTAATAACGCATTTAAGCGATTGTTAATTTCATTACTGCTACTTAGGCTGCCATCTATTGTGTTTGTTTCAAGATTATTATAATTTGTTCGAGTTGTGACCCCATGGTATAAACGGAACGATAACTTCCTTTTAAATAATCGTTCGAATTGACATTACGTTATAGTGTTAACGTTGAGATCACGATTATTTGAGCAGTTCTTATCATCATTGATCACATTTTTCACACGAGTTTTATCGTTGTGTTAGCTCTCTTTAGAATGATTAGTGTTTACTTGCAACATAACACCATACCTGTAATCTTTTAAGAGTTAGGCCTATTTAACCCAACAGTACACCTACATTGTGCCATTATTGTTTAAGTCACATGTAAAAGAGGGCGAGTCTATTCCAGTTGGGGCTACGGGTTGTTCGAAAGAGATACCGCGGCCTCTAAGAAGGAACATGGGTGGTTTTTAGTCAGTCGAAGTTTGCCACCCCCTACCTCTCTTCCTAAAGCGGGAGGAGTCATTTGTTGATTTCCCACCTTCCAAAAAAAAAGTACAAGCCCATTGCCATATACCGGCCACCTAGTAGTCTAGTAGTCTACTTGAGAGACTCTCTCTCTCTCTCTCTGTTTGATTCTTTGATTCTATAGTTGACACGCAACTGATTCAATAGTAATAGCAGGCCTATTTTTACTGGATATATTAATTACCAAATTCACCAATTAGAATAATTATTAGGTACCTACAACCATTCTGTCGTAGGCAACAATGATTCAGCCACAGATTCTGATATTATTTTTGGTTTTAGGTAGTTACCAACTTAACTGCCTTTAATTTAGCTAATACATCCTGTTTTCATTTTATTCGCTTAAATAATATAAAAGTTACATGGGTTATTGAAACTGTTCATGATTTAACATTTTGTGACATTTACATTATCTATGTTGTAATGGTTTTCCTGCTGTGGATATTTATTTAATGGAATGAAATTAAAAGAAAAGGTTGTCCGTGTTCCCGGAGCGTTTGAGGAGGAAACCTTGAATGGAGACTATTTATAACTACGTGACACGTGCTGATTTTCGACAAGTACTTCACTTACCCCCTTCATTACGTAGAACTGGTGCTTCGTGGAGGAAAAATATTATTCGTTGTAACAATATAGCCTATGGTGATGTAAATAGCTGTAATAAGGAACTAAAGAAAAGTGGAAAGATTCTGTTAAAGATAATATGGCTCTGAATTTGGAAGCAGGTACATGCAGAGTTAACAGATAGTTAGGGATAGTAGTGGAGTCTTAGAAGCCCGCGTTAGACGGATTTCAGGCGATGCTTAATGCAATCAAAAATAATGAAAAAAAAACGAACTGTTGGGTGGTCAAAAATTTATTAATTTAAAAGGTGAAAATCCAACTTGGAAGAGATTTATTTCCGTATCACTTACTGTACCCCAGGGCAGTCAAATACTTACTCATTAAACTGTACCTTACTGACCTCGATCTAGCCAATAGAAGCCATTCAATTTTGAATGAGGAATATAATGCCAGAATTTTCTCGACCATTTGTCGGTCAAGGCAAAGAGGTAGAAGTTACTTATCCTTGTTATAGCGCGTGATGTTTGCGTATAATGTAACGAGGACTATGTTCACTTCCTGTTGTTCTATAGAAATAAAGAAAGCAGAAAAAATTTTGAATCGTTTTTTTTTGCAGTGTAGGAAATCATCAAATGACTTCTCCCGCTCGGAGTAAAGCGGTAGGGAGTGTCAGACTTCTACTGACTAAAAGCACCCATGTTCCTTCTTAGCCCTTTGTGTCGAGACCGCGTTGTCTCTTTCGAACCCCCCACAGCCGCAAATTCTAGACTTTACTTTTTACCCGACTGCGGCGAAGTTCAAAAAGAGGGTCATTAAAACAATACTTGGATATTGATTCTACAGAAATAACGCACTACAAAAAGAGTTAAATTGTGAGGAAAATGTGAAGAGCTCGTGGCTAATTAAATAATAACCGCTCGGGTAAATCTTCAGGTTAAACCTCTCTAACCTGGGTTGGTCCGTAGATGCGTGTCCACTCATTACACACCAAACTTCCTCCTTGCCTCGGTTAGCACGTTAAGCTGTTGGTCCCGGCTGTCATAATGTTGATCTTTGGCAGTTGTTACAGGTCTTATCGTATTACCCAGTAATAAGCTGGGTTATGGATGTCAGATAGGCGGTCGCTCCATATCATCATCATCTATATATTATATAAAAGGAGAACTGACTGACTGACATATCAACGTACAGCCGAAACTACTGGGGCTAGGAATGTGAAATTTTGCACACGGCTTCCTATTATAATGTAAGGGAGCACTAAGAAGGGGTTTTTGGAAATTCAACCCCTAAGGGAGCTAAATAGGGGATGAAAGTTTGTATGGAAAATCGTCATTTTTGTAGTTAAACCGACATCCACGCGGGCGAAGCCGTGGGCAAAAGCTAGTTTTAGCCATAAGACGTCCACTGCTGGACATAGGCCTCCCCCAGGTGTCGCCACATTGACCTTGCGTCTCGCATACAGCGGGCTCCCGCAACCTTCACCAAGTCATCGGTTCGCCTATATAGCGGTAGGCCTTCCAACGCAACGTTCGGTTCGTTCGGTTAGATTGGATACCGACCCCAATATGGTTGGAAAAAGGCTATAGGCCTCTGCCTATATGAACAAGGATTTAAACGTGGATCAAATAGGAAGTCTTCAATGCTACAAGGGTCTTCTGACGTCATCGAATACGTTGTCCGTGGTCACTTCTTCCGTCGAGGCTACAGGTTGTTCGAAAGAGATGCCGCGGCCTTGACAAAAAGGGCTAGGAAGGAACATGGGTGGTTTTTAGTCAGTAGAAACTACTGCACCGAATTTCATGCTGTTTTCAACTATGGATAGAGTGGTTTAAGTATCGTTTTATTTCCAAATTCAGCCGCTAAGGGAATTAAATGGGGGATGAAAGTTTGTTGGGATATTATTCGATACACACGCGGCCGAAGCCACGGGCAAAAGCTAGTCTGTTATAAGATTAAAAAAATATATTGGATTGTGTAGGTACTCTAGACTGGTGACTACACCTTAACGTAAACCACTTTTTGCAAGTAAGTGAGTTGTAGAATTTTCAAAGTGTGACCTTCACTGCGGCGGATTTTTAAGTGAATCACCCTGTATGTGTTCTTTTAAGATAATTGATGTTTCAGCTCGACTTCCTTGTCAACACGGAAATTAGGAAAGAACATAAACACCTAGATCTACTTACTGAGCACGAAGTCCTGGGTTCGCTTCCCGGGTAGAGCTAAATGTTATTGGGCTTTCCAACAGGAATTTCTTTGTAGCAGCCACGGAGTCTGGATTATTGTCCAGGCTCTATTACGTGGAACTAAAAACATTACTAGTGAAATATGGTTCTATGTACCAGGTACAGTCAGCATCAGAAGTTGATTAACACTACTCAGTTTCATAGCAAGGTTTTAAATAAAATCTTGTCAGATATTAATCGTTATTAACAATTTATTGCAGGGTAAGGATTTTTTTAAAGAATACTCTTCTGAAATATTGTACCTACCTAAAATAATTAAAATTTCAAAATGTTAAACTACTTCTGTTACTGACCTTATCTCTGCCTAACCCTTCGGGAACTACAGACCATGATGTTAAGTTTTTTATGTATATAAACTTAATGTGACCTGTGTAGCTTGCTTTAATAAAATATACAAATAAATAAATACAAAGTAAATCTCGTTGTGAAAACTGAAACTAATGTTTGCCTTTGAAAGGCAGGTAAGTCAAAAGAACTGCTCTACGAGTCAATGCACTACCGGCTGTCGAATTAATTACATGCAAATTGGGAGAATAATTAATATCAAGGTTTATACATTGCGTACCTACTGAAAAAATACAGTAAGATTAAATACCGGAATTAATCACAGCAACAACAAACTGAAATAAGAAAACACAAGATGATTACAGTTCTTAACTGAATCATCATCTTCCTGCCCTAGTCCCAAGTTACTTGGGGTTTGTACAAAATGTTTTTTCTTCTGTTCTCCTCTGTCAACCGTAACGCTATCATTTCATCATCATCATTTCAGCCGAAAGACGTCCACTGCTGGCAATAGTCCCCAAGTGTGAATAAACATTTATTATAAAAAAAAAAACAGTTTGGTACTGATTAAAATTTTAAATTCACTGACAGTGATAGACACGCACCGTCACTTGATCAAGCTAGAAGCATAGAATAGTTCCTAAATAATCGCAAAAAGCACTAAATAAGAAAAGATTTTTGAAAATTCGAAGGAACCCAAAAGATGGCACGTTGTAAGTAAAACTTGGTACATACTTACATAAGTAAAAGTTAGTATAATCGGTTGTTTGTATACTCATCTCCTGAGAATGGGAAATTCCACCACAAGACTTGTAATAACAATACTCGTATAAACACAACAAGAAAGGGAAACTAATGATGAGACGAAATTGATGAGATTAGGAGCCAAAGCGCAGTGCAACAAACTCAGGGCCGACCAGTCGGTCAGGTCCGACCGGCTCGCGAGTACCTAACATTATAAACTTTGCATATGTATATATCAATGATATGCCATATCTTTGAGTTCACCTTTAAGATTTTCAAAACTTGATCCTTGTTTGTGGCTTCAAGTTTTGAGTTTTGATACCGTAGCCGTGTTCACGGCTATGCTTAGATTTGGCAAATGCTTTTTTGTAGAGTTTGGATAGCTTTAGACGATGTTGCAAAGTTTAGTTGCACTGAGCCCGTTTGGTAGGCACATTGGGGAAAGGAGGTATGAGTCCCAGCGATGGGAATATTTAAAGCTGGACATGGCATGGACAGGATCAAAAATAGGTACAGCTGTAGTTCAGACTGATTATATCGCAAAAGTTTGGAAGATCCACGTTTTATATTCCGCTTTTGTCTCCTCGAAAACTAAACTGAAGATTTTAAGAAAGAGTATGGTTACTACACAAGTTGATTTAGCCAACACTCCAGTTATCGGTATTGGCAATACTTTTAATAAATAACCTCCTCCTTTTTCGAAGTCGGTTAATTAAAGGAGAAGGTCCGTCTGTTATCACAGTTGTCTCTACTATGCGTAATTTTTGGAGGGTCGTAGCAAAGCTCGGTTACTGGATGACCGAGCTTTACTATGACCTAGACTTGGTTGCAGAAAAAAGGAAATGTCAGGGATGTGTCGACTACAGTAGACTTTGATTTTATGAGAAGAAAAAATATTGCTCTTATAGGAGGCATTATTCAGGAAGAAAAAAGGAAAATACATTTATATCATTATGGAGAAACGCACCACCGTGATCCCTCTTAATAAAGAGGGAAGCAAGGTCTCGCTTATAAACAGTGAGTCAGATTGATGATTTTTTTGTACGATATCTTTACCAATGATTCCCTATAAATGCATTGACTCGTTACTAAAACAGAACCCAAATGATAATATCTATATGTGTGCATTTGAGCTCAATCGGTTGAAGATATCTGTTTCAAAATTGAGGTGCAAGATTTGGGGCGAACATACAAACATACATTGCAAGTTAAATAAAAGCTTTTAAAAAAAGGAAGGATCGTTCTCCCTATGAAACGATAAACAGTGCACATTTTTCGAAGTTTTATAAGTGCCCATGGTTTACGTAAAATAAATAATTTTAATTTACAATTTTGACTGGGAGGCAGGATTTTCACATGAAACTTTAAATAACAGGTGCAATTTCATCATCACATTGCATTGTGTCGCAATTCACAAGTTCTTCGTCACCATCAATTATGGCCGACGCATGAACCATCACTTTTACCATTGACGTACAAATCTACATGATTCACAGCATAACACATTACACATTTATTTTTCTCTCGTCATGTTTGCCCGGTGGTTAAGATGTCCAGATGGTATCTTACCTGAGATTTTGGAATTTAAACTGGGCAAGTAATAACAAAAAATAAAACCGACTTCAAAAAAAAAAAACACAAAAAAGTGAAAAATAAACTTTAGAAAGAAAAATCAGTTTCTGAAGTCGGTGACTTTTGTTTGTTTTGATTTAATTTTTTTTGCCACCGACTTCAGAAACTGATTTTTCTTTCTAAAGTTTATTTTTCACTTTTTTGTGTTTATTTTTTGAAGTCGGTTTTATTTTTTGTTAAAAAGTTTTTATTTTTCATTTTTTAGTGGTTCACCTGTTCATGGGTCAATGTGGACAATGTAGTTTTTTTTGAGTTTTGTTGATTTTTCAAAAACCGCTTGTCCGATTTCGATAAAAAAAATATGGGACCATTTCGAAAGTATACCTCCAACAAAAAAATAATTTTTCAAATCGGTTAGCAAGTAACGGAGTTATGCCCGAACAAACATAAAAAAAAAAAAAAAACAAACATCCGAATTGAGAACCTCCTTCTTTTTTTAGAAGTCTGTTAAAAATCAGTAAATTTGTAGTTACTAAGTTAGTTTTTGGTTTCTTAGTGCATCATGATACCTACCAAAAACACCTCCTTTTAGTATTTTTTTTTTAAGTTTTCAGATTTCTGCCTTCATAATTATATTATAGCCCTTAGTTTAAGTATAACTAGCTAAATACGTATTACCAAATTCAAACTACCTAGATAAAGTAGAAACTACGTGTAGTTGTCATTAAGCGAATTTGTAATTTTAAGAAGTTGACATTGTGAGAAGTTGACGTTATGAGAGTTTGTCAATTTGAGAAATGGACATTTTAAGAAATAGTCATTAAGCGAAAATGACATTTTAAGAAGTTGACATTTTAAGAAGTGGACATTTTGCGAAGTGGACGATATGAGCTGATACGCAATTATTGTGCACAATTAAGTGCAATTTTGTAAAATACTGGCATTCAGCGGTGTCCGACTTGATTGGAATGTAATAATTGTAAGGAGATGCCTCTTCTGCATAAGATGATGATGTACTTTATAAGAGTGCCTGCCTGTATGAGGTCCTGAGTTCTTGGGTTTTTCCTGGAGAAATGTGTCAGCAGTAGCCACGGTGTCTGGATCAGTTTTATTTTTATTTTATTTATTGAGGGATAACAAACAACTACAACATATATATAATGCACAAGGTTTACAATGTTTTGAGTAATAATGTTGCAGTCAACTGCATTATCCGCAGATATACATATTTAAAGATCAGTGGTAGCCACTAGACGACATTACCACAATTAAAAATTAGGCATAAAATAAATAAATGACAAATTACTATAAGGCTGGCTATAACTACAAAATCAAAGTAGATAAAATAAAACTAATAATGAGTTCATTTACAAATCAAATCAACAGTAAAAAAAAAAATCTAAAACAATCATTTCATTTACCTACAATTCAATTATACAATAAATAAAAAGATAAAACTATTTGTAGGATAATAATTACGATAACATTTTTATAATATTAGATTTAAATTTATTCTTCGAGCATGCAAATATGTCAATGTCAATAAAATTAGAATTATAAGATTCCAACATTCTATGACTAAGGCACCGTAAGCCAGAGTTCGTTCGACAAGAATTTAGCGCGAACAGAGTACGTGGACGAACCGTTCGGGGGATAGAATAGCACAGCATACTCGTTAGATCAATGGCGTCAAAATTATTGTTAACAATATCATGAAGCACGTTGGCCTCCAGGTTTTTGGCAATAGGCTGGCCCCTATTACTTAAAACTTAAACATAACTAGCTAAACGTGGGTGTTCTATTACGTACACCTCTGCTTAACCCTTCGGGGATTACTGGCGTGATGTTATGTTGATGATGAACGTTTGAAGTTGTCTTTGATACACTGACATCGGTGAACGAAAACATTGTGAGGAAACTAATTGAACTTGTAGTTCATGAAGTCTAAACTTAACTTGAAGATCATCAGTAGAAAACTTCTTTAAACTTCTTTGTTTTTTTTTTTTTTTTTGGTGGGTGGAAAATCATCGAATAACCCCCCCCCGCTCTTGGGCAGAGCGAAGGGGAGTGTCAGACTTCTACTGACTAAAAACCAAACCCATGTTCCTTCTTCTTCGCCCTTGTGTCGGAGCCGCGGTAACCTTTCGATATCCACAGCCCCGACGGGCGTCGGCCCTTGCGGGCCCCTCCTTGCTGACATCTCTTTGAGGCGCGCGTGGAACACGTACGCGCCGCCGACACGGTCTGTTGCCGTCATGACGACGGCCGGACGGCGAGCTAGCCCGTTACTCACCGTCCACAGGCCCGCGTCTACGGTGGCCGGAGGTCATCGCGTGACCCCCGACGCCCGGAGCGCCTTCCGCGGCGGCTGGGACGTTGAGAGGTTCTCTCCCTCTCTCGTTCCGCCACCTCCTTCGCTAGCATCACTGCTTCGCAGAAGGAGGCGACGGCGTCCCATTCCTCCTCGCCCCGGACCATGGCTTGCACCAGGGCCGGGCGCGAGAGGTCGCCGCCGCCGATCGCCGCTACGAGAACACGGCGGGGCTCCGCCCAAGCAGGGCACGCCTCCACAGTGTGCTCCACCGTGTCCTCCGGTCGATCCTCGCAGTGGAAGCATCCGGGCGTTTCCTCCCGCCTGATTCGGTACAGGTACCTCCCGAAACACCCGTGTCCGGTGAGGACCTGCGTCAGACGGTAGGTGAGGGCGCCGTGGCGCCTCTCCAGCCACTCCTCAAAGAGGGGACTTACCGCCACTATCGTGGCGTGCCCTGCGCTGGGTTGCGACAGTCGCTGTCTCCATGCCGCCATGAGATCGCACCGGAGGTCTGTCCGCCGCGCAGCAATGTGCCGCGGCAGCAGAGTGACCCCCCGGTGAAGCGCCTCCGCGCGCCACTCACGTAGGCGCGCGAGGACTATCGCCTCCAGATCCCACGGCGGCAATCCGGCAAGGAGAATCGCCGCCTCGCGGGAGATCGTGCGGTACCCGCGGACAAGCCTTACGGCCATGACCTTTTGGGGCGCGTTCAGGTAGTGGACGGCCCGCTTCCTCACGGCACGCGCCCACACCGGGGCCCCGTAAAGGGCCATGGACCGCACGATCCCCGCATACAGCCTACGGCAGGAGGCGTTTGGCCCCCCCAGATTGGGCAAGAGCCACCTAAAGGCAGCCGCGGCCCGCTCCAGTCTGGGAGCCAAACGTCGGAAGTGCTCCACGAAGTTCCACCGGCTGTCGAGGACGAGTCCGAGGTACTTTAAAGTACACTCGACGCCGATGGAAACCCCTCCCACCGATAGCTGGGATCCCGACGGTGGCACGTTCCCACGCCCATGATAGAAGGCCTGTACCCTATATTGGGACGTTAACAGGCTGGTGTATTATAAAAAAAATTGTATTGAGAGAAACACGTGTTCCAGTTTTTGTTTTTGAGCAAAAGAGTTACGCACGGATGGTTTTACTGCCCTGTTAGATGTCTAATACCTGATAGACTGTTTGTAAAAGATGGCTGTGTGAGAGTAATATAGGTGAACTAAGTATAATTACTTGTAGAAATCAACAGAATCGAACTGAAAAAACTCATTCCTTCTAAAAACTGAATTATTCATCAAAGCCTGTTCTTTTTGTATGAAAATAAAATAATAATAAATTATAAAATGGATAATGGCGAAATATGAATTTACTTTTAACACACACTAACCCGTAGGTTAAACCAAAACCAGGTGTCCAGTCCAGTACCAAAAACGTAACCAAAAATCCAAAAAAGCTCAATTATAACCCGCGAGTCCAGTTTGAAGGTCGTCTGCAACAAAAACAGTAAAAAATCTCGCTCGTGGCAAATACCCAAAAGTCAAATTACGATTTTCGACAAACCGGTCTTTTATTAGGTTTTGTATTTCCATCGCATACTGCCTGTTTAATTTATTACGTAGTATTCTTATTGATGTATTATACAAAGGATTTTTTTGAAAGTAATATGTAGCTGATAATTCTGCGCCTCTAGTACCTGGTGGACTATCATGAACTCTTTGCCGTATCCTTTTAATCTTACTTCAATGTGCGAAAATCCTCACGTGGTCTGAGATTCCCGTAGAATGAGAGATCTGCATTTTTTTGGAGGTTCTTAGGTAATCATCAAATGACTCCTCCCGCTCTAGGCGGACTGGAAAGGAGTGTCAGACTTCTACTGACTAAATACCACCCATGTTCCTTCTTAGCCCTTTGTGTCCGGAGCCGCGGTATCTATTTCGAACAACCTGCAGCCCTGGTAGCTTTATTTGAGTTTGCATACCTTGATAGGTCGTCCTGCGTACGCGCGTACACTTGAAAGGTACTACAAAGGCAACGTTAAAAAAAAGTTTTGCTTCAGTTTTTTTTAAGTATGAAGAATCAGTGTAATTAACAGCAGCACACACACATACATTTCCCATAGTAGGTACATCCACTGATCGTATAGGGCATCATTTTGACCGCATTGGGCTCCTTCTTCAGATATGAATCGTTAGGTATTCTGCAGTAATAACCCTCAGTCTCCACGTCACTTGGAGCAGTAGGTACAGTTGCAATACCTTCTGCACCACCACTTTCCTGCTCTGCAAGTGCGTCAAACCTTCTAGGATTTTTGCTGACGTCACTAAATAAAAGGTGTGTACAGTTTCTTTCCTTCTTACGTAAATAACAAAATACCATAATTTGTCACCAGTACGACAATATGCTTAATGCAGGCGAAAATGAGCGTTGGTCTTATGGCACGTTGGTTCATTTTGGATTTACGAGAGAGTTTTCCGATGTATGAGTTGTACGAACGGCTAGAAAGGGATAACTGATAAAGGGTATTGAGGTCCCGTCGGGGCTGCGGGTTATTCGAAAGAGATACCGCGGCCTCGGCACAAGGGCTAAGAAGGAACATAATGGGTGGTTCTTAGTCAGTAGAAGTCTGACACTCCCTACCGCTCTGCCCAGAGCGGGAGGAGTCATTTGATGATCTCCCAGCAAAAATAAAGAGTATTGAGGTGATAGGTGTCAAAGGTGTAGATAAGTGGTGTGGTGATGTAATTTTTAATATCCGTTGCTTAAATCATCAACATCTGTCAAACCTTTTCCTAGTCGGGGGCGGTTGCAGTTTTACCTGATGGAGCTAAATGAAAATTCGCCATGTCGGCAATGTACATACTCAAAATAAAAGCCATTATGCATATGTGTGACGAATTTACTCTGCAGGTTTACCCTTGCTTTCTTACAGGGTGTATCTGAAATAACTGGGTTGTTGGTTTACATTCCAGTTTATTTATAGATCCTGACAAGGCCACCAAAAAGTTGCGTTATCACATATGTTAATACTTTTAGACAACTATGTTTAGAATAGTTTCCTCGAAGCCGTATAACGTCAATAGTGGATTGATGACGCTTGTTAAAGCTTCATCAGTTAATTATTTTAATCTAAAATGTCAATCATCAGCGTAGATCCGAAGTAACGCCACTCAGGGAAGGAAAACGGATGTGTGGCGTTATCGAATCTTATCGTTTTGCGTAAAAACTTAATTAAAGTCCGAAAACTATTTTACATATCGAACCTGCTGATGTTTGTTAGGTTTCGTCTACACTAGGTGCAAGATCTTGGTGCACACTCTAAAAAGATTGAAAGTAAAGTCAATCACTCGATTACATTATGGTTCTCGTGCTTACAAAAATATAAAATCTTATCTATATTCTACTGCCCTTATATCCCACTATATTTCGGGTCTATACATACAGTATGTGTGATTCATACTTCTCTATTAGTGGTCATCTCATGAGCCAAGCCCACTCTAGTCATATGGTTATTTATTTCATCATCATCAGCCTATAATGTTTGCACTGCAGGGACTCAGGCCTCCTCTCTTAGGAAAGAGATCATCATCTGCTTAGCCTTTTCCCAACTATATTGGGGTCGGCTTCCAGTCTAACCGGATGCTGCTGAATACCAGTATTTTACATGGAGCGACTGCCTATCTGACCTCCACAACCCAGTTAATACTAGGTAATACAATACCCTTTGGTAAGACTGGATGTCAGAATTTCAGGTCACTGACTACCTGTAACGATTCCCAAAGATCTATATATATGGCAGCCGGGACCAACAGCTTAACGTGCTTTCCGAGGCGCGGAGGAAACTCGGTATGTCGGGCGGTCACCCATCCACAGACCGACCTAGGCAAGCACAGCTTTACCTAAAGATCGACCTGAGTGGCAGTTCTTATTGAGCCACGAGCTCCTCTCTAGGAAAGAGATGAGCTATAATTATATTCATTCACCTAAAATAATGTAGACAATGAGTAAAATAAAAAAGAGGCTTTCAAAACTGGATTCAAAGCGTGACGAATCAAAAGGTGGTGATTGAAGATTTGCCCGATTTACGACCGACATGTGTAGCTAAAAACAATCTAGTTAATGTCAACAGATGATGGACATTCCTAGTATTTTTTGTCGATCGTTTTTGGTCGATCGTCAAACAATCAAGTGAATTTATTACCGTCGTTCGTTAATACTAGGTTTTTTTTGATCGTTTAAAAAGTTCCACACTAGGATTTTCCACTGTTTGTCAAACGCAACCACGATACCTAAATAAATTCACTCGCGTATTACGTAAAGTAGCATGTGTATTCCAGCCTTGATTGCTGTGTTTTCTAGCACGACTGTAGAGCGTGGGCTACTGAAACTTTCAGAGCAGTTTTAAAGCATTTTGGCCCGCCTATCCGAAGTTACCTAGGTCGAACGTACGAACGACGAAATCCAAATTAAACTGATCTCGCACCTTACGGGAAGCTACAAAACATGATCAGGTTTTATTGGTTAAATAGCATGATTTGTGTCGCCGTGTTATATTCGAACACAAGCAGGCACTTTTATTTGTCCGTTTTTTATACCTTAACATAACATAAACTCACGCCTTTTTCCCATTGGGGTAGGCAGAAACAAAAACAAATAAACAAAGATATGCATGAAAAACATACTTAACCCTTTCCTTGCAGTCGGGTAAAAAATACAAAATAAAGGTAGGTAGACATCGCGAGGAATCCGGCCCTCAATCGAAAAATTACAAAACAATGCTCTTTTGACAACCAATAACCCATTGGGCGTGTGGTGGATTATTGCCCAATTCTTATCGAGGGAAGGCCAGTATGATAGTGGAGGGAGGGAACGTTATCGGCTGATATGCGTATAATAATGGATTTAAATCGCCTACCCCTTTGATGAAATGGCGACCGCGAACCGGAAGACGTCAAACAATCAAGTGAATTTATTACCGTCGATCGTTAAAACTAGGTTTTTTTTGATTGTTTAAAAAGTTCCACACTAGGATTTTCCACTGTTTGTCAAACGCAACCACGATACCTAAATAAATTCACTCGCGTATTATGTAAAGGGTGCAAATAGAACCTTAACAAAGCTGATAGTTCCTTCCCGTCATTACGTTTTTAACCGACTTCAAAAAAAGGAGGAGGTATCAATTCGACTGTATTTTTTTTTATGTTTGTTACCTCATAACTTGCGACTGGGTGAACCGATTTTCATGATTCTTTTTTTATTTGAAAGCTGGTGCTTCCCGTGTGGTACCATTGTCACCATTTCAATATCTGATGATGGGATCTTGTAGAAATCGGGGGAACTCTTCAATAAATAACAGCAGATTAACCGCGATTGTTGCTATAGCATATCTAAGCATTGTTTACGCCATCACACAACATAATATCACGCCTAGATGATTCGTTTACTATTTGATACATTATTAGTATTTAAACGTGAAACGTGTTTTTAAAAGAAAATGGTTTATTTGGCATTTTTTTTGCGTTCTTTTCATAATGAAATGCTTTAAGCAATTTAATCAGCTGTGACTGACGCTTGAAGCTCGTAGTTCTTCTTTATTGCGTTAGTGCCTAACCTGGTATCAGAAACCCATGACTTAGCTTTACATTTCATCGGGAAATCTATACTAATATTATAAAGCTGAAGAGTTTGTTTGTTTGTTTGTTTGTTTGTTTGTTTGTTTGTTTGTTTGAACGCGGTAAACTCAGGAACTGCTGGTTGGAATTGAAAAATTCTTTTTGTGTTGGATAGTCCATTTATCGAGGAAGGCTATAGGCTATATAACATCACGCTACGGCTAATAGGAGCGGAGCATAAATGAAAAATGTTACAAAAACGGGAAAGGGTATTTCCTTTTTGAGAGCTTCCGCTGCGTGCGCTGCGAAAACGGTTCAAGTTACGCAAATATCATCTATGAAGGAATTGTTCCTCTTTAAAAGTTCTAAAAAAAAGTCCGCGACAGCATATATCTATCTTTTAAGATTGACTCACTGTAACCTTTTTTTACTGTTAAACTGTTAGGTTAAAAATAATTATTTTTTGCGAAGCTTATTTAACCCATATGGTATTAATCTATATCTAAATAAATGTGTTTTTTAGAACGGAAATTTAATATAGAATATTTGTGCCCTTTACTCTATACAGTTTAAACAAATATCTTAGAAGATATCGCAATGTAAAAACATCCGCGCGGCAAAATAATTCGCGCGTCGCAATGTAGGTACGGCCTACGGGGGATTCTGGCTGGCCTCTGGGAAATTCAAAGTCAAAATATTTACTGCATCATAATGTTTACAAGTACAGAGTGTTATAGTATATTAAACAGTAAAAGATACCTATAGTAATTCACACTTTAATATAATCCAAGCTAATCTAAAATCTAAACCATCTAAACTATTTTAATAAAGAGGAAAGATAAGATTTTATGTTTGTTACGATTTAGCTTAATTAATGTCGGATAGTCGATAGGTATATCGAGAAAGGTTATAGCTATATTTATATGACGCAGACGAAGTTGCGTGGGTCAGCTAGTATATAATATATCTCCCAACTATGCTGGTTTCCTTGCGATGTTTTCCTTCACCGAAGCAAGTGATATCTATATCTATAAAAGCGAAAGGTCACTCACTCACTGACTCATCACGAAATCTCGAAAATCGCTGGAAGTACAAAGATGATTTTTGGCATGGAGGTAGTTTATAGTTTGTAGACGTCCGCTAAGAACGGATTTTGCGACAGGGCCGGATTAGGGTGGTCTAAGGGCCCTCGCAAGTTTTTATGAAAGTCCTTAATTTTTTGCGCTACAATCTAGATTTTTGGCAGAGACGTAGTTTATAGTCAGTCGACGTCTGCTATTAATTAATTTTGCGACAGGGCCGGATTAGGATGGTCTAAGGGCCCTCACAAGTTTGTATGAGAGTCCTTCATTTTTCGTGCTACAATCTAGATGTTTGGCAGAGACGTAGTTTATAGTCAGTCGACGTCTGCTATGAAATAGTTTTTCGACAGGGCCGGATTAGGGTGGTCTAAGGGCCCTCACAAGTTTGTATGAAAGTCCTTCATTTTTCGTACTACAATCTTGAATTTTGACGGGGACGTAGTTTATGGTGAGTAGAAGTTTGCTAAGATTTTGGTTCAGGGTCAGATTAGGGAGCTCTAAAGGCTCCTTGTAAAGGCTCTCGCGAGTTTGTATGTTAGTTTGATTTTAGTACTACCGGCCTGAAATCTAGCAAGTCTATTAGCTAACATTTTTTTTTGTGACGATCTGGACTAAGGGCTCCCGCAAGTAGGTATATAAATGAAATTCTTTGTCGTTTAGGGGCCGAAAATTGGTAGAGAGATAGAATATCGTTAAAACATAACTATGTATTTGTATGTGTGGGAAAATATTTTATGACAGGGCCAGTTTAAGGGAATATAATCGCTTCGATTGGCATTTGTCATTCGATTTGGCATAGTACATCCAGAGGCAGTCCCACTCATACATACACAACAAAATTTCCTCGCGAACGAAGTCGCGGGCAACGGCTAGTAAATAAATAAAAAGAGAAGTCCTGACTGACTGACTCATCAACGCCCAGCCCAAACCCTTGGACCTAGAAAGCTGAAATTTTGCACAGAGGTTCCCTTTATAATGTAGACAAGGAATAAGGAAGGATTTTTCGAAATTCAACCCCTAAGGGAGTTAAATAGGGGATGAAAGTTTGTATGGAAAATCATCATTTTCACGCGGGCGGAGCCGCTGGCAAAAGCTAGTTATACAATACGCTCATGACACCGAAAAATCAGCGGTGCGGTTCGAACTATGACTTCGCAGTCCAACAGTCACAGTCACATCACAAGCCTATGACTACAAAGTGAGACTTTGAATATAATGCGTACATTCTATGATTAATATTAATAATTTCAGTAGTTATTTCCAATATCTGAGTGACTATCAGCACGTAGCCTTTCGGTGATGGTTTTCCTTTATTTTAAATGTTAATTTGGTTGCAAGCTAAACTCATGATTAATTAAATCGACTTCCTGAAGGATAATGTTTGCCGCAATGTTATCGCTGTTGTGTCGCAGTTATGTAGATCATCGAAGTTTTGATAGCAACTACGTATTTGTATATTGGGAGATAACTGAATTGGGCAATTGATTGGAAATAAAGGACCATTTTACGCAATTTATATTATTTTCATATTATGATCTATTTTCCTAAATGGTCGAACACGCATTATTTACTATTAAGAAAGGTCCATCTTACACTTTTTAACGCAATTAATATTATGATCTGTCAAAGTGGCCCTTTTACACCCCCAGAGAGTGCACCTGTGTGTGTGTACACACTTGTGCACTACCTACAATATCTCGCGTGGCAATGGATAATCTCCGCCTAGACTGGTCGCCTACAGAGCTATCAGACTATAATGGTCAGTTAAATTGGCTTTAAGTTACGGCCTAAATGGCCTTCGTCACGTTATTTGATAAATTACACTCAAATCATTGTACGTGCATAAAAGTTCCTAAATTCACTTAATACGTACACAGAACGCACGTTTAACCAAGTTTTTAAACTGACACGGTCACTAACATTATCATTAGCACTGAACCATGTTTACTCTTTGTTTTTGAGTTCCCGGTTTTCATTTTTGAGAAGGAGCTTTCCATTTGTAGCTTAGCTTAAATAAAAGCTTTATTTTAAGACTTTGACACACAGTGATCTATTTACTGCTTAAGCGAGCGAGCGTGATAAAACCGCCTGGTGAGCAGGGTTAAACTCGTGGCTAGATAATAACTTCAGGTTAAGCTGCTTAGGCTGGTCTGTGGATGGGTTGTAACGTTGTACGTTACCTTTTTCACTATTTAAAACATACAAACTTAAATTCAACAATTAAAACAGTATTGATCCAATGTTTGTTTACATCAACTGTCAATGACAGAACCGCAGACGTCACAATGCTACAGATAACATCTTGTAGTGCTGTGGCTTAGTAATGTTACTAAATTACATATGTTGCGCTCGCGCATCTGTATCTGCGAGTGTGCGAGAATATCTTCCGTTTCATACGCAATATGTCATCACGCGCCTCACTAGTTGCGAGTGAACGACCAACAGTAGTTCGTTCCCCACAGTGACATTAAATAGGACGTGCGTTGGTGACACGTGCTTTTGGAATTCGGTGTCCGGCGCGGGCGCTGCGCCCCTAGCGGGCAGGCGCTTGCGTCCGTAACACGTGGCTACCTCTCGCCACCATCCGAGCGTAATGTTACATCTTTTTCTCCGCCATCGAGCATTTAAAATCAGTGATCATAACCCCATACTGGGTAAGTTTGAACAGCATAAACATGTGTGTATTTTTGTGTTTCTTAGCCTTATAGGTTATAAGCATGCAGCCCTATATTCTCCGACTTTTGCTACGCTAATTTATGTTGCCTTCAGCTCAATACATTTCGATTGTGTTTCGATGACACATCAAAATGTGCTGTCATGCCTTCTTTTCCACTCTCTCCATCATGTAAACTCCGTCTGATTGTGACATCCCACCAACACCTTCATTAGCGCACTTGTTCTGCTCGCTTTGCTTAGCTTGGTGTCGCAATCAGCGGAGGTGACCTTTTGTCCATCCCTTGACACGCTGGACGTCACGTTCCAGGGTCCCAGGTTCCTGCTGGAGGAACACCTTCAACATCATTCCAAAGTTCCGGTTGAAGGAACACATACCAACTCCCTGCGCGCCGGCACAGCTCGAGCCCGTTTTGGCTCAGACGTGCGCGCCATAAAGTTCGGCACGGACTTCCCACGTTGGCCATATTTGCCACGTGGGCCTCGCCGAGCATCTCTTCGGGTCGACGCGACCACCTGTCGGCCTACACCCCTGGCATCCAGCGTGGCACCTCGCTGCGGTCATCGCCACGCCAGCTATCAGGGCAGTAACGTGCACCTCACAAGTGAAACGCAATAGGGTGCGCCATAAACCTACCCACACCCATAGTTGGTGACTTTATTTTATTAATTATATTTTATGATGACAAGTTTCGTGGTCTTATTTTTATAACCTGCGCCACGCAAACCTTTTCTGTCACATTGGCGCCCAAAACGTGGTTTTATGGTCGTACTCGTTGAGTTTCACTTGTGGGTTTTTTTTTTTTATGTTGGTGTATTTTTGGTGGTTGTCTTGTTTTGTAAAACGTTTTGGTTGGCAGCAACTAAGGTGTACATAGCGGTAACTTATTTTTTTTTATTGGTTGGAACGGATTGTCCCGTTATTATAAAATTGTTAATTTTATTGTTTGGAACGACTTCATCGTTCTTCTATAGTGGTAGGGCCAATAGTAACGGCTCGCCCCGGGGAGGTACCACGCTCATTCCTATTTCTTCCAGTAAACAGCTCTGCTGTGAGCTGGTAGAAGGGATTGGGTTGCCGGGTTTTCAATTACTGGCTAATTTATAGACATAACACCCTTGTCTACTTGAGACACAAACAGTGTTAATATGTTTAATATCGCTCTTGTGTCAAATTTTTTTACATAACTTAGATTCAATTTTAACTTTTAAAATATCAACATTGTAACTTTCACAACAGTGTTGATAATAGTAATTAAATAATCTTAAACATTTTAAACACAAGTATTAAAACTTGTATCTTAAACTTTTTTACCCGAGTAACAATATTGTACTTTTAAATATTTCACCGGGTTAATTAATGTGTTGCAATGGACAATCTTTTCTCACAAACCTACTATTGTAATTGTTTAATTTTAACTTTAAGGAACTTAGTACTTCTTTTGTTGTTTTTTTATGATTGATACTTCTCATAGTTAGTACAGTCAGGAGCATAAATAAGTTACCACTTAAATTTTTTTTTTGTAATTTTCAACTTTTGTTTTTTTTTTAAATGGCTGGTACTTCTCAGTAAGTACAGTCGGCAACAAAATTAGTTGCTGTAAATTAATTGTAAATTTTTTTTTTTTGGCAGTTTATAAACTCAGAACTTCTTACTTTTAGTTTTCTTTTGTTGTTATTGTGCCATAGTTGAGTGCAGTCAACAAGAAAATTTTAATTGTTTTTGAACATTATTTGAGCATTTATTTTTAAACTGTCAATATAACTCAATACTTCATACTATTGTTTCTGATAAATTGTTATGTCTCCATATTGAGTACAGTCAGAAACATTAGTCATTGGACATATTTGAGATTTCTTCTTTTTTGTTTTGCCGTTTTTTTTAATTCGGTACTTCTTACAATTTTTGTCGTTGATTTACTTAGGGACTTAGTACAGTCAACAACAAAAATTTGTTAATGAAAAAATTTTTTTTTGAGAATTTTTTTTCTCACTTTGAATTTAAAAACCGAATGCGTACACATTAGTTGCACCTAGCCTTACTTGTTGTTACTTGTTTATTATCTTTTATTTTTTTGTTTCCAATCTTTTAGGACAACAACCAAAACGTTACTTTAATTTATATTTTGTAACATTCGGAGTATTAGGGACTCCTTGTTTATTGCTGTTCAACACTTCCCAGTATTCTTGCGGTTATTTTTTTTTTTCTCTTTCTTTCAATATTTGTTTAAACAGGGTTTAATTTTAAACTCTATTCATATTTTTGTCACTGCATAGCAGTGCATAATTTTTAGCCTCCCGCGGAGACACGCACGCTTGATGTTATCATCGGTGTCTTCACACGTGTCTTAATCCGCCATTCATTGGGCACTTATTTCCTCCCCCCCCGACGGTGACGCGCACACTAGATGTCATCATCAGTGTCTTCACACGCGTCCTTATCCGTCACTTTATTCGGCTTACCTATTTCAGCCCCGATGGAGAACCACGCTCACTTGATTTTATCTTGTGCCTTACCCGTGGTCTCTCCGCCTTTAATCGGAACCTCTGAATTGCAGTAGTCGGCTTACCTATTTCAGCCCCGATGGAGAACCACGCTCACCTGATTGTATCTTGTGCCTTACCCGTGGTCTCTCCGCCTTTAATCGGAACCTCTGAATTGGTTGTCGCCTAACTCGGTACGTTATTACCATGAATTAATATTGAGCGGTTTGCAACTCATTAAATAAGCCTATGCAGGAGCGGGTGGATACTCCTTAAATAAGCCTACATCCAGTTTTTTTTCCCTTTCTTTAACTCAATTTTATAAACCCAGTAGACTTCTCTTACTTTCTTTTTGCCTTCTGTTTTGCGCGAGTACCAAGTCGAATACAGACATGGAACTCTTACATACTTGTTAGGTTGCGGACTCACCTCATGTTAAGGTGGTCTGCTAGTTTTGAAGTTTGAATAAGAGATATGAAGGATGAATGATGAAGAATAAAAGGGTCGTAATTCAGATAGAGGTATAATAGAGGTAAAGGATTTTTACTGAGGTAAAAACCCTCACCAAGTGGCGGGGTACTGTAACGTTGTACGTTACCTTTTTCACTATTTAAAACATACAAACTTAAATTCAACAATTAAAACAGTATTGATCCAATGTTTGTTTACATCAACTGTCAATGACAGAACCGCAGACGTCACAATGCTACAGATAACATCTTGTAGTGCTGTGGCTTAGTAATGTTACTAAATTACATATGTTGCGCTCGCGCATCTGTATCTGCGAGTGTGCGAGAATATCTTCCGTTTCATACGCAATATGTCATCACGCGCCTCACTAGTTGCGAGTGAACGACCAACAGTAGTTCGTTCCCCACAGTGACATTAAATAGGACGTGCGTTGGTGACACGTGCTTTTGGAATTCGGTGTCCGGCGCGGGCGCTGCGCCCCTAGCGGGCAGGCGCTTGCGTCCGTAACACGTGGCTACCTCTCGCCACCATCCGAGCGTAATGTTACATCTTTTTCTCCGCCATCGAGCATTTAAAATCAGTGATCATAACCCCATACTGGGTAAGTTTGAACATCATAAACATGTGTGTATTTTTGTGTTTCTTAGCCTTATAGGTTATAAGCATGCAGCCCTATATTCTCCGACTTTTGCTACGCTAATTTATGTTGCCTTCAGCTCAATACATTTCGATTGTGTTTCGATGACACATCAAAATGTGCTGTCATGCCTTCTTTTCCACTCTCTCCATCATGTAAACTCCGTCTGATTGTGACATCCCACCAACACCTTCATTAGCGCACTTGTTCTGCTCGCTTTGCTTAGCTTGGTGTCGCAATCAGCGGAGGTGACCTTTTGTCCATCCCTTGACACGCTGGACGTCACGTTCCAGGGTCCCAGGTTCCTGCTGGAGGAACACCTTCAACATCATTCCAAAGTTCCGGTTGAAGGAACACATACCAACTCCCTGCGCGCCGGCACAGCTCGAGCCCGTTTTGGCTCAGACGTGCGCGCCATAAAGTTCGGCACGGACTTCCCACGTTGGCCATATTTGCCACGTGGGCCTCGCCGAGCATCTCTTCGGGTCGACGCGACCACCTGTCGGCCTACACCCCTGGCATCCAGCGTGGCACCTCGCTGCGGTCATCGCCACGCCAGCTATCAGGGCAGTAACGTGCACCTCACAAGTGAAACGCAATAGGGTGCGCCATAAACCTACCCACACCCATAGTTGGTGACTTTATTTTATTAATTATATTTTATGATGACAAGTTTCGTGGTCTTATTTTTATAACCTGCGCCACGCAAACCTTTTCTGTCACAGGGTGACCGCACACATACCGAGTTTCTTCCGTGCCTCGGAAAACGCTTTCAACCGCTGGTCCTGGCTGTCAACTGTAGAACTTTGGCAGTCGTTACAGGTAGACAGTGGCCCGAAAATCTGACAGCAGATAGGCAGTCGTTCCATGTAAACTAATGGTATTCAGCTGCTTCTGGTTAGACTGGAAGCCGACCACAACATATTTAGGAAAAGATTAGTGAGCTGGGTTCGCGTTGCCGAGTGTATGACTATACACATCTAAACATGTTGCCATCGATACACTAATTAACACACATTTCGCCAGTTTTAAGTTTAGGTAGTAACAATTGGGTATTTGAAAATATCAAAAATGTATGAAAAATTTATGTTATTTTGAAGAACTAAAAGAAATAATACGATGAGTAAAAAAAGTTATAAAATCGATCAAACAATGGAGTAGCTACACGCTTTAGAAGTTTTTGGTGGGGCACTTTCTATCCTTGTCGCGTGAAACGGCCATTAGTACTACGTAACTATGGCGGTATGTTATTATGACGTCACGTTAGATGTAGCGATGTCTCTGTCTAGCACGTCCTTTAAAATCAGTTAAAACTAGGCATTTTTTAAGATATCACACTATTGTTTTTACTTTTGTCTATCTTTTTACTGTTTCCGAATCACAAGTAAAACAAAAATATTCAAATACCCAATTGTTGTTCCTATTTGATATAATAAAATAACATAGGTATTATAATATATTAAAATTCCCTGCGACTCATATATGCCTCGTTATCACGAAAGACGTCACAAACAGTGGTTTTAATATTTTTCACCACTACAATGCAAACAAAACTAGGTAAAATACCTAATTATTGGTTCTATTGTATGGGCACAATGGCTTTAGATAATAATACACTAGTTTGTGAAACGTTATTTTTTGCTACAACCTATGAATTATTATAATTTGAGATTGCTTTGTTTCCAAGCACGACTGTAGAGCATGGGCTACTGAAACTTTCAGTATTGGGTCCGCCTATCCGAAGTTACCTAGGTCGTACGAACGACGAACAATCAAATTAAGAAAAAGCTTTAGAAAACCAAATTAAGCTGATCTCGCATCGTACGGGAGCTCATACAAAGCGAGGTCAAGAGAGGACGCCTCAGTCCCTGCAGTGGGAACATTATAGGCTGTTAATGATGAGTACAATCCCGTGGGACAGTACCGAACACCACGCGGGCGAAGCCACGGGCATAAGCTAGTTGGTTTATAAAGCATGATGTGTCGCCGTGAGTATTTTCCAATAAAAACACATACCTATTTCTTTCCATGTTTATTTATTTTATTTTATTTATTTCTTAAGAAAACTTACAACTAGGGTTTGGCTACTAACTTGCGAATACAGGATTGTTTGTAGAGATACAGTCAAGACACTATGTCAGGCCTGCTTTTAAACCTGCCAGGGTTGTGGAATTTGTTCAAAAGAGCCACTGCGGTCCCGCAACGCAAAAGCCATTAGGACAAACACGGATGGATTTTTTTCGGTAAGAATCTGACACTTCCTTCTGCTCGACCCAGAGCAGGAAGAGTCATTTGATGTTTCCCCATCCCTAGAAAGGAAAAAAATATGCTTGCCTATAAAAGTCTAAATTATTTATGTTACTAGCTGATGCCCGCGACTTCGTTCACGTGGAAATTTTGTTGTGTGACTGTCTCGTTGATCGAGTGGTCTCAGGTGCAACTACTGAGGATGAGGTCCGGGGTTTGATTGGAAAGTGTTTTCGCAGTAGAGGCCACGGAGCGCGGTTTTCGTGCCCGGTCGATGGCAATATATTATTATTATACCTATAGACATCAAACGCCCCCTATTACATGGCACTTGAACATTACTGGCGAAATGTGGGTTTACGATTAGGTACACCACTGCCTAACTCTTTCGAGATTAAGGCGTAATGTTATTTTATATGTGAGACCTGACGGCTGGGTCAAAATGTGATGATGTGGGTAATGATTACAAAAGGCGTCCTTATGGGCGCTGTCATTATGAGCAGCAGCGACTTGAATCAAAATGAAATGGAGTTGAGACGACGATGGCTTAAAAACCGCAACCGTAACTTAACTTATTTCTCAAAATGTACAAACAAATGCCTTGTTCTTTGGTGACAGCCCTCTTACACAACCACTCTTCATTATTTATATTAACCTCTCAAATTAAGAAATCCGTGCATAGTAAGTTCATCTTCTTTTGGCACTGGATGCCATGGGAAAACTTTTCGGAAAATGGAATTTTCGCATCTACATTTAATTCCAGGTGGCTCTCTCCTGTTTAAAGCAGCTTATTTGCAAAGACATGTTCCATGGCCAGTCGCAGATTTTTGGTGATGTTGCAAGTTGGGGTAAGATTCAGCGGCAATTTGCAAATAAATTTACGTCGTGGGTCTTATCTAATTTTAATTAGGTTTTTATTTTAACGTTTTTACTGCTGTTTTTCTTACTGTGTACCGGTCAATTTGTATTTGTTGACTATTCACGACAAATATTAACACCGCAATTCAGAAAATGGTGTCAAATGAACAATGTCATCTGTCGAAGACGAAGTTAAACTGCCATTTAATGCATGGGAAGCAAACACCCGCTATAGGGCTTAGGCTATGTAGTTTCCTGCATGAATGGCGCGCGGAGGCACTACACTGGGGGTAACTCCGCTGCCGCGGCATATTGCCGCTTGGCGGACAGACTCTCCCGGTGTGATTTCATGGCAACATGGAGAGAGCGAATGTGGCAACCCCGTGCAGGGCTCAGTGGTGGTGACTCGGAGAAGTGGCTTGAGAGGCGCCACGGCACCCCCACCTTCCGTCTGGCGCAGGTCCTCACCGGACACAGTTGTTTCGGGAGGTACATCGAATCAGGTGGAAGGAAACGCCTGGATGCTACCATTGCAAGGATCAGCCGGAGGACACGGTGGAGCACACCGCGGAGGTCTGCCTCGCTTGGGTTGAGCCTCGTCGTGTTCTCTTAGCGGCGATCGGCGGCGGCGACCTCTCGCGTCCGGCCCTGGTTCAAGCCATGGTGCGGGGCGAGAGGGAATGGGACGCCGTCGCCTCCTTCGGCGAAGCAGTGATGCTAGCGAAGGAAGTGGCGTAATGTGAGAGAGAGAGAACCTCTCGTCCCAGCCGCAAGAGACGCTCCGGGCGTCGGGGGCCACGTGATGGCTTCCGGCCACCGTAAGCGCGGGCCTGTGGACGGTAAGTAGTGGGCTAGCTCGCCGTCCGCCCGTCATAAGTCGACGACAGGCCGTGTCGACGGCGCGTTCGTGTTCTACGCGCGCCTCAAAGAGATGTCAGCAATATGGAAGGGGCCCGCAAGGGCCGCGGCTCGCCAGGGCTGCGGGTTGTTCGAAAGAGATATCGCGGCCCCAGCACAAAGGGTATGCAAAGAAGGAACATGGGTGGTTTTTAGTTAGTAGA
Source organism: Diarsia dahlii (assembly GCA_949775195.1). Lineage (NCBI taxonomy): Eukaryota > Metazoa > Arthropoda > Insecta > Lepidoptera > Noctuidae > Diarsia > Diarsia dahlii. The sequence goes on from OX459201.1 coordinate 634,767, forward strand.
AGTCGGACATTCCCTACCGCTATGCCCAGAGCGGGAGGAGTCATTTGATGATGTCCCACTCTTCAAAAAAGTACGTAGATTTTCAAAGCAGCGTCATTTAAACTAATCAAGAGTACCTTTTGCTATCGTAACTGTTTGATAAAGACGATTTAAAAGTTATCTTGTGAACACATTTATTAATTAGTACCGTTTTGGTGCAATAGATGTCGCTGCATGTATGTTTCCTAATGATGATAAGTTCTTCTTAAACACTTTAAATTCGTAATCTTTTGATAGAGAGCACCAATTACAATGAAACAAAAACTAAAACCCTAATCATTTTCTTTTTATTAAAATCATATGTTTATCTTTTTTTCTAAATAATAATGTTTAATATACAGAAACTCTTCGTCTACAGATTTATAATATTGTATTTACAATTAAAAGTAGATTATATTAATCTACTCTGAAATTAAAAGTGGAATTAATCTACTCTGAATTGATTTGAAAATCATATAGCATCGAAATGAAAACAAATACCTTACAAAAAGTGAAAACCGATTGGGGATCGAACTCGCGAACATCTTTAACATTTTCGGAAATCTTTCAACATTTTAAAAATCACAAAAAGTAGTTACTGACTATGATTTGAACTTGCGTACCTTTGTTGGCAGGTAAGTCTCTGTACCGTTAGACTACGTACACCAGTGATAAATGGTTTGAAATAGACCTTCTACTTTAATATATAATGACAGTTGACAGTTCGATTGTGGTTCGATACCGAAAATTTGAAATAACGTAAGGGACTTAAGCTTTCTCTTGGATTTGCAACGCTCGCACCAGGCGCTTAAATTGAAAAATTGCACAGCACACTCGATGTCCCTTGCGTTATTTCGTATTTCCAGTATCAAACTGTAAAACAGTTGAGGATTATGGATAATGCAATACTGCTCACCCCCTTAAGTTATTATGGGAATAACATATAGCCCATGTGTTATTCCAGACTATAATCTACGTCTGTGCCAAATTTCAACCAGATCCGATCAGCCGTTCTCGCGTGAAAGAGCAACAAACATCCATCCATCCATCCTCACAAACTTTCGCATTTATAATATTAGTAGGATTGTATATTTAAATTGAATTGTGTAGTAATTATTATGGTTTCCTAGACGTACATAATTTAATGGTGGTTTTAAGTGCGATTTAATAACCACCATGTTGATGCACCCACCCATTACGTAACAAGTTTCTTCCGTGTCTCAGAAATCACGTTAAGCCGTTAGTCCCCTTTTTTTTGCTGGTTTCGGAAATCTTCAAATTACCCCTCCCGCTCTAGGCGGAACGGAAGGGAGCGTCAGACTTCTACCGACTAAAAACCACCCATGTTCCTACTTAGTCCTTGTGCCGAGGCCGCGGTATCTCTTTATGCCTGTAGCACACCTCCGCTGCGAAACAACAATTGCGAAACCGCTGCGCGAGTTTCGCTGTACAACAGTACTACCATAGTATAAAGGTACTACGGTCAACGGGCGGAGATGTAGATGGCTCCTGAGCAAATGAGCGAAATCGTGTTAGAAAGAGACAACATCATAGTCAGTTTTGTACGTTAGAGCAGGGAATTTCGCTCCTGTTTCGCCGCCAAAGAACTTACAACTCACAGCGAAACTATTGCTTTCGCCCTTTGAGTTTCGCAGCGGAGGTGTGCTACAGGCATTAGAACGATCCGCAGCCCTGACGGGAGCCATTAGTCCCCTTGGAAGATGTTTGACAGTCGTTACATGTAGTCAGTGGCCCAAAAGTCTGACACCTAGTCATACCAAGGGGTATCATCCCAATACAAATGGGTTGTGGAGGTCAGAGAGGCAGTCGTTCCATGTAAAATATTGGTATTATCGTCGTGGATTGATGCAGACGTGAAACGTACAGCTGCGTCGTAGGCACAGCAGGGCGCAGCAGCATTTTGGGTCCACTCGGTGCGGTAACGCACAGGTTACGTGAACAAGGCTTCTTCTTCCTTTCATCTTTTGTGAAACCCTCCTCATCACCTTGGCTTGTTCTTGGTAAAGAGTGGACCGTCGTCAGGGATACTTCGGGATAAACAGGCATGACTATATATTACGTTATTTTCTCCAAGATCAACATAACTTAAACAAACTTAGATTGAGATGACATTGACTAATTAACGTGCTTGCTCCGAATGTTTCCTTAAACGCCTGTGTCATCATGAAATGACCCCAAATTACCCCATATTTTTTGTGAGACGTGCAGCACTAGGTGTTAGTCATCACCATTATGTCAGCAGCAGAAGTGTTTGATATTAGTAGTGTCATAAAAAGGCAATACTCTTTCGTGAATCAAGTATTTAATAGTACCGTCATAATACGGCAATGGTCTTTCATGATTCATTAAATTGACTAGTTGATGAATGACGTTCAACTAAATTGCAATAATTGTACATGATATATCATACCTGTAATACCCCAAAAGGATAAAAGTTAACCGAACACTCACAATAACTAACCACAATTCCATGTTATAGTAAACCATTATAAACCTTAAAGTGTGAAAACAACCAAAATCCTAATAAGGATATTCACTTACATAAAGTGACGTTTGTAATCCAATAGTGTTAGTCAGTTGTATCTAATATTACACCCACATTTTAGTTATGTTTAAATCACATGTAATAGGGGACAAGCCTAATGCCATAAACCGAAGAAATCGAGAAATTCTTAATGGAAAAACTCAATAACAATTAGCTCAACCCGGGAATCGATCCCAGGATATCATGCTCAGCTGTCGCGATTGCTAGACCACTAGACTAATGAGGCAGTCAGTAATAAGGATATTCCAAATGCAAATGACCAATAACGCGGCCCAATCGGATTCCAACCTAAGACCCCATGATCGGCAGCCACGCTTGCTACTACAACACTTAGGAGGCCATTAGAGCTCTGAAACAAAAATAAAACTTTCTTCCCCTCATACAAAGATCCTAAGCTTAAAGAACAAGGAAAAACAAACCAGATCTACACAAGAAATCGATAAAATTTTATTTAAAACGGTTTACCAGGAAAACCTAATTAATGTGCTTTAATATGTAGTCGTTGCGTAAGAGCTGCACACGTGTTGCGCACGCGCACCTCTCCACGGGTTTTTATTCTAACGCGCTCCGCTAGGTGTCCTAGTTTTTGAGATATAAATGTGGCCCTGCTGGGGAGACTCTCTCCAGATCGGCCACCTATAAACCCTTGTATCTTTTGAACCAGTGACCGACAAACTCTGATATTTGGCGACTGATTCCGACTAATTGGCGACAAATTATGGGAGAAAAGAGATATTTGCTAGGTGCCCTAGTTTTTGAGATATAAATGTGGCCCTGCTGGGGAGACTCTCTCCAGATCGGCCACCTATAAACCCTTATATCTTTTGAACCAGTGACCGACAAATTCTGATATTTGGCGACAAATTTCGACTAATTAGCGACAATTTTTTTGTGTTTTCAAAATGAAAATCCCTGATGGTGGCTCTGCCAGAGTCAGTGACACTCCGGAAGATACAAGTATATTCTGTATTATGTGTTCAGCAGGTGTCGCTATTATGTATGATTGCTGAGTTCTGGGGGCTTGGCGGGTTATTAATTTGATAAAACAAAAAACACGTATCCAATATTTTTCGATAAACTAACAGACGGACTGATTAGATCTTTTTGGTGAAATAGCCTATTGAATGTACTTTATGAAACAACCTGTGCGTCGCTAACTATAGCTTAAGTATCTACGATGGTATGTACGAAGTTACAGCATTTACAGGGTAATTCCCTGATTTTGTACTCGGAAACCTGTTTCGCTAATCATTGATAATAATAAGTATGTAATACGTATATTTAGGCCATTAAACTAGTTAGTTCTCCTCCTTGCGGTTTCAATGTAAATAGGTAGAAACTAAGGAGCAGAAAGTACCCTTTTTAATCTTTGTAGGTTAAAAATGACATCATGCTTGTAATATCCGAATGGTTAGCCAGAAGTGTATGTAATACTTCACCTAATATACCTAAGGTCCCATTAAAATAGGTGGACAAATTTTAACACAGGGTTCAGTACGTCCAACCGAAGATATCCAAGTAAAAAAAACACTGATTAAAGTGTTTTTTTTTTTACATAAAATGTTGGGTAACTAACACTTTCAGTGTATTTTCGCTAGCTGTTTTATTTTCTTGTAAGTATCTTATGCGTTTTTCTTATTTTCTTTTTTTACCATTGTCCTTATTTTGGTGGTCTGAATGATTTCTAAAATTTTGTCCACCCATTTTAATGGGACCTTTTATGTTTCGCAAGTTATACTTAAAATCCATATACCTAATAAAGGGCGACCCATCAATACACAGATTGGTCGTTGAGTCGCGTTTACGATCACCAGTCTAACAGCTAGCTCGAACAACTGGCTAGGAAGCACCCAATACATTATATTCATCAAACTCAAACTCAAATCGTTTATTTCAATTAAGCCATTACAGGCACTTTTGAATGTCAGAAGGACGGAAGAAGAACGAAACTACGAGTGCAATACGTCATTCCGAAAGTCACCACGCCGAACCACACGCCACCGAATGCCCGCAACAACAAACACTGCGCGTCATCATCATCATCAGCCATTAGACGTCCACTGCTGGACAAGGCCTCCCCCCATAGAACGCCATAAAGATCGGCAGCCTGCCGTTTGCATCCACCGGTTAAACACCGGTTAAACACCGGTTAAACACCGGTTAAACACATATATTAGGCCTCTCCTTTCTTCTGCCACACTTCTCGGTAAACTAAAGCTTGATTTTATTTCCTGCGAACTAGACGATATTGCTTAAGTGGCAATGGGCAGGGCACATTGCTCGCAGAACGGATGGCCGATGGGGCCGAAAAGTTCTGGAATGGCGACCGCGAACCGGAAGACGTTGCGTTGGAAGGCCTCCCACTAGGTGGACCGATGACCTGGTCAAGGTTGCAGGAACCCGCTGGATGAGAGACGCACGGGACCGGTCAATGTGGCGACGCCTGGGGGAGGCCTATGTCCAGCAGTGGACGTCTTTTGGCTGAAATGATGATGATGATGATGAGACGATATTGTAACCCAACATGCTTTTGAAAGACTCTGGTTTCACTAAGACTTATGGTACCAAAACAAAAAAAAAAACTGTGTAAGTAATTCGGGATATCACGCCTTCACAAGTAAGGTGGGAAATACAATCGTTGTTTACCAACGACCACCTTGCCTACTCTGCATAAAAACCAGTGGTACAAAACATAACAACGAGGTATCAATCATAATATCGCCTTTGTAATACGTATACAATTAGCTAGTATGTTTTTACCGCGGCCTTCCCCAGTAAAAAATCATACACGAGTCAAAATCGCCTTATGGGTCAGGGAGCCGACGCTAATGCCACATCTTCTCCATTATTAATTTCCAAAAAAACTGGTATCTAACGTATTTACCGCTGTGAGAAATCCATTATTTTCCGTTAATATATTTTGTTACGCAAAAAAAAAATTGTTTATTCATATTTTTTTATAACCATGTCTAGTTTTACCAATGAGGAAAACCATTTTACGGTGTGCATTAATAAAACCTGTATTAGATATTTGATAATGTTTTTTTTGCTAAATGAACGAGTAGAGCCTGCAGGTTATAACTTACATACTAAGCTACTCAAGCAGTCGAACTAAATACTGTTATCTATGATAAAGAAATTGCAAAGGTCTTCTTGTCCTCTATGACTTCTAAAACCTCCCAATGCTAAAAACCAATAGGTATTTGCAGGCACTAGTAATGCTCTTCTTGACCTTTGTGAAGATTTGAGTGGACAGGTAACCCGAAATATTCCAGAGGGTCGCGGCGAAGTGCCATTAGTTCAGTGATAACTATCATCTGACATAACATTATACTGTAAAGCTCATGTAGAAAAACGGAACGTTGATTGACTACCATGCCTGGATCTACATGCTTCTGTATCAACATTTGTGGGCCTTAATCATCACTTTCACAACCGAAAGACCTTGAAATCGCTGTTCTTTCTTTTAGTCGATGACTCTTAAATTGTGGTTTCAGGTACCGTTCTCCTCTCACGGTCTATCTGATTAGGTAGATATTAAATAAGGCAAAACCACAGGAAACTTCATCACCGACGTCTTTTCCTCAACCTTGGCAATGAATATGTTTTCAAGGTCCAACTACCGTTATACTACGTCCGACGGTGACTCAAACACATTATGTATAAAAAGTGTTGAGTAAGTAATTATGATTCTTGGAAATTCATGTAAATATACAAGGAAAGATCATGTATTACGCAGATTTTGATCGTAGGCAGAGATTTAATATTAGATGATTTTGTTTAGAGAAATTAAGATTGGGTGACGCATTAAATATCGTTAAATATTTTAGCATATCACCCGCTTCCTGCACTTGTCCTATTCTATTTGGCACAACACGTTTTATTGTTTCATTTTCCCCTGTCAAAGATCACAGCATCAGTTACTTAGTAAAAATATTTAATGTTTCTTAATGAAAATGTTTGCATGCCGAATGGTGAAATATGGCAGAACTGTGATAAAAACTTACTACTACCTACTTATGTATAACCCATATTTGCAAATAAATGCTATTCTATTCTATTCTCAAAAAAGTACTGCCAGACAAGGAACCGCATGAATTGATGGGTCTTGTAAAGTCTTGTTGCATTCAAAGTATTGTACCAGAGTATCGTAATGTATTACGATTACAATACTGATAATTTCAGAAGTATTTTAAAGTCATCTTCTAAACGCATTTAGAAGATGAATTTGAAAAAGGGGATAAAAGTTTGTATTCATCCCCTTTTGCTGCAGTGGGGGGTAGGCTTGTGTTTCTGTATATTATTCTGCGGCTCATTATAATCTCCAGATAGAATCATCCTACTACACACACAAATAGATTACTTATCCATGGCGTCTGACAAAAAAGAGGTCCGTGTCGATCACGCGATATCATAATCAGCATTTATCTCGTAATTTATCTACTGTTAAGTTTCATAGGCTTCCTTTCTCTTATGTAAACCTGTTTAAAGTGTCCAAGTTTAATTGACAAGTTCTAGAGTAAGAAAACTGCCCAGTTGTAGTAAGATTGGTGTCAAACTTGCATCTTAGGAAACGACCGTACGAATTGCCTTTGAAAACGAGCATGAATACTGACCGTAAGGAACCACCAAGTTCAACTAAATTCTCTATTTTTAGATTGTCAACCATTTTTTTTGGGGGTGGGAAATCATTAAATTACTCTTCCTGCTCTGTTAGAGTGGTAAGGAGTGTCAGATTTCTATTGCCTAAAAAACACCCATGTTCCTGCTTAGCCCTTTATGTCGAGGCCATGGTATCTCTTTCGAACAACCTGCAGTAGGTTGTTAACCCTCATCTCAGTATATCCATTCTTTAAAATAACCTCATTACTGAATGAGGTTGAAGAAAAACCTAAGAATCTGCTGTTAATATAACAACGATTTCAACGATTTTTTGATCTGTCCTAGTTATTAAATACTAACATAGGCTAAGTTATATTTTTACTAACACAGTGGACCTCTTTTGTAGACTGATGAATAAATTATTATTATTATTTCCTTTATTCATTTTTAACATAATAAATACATTTTTAAATATTTATTACAAAAAAGCATAAGTATAAAAAACATTAAAAAATATAAAAAATAGTAGCCCACCGGCATTAGGAACAGGGCCTGAGCTACCGGTGGTCAGGGCTCTTGAGAGAGGAACCTCCTGACAATGCGCGCCGTGTCTAGAAGTACTGCCTTCTGAATCAAGCCCTTGATCCAGCTACCAAGCGAGAGCCTCCTTTATTATTATTATAACAACATGCTCATTGGAGACTGCTCCAATAGGGGATCGGACTGGGTCAAAATAATATGATTCTGTTTAGTCCGTAAGTCAGATTATCGAAAAATATTGAATACGTGTTTTTTGTTTTATCAAATCAATAAAAAATTACGAAGATAAAACGCGTCAAAGATCTTGGAGTGGGGCTTGAAACGTCACTTGTGTCGACAAAATGTACTATCATATGACGTCACACGAGTTTTCGAAGCACTGTATCGTCTTCATTTTAAGTTTACGTGAAAAAAGAATAAATACGTGACCAATAATTTTTGGAAATCTATCTGACGGACTAATTAGTTTTTTTTTGTCCGATCCCCTATTAGCATCTTTCGAGTTTCGACAGATTCTTACTTTTTTAAAACTAACCAGCTTTATTGACGCTACCATTTCACCACCATTCACGTCAAACAGGTGCACCACATTCTTCTGCCTGCGTATTGAGTTAGACTGACGTCAGTAGTAAGTGCCCTGCGCACCGTAAGCGCACCTTTTGACGTCACCACCACCGCTGGGAATTCATTCACCATCTTTAAGTTGCTTACATGAGGAAAAGTGAGGCTGCGTTAGATTCTGCACAAAGCATATCATGGTGATTGGGTGCTAAGCTAACATGAACATTTATCCTTAACACCTTTTCTGTTTTATTATCTTAATGGTTCAAGTGGATTTTGCGCAGTAGCTTTAGGAAGGTTCTGTGCCCACGCAGAACAAATATTAATATTACTGAGTCGATATAAAGCTTGCAGGGTTAACCAGCTAAAGTAGCAGTAGGCTCGCCATGTTTGTCGACGGACCTATAACTGCTGAAGCAAATGCATTCAGGACTTCAGGAGTGTCAGCAAGCGTAGCGAGGAACGCCTCTGTGGACCTAAGACCTTAATAAGGTAACTAGGCCATTGACATATACTGTATGCAAAAAGTGAAAGGAGTTCAGAAGAGAGCAGTTTGGGAAAACCCTACGTTCTGACGCCAGCTCATCAACCTATCCGAAACTATAAAATTTTCACATTAACCTTGAACCTAATGCTTTAGCATTAAAGTTGGAAACCTATTAAAGAAATTAGACAGATTGTAGTAGGTTCATGTGTTGAGATGGGATCCATATAGTAAACTTTTATTATTTTGGTGGTCGATGTAGCTATAAAGCCTCTACTTTCAGATAAAAACTGCATCATTGGTGCAACATTTCAAATTGTGACATATTGCAAAATTTTAAAGCTATCCAAGTAAAACACCTTCATTTACATGTGAAGATTACATCGAACATTCTATATAACGCAAATCAAATTAACACAATAATCGCACATAGAAACAGCGGAATCTAATGAGTGATCGATACAAGTATTCATCCTGAACTAGACCCAACCGGTATGACTAGATTATCTAGCTTTTTTGCAATAAGAAGCATGTTTGTTTATCTCTAGACCTAGCGTAGAATTTTTATTATATTACGTAATGTGACCTTCATGGCTTGGTTTTTCCCCAGCGAGGTTCAAAAACATTGTTTCATTGTGTGCTAGTACAGGTCTGCTGATTAACTTGGACCTCTAGATGTCCGCTGAGATCGGTCAAACGAGATATTGCACTATTGCCTTTGTTGTGTTTATAGTATACTTACGGGCACAGCAGTTTAAACTGTTTGGCGAATACCTGTAACATAAATAGCATTAAGAAAATCAAGAAAAACCCCTGGATAACCAGCTGCTAAATACATAATAATTATATAGATTTCCTGTTTTTTTTACCCCAAAATAAGCTTTTGTAATTATCTCGTTTAAAGCTTTTTGTTTTTTTTTCGTATGGTACCTATAGTCAACTTCGAGTAATGTGAAGGCGCTCCTTCACCGGAGCATTCACTTAATAACTTTACTTGGTCACATGTAAAAATCCAAGATTCAAAAAAAGAAGAGACACAAGCAAGTGATGTTTTATTAACTGTATCGTTATATATACAGGTTGCACTGTAAGGTTGCGATTCCACAAGAGATGCGTGTGAAACTAACGAATAGTAAAAGCTTCTTTGTCACTTTTTGAGCTAAGCTAGTTAGAATCGCAGCCCTACAGTGCAACCAGTCTGTAGTGATACAGTTTATACAGATAGTTGTAGTTTGTGTGTGTGTTGTAATCGCACCCACAAAACTGCAGAAATTCCTTGTGTGGATCAAAGTTCTTTTTATGAAAAAAAAAAATTATTACTTTTTTCTGGGTGACTTTTTCATTCGGTCTGTTTTTTTTAAACGATATGGTCTAGTGTTTTTTCAACTGTCTAGCGTTTGATACATCCGGATCATGTCAAGGTTGACGAAACATTTTGAGATGTTCAATGTTAAAAATATTACTAATTTTATTTTTGAAATGCCAATGAAAACTGATCAAAATATTGAGTAAACATTAGCTGCTCAGCTGAGAAATGCATGGATTACTACAAATGAAATACAAGCAAAATAATTTTAATCGTTTATAGGGTTTTGTACCCTTTGGGTATTACTAAAACTTGAAATTGTTAGTTGAAATTGTCACAGATGATGTATTTCTTTTACCGCTATAACAACAAATACTAAAAACATTAAAATTAATATTTAAATGGGGTTCCCCATTTGAATATAATTTTTTTGACGTTTTTTGACGTTTTTGTTGTTTTTTTTTTTGACGTTTTATTAATTAATTTATTTAAATTTGATGCACAAACGTGGTACATAGGCGGAGTTAATGCCACAAGGCATTCTCTACCAGTCAACCTTAGGACAGCATTGTGGTAGAGTACAGAAATAAATAAATTAGGAGAACACTATTTTGAACATTTTATGTTTGAGTCCGACTCGCACTTGGCCAGTTTTTTAAAATTTATGTTGACTTTGCTGTCAATCCACCTAGTGCGCAGTTAGTTCAGTTACTGTAATTATAAATAATACTTACACGTGCTTAATGTTTTATTTATAAGTATCCCATATCAAAAAAAAATCTTTTACGAATTAAGTAGTAAAATGATAAACAGCTTGCGATCAACTTTCGTCCATCATCAAGCTTACTTTGTTTTGTTCTTACATAATGACATCAAAGTAAAATAGGGAGAAACCATCAAAAATTATTGAGCCTAGGCTGAACACGAGATCCTGTCTACAACGAGTGTATTTGAAGGAATTAAATAGGTCGCCGGGGTCACCGACATGCGTAACTTGGAATTGAGTTAATCTGATTCACGTGTATTTTGACCTCGAGGATCGTCAAGAGAAAGACAAGATATACTATTTTCATTGTTGATCTGGTCTTAGGTTTGTCTTCTTAGATTAGCGACAACATGAAATCAAATCGCTCTCCTATGGAAAACAAAAAGGGTTCCAAAGCAATAGGTAAGTATAGCAAATGACGTCCTAAAGTTTCTGTTTAATACATACATACATAAACTCACACCCTTTCCCATAGGGGTAGGCAGAAACCAAAGAACGCCACCTACTATTATCCTTACATACTCATTTTGCCTCGTCCACATTCATACATCTGGTCATACACGCACGCCGTTTGCAAGTACTACGCACCTGTCCTTTCTGAAGAACCTCTTTAAAAGGTCAGTGTATGTCTTTGTGAGGCGTCTCCTTCGGGCGTTTTCACTCACATATGCCTTGCGTTCATAGATTAGTAACAACATAAACTCAAATCGCTCTCATATGAAAAAAATACTCAAAAGTTTCAGTTTGACGTAAGGATCGTAACAGATGGTGTTCTGTAGTTACTGCTTACTTCCCATGGGGGAAAAGGCGTGATGAATGTATATACGTGAACGTATGAAAACCATCAACTTCTATGATAGTCTGGTATTTATAAGCCAAGCGAGATAAGGCTGCGGAGGAGGAGGTCAATGAAACGAACTAGCCAATCTTGACCTCCCTCCCTCTTGACCTCTGGTCATAACTGCCTTTTTCCTGAACACTTGTTAAAAAGGCAGGAAAATCCTTCTTTTTTTTGAGTTTTCCCCAAAAAGATTATGATCATTTTTGATACTAGTACAAATAAAAATAAAATTATGTATATTTTTTAAGCAGTTTGACCGCTAAATGAATTTATGGCGATGATTTCAATTAATGGGTAAGTCAAACAACTTCTAAAGACTTCCCATTTTAATAGATACTTGCTAAATTATTCTTTTATACATAGAAAGAAACGAAAAGAAATGTCTGGTGCATAGTATTCGCAACCGGTGCAGCTTGCGTGTATGACCAGATAATGTATGAATGTGGATGAGTATTTTAGGATCGTAGTAGGTGGATTTGTGTAGTTTATGTCTTCCGTCCCGCTCCTACCGCTCTGGGCGGAGTGGAAGGGAGTGTCAGACTTCTACTGACTAAAACCACCCATGTTCCTTCTTAGCCCTTTGTGTCCGGGGACGCGGTATTTCTTTCGAACAACCTTCAGCCCCGACAGGCAAGGACTCTCCTCTTAACTCACAATGGATTAATGTGGAGCACTGATCGATGTCCAAGTGATATTAATTTATTTACTCTGCCCTTAAGTCTCAAAATCCGCTGGCATACTTAGCTTAATTAGCTACAAGTTCTTACAAAAGAACGCATGTGCGCGCGTGTCTTGTATTAAATCAATCCAACACGTTTTTTTAATTGAATGGGACTTTACCCATTGCAAAAATTAAATTAAATTAAATTTTTATTTTTATTTTTACATTGATTATTGTTAAATACTTTTGTTTATTACTGATTGTGTCTGTAGTAAATCTTAAATTTAACTGACACCTTGTTATTGTATCGAGTCTGGTTCTTCTAACCAACCTAACAGACAGATGTGTGCTGGGGAGTTTGTTCCGCCACTTCTTCTTTCCAGCTAAACACTAGGAAGTGTCGATGGGTGGGCGTATTTGGGGGACTGTCTTATAAAAATGTAAATACAATGAAACCTGGTTAAATGTGTCTCAGATATCCAAATTTGTCTCATGAGACCCCAGTATGAGTTCCAATTATAGAGATTTCTCACTTATACAGGTCCCAGTTGACCAAGTTTCACTGTAGTAAAGTAAAGTAAATTTTGACTTTCGAAAAGTGCTAATTATCAGCCTAGTTTGAATAAATGAATTTTGATTTTGAATTCTTATATCATACAGTATCTACATACGTAATCTACAACAGCAGCTGATGATTCTAGATCTCCTCCATTTTCTACGCTTGATGGTTTAGAATTGAGGAGAAGGACGAGAGAACCTCTCGTCCCAGCCGCCGTGGGTGTAGAAGACACTCCCTAGCGCTCTACCCAGGGCCTGCAGTCTCTACACTAATAGCGACGCTACGAATGTCGCTAAGTCGTAAAATCGTAAACTTTCTTTAATAGATTTTCAACCTTATGCTGTTGAAATAAAGCTGAAAATCTATTACAGAAAGTTTACGATTTCTCGACTTAACGACATTCGTAGCGTCTAAGTCAAAAAATCGTAAACTTTCTTTAATAGATTTTCAACCTTATACTGTTGAAATAAGGTTGAAAATCTATTAAAGAAATTTGACATCGATACGGCTTTGCGACAGATTTTTAACGATATTAAGAGCGGAAGGAGTCAATTGATTATATTTACCAGCGTCCAAACAAAAAATGGTCTAGAATCTGGTACGGAATTAATTGCAACAGGTTTGCTTGTCAATGGGGAAATACGTTTAATTTTGTAGGTCATGACTGCTTTGACGAAAGTAATGATATTAACATAGATAGCTATTATTATTATAAAGTATAAACCATTTGTATCGTAATTGGATGTAATAAACAATGATATTAGCATACGCAATGTTGTTGTCATTCGTTGACTAAGTTTTAATAAGTCCATTTGTAAGTAGGCCTGCCAAACGTGCATAGTCGCGTGCGCGAATGTATCGCGTAGGGCGCTAAAATAGCGCCTTGGTACAAAACAACCTGCAATTTGTTTCAATTGCATTCTTATTTATTTGCTATTCGTGTGAGTAATCCATTTTTGTTATTCTTCTTTTTTCTACCAGTGTGCTCGTACTCAAAAAAAAGATGATAAAACAAAAACATGTTATGTTTACGCTTATTATAATTCCATATTTTATGGAATAATTAATTTTCAAGTTTCGTGATGTGTACTCAAACTGGTTTCTAACATGTTTTACTTTATGTATCAGTATTCATGTGTTATTATATGCTAATAAGACATTAATATTCGAATTATAGTTTGTAATTATATGTCAGAGTGTCGAAGTTTATCCTTGCAAATATTACCTTTTTGCAGAATTTTGTTATTGAAATTCGCACCGAACTTTTGTAATTTACGGAATGGAAAAAAAAACGTTTCTATTGTATCACATGATTTCAAAATGATAGTTTACATAACATTACAGTCCGCTTGTGATCCCCGAAGGTTAAACAGGGGTGTAACCATTCATAGTTTTGTTTCCGTCTAGTAATTTTATTGATAATTCTGTCTTTTTGTTTTATTCCTACATACATACTTCTTTTGAGAGTGAAGTCTGGCAACCGTACGTTAATCATGAAAGAATTGTTATTTCATAAAGCTGCTTCGTTTTATTTAAATATTTTTCATTGTTTATTTCTTCACATCGGAAATTAAAGTACTTACAAATAGGTATCTATATTAAAAATTTCAACAATTCTCTAGAACCCTTCAATCCCTACGTTCTTCTATAACTAGACTTTGTTCTAACACAAGAAAAACTAAACTTTCGCCACCACCAACACTTTCCCACACGTTCCTCAGCGGCATACTACCGCTCCTAGCCCGTGGTAATCCCGTGCGCGCGGGTTTTCCTCCGCAGCGGCGCGTGAGCAAGGCGCGCAACACACCCGCGACGCGAGCGAAGCGCGCGACGTGATGCAAGCGGCCGTTGACCCCAGATATGCACTGATATCACTTGCAGTCGAGCCAAGTACTTATGCCTATTATCAGCACTAGTAGGTTCGTGTGTATGTGGTATAAAGTACTTCAGCCTACGGTTGTTTTAAGCGGGCTCGCATTGTTTACTGAGTCTGGAATTTGTATTAAACTGTGTACGTTGAAGTGCAGATCAAACTGTTTAATTTAATACGGAAAGTATTGAACCGTATCTCTTAAAAAATATTAAGAAAAATCACGCATAATCTGCGAACCCTCTACCCATGTTTGAATTACTTACCAATTATTAAATGTCGATGTCCTTTAAAATTGATAAAACTTTCAATTAAGGTATCATACGGTCAATCATTCAGTAATATTAAAACAACAAATATTACGTAGGTTCCTTCAGCTGTTTGAGAACAATAGTCTTATGTAGTACACGTCATTGCTTACATTTTGTACTTGAACCGGGAAAACACTTGAACGGAAAATATTCGTCATAACATAATAGACCGATTTTCCTCAGACGTTTGTGCAGACACACCTACCAGTGAGTTATCACATACAGTTGGACATAACAATTAGGTGCTAATGTAGTAAAATCCCTAAAAAATAAGTGAGGTGTCATATATACGCAATGGGTATTTGTTTCAATGCGTAATGTCACATAGTAAATGGATAAAACGACTTTCTACGAGTATTCGATGATAACAAGGAAAAGTTTCAAATATGGATTATGGAACTGACAAAGCTACCGAGATGTTCGAGAGATCAATATTGCAGACAGCTAGGCCCTCAGATGCCTCTCTATTTAAAACAAATTATAAGCATCTGTTTCAATAAAATAAAGCAACAATTATCATGAAAAATCAAGCCGAATCAATCCTAGTTAACGTTCAGAAGCCACACTTCAGTACAGGTGATGCCATAAAAGGGTAAGTAGGTACGGAGCTGCGGGTTGCTCGAAAGAGATACCGCGGCCCTGGACACAAAGGGTTAAGAAGGAACATGGGTGGTTTTTAGTCAGTAGAACTCTGACACTCCCTTCCGCTCCGCCCAGAGTGGGAGGAGTCATTTGATGATTTCCCAACCTACAAAAAATAAACAAGAAAAGGCTAAATAGGTAGCAGAAGGAATATTCTTTTAAATTAACCCCAATGGTTTCACGGGAGCAAACTAGTGCGACTGCGAGTCGTGGAGTCGAGCAAATTGTTGGTAGTTTACTAATGAAATATCTCTGAAGCTACCCAGGGTTCGGAAGTGGGCGCTATGATTCCCCTGAACTTCTGAAAGCACGATAAGCCGTTGGTCCTGCTCTTTATCTTCTGACGGATTGCTGTTCCATCAAACTATGAGGGTAAGGGAAGAGAATGTCGGCACGTTTGTGTACCACGCCCGCCTCAAAGAGATGCAATATTGCAAGGGTCAGCAAGGGCCGACGCCTGACACAAAGGGCTAAGAAGGAACATGGGTGGTTTTTAGTCAGTAGAAGTCTGACACTCCCTACCGCTGTGCCCAGAGCTGGAGGAGTAATTTAAAGATTTCCCACAATTCACAAAAAAAGGGTATAAAATATGTGCTTCTGTGTTTATATCAAAGTTTTTTTGGTAGTAGGTAAGTAAGTAGTAAGGTATCTTGTCTTATTTTAATTATTCTATTAAACATAATCAATACACGATCGTTTTACCATCCATCCGTGTCCATCCAGGCAGGTGACAATGCCACTTACTATTCCCTCGGCGCGCGGTGTCGCTCGCTAAATTAACTTTTACTTTGGTTTCTCTAGCAAACTTTCAGCGCTAAATACCGCCTGGGCGAAGTTCCAAGTTATCTGTTAATGTGATTTAAATGTAGATACTGTGCAGTTTCTTTTGCACGATGTTATTAACAATGAACACTGACTAAAAGCGGCAGTGGTGGCCCAGTGGTGGCGGCCCCGACTTTCGAACAATTGGTGGAACCAGGCAGGCGCATTATTTTGTGTAATTTATTTCATCACCACTGCTCTAAAAACGATGAAGGAAAACATCGTGAGGAAACCGGCATGTCCTAGAACTAAAAATTCGAAGACATGTGACATCTACCTTACCGCACTGGGCCCGCGTGGTGGATTTTAGTCCATCCCTCTCCTAGAGAGGAGGCCTGAGTTCCTGCAGTGGGAACATTAAAGGCTAATGATGATACCTGACTAAAAGTACACCACAAGTGCCAAGATCTGAGCTAACATACGCTCTGGATGAGACCAGTAATGACTTACGGGCGAGTGGTCGCAAGCGCTACTGCTCAGCATGAAGCCTTGTCATCGATTCCCGGGTTGTGCAATGTATTATTGGTTTTTTAATCAGGAGTTTTTGGTTTTTGAAGCAGCAGCCAGAAGTCTAGATTTCTACCTGGTTGAATGAAAAGGCTTTGACTTAGACTTATCTAGCAAAATGTGGGTGTACTCCAGGGTACATTTTGGCCGTATTCTTTGAGGATTTAGTACAGTTTTGACATTGTCTTCCAAAATTGATATCTGACTGATTGCATGTCGGTCTGTCACACCGTTGCTAAGAGGTCTTATAAATTGATGATGGCTACGAGTTGAAACTGGTTATGCATTCATAAAGTGCATGATCCAAGAACCTCAAGATAAACAACAGCAAAATGTTTAATGGCTATTAGGAATCACTTATATATACCTAAGTGGTATTGGCACCATAGTGTGAATTATCATAAATATTAGATATATATCGCTTTATTGCCCGCCATAACTAGTTACCACCTTATGTATTTGTCAGGGGTTTCGTCCAGCAGCAGATATTTATTACGAGCTCTTATAGTTTCCTATAAGCCAATGTTCTGAGTTTTTAGGTGAACTTTAAAGTTTTGGAAATATTGATCTCCATTTTCATGAATACTGTAAACAGTTACGGTCACGGTTTAATCCGGGATCATGGTGCTTGCAACAGCGCCGAAATATCGGGAACTCGGAAGTCGGAACAAACCGTAAATAAATTCATGTTTACTGTTTCTTCCGAGTTCCCGATATTAGTGGTAATGATAAGGTTAGTGACCATGTCAGTTTTAAAACTTATATTGGTCTTGGTCTGCCACTTCTTCTCTTCAGCTAAACAAAGTGGGGTAGGCGTTTTGGGGACTGTCTCATGTCATTTTTGGAGTTCAAAAATGCACTGATACTCACAAAGTTTATATTTTTATTTGTTCTATTTGTGTATGGACATGTAATGAGGAAGGATGAGAGGCATGTGGCAAAAAAGTGGTGGATATAAATACTGAGGGATTTAGAGGGAGAGGAAGGCCAAAGAAAAGATGGATGGAGTGTGTGAGGAATGATACGAAACAGAAAAGAGCGTTCTCCTCTGTCAGACGTCACGCCATTATTTAAATGCCGTTACGTCTGACGGAGGAGAATGGAAGCTGAAAATGTGTTGCGTAGACCCCAAGACTAAATCTAATTTAAATAAATAACTTAATTTCGAAGGACATTGGTGGCAAAAAAGCCAAATCAAACAAACAAATGTCACCGACTTCAGAAGCTGATTTTTCTTCTGAAGTTTATTTTTCACTTTTTGGTGTTTTTGAAGTAGGTTGTTTTTTTTGCAAAAAAGTTTTTTTTTTTTTTCATTTTTAGTTGTGTATCTTATTATAGAAATATTTACTATGAAACCTATACTTGTATAGCGTCAGAAAAAGCACGAAACACGTAATACGTGCCTATGTTTGAGGGTTGCCCTCGATTTCTCTGGGATTCCATCACCAGGACCTGGTTTCCATATCATGGTACCACCCTTGAAATAAAAAAAGAATCATCAAAATTGGTTCATAAACGACGAAGTTATTCGCGAACACACATAAAAAAAAACTAACGAAAAATGTTCATAAATTATAAAAAAAAT
Organism: Diarsia dahlii; assembly: GCA_949775195.1. Taxonomy (NCBI): domain Eukaryota; kingdom Metazoa; phylum Arthropoda; class Insecta; order Lepidoptera; family Noctuidae; genus Diarsia; species Diarsia dahlii. Next base: position 653,408 of record OX459201.1, read on the forward strand.
TATCATCAAATAAAAAGTACTGGGCCAAACCATGCTAAATTTTTATTGGACCAAATGGCAACTATTCCGCATCAAACTAAAAAAGAATCACGCAAATCGGATCATAAATCGCAGCGTAATCGGTATAGGTACATAAATAGAAAAAAAAAAAAACATACCAATCGAATTGAGAACCTCCTCCTTTTTGGGAAGTCGGTTAAAAATTACGACATAGAAGTGATCTGCATGAATTATTATTTTTTCGGTCGACGCAACTTTTGTTATTTTAATCATTTTCCTATTTTTATATTTTCCTCTTGCGCAAATGCCTAAATTAACTATTGACGTAGTTCTAAGACCAAGTCTTGCGTTTGTAGAACTGGTTTGATTTCACTTTTTTACCCTGTGTATCCGTTCTTACATCTATGACGCTTTAGACCAGTTAATTATATGGTTTAGCTACGTCAGGAACCTGCATGCCACTGTCTCCATGACGTAGTTATCTTAATTCTATGCTGAGGGCTCATACGTAGGTGTGCCAACTTCTGACGTCATACAATCAGCATAATTCAAAAATTTAAATAATCCACAGACACAACCAATAAAGGTGATTATAAAATGATGCAAATTATCAAAGATGGCGGTGTAGTGATTAAATCAAAACGTGGATTCAAGTTTTTGAGTTTTGATTTGTTGAATATATAATATTTTGTTTTTTGGGTTTTTGATTTTTACTTTGCATTTTAATGAATTGGTTGGTTAATACGACGTATTCTTTTGAATTTTATTAAGATTATCATAGTTAGTAGTAGATATCCTTTTAACACTCTCACTGCCAGCAATATATAGCATAGTTCCAGCTCAGCAAGCCATGGGGTCCGCTGGCGGGTCCCAACGATTCCGATGCAGCAGGCCAGAATGTTTTGAGCACGCCATGGGATCCGCTGTGACCCCCTAAATCGAAACTTATTTTCATACTACTGGCCTGCAAATATAGAAAAAAATATGTTTAGTATTGTTTGGGGGCGGCCGGCGACACTCACGGCCTACTAATGTTTCTTTAAATTAAGACTGGCCCTTTGCACTCGAAAACTTGGGACCCACCAGCGGATCCCATGGCAGTGAGAGTGTTAATAGCTCTTTTGTCCTCTAAAAGTACTTAGACAATACGCATTTTTTGAGGTCTTACTAGTTGAAGGCCCCGTTGGTCTAATGGTCGTATACGTGACTGCTGTACATGTGGTCCTGGTTTCGATTCCTATTCCGGCGAAGTGTTATTGGGTTTTTCGATCAGGAATTTCTCAGTAGCAGCCATGGAGTCTGAATTTGTTCACGGTTGATGGCTAGCAATAGGCTCGCCCATGTCCCATATAATTGGACATAACATTGGACTTAAACATAACTGTGGAAGAACGTTCAACTCTGCCTCAACCATCAGGGGTTACAGGCGTGATGTTATGTCATGTTGGTAGTTGCATTGCAATTTGGAGCGAATGAATAAATATACAGAATGAATTGTAACTAAGATTGTTCAACAATTCAATATCATTAAGCCTATAGGCTTAATTAATAAAAATAGTTACAGCTTATTTAACATTGCTTATTGAAGAAAATATCGAAAATTGACCCTTGTGGCTGTTATTATTAAGCCCCGAACACGAATATAGGTACCTAAGTATTTATTTTGTAAATTGGTTGTAAAAAACTTTGATACATCAAAAATGAATGATTTTTTAAACAAGATGGGGTCGATGTCTCCTTTAATTATGTCTCTGTGATGAATAACAAAAGGGGTGAGCGATCAAAGTTTATATTCAAATGCATTATACTTGAGACAAGCTTTTTTTTATGGGACAAGCCCGCCACACTATTACGAAACCACTAACTCCTGTTAGCCAGAATAAACAGTGGCGACCACAAGAAAAGCGCCAAGACAATGAAGCCCGACAAAGTCCAGGAGAAACGATTTAACTGTCTTGGATTGGCAACGATATTAATCACAAAAGAATAGCGGAGGAGTAGGAAAAACATAATAATAATAGCAGGAGACAGAACAGAACAAGGCCAGTAGGCAAACGGGGACGTATACAACTGGGATAAGCCCAGTTGCCCAGCACCACGGATATTAAAATTTGAGACAACCTTACTTAGTGTCTTTGGTCAACTGGACCCGCTTCCTGCTGAACCTGCGGCCCGTCGACCAAGTTAAATGTGATTTGGCTGAAAGATCCCACGGGCCCAGTTCGAGTGGGTCCATTTGACAAAGACTCGAGCTTATGGGCCATGTACCACTCTGATAGTTTTAAAGTATCTAATACTTTATTTCTAAAATTTCTATTGAATATTCTGTATCAGATTGAGATAAAGTAGAACATCTCTGGAGCACCAATTACTGTTAACAACAATTAATCGGTATGACCAATTTATTTGTTAATTTATTTTAGCGCTCATGGGGAGGCCCGATTTAACAAATGTCTGGGAAGTTTGGAGCACTATTTATTCCTCCAAGTTCATTTATCATAGTTGTATGGTGAGGCTTTCAGGACCATCCTTATGATTTTTGACGTTCAAAAAGGACTTTTTTTAGCATCTTCATTCTTTTGTAAAACCCTTCTCTATTCCAATCTGTAATCAATTTTTAATCCATTACTTCATAGTACGATTCAAAAATCTTTCACTCATCAATGTAAATAAGGCAAGTGTAAGTGTGTTACACAATCACTACAATTTTGTAAATTCACAGCTAAATTAAAATATAGTAGATTGTACACCAAGTGCATAAAACGCACCATTTTGCGCGAGACGTTTATCCATCCGATGCGAGCTTGCGAGCGAGGATGGATATAAAGTAGAGAGTAAAATGGGTTTTATGGACGAGTTTTACACTCTACTTTTCACTTCGATTGCGAGGAAATGAAACAGCAACTTGTAAATATTGTAAAAATAATCATGGTGCCAATTAACTTTTTTTTATCAGTAGGTTAATTGACATAACACCTGACTTTCTCATACTGCTTAGTTATAAAAACATTTTGAGCAAGCCTATTGCCATCAACCAATGTAATTAGGAGCAAGCCTATTGCCATCAAACAATGTAATTATTAGCAAGCCTATTGCCATCAACTGATGTAATTGGGACCAAGCCTATTGGCATCAACCAATGTAATTAGGAGCAAGCCTATTGCCATCAAATGATGTAATTAGGGACAAGCCTATTGCCATTCACCGATGTTATTAGGAAAAGCCTATTGCCATCAACCAATCTTATTAGGAGCAAGCCTATTGCCATCAACCGATGTAATTGCCATCCACTGATGTAATTAGGAGCAAGCCTATTGCCATCAACCAACCTAATTAAGAGCAAGCCTATTGCCATCAAGCGATTTAGGTAATGAGGGAAGCCTATTCCCATCAGCTTTCCTTGTATTCGTAATGAAAAGCAGTAATCCCTTGTTCTTAGAATACTAACGAAACGAATTAAATTAAAGAGGTTATTCTATGAAGTTGAAGTTGTTCGTGTGGCTGTTGGGCCGGTTACCTGTGCCGATTACCTTGGTCTTCGACGAAGATTTTACTTTATGCTCTAGAGCATAAAACGCGACTTTATGTCGCCTACGCACGACATAAAGACGCATTTTAGAGCGAGAGAAGTGAAAAATGATTATGATTATGACTTCAATAAAATCTTTACAAAACTGAAACATATGAGACCGTTAACTACGTCTATTCATTAAGATACTAACTACTACGAGAGACGCAAAAATAAACAACAAAAAACAGTCATCAAATAAAACCAGTCACAGTTGTCTACATACATGATCAATCACAATTACTACATACAATCTAACAGAACATTAAATGCAATTACTGATGCATAATAATATGAATATTAACTAACAAGTTTATAATTTAAAGGGAAAACGTTTGTTTATGTGAGGAGCCTAAACACACGTGGGTCAATCCGAGGGTTCTCAATGGACGTAAGAAGAATGAGGAAAACGCGCTGTATCGCTGCACTGATCTTAATTACTGATTTTATAGATATATTACATGACAAGCATAATTTGTATATGTTAGTTGCACTATGAATATGCTTAAAGAACTTAAAATTCTTGCTTCAACTACTATTTATCTTAATTTAACCCTAAAAGTCTGTGTTTTTAGGGTTTCAAAGGGACCTCAAAAGGAAAAACGGAACCCTTATGGGATCACTCGTGTGTCTGTCTGTCTGTCCGACCATTCAGCCAGGACTTAATAATTTACTCAGCGGTTTCGTAGATAAGAGGGGGGGGGGGACAGAAATCAGTTTAACACTTATAGATTACAGGAAAATCTATAAGAAGTCGGTGCTAAAATAACATGAAAAATCTCTCAACATCTACTACAATGGTACGGAACCCTTCATGTGCAAGTCTGACTTGCATTTTGGCCAGTTTTTTTTTGTGAACGTATGTAGTTGATGGTTCCAGTTTAGAAGATAGGATATCTATCTATAGGTAATTTGGACTCGATATGATAGACTGTACCGGGGATGATATGACAAGAAAGGAGATGTCTGTTAGGATGACAAGTAACAGATAAGTATGAACGCAGAAGACATGCTGGGCCCCGAATGAATTGGGATGATGTGAAGACAATGATGAACGAGAATGAAGCAGCCGTATAGAGCTGGGGCGGGATGCAAGCAATTTAACAGATAAAAAAAAAACTCTGTCTGTCTATTTTTATTAACCTAATCATGCCCTTTTTTTTTTTTTTTGTGGGTGGAAAATCATCGAATAACCCCCCCCGCTCTTGGGCAGAGCGAAGGGGAGGTCATCGCGTGACCCCCGACGCCCGGAGCGCCTTCCGCGGCGGCTGGGACGTTGAGAGGTTCTCTCCCTCTCTCGTTCCGCCACCTCCTTCGCTAGCATCACTGCTTCGCAGAAGGAGGCGACGGCGTCCCATTCCTCCTCGCCCCGGACCATGGCTTGCACCAGGGCCGGACGCGAGAGGTCGCCGCCGCCGATCGCCGCTACGAGAACACGGCGGGGCTCTGCCCAAGCAGGGCACGCCTCCACAGTGTGCTCCACCGTGTCCTCCGGTCGATCCTCGAAGTGGACGCATCCGGGCGTTTCCTCCAGCCTGATTCGGTACAGGTACCTCCCGAAACGCCCGTGTCCGGTGAGGACCTGCGTCAAACGGTAGGTGAGGGCGCGTTGGCACCTCTCCAGCCACTCCTCAAAGAGGGGACTTACCGCCACTATCGTGGCGTGCCCTACCTAATCATGCCCTTGCTTCATAAATTTTAATGACATTGGGCAGAAGTAGACCATGACTTCCCATCGGGGCTACGGGTTGTTCGAAAGAGATACCGCGACCTCGACACAAAGGGCTAAGAAGGAACATGGATGGTTTTTAGTCAGTAGAAGTCTGACACTCCCTACCGCTCTGCCCAGAGCGTGAGGAGATTTGATGATTTTCCAACATCCAAAAAGAAGGTACACTATGACTTGGATAAGGACAAAAAGGCTACGTTTAATCTGGGTAGTACGTTCCCGTGGGGAGATTTCTGATTTTCTGGCAGACAAAGGCTAGTATGGTTATAGTCTACTTCATTGCTTTGTGACAAGTGTCAATAACGTTGCTCATTAGACTATCTAATGCACCTGATATCTCCTTGGTCCTGTCGAATTGCCGTCCCATCGGACTATGAGAGTACTATTACTCTCAAAACTGCACTGTCTGTTCCTATGAACAGACAGTGCATCTGTGCCTGCGCACACACTTGTGCACTATTATCTCTCGTACCGTCTCATCTGAGATTGACCGCCGTGACCGAAAACAGGAGAACTAATCATCAACATCATCATCAATTCAGCCAAAAGACGTCCACTGCTGGACATAGGCCTCCCCCAGGTGTCGCCACATTGACCGGTCCCGTGCGTCTCGCATGGGTCCCCGCAACCTTCACCAGGTCATGACAATACTGTTCCGTAAATACAGTTTAATTAAGACATTACGCTTCTCAGTTCTTCGAAATAGATCAATAACGATTATACTGCACTTTCCTACGAGGAAGTAGCAGTATTTAAAACGCATAACAAAGGTAGTATTGTCTCCACGAGCCGAGCATTACTCTGTAAATACAATATTACTTCAGTTATCTCTGTCATTACGACAGACCAGCGTTTCTCAACATGTTTGTTTTACTGACAGAATATTAAGCCGCATTCACATTTGTCTGACGTGTTGTGTCGTGATGCTCTCTGTCGTGATGGCTACAGTTCACATCTATATGACGCGTTATGACGACTTTTTTATCAGTTCCGTCATCGTTCTTGCTGACGCGCGTCTGACGCGTCACAACACAACACTGGTGCGTGCACACTAGTCCAACTCGTTGTGACGTGTCGCGGTGTCGCTGCGCCGCCCCCGCACCTCACCCATTCTGACGGAGACCGGGATCGCTTCTGATGCAACACAACACAAGCCATCACAACACACTGCGTCAGAGAAATGTGAACGCAACCATATTAATTGTATGAAACCGATACCTTTCTGATGCATCACAACACAACACGTCAGACAAATATGAATGCGGCTTTAGTTGATCTAGTCGCGACTGTTGCTGCGCTCCTGGCTTCCACTCGCGGGCCTGGCAAAGTATTACTGGGTTTGTCCATCGGACATTTCTCTGTAGCAGTCACGGGTGTCCATTTACATTGATGGCCATCAATCGGGCACTGAAGTAGACTTTTCGTCTCTTTTGAGAAACTCCTGATGAGAAACACAATAATACTTTGCCTCTAAACATAAGGACCTCCGTGTGCGACTGCTAGACCAATGATGCAGCCCGAACAAATGAGGGTCCTACTAGTAAAGTCCTTTCACAATGACCTTTAATTGTGTTGTTGTTCTGTTGTTCGTAAAAAATACCGCGGCCGCGGAACACAAAGTGCTAAGAAGGAACATGGGTAGTTTTTCGTCAGTAGAAGTCTGAAACTCCGCCTAAAGCTGGAGGAGTCATTCAGTGATTTCCCACCAATCAAAACAAAAGGTTGCTGTTTAATTACTGCTATTTGATAGCAGTAATTAAACAGCAACCTTTTGTCTAAAATAATTATGAAAAGACTGTATAGTGTACCGTCTGAGTATGAAGTTTGACAGTCGCTGTCAAAGCCTGCTACTCTACAAGGTGACAATGTTTCATAGCATGCAGCCACCAAGTCTAGCAGTTAGGTACCTACAGAGAACGAACTGAATCACTCGAAATATTCTATTACGTCCGTGCGGTTTCAGCTTGTAGGTACTTTTACACTTTGTTTTGTTTATGCTGAGTTGTAGGCATTGTACTAAAATGTCTTTAATTGTAGTAATAAAAGCTAAGTATGTTATTTATGTTTATATTTTTTATAATTAGGTCATGCATGTGTTTGCGTATCTGTGGTTTAATTCAAAGAATCGACTTTAGCTTGTGTTAGCTTTAAAGCGTTTTGTTTAGTTATTATAGTTGAAAAAGTAGAACAAAACATTAAAACATGACAGCTACCGAATCGTACTTGCTTCGCGTGGTGGATTATGGCCCACTCAAGAAAAACGAAGCCTTTGGCCTAACAGTGTGTTGACTATGTTAATGTTTTGTTTTTATTACCCTGCTTCTATGACACGTTTAACTTATACCACGCCAGTATTCTCCGAAGGGTTATAGGCAGAGGTAGGTACCTTATATTACACCCAAACGCTTGTTATGTTAAAGTCCCATATAATGGGGGCGAGTCATGCCATGGGCACACATCTGCTATCCGATTCTGAGAAGAAAAACCCAATAGCATTGTGCCCAACCCGAGTACCGAACCCAGGACTTCATGTTCAAGTGCACAACTAGCCCGAAGAGGCAGACACCTTTACTCAAGTGGTAAAGCTTTTCATATACAGAGGTTTCCATCAAATTGCACCTGAGACCATTCATAAGTGGCCGCGGATTTTTGTACTAGATGACGTGGCCTCGGCGCAAGGGCAAGGAAGGAACATGGGTTCGGTTTTTAGTCAGTAGAAGTCTGACACTCCCCTTCGCTCTGCCCAAGAGCGGGGAGGGGGGGGTCATTTGATGATTTTCCACCCACCAAAAAAAAAAAAAAAAGACCATTCATAAGTCATAACATAACAAATCGCCCTTATTTTTTGAACGTTTGGAAGTCATCAAATGACTCCTTCCGTTCTAGGCAGAGCGGAGGGAGTGTCAAACTTCTACTGACTAAAAACCACCCATGTTCCTTCTTATCCCTTCGTGTCGAGGCCGCGGTATCTCTTTCGAACAACTCGCAGCCCCGACGGAAACAAATCGACACTTTAGATTACATATTCAGAGCGTTATTTGCAGCCTTTCTACGTCATACCGATTCAATAATGACACAGTCCCACTTCTTGGTGGTCAAAACAGGTACTATACAGTGATTCCCCAAGGGAACTCATTCACAAAGAAATGGACTGGTTACTACTTTTCCTACCTAATCTGACCACTCGTGTACGTGTAGTAAGTCACCGTGACGTCACAGACGACGCATCTTTCATTCATCAGTTCATTCAGTTTTCCTTTAAATTATGCAAGAGTTCGCTGAGTTAGACAATATTTGTTTACTTTGACGATGTTGTGAAGTAGGAATTTAGACTGTTGCTTTTACAAACTAATGAGGCAATGCCGCCAGTCTTTTGGGCAGACAGTGTTGAGCAGCAGTCTTTTTATAGTTCATTGTTAGTTTAGTTTATTTTATAGTTTTTAATTAATGTAATACGAGTACTAATTTCTTATAATAAGTATAATTTAACCTTTATTTGTTTTGCAAGTCTGACAATCAATCTTACCAAAGCGTATCGTATTATTACTGAGTACTACACTGGGGTTTTGGAGGTCAGATAGGCTGTCGCTCCATGTAAAATACTGATATTCAACAGCATCTGGTTAGACTTGCAGCGAACCCCAATATAGTTGGGAACAAGTTGGGCAGATGATGATAATAATCCTTTATTAATTCTTCGTAAATTGTCAACAACACAGAATAAAATGAAAAAGTACCTAGTCCTCCAGTATCGGAAACAAGGTCCAAGCAACCAGGGTTGGAGCTACAGGGAGAGAAACCACCTAACAACACGAGCCATATCCAGGCCGCTTCTGTTCCAGTACCGCGTCCAAGCAACCAGGGTCGGAGCTACAGGGAGATGAACCACCTAACAACACGAGCCATATTGAGGCCGCGGCTTTCTGAATTAAACCTTGATCCAGCTGCCTAACGAGAATCTCTTCAGGTATTGGTCGAGACAAATCATTTTAGCAATTATTACTAACATTATTTTAAAGTGTACCTACTAACAAAAAAATATGAATGGCACAACCATTCATATTTTTGGCAACAACATAAAAATATTATTCTAGTAAAATTTAAGTATCATTTGGCAATAATGTTGTAATATTTTTGTAGTGGCAACACCACACTTCTTCCGCCTTCCCTTGCCAGCTAAGAACTAACCTGCGCGGTCACGTTTTTTCCCTCTCGATTATTTAATTATTAAAGTATATAAATAAGAAATATTGTAATAGCATAGTATATATACTATGGTAATAGCATCAACCGTTGTGTACCCAAAGCTGTACAATAAATAGTGTGCATCTAAACCGTCTTTGGATTGAAGATTCCTCCTGGTACGCAGGCCCCAAAAATTATTCCTGGCGTGGCATAGCAAGACGCGTGCCCGCCAGGTTGTCTGAAATAAATGAAATTGAATTGAATTTGCACAAACACTGCGCCTAATGTCTCGTGTTCAATTTCTAGGATGGGCAGGTTTCTCATCTGAGATTTATAAGTAGCAGCCGAAGTCTGTATTTGAACCTGGTTGATGGTAATGATAGCGCCTCTTATTATATGGAATTGAGACATAACTGGCTATGGGAAAAAATTGGCGTGATGTTTTTTTATTTATTTATTTAAACACACACTATCATTACAGGCTAACCTAATACAACAGTGTAGTTATAGTAAAAGTTTACACAAGAGACTTACAATTACAATCTAAGCAATCTAGACTAATTAACAGACTAAACATCAATAATCCGGGTCTGGGTATTTGTGTATGTGAGTTCCAATGTTCGTAAACGCACCCACGACACAGGAGAAACTCCAAGTGTGGGGCAACGATTTTTTTTAAAAAAACAAAAACAAAATAACCATAGTAAACAATAATTCATTAATTAACTCAATTATGAATTAAATCTAAACAAATTTTACAAAATGCGGCCCGTGTGAATTCACTCAGAGTACAATGATTGTTATGAATTTCAACGAAGCATAGGACATTAATTTCTTGTAGTTAACTCGATATAAATTTATCCCGACTGGCAACTAAACCCATGATCATAGCAGCACCACTCACAAACACACAATCATCATCTGCCTAGCCTTTTCCCAACTATATTGGGGTCGGCTTCCAGTCTAACCGGATGCAGCTGAATATCAGTATTTTACATGGAGCGACTGCCTATCTGACCTCCACAACCCAGTTAATACTAGGTAATACAATACCCTTTGGTAAGACTGGATGTCAGACTTTCAGGTCACTGACTACCTGTAACGACTGCCAATGATCTATATATATGGCAGCCGGGACCAACAGCTTAACGTGCTTTAGGAAACTCGGTATGTCGAGCGGTCACCCATCCACAGACCGACCTAGGCAAGCACAGCTTTACCTAAAGATCGACCCGAGTGGCAGTTCTTATAAAGCCACGAGCTCCTCAAACAATCAAGAAGTGAAGTTAGGTGATAATTTCAGGCGGTACCTACAGTTACCACCTGAAATCATTACCTAATTTTCGTTTGCTATAATTATTTTATTGGTTTCGTAACAATTAAGTTGGTACCAACACATAACACATTGTGTCGAGTTTAAGTAGCACACTCAAAAGTGTGAGTTGTTGTAACTTCGGGGACTTTTCAATCACGAGTTTTTGAAACCTGTCAAGTGTGCACGTGACCTTTTCAATTTCATAATGATATACTTTTTGAGTTAATCTTAGAGATGACCGAGTTTCCCTGAAGGAAAACATTACGTAAAAATTATCTAGAATAGGGATGTTTCCTGACTAAAAACAATATGATTCTGTTTAATCCGTCAGTTACATTATCGAAGAATATGGGATACGTGTTTTTAGTTTTATCAAATTAATAAAAATTGATGAAGATATAACGCGTCAAAGATCATGAGTGGAGGCTTGTGACGTCCCTACGTGGTAAAAAATGTAGTGCGGTGTGACGTCACACGAGTTCACTGTATCTTCATTTTTGTTTACATGGAAAAAAATAAAATGTGTCCATTTTTTTTTTGAAAATCTATCTGACGGACTAATTAGATTTTTTTTTTCAATGACCCTATTGCGGTCATTTAGCGTCGAGTGAGCTGATCAACGCTCGGTCCTACCCTGTAGGTGACAAGAAGAAACAGAAAAATTTAATAAATAGTTTGGGTTAAACCTGTGTTGATTTTTGTCTTTACAAAAATCAACACTGACTTTTCAAGGGAAAGAATTGTTTAGCTGTAACTTAATTTTATCAAGTTAAATAATTGTCTGACATAAAATCAAATGCATCTTCCTGTGGAATAGCAATTACAAGTCTGAGATCAACAAACCACATGAAAAATCACTTTTAGAACTATTGCTAATTGTATGCATTGCAGGTCATGTACATTACGCTGCCTGTCCACTGAACCCGAGCGAGGCTGTGGAGCGGAGAAACAAAGAAATATTTACCAATAGGATTGCACAAAATCTGCCCACTATTCCAGTGTGCCATCCTACTAGTTATTATTTCTCCGTTTCTCCGCTCCATAGCCTCGCTCCCCTTCAGTGGACAGGCAGTCTTATATCAGACATAATTGTATGGATGAACAGTTATTTCTGCAAAGCACACACCTACCTACATCTAGTTTTATTCTCGGAAAACGTAGAGATCAAAGGGTGTGAATAGAATTGTAATATTATTTGCATTCATTAATACATACCTACTTGTATCACCGATTCACATTCGAGGTTGACTTGTAGTAGTTGCTACGGTTTTTCGTAGCAAACATTATTAAGTCGTCATTATCATAATCAGTCAATTGTGTTCCCACTGCTGGGACACAGGACTCCCCTCTATGGGTGCGAATGGATTATAATCCACCACGCGTGCCCAGTGCGGGTTGGCAGTTGTCACATATTCTCTTCGAGTTTTTTAGTTGTAGAACATTCAGTTTGCTCACGATGTTCTTTTTTATCGTTTTGGGAGCAGTGGTAATGAAATAGATTACCCAAACTAATGTGCCTGTCTGGGTTCGAACCCACGAGTTACTGCTCGTAAGTCGGGGCCGCCACCACTGGACCACCACTACTCTACTCCCCCTGCTCTGCTTATTATTAAGTAAGTAACTCTAAAAATCGAGAAATGTTGTAACAGTAATGTGCCGTATAATTATTACTAAGTACTAATATCGGCAAGCGAGAAATTCGTAGCTCTTCAAGTCATGCTACGTGCTACGAAAACTTTCTCGTAGCACAGGTCTACGAGTAACGTCACTATTATTTTGGGCAAGTTAAGTATCTGATCTACATACTTTTATATGTACTTTGGTTTAAACCTCGAAGAAAAAAGAGTGGAGTTATTTGGAAGTGTGTGTGTGTCTGTCTGTGGCTTCTTAGAACCTGAACGGATGAACAGAATGATATTATTTGTTGTGTTTTTTACGTTTGAAAGGAAAATTAATCGAGGGTGTTATAGTTATGTTTTAGGAAACTGGTAAGCCATTTGTAAACTTTCACATGGTTTTGTTCCGTGTGGTGTCGGACGTAAAGAATAGCACCATCCCATATCTTCCCGTGGGTGTCGTAAGAGGCGACTAAGGGACTTACCAGAGAATGGGCAGCAGCGTTCTCTGTGTCTTTGTAACAACCATACTGCGATCGCCAACCCGCCTGCCAAGCGTGGCGATTATGGCAAACCCACCCAAAAATGCCTGGGGGAGGCCTATGTCCAGCAGTGGACGTCTTTTGGCTGAAATGATGATGATGATGATGACATGTTTTTAGTTAATAAAGAGATATAAACGACTTCCACAGGTTTAATCGATTCGTAATTTGAAATCTCGAAAAATATCGTGTAATGTTTAAAAATATCGTGAAGAAACCAATATGCCTAATAGATATTTCTCGATGGCATGTATAGCCAAGTAGGAGGCCCAGGGCAGCATGAACTTCTGAGACCAGGTTAGCTACTAACCACTCTCTCTCACTAGAAGAAGATGAAGAACGTATTACGGCATCCACCTTGTATTTGGGTTCATACGATGCCTTTTGACGAGCGTACATGCTAATACACGCTGGGTGGTTAGGTTTATAATCTACAATTGTACAGGATACTCTAACATCCGTATTTATAGTCAAGTTAAAGTAACTTCTTGATCTTAAGTAATTACTTAGGCATATTTTTTATGCAATGGACAAGAGTTTAAGCGAAGTTAGAACCGTCAATGAAAGTAAAACTAATAATTCTAACGTTTGATAGTTCTAATATCAAGGAATTACTAAACTACAGAGAAAAAATCGTATCTTAAACAATGACATTTGTCATATAATCAAGTAATAGTAATGACTTGTTTATAGATACAGGTGTTAATGTAACATTTTTTAAGTAAGTAAAAGTAGTAAATAAGTATTGAAGTACATAGAGTTAACATGAGGTTATAAAGCATGAAATTAGAATTAAATTGTTTTAAAGAAACCCTCGACACATAAAACCCGATAACGGCTATTTTTAACCGACTTCAAAAACGGAGGAGGTTCTATGTTCGTGTGTATGTATTTTTTTATTTTATTAATAGTAGTAAAGTAGAAAATATAAAACAATACAATCTTAACGGTCCCCCGCTGCGACGCGACGACGTTTGATTAAAATATACTACTTAAAAATTAAATAAAAAAATCTTTAATATTTATTATTTAGATACTTTTTTATCCTTTTGTGGGGTTTTTTTGTATGTCTGGTTTCTTTAATGCTGTAATTACAGTACGTAAAAAAAAAAAGAAGCAATTGACATTAATTCATTATCACAATAATGAATTAATGTCAATTGCTTCTTTGCAAATTTTATTTAATTTTATTTTATTTATTGAGGGATAACAAACAACTACAACATATATTATAATGCACAAGGTTTACAATGTTTTGAGTAATAATGTTGCAGTCAACTGCATTACCCGCAGATATACATATTTAAAGATCAGTGGTAGCCACTAGACGACATTACCACAATTAAAAATTAGGCATAAAATAAATAAATGATAATAAATTATGATGCTTGTCATGACATAAAAATAATGAATTTAATTACATTTTTCAAAACAATGCTAGCCGTGTCTGCGAAGGCTTTCAACTCAGGTATTTTAAAACCAGTTCTTACTGTCTTGTGGGTTTTTCAAAATGAGCCGAGAAACTCGACTGACTGTTACAAATTACTTTAAATTACGAGTTTATTCAAAGTTAACATAGTTTTTACATGATTATCTGCATGCTGTAACCATTATTAATATTATTATAATTATATGTATTTCAGTTGTGGTCAATTAAATATCATAAATATTAATATATTTTCCCTTAATTCTATATGAATTTGTTAACGATTTCTAAAATGTTCGAAAATATTTGCTTATCTCATTTTGTATTTATCTTTCATAGTGACGCTATCAAACAATTAGTGTTGCTATATTTAGATTTGTACTGATAACAGAACTAAATTACGTAGGCCAATGTTAAAAATGTTTGGCTCATAAGTACATAGAAAATAATACAAACAATTATTTACTTTGTCATGTTGTTGACCATCCACATAATAAGTTTAAAGTCGTTACCATCTCGAGATAAGCATTAACCTATTTAGTCAACTTAGTCGCAGTTTGCCTTGATGACAACTACTGCTTGCATGGACGAACATAAACATTACATATGCAAAGCGACATGGCCTAATAAATCGCGAAAAAATTGCATTTCGCTATCACACAGTGATCTTGATTAGCGGCGCTCTGCCCACCCCGCACAGCCGCACGCCGCACTCACCGCGCGGCGAACTGACGAACTCGCGAAACGCATCTTGTAAACAAAACAGAACGCGCCCGTAGCGTGGATAGTCATAAGGCGCGCTCGCCGCCTACCGCCCATTCCGCCGCGAACCGCCGGCAACGCCGCACGTACGTCGCGACAATGATCGATTACGCGCGCCCCCTGTACGACCAAAACATGCCTTGCGAACTGTACTTCCCTTCCACTTCGCCCGCGCCCGCGCGACTTGATGACTTCCAAGTTTTCAAGAAGGGAACTGCCTCTCACATCTACGGGAACTACTACTCCAACGCTTCATACGACGCGTACGCAGAGCCCGAGATCGACAGCGCCATGAACGTGTACCACAACCTCGTCAGCTGTCGGGAGTACCCGCGGGATATCCGTGATGACTGGAAGTACAAAGTCGTGGACGCCTGGAACGAGGACGACACCGTGTCCTGGATGATAGACACGGTCCAGTGCATGGGATTAAATGAAAATGAAATACCGTTCTACAACTTCAGAGTGAAGGGATTCGAGCTGAGGGCCATGAAGAGGGAGGATGTGCTTCACAGGATGGTTCACCCGAGCATAGACCAGGGCATGTCGAGACGGATTGCAGACAGTGTGTTTGAGAAGTTGCACAATCGCCTCAGCGAGGAGATACAGCGCCACTCTTCTATAATCAGGTACGCAGATGTGGATCCTTACCACAGCCATGAGTCTGCCAACACGATGCTCGACCTGGACTCCCTAGATCACAAAAACAGACTGTACACCTCCGACTACACTCCTAACGACAGCACTCTTCTGCATCAAACTGACTCGAGCGACGACCAAGAGGACGTGTTCCGCTCATCAGAGACAGCCTCCCCCGAGTGCTCGTACGGCAGTGATGGAAGCAAGTCTGGAGACGAAGATGACAAGAGGAAAATATTCAAAAGACCGCCAGGAAGGCCGAAAGGAAGCGGCAGGAAGACATTCAAGCGCCCGAGGAGCGTCTCCGTGCCCGAGTTCTTGAGGAATCTCCTGCTGGACTCCAAGTACTGCCCATCCATCATCAAGTGGGAGGACCACTCTCAAGGAAAGTTTAGGTGAGTTTAGCAAACATTTGTAATATTTTTGCGCATGACTAAAGTTACGAGGGAGAAGCAAAAAGTAAGTTGTCGTGACTTGGAGATTTGTTTACGGTGGTCACATCTCGCTGTTCCGCTCATACATAATGTATCACGTCCGAGGCACGTGGTGGTGCACTGGACAACAATAAACTATTTTACAGCTAAACTATTGAAGTTGCAATGTGCTCAGTGGATGCTTATTGATCGTTAGTTTCTTACACGACGTGTGTGTGTGGCGTGAATTGTCTTTACTAGTTAATGTTTGCAACGGTGTCAAGTATATTGTGTTTAGACTTATTTTATCTTTCTTATTGGAATCTACTAGACGATGAAGATACAAGTTTGCCATGTAATCTAATCATCCTTTAAATTACCATAATGATCACTAAGCTGACCACCAGAACTCCTTGATTGTATAGATAGAAGTATAGCTAACATGCAATTATTCATCGGTTTAACGGTCGATCAGTCTTCATTTGTGGCGAGTGATCAAGGTACGACGTAATTTCACATGCAGGGTCGTTATGTTCTATATGCAGATGATCATCAACCAGCATAACACATTTAATCATTTCTTTATTCCCCTCGACCTTCCATCAATCCTCAACTCAATGAATATATGCATAGGATTGATATTTGTCATCATGTTTTTCTGTGCAAGCAAAACGCATTGAGAAGGAAAACTATTCTAAGAAGAAAGTTTCGAAGATTAATACTTTTCGCCCACCGCGTCTGAGCGGAACGCAATCTTTGAGATATTTACAAGATTCTAAAATTAGTTACTGTGAGTTCATAATCTCCTGGTACAGTATTAACAACATTTAGTTTAAGAGAATTGATGAACCGATTTAAATTATTTTGCATCGCTGAATCTTAAACTTCCTTTAAAAGACTTATTTCGTTGCATGTATTATACCTTGATACGTTACATAACCAGTTATTACATACTACAATATCATAATAATATATTCATAATCACTTCCAAGTATTCAAAATGCCAAACATAATATTAAAGTTTTCAATCATCATTTAAAAAACTTTGAAAAAATAATCTTCTTACACAAAGGAGAACATTGTAAGGCCATGATGCCATCACTTTAACCCTTTTCTATAACGACTGCTAGTGGCCTTGCTTATCTCCACAGGGTCATTATTAAGGATCATTTGACACGCGATTGCTGCCAATTAATCCACAATTAAATCTTTACATCTAATTGCTCTATAAACGACACAATTGTTAAGATATATTTGAAAATTATCATGTTTTGTTTGTTGAGGTAATCTTTCTTTGTTGTTTGTACAGTCAGAAAAGTTTGCAAGATCCTAATGTCAAGATCAGTAGCTTTAATAGCCATTTAACGACTGTTTTATAGGGCCACTCACCTCACCGCTCACAGGAGCAGTATGCAACTCGGGAGGATTATGATTCGACAGCAAAACTTAATACAAGTTTTCAACAAGGTAGATTAGATGATTTTTTATCTTCAATTGTATTTTTTGCGCACTTGATTTATACGTTTTCTTCTACACGAATAACCACTTCATCATTTAGTATTCGGCTCAGTCATCCTAAATTCTTCCAACCCGTCCAGTCTGTTTCAAGTTCGTTGGCTTTCATATTCACTGACCCAACGACTTTTAAAGGATCATCCAAATAAATCATCGGTTTAGCAAATATTCTCGAGTCCTCACAATAACTTATTCTGTGGTTTTGTTTGTTGTTTTTATCTGTCGCCTCAACCTTGCCGTGCCGGTTCGACGCTGGCCTCGCTGAATGGTTCACATGTTGATGGAACAACGCCACCCATTCAAATTAGATCTTATTAGCACCACGTTTAAGTCTAAATCATCTTATCGGTTCTTGTCAAACATTTTACAACTTCATTTATCAATGTATGGATCTGGTGCTGTTCTATTGTGATGCTTACTGTAATGGATATTAGAATTATAATTCTTTACGTGACAGCCCCAGTGCAATTCGCGTTTTAGTGGGAACGTTTCGGTTTACTGGTCACTTACAATACTGTGAACTATATTGTCATCAATTTTTGCATAAATCTTAATAACTTTGCACACAAACGGTTTAGGTACAATTAATTCTAGATGGCCACAAATTACTAACTGAACTAGATGTTTGCATTAATAACTAGCTTTAACTCAAAAGAAAAAAAATGTTCTGCTTTCATTTCCTTCACATCAGCGTAGTAACTACTTAAAGATTCATAGTTTTCAGTTTAACATTTTCTTTAATATGTTCACAAAGGTCATCACAGTAATATACACTAGTATTATCATTAAGTATGACTGTATGCAGTTTTTATTGCACGTCCGAGGTGGCCTGAAGATCTCACAACCGGTTTCTATGGACTACGTTAGTTTACTAGATTTAGGATGAGACTACGGTAGACAGGCGGAAGCGATTCAGCAGGACAATGCCAGACAGGTAGTCAATACCATTGCAAATGTTGCGAAAATGTTTTGTTCTTAATGCAAGAATGTTGTAGTATATTAATGGACAACATTCAGCGGAAACAATTTATTCTTAATGGAACAAGTAATGGAGCGTAATATACCATAACAAGGTATCTATTATATCAGTACCGCTGTCGCCACAGCAGTGCATTCCCCGCCTTAGAATTTTATACGAGTTTACTTTACGATGGTTAATGCTGACTTCATGTTTGCTAATCATATATTGATGCACAACTTTGGTTCTCATCATATTATTATTGAAGAAGAAATTGTTAAGAGAAAAGTTTTGATAGTTAAGAACATTGATGATAATATAAATAATAGCAACGATGACAAAGAAGCAAGCAACAAAAATCTTTGAACTAGTAAGCCTCACTCCGAAACGATGAACCATTTTAACACTTTCTATATTAATCTGTTGGCACTTGAAACGATCAATGAATTAGCTACCTACTATTAAAATCAAGCATTCATTACCGCACCTTATCGACACAGAAGTCAGAGCCACTGTTGATAAACACGACGATGTCAAAGATCATGCTACGTCTGGATAGCCTACAGATAACGTTGCATGTGCTGGGGTATTCCCAGTCGCAGTATGTTAACGAGTTGATCATGATATAGCGGCCAATGAAACACAAAGCACTTCCAAATTGTCAGTGTCTTTGTAATGTTTGAATTGAGTGGCTGAGTCATTGGGACAAGATAATTTTGATACTAACAACGTGTATCATGTGTGTTGATAAATTGTTTTAATCTGTAGCTCCAAAACTGAAAAAGATACCTATCAACGTAGAAATATTCATAGATTCTGTTCTTCGTCATCTAGAGAGATCGAACTTGTTTTTCCTACATGAACTAATGCACCTTCCATTAAGTTTATATTGACATAATGATTTATAACCGCAATGAAATTATTGAAATTGGCGTAGTCGAGTCCAATTTGTTTTTATCATAAGCTCATCAGCATAATGAACTAACTACGTCGTTAATTAAAACGGCTCACGATGTTACAATCAAACGTGAATTTGTAATGTTTAAACACTGAATGGGCGAAAAAATATTCAATAAGTCCTAAAAAAGGAATGAAAATAATAATAAACTGTCCATAAAAGGTCATAGAATGGCAAATTTAAGTAATCATAATATCAATACGCGTCAAGTATTTGTTTATTAGTTCTCAGAACTTTAGTTTTTTGTCTTTGTTATTGTGTTAATTTACGATTGTGCGTTTTTGCCTCTCTCGTCCTGACCTCGCGGTTTTTATGACTTCAGACTGGTTGAAGCGTTAGGAAGCAATTCAGTGTTAAACTTTTAATGTAAGCTCTAATGTGTCTGGCTGCATTTCAAGTTATGTTTTGTGATTCAATCTTTTCATTTACATTTACATTCAAGTTACCAAGGTATAATAAGCTCTATTTCCACAAGATGAAAATTCGTATTTCGCTTTTCTTCCTCGAAACAGCATCACTTACGCCCTTTCAATATTACATGAAAGTTTTACTCGTGCCGCTTTGATAAGTATCACAAAAATGTACCTACCCACTTATAATGGAACGAATTCGGGGAACAGTGCTTTCCCACGCATTTTCCTCCGCATTTCCCAGAATCCGCTCCTAATAATCAGAAATACTGCTAAGGCATTGGAAATTCGTTGACCCTTCAAGTACGCAGATTATAGCGGAACGTGTAAAGGTTTAATTAATAATAATATAAAATATAGATAGTTACCAATTTTAGTAACCAATTTTTTTATAATATATGTACCTAATTTAGGCTACAAAGGACACAAACGTTGACACCTATTCCTAAGGGCACAAAAACATTGTTTGCGACAAAATTCTAGTCAAAACTTAATCAAACAAAAGTGCAGTCCACGCAGAACGACGAACTTCGCTCAGAACTTCAATACTCAAATTGTTTGATCAAAACTTTGGTCTATGTTATTAACTAAAACTGGGGCTTGTACTCGGAGGGCTTGGGCTGGTACATACAGTTCGTCGAAGGGTACCCGGGCCGCAACTAGGGCGCCCCCCCCTGCACCGTAGTACTATTATAGATTTTTTCTTTTTCTTCCGGGGTTGCTACGCACCGCCAAGGCCGGTGCGAGCTTCCGGTTACTTTGCTGGGATACACGTGGACGCTTCGCCTATTTTTATCGGTGAAATACGAAGAAAAATGTTTTGCTTACTTTTCTGAGGGTAGTTATTAATTTAGAGGTCTGAGGGATGTTGTAATTGGATAGAAGGATGTTTTGTTATTTTTGTATTCAATAACTTGTTTTTTTGACATTTCCTTCTAATTGACACGTGTATGTATTATTTGAACAAAAAAATAGAACAAAAAGCAATAAGCCTGAAACTTTTTCAATCTTCGAAATATTTATCAAAAGTTTTCAGTTAAGGAAAGCTCGTAACTTTAAAAAGTTATGTTTTGTTTTCTAAACCAAACGCACTAGTTCAATTTGGTTCAAACTAGCCCAATGTGTCACTTCTGAGATCATACTTTTAATCACATAGTTGACAAACTATTTTGAGCCTTATTCGTTACCAGTAAAACCTATCTTTTGTCTAGCATAAACATTCACATTCACTTAAAGATGACTGTATATTCTCCTACAGTGTAGAGAAATTACAAACCGACCACAAACACAAAAGTTACAAGAAACAACACAGATTACGCAAGAAAAAAAAAAGCGAAGCAATTGCAATGCTATTCGACGGCAAGCGGCGTATTTACGCAGCAGCCCTGCTGGTCGCCATGGCAACGTACCCGGGAAGCCTACAGTCACGTGTCGCGGGAACTTGTTTCCGCTTTTCGCGTTTTTCTTTTTCTCCCGTTCCACGCGCATTTTTTCTCCCGCCCCCTCCTCCCGGGGGAGGGGTACTCGTGCAGCCCCCCCTCCCCCCCGACAGCTCGTGTACGCGACTTAATTGCGTCTGTGAGTGTGGTCCAGAAAAATTAGAGCGCGAGTAGCGATGTTTCAGAGAATTCCTTTTTTGGAAAATAAATATTTATTTCTTTTATTTATGCTTTTTTGTCGTGTGGGTGTTTGGTGAAATAATTAAAGTTGGGATAAAGAGAATAGGTGCTTTTTTCTGTTGATTTGATTTTAGGTATTTTAAGTGAGAAGTTTCAGGAAAACAGATTTGTACTGGCATTCCATTCTATTGTAGTGGCATCATTATATTGTAATATTATTATTTTAAAATAAGAACATTGTTTCAATATGTTTCCTTGAACTATATAATATCTCAATGTAAAGTTAGCTACCTACCTATTGTATTAAAAATAAGCTAACAAATGATGCCAATTTTACAATGGATAATACTGGTTATCGGGGCCAGTAATGAACATAAGAAAAAAATGGAGCTAATTAAGTTTTATATCAGTAAAAAAAAACTAAGTTCTTTTAATAATTCAATCATCAACACCAAATTTGGCGTTTACTGATAAACCCTTTTAATTACAAACTTTATCACTTAAAAGTAAAATTGTACTTTATCAAGGAGTACAATTAAATTAGTTTTTAACAATAAAAATTATAACGAGAGGTCGTAAAGGCTGCGACCCATATGTGTAAGATAAGCTCTAATCTTTTGACCTTGTTACTAAACTAAGCACTGTTTACACGTCGGAGTTACAAGCCAATTAGTGTATAATATTATTGTGTTTACACCACTAATTAATACATATAGGTAATATTCCAATATATAAATATATATTCCCATATAAACAAGTATATATATGATAAATACTCATTTTAAATGATGTGGGCAATTAGCAACTAAATATACAAATATAGCTTGAAACCAAAATCATTATAAATACTGATAAACCGTTTAAATAACAATGACATAATAGGATAAAAGTGGTATCAAGTCTAAATATAATAATCTGGAAAATTTGTTTTTATTAATATTCATGAACTTTTCCTTTCCATAAAACCCGATACCCATTGTATCCCCAACACGATATCCAATTAAAAATTATATTTAGGTACGGATAAAAAACTAAACAGTTTTTTGCAAAACACACCATAATGTTTCTGCCTATTGAATTCTAAATATTTTTTTACACTTTTTGTTGCCATGACTACAACTTAACAAGGAAAAACAAACAAAAGAAACTCAAAAATATCTAAAATGAAAAAACAGTATAAAATAATGTTGCACCAAGCGCCTTCTGGCTCATTCATTACTCTGTGCCCGGTTT
This sequence comes from Diarsia dahlii, assembly GCA_949775195.1. NCBI lineage: Eukaryota > Metazoa > Arthropoda > Insecta > Lepidoptera > Noctuidae > Diarsia > Diarsia dahlii. Next base: position 676,296 of record OX459201.1, read on the forward strand.
GCACCAAATTCCCTGTAACATTTCTTTTTCGTGAAAATCTATTTATAACTAGGGCAGCCTCGTGCTACCTACTTTTAGCATTATATACCTTAACCGTATATACAGAGGGCGTCATTTCCCATGTACCCAGCGTCTTGGTGCGTATATATGTATTTTTTCTCATAGTGGCTCTATTATATTGATTAGTAAGTCTCCCCTCTTCCGGGGAGGCCAGTGTCTTTTGCAAGATTTTTTTTCTTTAGCAATGTCTTTGTTTTTACGCTACTGTTTTGGTAGTAAATGAGTATTTACTTGAGCTCAAGTAGAAAGGGTTGTGTTGTTCCTTTTAACATAATTAGTAGAGGGTTTCTTGGGGAACTACTTAGTCCAAAAAGTGATGGGAAATTAGGAAAATGTTAAGAGAAAAATAAAGTCCTAATTTCCAACAACAGAAGAACTTTCTAAAGTGAACTCAAATGACTTTTCAATATATTTAAAGCAATGTGAAAGTTACCTGAAAAGTTTTGATGCAGTCAAAGACTTTACAGTAACAGTATGAAAAACATTGAGTTTTGTAATACAAACGTTTTCCAACTTATCTTTGATGGACACAAGTTATTTATCTTAAAAATAGATAGACTCTTATGTTATTCGAAGGAGTCTATTCTTCTTCTCGAATTGATGACTTGGATTTTATTCGACCTTAGGTCCAGATTAACCAATTAATATTTAACTTGTACAGCTCTGTCATTTGCTTCAATTAATTCCTGGAGGGTGCGAAGGGCAAGAGAGGTGTGGCATATCCTGTGTACGGGTTCCACTCTCGCATCGGTCTATTGGTCTGAAAGTAATACCGATTGGCAGAACAACATCCGTTTCTGCAGCCTATTTTAAGACGAACACTATTAGGTAACAAAGTGAAAGTTTTATGTACGTAGAAGTACTTGAGCTTTATGTTGACTATTCTGAGTGAAAGACTTTAGTCTTTATATAAATAATAGGTTCAGTGGTAGGCGAGAGTAGTTTTACAAGATATTCTTTATACACAGAATGGGAACCTTATAAAATTGTCTTGGAATATTATTATTTACATTAAATTACGTTAAATAAAACTGATAAGAAGCTGGGTTTTCACTAAATACATGATCAAGTATAAACATAATTATTTTAATATCGACGCTTCATAATCAGTGCACGATAGTCGATAACCCTTTGCCAACTATTTAAAACACAGATACACTCTCACCCACGTTTTCTTAAAACATATAATCGTAGATACACGTATTTTGCACGTTGGGATTCCCCCGCGGCTGATTTCACACACACTCGTACCTAACGCACACATACACACGTGCAAATGGAAATGCAACAGCAACTTGTAAATATTGTAATAGTAGTTTATGCGACTGTGCATAATGAAGGGCATTACAACACAAGTGTGGGTTTAAGAAACGAGCCGAAGGCGAGTTTCTTAATAGCATCACACGAGTGTTGTAATGCCTAATGTATAGTTGCATACACTACTTTATCTACCCAAATATCATAAGGGCTATAGGATGAGTTCAGGAACCATAGGGAAATGACCAGCATTGTTACCAGTGTAATGCGATAAAAAATAAACAGGTTATTAGTTGCATTCGTCGCTGCATTTACGATATCTGGCGGAGTGTTCATGTCAATTTCTGAGTCACTATCACTCATTTCATTTATTTATTTTCGACAGAAATAAAGAACTTATCAGAAATTTTTTCTACTCGTAACTGGAAATAAAAAGCTAACGAACAAATGACAGCTCGAGATGGCGGCGTTCCGGATATCTGTCATTTTTTTTTAATCATAAGCAAACGAACAAAGTCACTATTCTTGTGTCACTCGAGATCAAAATGTCGTGCGATTTATAATTAAAATCATACTGAATTGGGGTTTCGTATCGATAGGTATCTGTTTTGATGTAGATACTAGAATAGCACACTCACTTGAATTTGACACCTGTTCCAAATTTAAACTCATAACCTACTGTTTTCAGTAGGTTATGAGCTCATTTCAGTTCTGTTTATTTCTGCTGGTTGGTAATGCTGGTCATTGCCTATGGTTTTTGAACGCATTAGAGAGGGTTTATGATATTTGGGTAGATAATAGTAGATTGTACACCAAGTGCATAAAACGCACCATTTTGCGCGAGACGTTTATCCATCCGATGCGAGCTTGCGAGTGAGGATGGATATAAAGTAGAGAGTAAAATGGGTTTTATGGACGAGTTTTACACTCTACTTTTCAAATCTTAAGCAAACGAACAAAGTCACTATTCTTGTGTCACTCGAGATCAAAATGTCGTGCGATTTATAATTAAAATCATACTGAATTGGGGTTTCGTATCGATAGGTATCTGTTTTGATGTAGATACTAGAATAGCACACTCACTTGAATTTGACACCTGTTCCAAATTTAAACTCATAACCTACTGTTTTCAGTAGGTTATGAGCTCATTACAGTTCTGTTTATTTCTGCTGGTTGGTAATGCTGGTCATTGCCTATGGTTTTTGAACGCATTAGAGAGGGTTTATGATATTTGGGTAGATAATAGTAGATTGTACACCAAGTGCATAAAACGCACCATTTTGCGTGAGACGTTTATCCATCCGATGCGAGCTTGCGAGCGAGGATGGATATAAAGTAGAGAGTAAAATGGGTTTTATGGACGAGTTTTACACTCTACTTTTCACTTCGATTGCGAGGAAATGAAACAGCAACTTGTAAAAATATTTTTTTTTTTCAGTAGGAAACTTGACATAACACCTGACTTATGTCGTTACTCATACTGCTCAGTTATAAAAACATTTTGAGCAAGCCTATTGCCATCAACCAATGTAATTAGGAAAAGCCTATTGCCATCAACCAATCTTATTAGGAGCAAGCCTATTGCCATCAACCGATGTAATTAGGAGCAAGCCTAATGCCATCCACTGATTTAGGTAATTGAGAGCAAGCCTATTGCCATCAATCAATGTAATTAAGAGTAAGCCTAATCCCATCAAATGATGTAATTAGGAGCAAGCCTATTGCCATCAAACAACCTAATTAAGAGCACGCCTATTGCCATCAAGCGATTTAGGAAATTGGGGGAAGCCTATTCCCATCAACTTTCCTTGTATTCGTAATGAAAAGCAGTAATCCCTTGTTCTTAGAATACTAACGAAACGAATTAAAGAGGTTATTCTATGAAGTTGAAGTTGTCCGTGTGGCTGTTGGGCCGATTACCTGTGCCGATTACCTTGGTCTTCGACGAAGATTTTACTTTATGCTCTAGAGCATAAAACGCGACTTTATGTCGCCTACGCACGACATAAAGACGAATTTTAGAGCGAGAGAAGTGAAATAGTACATTGTAACACAAGGGCCTAAAATGACCCATTATATACGAGGTAGTTTTTCTACCGAGCTTTAGCGAGGTAGTAAATAGTAGTAGTTATAGTTAGTAGCGCTGACGTGTGCCACAGTCACTTTATGCAAATCAACTTCATTAATAATGACTAGTTTTTTGTAACGGTATAACTAAACATAAATTACGTAACACCAAATATGTGATACCATTTTTTTTGTATTAAATTCTATCCTTTTAATGAGGAAAATAGTGTAAGATTTTTTTTGCAAAAAATATGTGAGTCATTTCGATTGAACGTGGAACTATAAAATAGTGAATCGATGCGATTAAATTAATGCTAATTCCTGTTTGTATGAATGTGTATAAAAATCAAGTTATGCTGTTTATTTATTATGCTTGTTTGTTGTTGTACATTAAAAGCTACCGAGAAATATCACAACAATGTGAAAAAAAAACGCACGTTTTACATTGATAAGTTAGCTCATTATAACAGATTACTACGATAAAGACATCACACACAGATAAACGATAAGCGATTTTATCTAAGTTGAGGTACGATTTGTCTGGCTATTTTCGTTACATAAAATTCTTATGATTTTCGGTGTGGAGTGAAGCGTAACGTAACAGTCTTCCTGGCATGTTGAGTCGTGGTTCATTGCTTTTTACGATACGATTTTGTAACGGCAAGATGGTGGGAAACATTCTATCTTTCCTGAAACTCATGTTTCATGTTTTATCCGCTACGTGGTGTTGGACGCCACGCGGCGCGTGCGCCGAACTGAACGGACACAAAGTGACGTTCACATTTGAGTAGTTATTTGTATTTTTTCGGGATTCAAAGTGACCGCTACCCAGTGTATACGACTTTTAAGTAAAAAACTATGCAAGTTTATTCAAGATTACATCATTTAATAGTCTTTTTCTCACAAACATATTATTATTATGTATAGATAACTCGCTTATCTCTGTCAATAATATGAATCATGCACAACTACATGATTAGCCCATAAATCTCTTTGTACAGTTGACAAGCTTTTGTTAAACTAATAAGATTAAGAAAACAAGATTTTATCAATAAACGGGTTTTAAAAGTCACACGTTGTAAATTAGTTTAAAAACTTGTTCTTAGAATAAAATCAAAACAATATTCTGTATTTTTGTATAATGATAATAAAAGTTAAAGTAAACAGTCTTGTAGATGTGGGTATGTACCGCGTGTCATGCCTGTCCATTGAAGCATTGCACTTTGTGTCAAGTACGTAAGTGCAATATTGACAATACTCATTGCAATATTTCTGTTTAATTCAACCGCAAATCAACATAGCCTCATCACATAAACCCAACTGTTTCTTGACTGAAAAATTGTGAAGTTTAACACCTTATGACGCGACTTTATTGCAAAAATACGGGTCACGATATAAATACCGTTCACTATAGCAATTAAAGTAGCAGTGTCTGTCCACCGCGCACCGGCGCCAGAGCGAGATAGCTTGAGGAAAACGTGAAATAAAATAGTAAACACAACGATATCGGTATCATCGCTATCAGAATGCTTTGCAATCGAACGATCAGAGATTATGCGGCGACGTCACTTCAATTTCGACCTGTTTTCACAATGACGAGATTTTTCTGACCCCAATTTTCAAGCAATCTTATCAGTAAACATAACAGATGCAGGGTATCCAACCTTTAGATTAAGGGTCATTACTAAAAACAGAAGGTAATTAGCAAACTAACTTAACTTTTAAATTGTTTTCATGGCATAAAAACAGAGCGTACGATGACGCAATAGCGGATTCAAGGTGTTTGTAAAAAATGGCAACACGTGTGGCGCGCTCTTCGAATTTTAAACAGTTGAAAATGGAACCACGACAGTTGTTGATATGACTGAAATGCATTATTACTGCGACAGTGATAGTAAACGCGAACGAAGAATATAGTAAGTATGAACAGGCTTACAATGTAATAGTGCCAATACATAATTATGTATGTACATAGTCAGTTTCTATGTGTGAACAAGTTATTGTTATACATTATATACATACAGCTGTTTGACCAACTGATTTGCATTTTCTCGGAAGTCGTCTAAATGACCACTTCGAAGCATCAGTGGTTTGGCTCAACTATTGTATTACAATATGTTAATTAATATGAAAATATTACAAATTCATAGCACGATTTATTATAGGTACACCTTTAAACGTTTTGAATTTTGAATGTTAGTTGATTGTTTTTTTCTGTTTTCTGAGAACAGGTTGGTTTAGCTTTTCGTTTTTGGTGTTTATGTGACGTAAACTTTAAAACGGATTTTTAGCAGAAATGTTTGAGATCGTAGAAATAAGTTCTACGATCTCAAACATTTCTGCTAAAAATTATTTATTCATTTTTGATTTTCAGAAAAAAATATTAATTGACACCTGCAGGACACTGAAGCCACAGCCACGTATTCTGTGCCACAGCTCAAACTTATTTTCCAAGGAAAACTTCTTTTAAAAATCTTTTTTTTTTCTGGTTTGTTTTTTGTTAAACATAATCTGTCAGTGACTGTAGCTGAACAAACCGACACATCACGACAGGTTTTCAGTTGCCATGAGATTATAATTTGATTTAAGAAGCACACAACACAATATACTATTGTTAACTTGATCGACACTCCTTTCTTAACAACAAATAAGTTATTGGAGAAAAAACATGTGATCTTTGGACAACACCTAATGTTAGTTATGAATTTTATGGACAAAGCAAAGTCACTAATCATCGAGTGCAAGGCAAAGATTGCGGTCAACAGAAGCCATTTAAAACAAAATAACCTCAAAAAAAGAAATCAAGCTGTTCGCGAGCATCTCTTGTTTACGTACGCAACTACACACAATACCTGGAACGCATTAATTCAGACGTGTTCAAAATTTAAAACAAGCGTACGGTACATTACTGCAGACGAAACTGAACTTTAAAACAATCACAACAAAGCCAAAAGTTGTGTAGATTTAACAAGCGTAGGTGTGCGAAGCTCCTTGCCAAAAATTTCCACCACAACTTTTAACTAATGTCTTCTGAATGTTGCAATGAAACAGCTTTTACTATACTTTGGTTAACAAATAACGACATTCTGGTTGCCCTACCTGCCAAATAAGTAGAATTTGAAGACAGAACCTAGTTGGAAACAAATTTTGGTAAGACAAGTAATAGAAACTCTTGAATATCATTTAAAATTTTACAACCAACCGAGAGCAAAGTTTTGAATAACCAAATAACAGAACTGAAATCTGCCATATGTGTTACTTTTACAACATGTGCAAGATGATTCACTAAACATAATAATCAAATAAGAATCAAGGTTTATAAATATGGTCGAAGTTTCGAAAATGCTTCTAAAAACGTCGAAGTATTTCTCAACCAAAACTTCTAATAAAGAAGATATTAATTAGACTTAAAATATCAGAAAGTTAATTCAATGTCTACACAATTAATTGCTTAGAACCAAAAGATTTAAGACTTGATCCAAAAGTTATCGTAGCTGCTAATATGGATAAACTTAACTCTTCTATTTATATGGAAGTTGATACTTTATTGAGTAATACTAAAGACGCAAAAGGAATAGATTACAGCATTGCTTCTATGAAATGATAAGATATCGCAATGCAAGCGGATAAGTCATATCAAAGGGGGTTATACTAGTTCTTACAAACTACTACTTAAAGGGGCAAACAAAAAGAATCCCCAGAAAATGTTCAAAGAAATAACAATTTTAAAGCATGCAGCAATGCTAATGTAGATAACACAGAACCAGTAGAACAAATTGTAACAACAAAACAAAATATTTGCATCTAACATTAAAATAACAAAACAGCAGAAGAACTACTGGATTTGTGGACACTAAAATTTGAAAATATTGTAAACTAGAACACAATTGAATGTATTTTGAAGTCAGATTTAAATATTGAACATGTATATTAAAATTTTATTTGGATGTCACGTCTACCAAACACCGAGATATATATTCGATAACCCTAATGATTCAAGTCGTTAACACGCTGATAAGACTGCTTGCTGCTATCAGCTATCTACAAGTTACCGACCCTATGATTAAGGTTTATACTATTAATGAACCAGCCCTAGATTGTGTGAAATACTGTTAATCGTAGCAGAGAACGCAGGCCTGCGAAGATTTTATGGAAATCGAGTCTAACAGTAAAAGAAAAAAGATGAGAAAAAAACTGCTGCCAAATTTTCTGACACAATTTATGAGATTGTAATGCGACTACAAATTCTACGAATCTTTTTTGGTATTCGTTAAGTTCAGAAAAAAAGTCTTGCTTTTCTTTATTTTGTTAAAATGAATGAATTTTCAAATAATATAATTTTGACTTGTGTGTCGGACATCAAAATGACTCAGTCAGCATTACTCAAAGCCACAAGGAGCATTGACGTGTTGGGTTTCATGATCACTTCAATAATAATGATTTTATTGCGAATTATTATTTATAAGTTGCCTACACCACGTACCACATTACACAAGGGTACATTCCCCTCAGCAGCATTGACGACAGTTTCTCTATTAATCATCCTCTACCTTTTTACCAACTTTAGAATTAAAAAAAAAAAAACGGAATTAAATTTGAATTAAGTGTCCCAATTTGCATAATAATAAATCACGTCATCAATTTCTCTAAACGGACTAAAAAAACGATAAACATTTATAACAAAATATTAATCCAAGCACCTCAATTCAAAGTTGCTACGAATATTTATTTGCAAGTTTATAAGCCAAAGTGAAAACCGGTTGGCGAAACGGGTACAAGTTAAGATTTTGAAAAAAATACTTAACACAATGTTGCTGGGGAGGTTCCTACACGAATCAGCATGCTAATAGCTATCTGAACGAGCTTGTCTCAGTCTGTGTGTAGCAGCATTAATCACACTGGATAGCAACTGACCGCGATAAGTGTATTCACAAATTAAATAAAGTTTAAATGATAAAAAACATTGCCAAACACAATGCATGTTTTTATGACACATCAAAAGACGTTCGGAAGCTATTTCGTTTTACAAAAACCACAAACAAATGTGCCAATTACGCCTATTCACACTATAAAAATGTGTACCAAGAATCGTGTACAGTCTGCAAATTAATCTCCATATCATTGAGATCGGTTCGTCCCCGCGGGTAATGTCCCTCCTACCTACCAGTTACATCTGTGAAACAAAAAGACAAATTCGCTGGTAATTCACTCTATGTGCACGCATATATTTACATTTTAAACGCACCGTTTGCCAAGGCAAACTCTGCCAAGGCTAATCTGTCAATGCACCGATATGATATGATAAAAGGTATAGGGAATGACGTAAGCCGAGTTTTTAAGGCTTATTCTACATCTTGGGCGTAAGGACCTTATAGTTCTAGGAAATAAATTAGTAATTTCTGCAAAAGGGTCCGTTTATAAGGCCAAGGAGAATGAAGAGAAAGCTTGCACATATTGTCATGAATCTTGACGAAAGATGAGATGTGTTGTAATGATTTAAGTCTGAAGGAACGGCTTCTCCGTGGAACGGATAAAGTGCTTGATAGGTCTTATACGATTAGCATGCCGACTGTTTTTGCATATTAATGTAAAGCAAATAATTTTTTGACACTTGGCGGTAGTTAGCAGCAATACCGCGGATTAACCCTTTTAGTACTTTCACTAAGTAAACATTTCAAATAGAGGTATCTGAGTAAAAAACACAAAAAACAAAACGCAATAATAAGAAGTACACGCGTATACACAGATACCAACACATCAAGCACAAACCCCTGATTTGCATACACAGCAACAAAGGACGAGCACCATCAGATAAGTTTCGGTAAAAAATAAAAAAAAAACCAAAGGAGGTCTCCGAAACTTGTTTACGAAAGTCAGAGTCACGTTTTGCAAGTTTACTTGTACGCGGGGGATATATCCGAGAGGGGGGTCAAACAGGTTACTGTTTACATGTACATAATACATGCTATGTATGTGCTATTGTGCGTCATTCACGTCCAAATTACTCTTAAATTGACCAAATTTTGGGTTCCTGTTTTGGTATTTAATGATTTCTGCGAAATGATTTTGCTGCGACCTATACTTCGAAATCCATTATGGACACTTAAAATCGGTATTTCAATTTGTTTTGAATAAAGTTCCTCGATAAATATTTTTATAACTTTGTCAGTGGCTACTCGTCCATATTCAGAAACTGCATCTGATCTCTTTATCTGTCTACCGTCTCTTGCCTCAATAACATCGTCAATATTACCATTCGAATCCTCCTCGCAGTATTTTCACCGTACCTGTGGTATCCATGCGTGTCACGTAGGGTCACACTCGATCCTTGGCCCAACTGATGCAGCGATACAACACAAGGCCGCCAGCCGGCCTCGTTCGTACGCAACGAGCATCCAAATTCGTATGAATCACATTTTTTATAGTTCATACCACGCGTATACAAGGTTAATGATTTAATTCACTTGTTGTTTTTTCGAAATGACATCCTATTGTTTAAAATCAAATAAGAAAATAGCTCACAAGATTCAGAAATCACTTCATCTCTCCAAATGATTAAAGTCATACAAATTCATGTTCTTAGTAATGATGATGATGATATATTCCAAGTAGCAACAGCTTCTAAATCGTAATGATTGTTATTTAACACGGCAACATGTCTGACAAATTGATACAATTAAGTGTTCATAATAATTACGCAGCTGCATTTCCTGTTACAACTAGGAGCACGCTAGACGCGTAGACATAGGCAAACAAAATGTTAAGGTCTGAATTCGGAATATCTTGAAGAAAACTGTGGATTCTAAATTATTTGCTTCAAAAATGATAAAAATTCATTCATTCATATAGCCCATCTATCTTTAGTCAGTCAGACAAACAATAAGTACTAAATAGGCGAACCTACGATTAGATTACAAAAAACAAAGTAAATTAGTCAATAAACTTTAAACAACGATGTCGGAAGCGAAACAAATGATCAGTTATTATCAGCTAAGGTTCGGTGTGGCAATCGATCAGGATGTGGCATTGTGACCCAATGACAGACCACTGTACAAGAGAAAAAACGCAATTATAACAGATGAGTCGAAGAAAAAACGGTTCGGACACGCCACGCCAATGCCACGGCTGTCTTCCAACAGTTTTATGGAGAGCTATAAAATAGACGCTAACGCGTAATTCCCTTTGCGATATCGAATCGTTCAATAATTTGCATTCGACCTAGACTCTCAATGTTAAACGCTGTTTCACGCAAAAGGAAAGTTATAAATAGAACTTTTTTTGCTGAAATACTTATGATGAGAGTCGATGAACTACTGCCACTTACCAATTTCTTTTTGTTTCCTTACAAATTAACGGCTAAGTAGATTTTAGTATCTACTGATAAGGTAATTTTAACAGCTGCTTCTAAATAGTTAATGAGTAAATAACAGAACATAAAAGATAAAGGTCATAAAACAGAAGCAGATGTTAATGCTGTAATAGTTAAAGCAAATGAATATGATCATTAAAGTAAATAGTAGGCCACATTATACAATTAATCATTTGCATTGTTCGGCGGGCGCATCACTGTGGCGCGATGCTGCGTCTCAACAGATCATTCTATAACTGAGTATATCTATATTAGATCTCACATCGCCGGCTGTATTGTCCGCTCGCTTGTCGGTCTCCTCGTCACGTTCGCTAACTATGCCGATAATGACTGCAACAAGATATCCTTGACTCTGCACACAATTATCTGGACACTTTGCATCAGAACTTGACACGGTTGCTTATACACATACTTCTATACCACAACAACTATATAAGTATAACCAATAAAGGCTGAGAATTCATTTAATGAGCATTAAATTATATGACGAGCTATGTTATTATCGGTTCCAGTTGAACTTGACTTGATTATAATTGTTTATTCATCGATGTTACACCAGTACTAGATGATCGTCCGATAAAAGTAAATTAGTTTTCAATTATACAACTAAATCTGCACTTGTTGAATGAAGATAAAGACCTCAGCGATGCTAAGGTTGCAGTTTAGACCTTGATGTCGAGTGTCAAAGTTTTATTATCCTTTGGTTTCTTGAATGGGGGTCACGTACAGACTAAGGTTGCTCGTCTCCAGGCCACGACACACTTCCGAGGACTGCACTCACTACAAAGAGGGTGTCGTGCTCTGGCTGACAAGTAAACAATTTAACTCTTTACAAGTTCAGTAATGAATCACAGCAACCGACACTGAAGACAATATTGTATTTAATAATTGTATTTCCAAGGAATAAACTGACGCAGCCTACGGTTGTGCGACCTTACAGATGAAAACGAATCGATGCACCAACCATAAAAGCACCGTAAACCTTCAGAACAAGATTTAGAACATAAAAGTACTTGTGCTTTATCGTTTTCCAGTCGGTTATGTATTTAAATAAATAGATCCCACACAATAACACCGAGCACGTGTCTTGAGACAACATTGTAAATGTATAATTCACGGCGCATTTTGCAAAACTAAATAGATTGAGACTAACAAATTATTTTTCATTGCAGGTTCGTGAAACCAGACGAGGTGGCAAAGCTGTGGGGTCACATGAAGCAGAACGAGAACATGACCTTCGAGAAGTTCAGCCGCGCCATGCGGTACCACTACAGGCAGGCAGTGCTGGTCTCCGTGCCCACGGCGCGTCTGGTCTACCAGTTCGGCCACAAGGGACCCGACTTCAAGACCGACAACCCCAACTTCGTCAAAGTCAAATCAGAAAACCTAAGTGATTTGTCCTACTCTTAGTTTAAATTAAGATACAATTAGGCTAACATTTGTTGAAAGTTGATGCTCAGAGTAAGATAAACAGTGATATGTCGATGTTACGTACGAGTGGTAGGATCCTGTCCTTGGAGAGTTTGCTTTGAGGAGATGTTCAAAAATACAGTAATAGTATGTAAGTCCTTGTTATTTGAACAACAATACAAGAATCTGGAGAAAGGATCGTTAATGTTATAAGAAAAGTTAAGTAATGATCTATCTTTTAGAATATGTCAATTGATTTTTCGAAAAAATCGTTACATCCAAGGACATTATTGAATGAAATGAATAGTTATAATCAGGTTATTTGAAAAGATATGGGATCACCTCCTAGTTGTGGTCAAGACTTGTTCGATGGTGGTGTCACGACCACCATTGTAATGAGCAAATTTATGAAAAGATTTGGCATTTTGATTAAGGTCACTATAAACATTTTTGATGTTGCTAGTAATTCCTACTTATTTGTATGGAAGTTGTTAAGAACTGTAATGATTAGTAATTACTATACCCTTGTTTGTACTTAATATTATATTCTTTTGTCTTATGATACCAATTTATTAAAATTTATTCTAGAATAATTACAGTCCAAATATATAGTAAATTTGACCGTAATTTGCAATTGGAGGTGGTCTCAAAGTTAGGTGTTTTGGAAAAGTTATATGAATGTAATTAGCTAAGATAGGCTCAATGTTTGAATCGAAATAGTTTCAATGGTTGTACTCGTGGATGTTGGATCAATTACTTGTTGGATATGCATAGTTGGTTGGAGACCGATCTGTTGGACAACTTGGACATCGGTCGGTTGGTTTGTCCCGTCAATTAACTCGTACCATCTCGTTGGTATGTCCATATTATTTTTTTAAGTAATTTTATTAGTATTTTATTCTCGATGTACGTTTGTACTGTCGAACAAAAATTTTGATGGTTGTTTACGTAGAAACATTACGAATTTTTGATAAAGTATTTTTAATTGTTGTTACCGTATGATACGTGTGTGTAGTGTGTTATGATAATGCGAACATTCCAATTAATTTATAAAACCTAGTTTTAAGTTGTTTAGTGTCCAGTTATTTTATAATATTGTTAAGCATATTTCGAGTTGCCATATGTATTGTATACGTAAAACGATAATGTACTTAATTTCATAGTTATTTTAAATTCATGTCATTTTCGAGCTCTAATATTTTATGATAGGATTCATCTCTAATTGTAATTTAAATAAATTTTATACTGTTATTTAAAATTCCCGTCTCAGTGTTAGTTTAAAATTAAAATCTTAAGATTAAAAAATGCGCGTTCTCGCAAATAAAAATAAAATGACAAAAAGATCTGCAGGCCAAAGATTAGTTTTGATGAAAAAGAGTTTTTAATTTAAGATTTAAAGAGTAAATAAATAAAGTACATGTTTTTGACAATTTAATTTTAATATTTTCTAGTATTTAAGTTTGCGACTCTCAGGCACACGCTGTGATGTAAGATAAAATTAAACATTGTTTTTCTGTAAATAGTTCCTTTCAGTCATCACTAACAAGTTCCAGTAAACTATGTAGATAGCCACATATTTTATGTATACAAAAATCTGAAATAATATATTAACTTTCATTCTTCAAACTAAAACTAATATATTTATTGAAGTACAGATAATTATTATTAATATAAGATTGATTTTATTATATTTTATTTATTTATCTTTATATGAAGTGACAGTACAAAGCCTGTGTCTTAATAGAACAACGATTTTAACTCTCTTTACCGTAAAATAGGCAATTTATTTGAATTTATTAAGATCTTAGTTATGGCTAGTCTATTGTTTCAAAACTTGATAATTTACGTAACATTTTAATGTGGATTTACTTTGGGAAAAACTTTACGTCCTACCTACTTGTTTCTTTTAAACTTTTAGCTGCATTTCATTTTCCTAGTAATGGTTAAAAATAACCTGCATATACATTGTAAAGCTTGATAATATTGTTACTTATAAGAAAACAGTTGAATGTTCGATGTTGATTTTTACACTGAATATATCAAGCATTACAGTGAAACAAATTTCTTTTTTCTAAAGTTAAAAATACAGCTTACAGGTTTTGAGACTATTTCTGATTCAATATTCTTTTAATTTCTCAAAGTAAATCCATAATTAATAGTTTGTGAGCTACAAATGGTGCATAATTCCAGTTATTAAGTATTTATAGGTGTTAAACATTTTGTTTCGTATTATGTTCATTGATTTTAAGATATTTTTTCTCTAATTATAAGAATGCAGTAGTTGTATGGTTTTATTATCGTGCAATTGATGAAAAAGACAGATTTAAATGTATTATTTCGTAAGAATTATGTGAAATAAGAAGAGAAATATACGATTTATGAATGTGAATTAATTCATTGTTTTAATAAAACCCCTCTGTACACAAACAAAATAAAAAGCCTGAAGAAATGTAATATAATAAAAAATATTAAATTTATTTGGCCTATCGCCTCTAGTCTTTCCAAAGCCTAGCTTTTATTTTACATTACACTATTGGTTTCATATAAATAAATAAAGTATTCTTTAGCAATTACTGTGGAGGTGCGTAAAAGTTTCATTAGATGCCAAAAATCTGAGTTTTTCAAACGCACACAAAACGCAATTTTTCCACCGTCGCGTCGCTAGGCTCACATTTTTCGAACCCCTGAGAATAATAACAACCCTCATTCAGCGCCGAGGGTTAAAAAAAGCCTCAAAAATGGCTGCTAGTCCTGAAAATTTAATTAACCAGCTGATAAATAAGTTAATTTAAGGTTTCCCTACATAACTAAAATTTCCTTATAGTTTTGCACAAGGAATATTATTGTATTGTGGTTCTTATCCAGCTGTACGCCACATATATTTTAATTGGATTCATTACTGCTGAAACTAAAAACCCGTAGGTGTTTAATTAATATATATAAATAATACTTTATAATATTAATTGCGTGTTTTCGGGATTTCTGTAACCGCAGTGATACGTACGGACGTCATTACTTTGTGTATGTAGGTACGGAGCATTGTTCATTTCTTCCTTGTAGGGGGAATGGCTTTATACAGCGAATTGATACGCTATAACCCATAATATGTGCTGTATTAAATACCCAGTTATATGAGTATTTGTACCAAAAATAAATCTAATTTAATATCACGTCTGTAGTTCCTAAAACATCGTGAAGAAACCGGCATGTCTAGTAATCAAAACATTCGAAGATTGTGACATCTAGCAACCCGCACTGGCCCCGCGTGGTGGATTATAGCCCATTCCTCACCTAGAGAGGAGGCCCGAGTCCCTGCAGTGGGAACATTATAGGTTGATGATGATGATTCCAAAAAGGGTAGAGTTGTACCAAATAGCACATCCACATTTCGCCAGCTACTCTAAGTCCCATGTTAAAGAGGGCGAGCCTAATAGCCATCAACCGGGATCCCGAACAGCCAGCCAGCCGGCCGGACAGTTACCGTTCTGTGGTTTCTGCCTACCCCTATGGGAGAAAGGTTTTTGTACTATGTAAGTAATTCCACAATTAATCATGCTAGTCTGTGAAGAACGAGCATGCATTCATTATGCTTACCTATATTATTCTATTCAATTCTATGATCAGCAACAGAAGTAGCTTAACATTTCGAAATTTTAATTATTTGATGTACAGAACTCCAGCTATTATTTTAATGTTTCAGAAGATTATTCTTTAAAATATTCTATAACTTCAATTACTTGTCAGTAAAGAGTAATATCTAACAAGTTTTTATTAAAAAACCTGCTTTGAAACTTTGAGTAGTGTTAATCTACTTTTGATGCTGACTGTACATGTAACCTACCCTCATTGGTCAAGTCACATAGCTACCGACTGTTTCAGTATATTGTCACAACCCACAATATCCTTACATAGTATAAAACAAAGTCGCTATTTTTGTCTGTTTGTTTGTCTGTATGCTTAAATCTTTAAAACTACGCAACGGATTTTGATGCGTTTTTTTTAATAGATAGAGTGATTCAAGAGGAAGGTTTTAGTATATAATTTGAACGACATCCACGCGGGTGAAGCCGCGGGCATCAGCTAGTAATATATAAACCCCTTGCCTCTGACTGGTCAGCTTCATGCCATAATTAGTAACTTTCATGAACCCCTCCAGGAAAATTGGCTATTTCTGAACGAATTAAAACGAATATATAAGTATGTTTATCAGTTGTCTAGTACCCATAACACAAGCTCTGCTTAGCTTGGGACTAGATGGCGTTGTGTGATAGTTGTGGAATATTATTATTATGTCCTTTATTTATTTACTAACATAAAATTTACATTTTTAAATATTTCATAAAATAATAAAAAAACATTTAAAAATATAAAAAATAGTCGTCCACCGATGACGGGAGCAGGGTCCAAGCCACCGGTGGTTAGGGCTCCAGAGACAGGAACCTCCTCACAATACGAGCCGTATCAAGAAGTACTGCCTTCTGAATCAGGCCCTTGATCCAACCGCCGAGCGAAAGCTTTGATAGATGTTGGTCCATGCTTTTGGCTATAAGGCCATTGGCCGTTACGACTATCGGTACAATGATAGCCGAGCTCACATGCCACATATCGACAACCTCGTGTGCTAAATCCAGATATTTTATTTGCTTCTCTTTTTCAGCTTTCACGAGGTTCTCGTCATGCGGAATGGTAACATCGATTATCATTGCGCGGCGCACTGATCGGTCTATCACCACTATATCAGGCTTATTGGCAACAATAGTCCTGTCAGTGATGATAGACTGATCCCAGTACAACGTTACATGGTCTTTTTCGAGAACTGGATCGGGCACATACTTGTAGTACGGTACCTCTGACTCCACAAGTTTATATTTCAAGGCAAGTTGCTGGTGAATAATCCTGGCCACTTGATTGTGCCTGTGCAAGTACTCGCCGTTAGCCAGACGAGAACAACCAGAAATAATATGTCTGATGGACTCTCCCGGACGATGGCATGCCCGACACACGTCAACCGTCCCATCCCTCATAATATACCTCCGGTAGTTGTTCGTCAACATAACTTCGTCCATAATTGCACAGACAAAACCTTCAGTTTCCCCAAAGAGGTCGCCGAAACGTAGCCAGGACACGGACGCTAGAAAATCTACATCGGGCCCATGAAGAGCCCGGTAGAAGCGCCCGTGAAGCTCCTTGCTTTGCCATACTTCCGTGCGGTCATCAGCAGTAAGTACCACAGGTTTGCGCCAGTTCTCGTTAGCCATGGACAGCGGGGTGAGTCCCTTGTCCACTGCGACCACATCTCGGTGCATACCCGCATCGGCTTTTAAAAAATATTCTCTGAGACTGCACACCTCGCGGTTGTGGAGGGTCTTTGCGTTTAAAAAGCCTCGACCCCCGCACTTCCGCGGGATGTACAGTCTCATAACCGATGATCGTGGGTGATGCATCCGATTTATTATTAATAATATTATTATTATTATTATTATTAATTCTTTTCTCAAAGACGTCACATAAGGTGGTCGAAAAAGCTATGGTACTCCTAAAAATGATGATAAGCGCTGAGATAACGTCGGTTTCTGTCTTTGGGCCACACTATTCCCAAACCACTGTAACTCCTGTAAGCCAGAATCACCACTGGCGACCACAAGAAAAGAGCAGGGACCATGCAGCTCGACGAAATCCCAGAGAAGCAATTTAACTGTCTTGGATCCCGCAACGAAATTAATCAGAAAAGAATAGCGGAGGAGTAGGAAAAAACATAATTTCCACTTCCCTCAATATCAGCTGGAGACTCTCGGTGTCTGTCTATTAACATAACATAACATGACTCCTGTAGTTCCCAAAGGGTTAGGCAGTGGTGCACTAGTACTAACACCAACATTTCACCAGTTAACTCCCATGTACCGGGCTAATATACGAGTGCCACCAACGCCTGAACCAGGTAGGTAAACCATTCAATGGATTAAAGGACATAGCGACTCCCGAGGCAACGATGCAGCGGACGAGCTCGCTCGAAGAGGCTCAAGCATGGCGGCGGTGCGACCAGAACCCATCGTGCCGCTCCCTTTCGGTTATCTTCGTACGCTGGTAAGGAAACGTACCAGAGAACTTCACGCCAAGCTATGGCTAGACCACGGCGAGTGCAGGCAGGCCAAGGAGGCGCTTCCCGCTATCGACGCCCGCCTCACCAAACAAGCGCTCCGGCTGACTAAGCTGCAGCTACGCACAGTGACGGCCGCCATCACTGGACACGGTACTTTTAACAAGCACCTCTTTGTTATAGGTGTCACGGATACTCCTCTGTGTCAAGCCAGCAGGGAGGAAGAAGAAACAGCAACCCACGTGCTCCTGCAGTGTCCGGGGGTTGCCCCTTATAGGGCCAACCCACCCGCACGCAAAACACACGCTTCGGGCGTGGAGTTGCGGACACTAGCCTGATGCATCTTATTTTATCTTATTTTAAGTCCCATGTAATAGAGGCGCCTATTACCATCAACCGGGCAAATTATCAGACTCCTTGGCTGCTACTGAGAAATTTCGATGTAAAGACGTAATAACGATTCGCCCGTACCGGGAATCGAACTCGCAGATTATCGAAAGAGATGACGTGGCCTCGGCACATGGGCGAAGAAGGAACATGGGTTGGTTTTTAGTCAGTAGAAGTCTGACACTCCCCTTCGCTCTGCCCAAGAGCGGGGGGGTCATTTGATGATTTTCCACCCACCAAAAAAAAAAAAAGGACCTCTTGCACATCAGTCGCAATTATGATCACTTGATCCACGAGACTGTCTATTATTACTTGAAGTGATATATAACTTAACACGTTCGTCTAAATAGTTTATAACTTGCTTTGCATTTTGTCACTTTACAGATAGTGTTATAACTTTGCTACCCGTAGCGCCATCTGTTGGCTAATAGCAACATCGACTTGATCCGCGTGGTCGAAAAATGTGATGCCACTATTCAATAGCAGATGTCGCTAGTACCGTTTTAATGTAGTTCGCAGTTATTAACACTGAGGGCGTTGAGTCTTGATTTGGTAGGTGCCGAGTTTAATTCATCAGTAAGTTAGTTAAATGTCATTGCTGTGTATAAAGATAGTACTAATAAATCAGAACTTGAGTTACTTACTCAAAAACATAGCATACCATCACGCCTGACATCCCCGAAGGGTTAGGCAGAGGTTTACCTACATAATAGTACCTACGCCCACATTACGTTAGTTATGTTTTAAGTACCTACCATGTTAAAAAGGGGACGAGCCTTTTGATAAAATATACAAAACATTCTAAAGGGACAAATTATTTATTTATTTCAATGCCAGCTGAAGCTTTTTTAAAATGTTATGTGTCAATTAGTTACCTATATCTGAACTAATGTTATTATTGGCTATATTCATTTAAATATTTGAAAAGTGGTTACTTAGACACTATAACCAGAGACTATGAGCTCCTTAGAATTCAGGTCGTATCGAGCCTTCTGAAACAGGCTCTTGATTCAACCTGAATCAGCCTTCTATCGGAAGCCATGGGCTATGGGCCGTTATGGTAATCGGCACAATGATAACCGACTAGTTTAACTCACATTCTACAAATGTCGACCACCTTGTAAATATTATTGTTACGTCATAATGTCCGCGCATTAATATTAACTTATTAAGTAGAATATTCAAAATTAAAATAAACAGACTTTTTTTTTTGTTAAAAAAAACGTTGCCCCACACTAGGAATTTCTCCTGTATCGTGGGTGCGTTCACAAACATTTAAACTCACATACACAAATACCCAGACCCGGAACAACTATCTGTAGGTCTTACAAATATTTTGTTCCGTGCGGGGATCGAACCCGCGACACGCAGCGCGGCAGTCCATTGCTTGCGCCACTGCGCTAACCGTGTCTTTAATGATTTAGTTTTGGGGACGAACTCTGATCCTGACCCAAGCACCTCCTTTTAGCGCCAAATTAAACCCGTCCGTAGTCAGCTCTGCAGGGAAACACGTCTGCTCACACGGGTACAGCTCCATCTCGCGGAGCAGCAGGTAGACCATCACCTTCACCTCGCATAACGCGAACCGAGAACCTGGAAATGTTAAAAAGTTAGATAAAAAACTTAAACTTCATCATATTGGTTGAAATAAACAATACTAAAATTAATTTTACTTCATTTATCATACGTTTTTTCACGATTTCAACGTGAAGGTAGGTGTAAGTATGGATCTTCTTTGTGTTTATAACTTTGAGGGTAGGTAAATGTTTAATAGTACCTATTCCTTTTCTTTGGCAGTTTGACCTATTCTGCATGCAGAGAGTCTATTTTTATTGACAACGTTCCCAATAATTTTTCGAGAAAATGTAACTTGTTGCGATGTAAATAATCGCTTCACCTATCGTTTTATTCAAAAGAAACCTTAAATTCTACATCCAATAACTTCCAATTGTAGTAAAAAAGGCTCATACTCACCAATACAATTCCTAGGCCCCATTCCGAAAGGAATATAAGTAAAAGGTACAATGTTGTCCCTGTTTTCAGGTGAAAATCTGTCGGGGTCAAACTTTGTAGGTTCGGGGAAGTACTTCGGATTTCTGTGGAACCACCAGGGTGCTAGAACTACTGTGTCGCCTTCGTGAATCTGTTGAGTTAAATAAAAATCGACTTTAAAGGAGGGTAGTAAATACACAATCGTCTGCATTCGTAACGTACTTGAATTCTTTTATTTCTTCAACATTTTTTACAGTGTTTTTCCGAGTCTGCAGAATGTCCACCCATTCATACTTACTGCAAGTTATATTCTTCTTCTTATCGTGTGGGCAGTAAGGTCTAACGACGCACGGAATCATCTTCTTATCAGATAATCAGGTGATTCAAGCCTGCAATGTCCTAACCAAACTGGAAATAACTTTAACAAAGTATGCTTCCCGTGTGAATCGAATCCACGACTACCGGGTCACAACGCAAATGCCTAAAGCACTCGACCAAGGGAGCGAACATATTTATCATCATCATCAGAATTATTATGGGAACCAAGTAGAAGTAACGGGAAGAGGCTTTTGCCCAATAGTGGGACGATATAAGCTAACAGTCATAGCAACAGATACTCACAATCAAATCCTTCGTGGCTTGATTGTTGGGTCTGCCAAAGTTGTAATCTTTTACACATCGTCTGTCTATGATTGCAGCTGGAGGCCAAAGCCGTAGAGCCTCTGAAATTGTAAGTAATTAAAACTTACTGTAAGTAATTAATTTAACAGTGTAACTAGTAGTGACAATGTACAAATTGATATTATATCATCCTCATAAACGAAGATAAATAAAGACGTTGCTAAGTCATAAACTACTTTACTAAATCAAAGTTATTGAAGTATCAGTCGCGCGTGGTGCGGTCTACCTACTCAAAAAATCTTTGGAAAATGTTGACAATACTGCCTCTTGTCACTGAATTACTTTTATGCTTTGTGATATCACTATTAATAAAAAACAAATTTCTCCGCCGCGTCTGTCTGTCTGTCTGTCTGTTCGCGATAAACTCAACAACTTGTACCTACACCGATTTTCATGCTGTTTTCACCAATGAATAGAGTGGTTTTCGTGGAAGGTTTAAGTATATAACTTGTCAAATTTACCGATATCCAAGCAGGCGAAGCCGCGGACAGAAGCTAGTTAGTCTATATTTTACTTTAGGAAGCCTTTATTGGACTTATTTAATGCACCAACTCAGTAATACCTGAAACCACCATATCCAAATACGTCATGTTCTGTATAGAGTTGTAGTCGATCTTGCCGCCGTTCCTCTCGTCATGTTCCCTGATCTCCTGCACCAGCCGCTCCTGCACATCAGGGTTCACAGCCAGCTCGTACAGCAGGAATGACATAGATGTGGAAGCTGTGTCGAAGCCCGCGAACAGGAACAAAGCTGCTTGGGCTACTAGATCCGTATCTGACCATTCTGGAAAATATTTATACAGATTTTCAGACATGGCTGGATCGACATAGGTCCTTTTTTGGCTATTGGTGGCTGCGTCAAACTGGATGTGTAAGGTGCAGGACGGGGTGTTTTACCCCAGTTTTAGTGCATAATTTTCAAATTACTACCGTATTTAAAAGGTTCACATCTGAGGAGCCGAATTATGCAAACTTCCTTCAAACATTCAACATTGTTGTTTGCCATAGAGTAGTCATAAAATAAATAGATAGATTTATAAGATATATTTTCAATTTATCTCCTCTTCATTTTTAAGTGTACATACCATAATTATGTTGTTTTTTGCCAATGTGTGATTCTGTAACTGTTGCGAAACCTGCGTCAGTATCCTCACCATCTTTGTCGTGAGTGAGTTGACCTGATAATACAATAGAATTTATTTTCATGTTCATTTACAGCAGTAACGCCTACTTATTGTATTGTTGTACTCGTAGCAACTATAGAGCTAAAATTATAAAAAAAATCGAATAATACCTAATTATTTTGAAATAATAATCCAAAAAGTCTAAGCTAACTGGAGATTGCAAGGAAAATGCAAGCGGTATGTCCACTGAAATCGACCACGATGTTATGGATTCGCTGCTGGCAAGCAAATGAAACCATGCAGCGAAGCAGGGGAACCTCTCCGTGCACATCCTACGTGACAGTGAAGTATCGACTGCATGAAAAAGTGAAAGTATCCAGTCCAGTTTATTACACCATCTGCCTAGACTTTGTTTCCTCTAGTTAACAGTCAAACCGAATGCAGCTGAATAACAGCATTTGTTACATGGAGTGACTGCCAATCTGACCTTCACATCCCACTTAGTACTGGATACTACTTTAATACGATACTTGTCTTGTAAGACTGGTCGACAAACAGAAACTCACCTCTCCTCACTTCCGTTAGAATGTTGATCATGTCATTCCTCACGATATGATCCTTCTCTCTGTTCCTCATCGTGCTGAGCACCACATTTGTGAAGTAGTCTGCTGCCTTGCGCGACACGATAGATAGTTTCATCCTCTGGGTAGAATTGAGAATTATTTATTTTAGCAATGTTTGTATTTGCATAAACTCACATCATGGTAGTTTTAGAATGAAGGTGGTCTTATTGCTAATAAACATCCAGAATCCAGCCAGCTACTAAGAAATTGTTGAGTGAAAGACCCACGGACACTACCAGTCCTGGGAATTAAACTAAGAACTCCTCAGGATGTTGACTTGTAACACCTTTCATATTTTCTCTTCTTGAATATTTTTTGGGTAGACTGACGTTTTTTCGTTAAACTTCTATAATTTTGTGAAGACTCCTCCTCACCTGAGCAATGCTGGGTAAACTTCTAAAAAAGAATATCTTCAGGACTCGTCCGAAGGAAAACTCGGTGATTTCTTTGCTCTGCAGATAGAACTCGTGGTCTTCCTTCTGCGAGTTGACCTTGAGGCCGAACGCGCAAGATGCTATGACGTCATTGGCGAACCTGCGCAGCGTGTCTTTGGTCTCCACGTCGATATATGGGTCTGTGGAATAGTATTTCAGGATTTTAACATATATAGTGAAACTTGGTTAACTGGGACCTGAATAAGTGAGACACCTCTATAACTGGGACTCATGCTGAGGTCCCATGAGACAGATTTGGATATCTGAGACCCTGGGTAAGTGGAATACCTCTATAAGTGAGAAAATTTTCAGGTCCCTTGAGGTCTCACTTAACCAGGTTTCACTGTAATAAATTAATTATCAAACCCTGTGATTCACAGAAAAATTAGGCAAAGGAATGCCAGTTATGATAAATACCATGTGATAGGGGGTGAGCCTGTCGTCATCAACTATGCACAAATCCAGACTCCGTGATTGCTATTGAGAAATTCCTGTTTGAAAATTATAATAACACTGCCGCTGGGCATCGAAGTCGGAACAACATGCTCAGCCACACCATCTCTAACCTCTAACGACACTAGTGTTTCATAGAATATTAACAATACTTACTTCCAGAATCCTTGATCTTCTCTTTGAGCACTTTGATCATCTCCTTGCCGACTTCCTCCATGAAAGGCACCATCAGACGGATCTTCGAACTGGTGAAAGCTGGACTCATCGTAGATCGCATTGCCTTCCATTCGTCACCTGAAACATACATAACATTTTAAAGTTGACAAGTTCAAGTAATCATGATGATAATATTGGCTTTGATGATTTAAAATTCTGTAATTAAACGATTTGTATCCAGCTGGTGTGTAGAAGTCCAAGTTTGCATGAAGAGATAAGAGAAACTGCATTGGAAACAATGAGCAAGAAAGTATCATCCCACATTAGTTTGCCCCTACCTACGTCAGTGCAAGGCATCATGACTTTCCTACGTTATATACGGATCCGCAAGGCATCATTTCTGTCTGAAAATTACAAAGGTCACCACAACCCATCAATGTACCTGAATCATAAACAACGCATACCTCCCCCTACCCTGCTAACTCCTTTACAGAAAATGACGATAACAACTATGTCCCTGTCACCTACAGTTTCTACGATACGGCAACGCATCAATAGCTGCGTACGGTAACCAATCATGCTGTTTAAAACCAGTGGATGCATATCTCTCTGTGTTGTGAAAAATCTATACAAATCGAGGCCATGTTGTACTGGAACCGTATAGCTTAATGTGTCGTTATGTGTAGGTACTATCCCAAACATCTTTATACACACACACTCACTCACATATATACCTATTACATTGGTCAAGCACATAAACAGATCACAGGCACACATTGTTTGTCCTGTTATCATTGTTGTGTATACCTAAGTACTCCAGATAATGAGTAATTGACATTTAATCATGACGTGGCACGGTTATAAATACACGGCATTTTATTCTGAAGTCTGTTGTTATGTTCTACTTTAGTTTACGAGCTTTCTTCGATATCATCATACCGCTTTCCAAGTTATTTAGGGTCGGCGAATCAGTCTTCTTTTTACATACTTGTCAATTACTCATGAGTCATGCCATTTCTAACCACTTTTAATTCTCTTTACTATCTCCTAATCAAATAGTTGGTTAATTGTCACATAAGTGAAGGCAAGCAGAGCATTGAGGTCATCTTTGTCTTCACACTTAATTAGCTGACTTTGCCTATACCTTGCACGGGTGTAATTGACTAATGTCAAAATTTCAAAATGGTTGTCGTTTGGTTAAGAGAAATGATACTTTTTGCCCCAGGTATACGTTGCCATTTTGATTATGTTCCATTCTAATAGAAGGCATAGACGCTGGCAAAAACTGCAGTCTGACATGAGGGCTGTTCCAGTAAAAGAAAACCACGCAAGCATACCGTGCAAGAGCAGCAGGCCCCTCCCGAACAGCGGGTCGAACTCGCTGGTGAACTGGCGCCGGTCCACGAAGTGCTCGAAGTCTTTGATGGTGATCCGCTTGACAGCTTCTACGTCGCGCACCAAGTACACTGGGGTCACGAAGTCGTAGTGCCCAACTATCCTGGAGATAAAGCAGAGTAGCCCACCATGAGCCTCATCATCAGCCTATAATGTTCCCACTGCAGGGACTCAGTCCTCTTGGAAAGGGATGGGCTATAATTCACTATGCGGACCCAGTGCAGGTTGGTAGACGTCACATGTCTTCGAATTTTTTGGTTCTAAGACATGACGGATTCCTATACGAAACCCACATTCCAGTAACCTTTGGATAACCCCTCGTAACGAAAAAAATCTGTTTTGCCCTGCAAAAAGGGATCATTCCCACTAGTTCTACTGCACAGTTCTACGATAGAACTAGTGGGAACTTTTTTTAAATATTTTTCCCACTAGTTCTACGATTCAAGGTGGTACGAAATCGTAGAACTAATGGGAACGAAAAGTCAATGAATTTTTTCGTTCCCACTAGTTCTACGCTATAAGGGTGTTACAAAATCGTAAAACCAGCGGAACTCAAGTTTCTCATTCGTTCTATCACACAGTTTAGGGTACAACTACGGTCCAAACTACCAGGAGTATAGAAGTAGGAAGGAGGTATTAGAATCTTTGAATCAAATCTAAATTATTTCTTTCTAATACCATGCACTTTTTTTTTTGTTGGAGATAGTATACCAGGATAGGAAAGTCCGACAAAGTACCAGGAGAATAGAAGTAGGCAGGAGGTATTTAAAACATATTTTTTGTAGATGAAACAAAAAGGATAGGTAGTAAAGTCCCACAAACTACGGAGGACAGAAGTAGGAAGGAGGTATTGGAATCATTTAATCAAATCTAAATTATTCCTTAATATAATATTATTTGCTTTACTAGTTTTTTTTAAATAAAGAAAAAAAAGAAGAAAAAAAGATTCAATACCTCCTTCCTACTTCTGTTCTCCTGGTAGTTTGTGGGACTTTACCACACTTTACTACCTCCATCTTTTTTTTGCATTTCCAAAAAAACATGTTTTCAAGACCTTTTGCCTACTTCTATTCTCCTGGTAGTTTGTGCCGTAGTTGTATCCTAAACTGTGTGATAGAAGGAATGAGAAACTTGAGTCCCGCTGGTTTTACGATTTTGTAACACCCTTATAGCGTAGAACTAGTGGGAACGAAAAAATTCATTGACTTTTCGTTCCCATTAGTTCTACGATTTCGTACCACCTTGAATCGTAGAACTAGTGGGAAAAATATTTAAAAAAAGTTCCCACTAGTTCTATCGTAGAACTGTGCAGTAGAACTAGTGGGAATGATCCGCAAAAAGTCGCAATTTATACTTGTCAAAAAACTTGTTTGTAATGTTCGGTAAACAGGATGTTTTCTTATCGAGGTTAGTGTAAAAATACATAGTCAATAGTCGAGCTTCATTAAATTTAAACTAAATGAATCAGACACAATAGTGGAAACTCACCTGTCATCAGGAAACGTAGTCATAGTCCTCATCAAGCAGTCAATCATGTGCTCCTTCTTCATAAACACCCACAGAAGGTTACCGAAGAACGGGAACACGGGCTGATGGCGGACCCCATCACGAGAAAACTTGGAGTAAGCTTGTCGAAGGTATAGCAGCAGTGCAGTGATGGCCACGGCTAGCCATGTGCATAGCAGGATCATACCTAAAATATAAACAACATTAGTAATACCTACTGTAATAATGCCACTTTGTTCGATCGATAAACTGCACTTGCCTAGTTTCCTCCTAGCAATAGCATAGATCTTTGGCAGTCGTAACAGGTACCTAGTCAATGACCTAAAAGTCTGATAACCAGTCTTATCAATGAGTATCGTATTATCTAGTACCTATTAACTAGGTTGTGGAGGTCAGATCATCAACAGCCTATTAATGTTCCCACTGCTGGAACAGGCCTCCTCTCTTTGAGATCCCAATAGACTATAATCTACCACGCGGGCCCAGTGCGGATTGGTAGATGTCACATGTCTTCGAATTTTTTGGTTCTAAGATATGCCGGTTTCCTCACGATGTTTTCCTTCGCCGTTTAGAGAGCAGCGGTAATGAAATAAATTACACAAAGTAATGTGCCTGCCTGGGTTCGAACCCACGACCTACTGTTCGTAAGTCGGGGCCGCCACCACTGGGCCACCTCTGCTCCCTAGAGGTCAGATAGGCAGTCGCTCAATTTAAAATACTGGTATTTAGCTGCATCCGGTTAGACTGGAAGCCGACCCCAATATAGTTGGGAAAAAGCAGGTCCAGCAAAGTGTCATAACTCATAGGGTATTTCTATCAGAAATTTGTTAGTAACAAACACAGAATCTGGATAAGTGCCCGGTTGACGACAATATACTGGTCCGCTTTGTCGTGGGAAACATGATTGGCGAAATGTGGGTGTTTTATTCACCGTTTTGAGAGCAGCAGTGATGAAATAAATTACACAAAGTAATGAGCTTGCCTGGGTTCGAACCTACGACTTACTGTTTGTAAGTCGGGGCCGCCATCACTGGGCCACCGCTGCTCTCATAATAATAAATACAACGCTCAAAACGCGCTAAGATAACGCTCAATAACAAAACAAAATAGAACTCAATATTTGTGAGGTCTTTGAACTGCTAATCGTCTGTTATGAAGTTATCTGTGAAGTGGCTAACTTTGGCTCTAAATCAGGTACCGAAAAATAACCGACTTCCAAAAAATCATCAAGTTGAATGCGACAAGGTAGCCCGCGAAATTCGAATTTTCTTACGTTTTTTGCAATTTGCCGGTCAGTGTCAGGTTTTATCCTTACATAGTATAAAACAAAGTCGCTATTTTTGTCTGTTTGTCTGTATGCTTAAATCTTTAAAACTACGCAACGGATTTTGATGCGGTTTTTTTAATAGATAGACTGATTCAAGAGGAAGGTTTTAGTATAATTTGAACGACATCCACGCGGGTGAAGCCGCGGGCATCAGCTAGTGTTAAATAAAATAGGATTCCCGACAGTATCAAATGTGACTTTACAGAGTAATAATGATTAAAATCACCAATACAACCCTCTCAGTTCATACAGGTTCCTTGAATACCTTTTTCATCAAATAGTCACTCAAGGAACCAAAGGCAAAAAAAAAATACATTAAAGTTTCATACTGGTTTTTGGAAGTCGGTTTTCTTTTTGCAAAAGGTGTTTTATTTTAACCATTAATACTGATAAGAACATACCTGCAAATAAATTCACAAACCAAACAGACGTAAAGTGCGACACTGAGCGTGCGCCCACGCAGGCTTTTAGCGACTGAGTAACCAACCGGTTTACTAGCCACACAACTGTATATACTTCCATATTTTGTTATTTAAATCTATACTTTGTTCAATAAAGAACTGAAGAGTTTGTTTGTTTGTTTGGTTGAACGTGCTAATTTCTTTAAAAAAAAAACATTGCCCCACACTAAGAATTTGTACTGTATCGTGGGTACGATAGCAAACATATAAACTCACATACACAAATACCCAGACAACTATCTGTAGGCCATACTTTGTTGCGTGCGGGGATCGAACTCGCGACACGCAGTGTAGCAGTCCAATCGCTCAGCCACTGCGTCAACTGTGCCTTCGAATTTCAGAAACTACGGGTTTAAACTGAAAAATATTTTAGTATATTGAGG
This sequence comes from Diarsia dahlii, assembly GCA_949775195.1. Classification (NCBI taxonomy): domain Eukaryota; kingdom Metazoa; phylum Arthropoda; class Insecta; order Lepidoptera; family Noctuidae; genus Diarsia; species Diarsia dahlii. Next base: position 705,478 of record OX459201.1, read on the forward strand.
AAGGTTTTTTTTTATAACATCACGGTAGCGTGATCGTAGGATCAATAGGAGCGAAGGAATCTTCAAGTTAACCACTAAGTATTACCCTTTGCAGATATACAAACAATTTGTCTGCTGGTTTCTTCTGCGAGATTTTAAATGAGTTTTATCCAGGTTAGGAAGGCTTCCAGTCATAACTGGATGCAGTTGAATTTACTGTACTGAAATGAGCATCTTGTATATACATTTTTAATCCCCCAACTAATAATATACTTGCCTAATAGTACATTATGGTACAAGTGTGTAATGTTGGTGATTACCGCCGAGGCGCCATTGAGACCCGAGCCGTCAGGTGAGGGTCTTAAGATAGCCGAGGACGGTAATCATCAATACACACGTGTATCATACGACGTTTTTCAACACACTTGTGAAGAAAATAATACTAAAAAGTCATCTTCAACAGTTATAGCGAGTTCTGAATTTTTTTTCACAATAGCGGGAAAAAATTATCGGTTTTCCTATGCGCGCGCATCTACAGTTCGACCAACTTATCTGTGCAGGCGGGAAAACACGGAACCAAAATAAATGTACCTACTACGTTTGACGTAGCGATGCATTTTTCTTGACCAGTGGCGCCACCATGAAATTCAAACTTAAAATGGTCATACTGTAACAATGGCAATCGACCATAGACTAAAAGAATGAGGTTTATTTATTTTAAAAAAAAATATTTATAATGTTACAAAAGTTTATTTGAGTGAAAGTTTCATTTATTAAAAACCTACAAGTTAAAGTTATCTATTTAAATTCAAAGTTGCATGACATGAGCAAGCACTAGGTACATTAATTTATTTTTACTATTGAACACGATCTTTTTTGTATCGAAACTTTTTTAAGAACATTAGCAACTCAACCAAGAAAATTAAAAAAAATTAACTGGTTAAATTGAAAATGCTCTGTTTACTCGCATATAATTTGCAGTAAGGTACACACGGCTACACATCAAGCTATATAAAACCAGTATAATCTGATCGTTCATTGTGCGAAAAGATCTAGTAAAGTGAGGCCAAGATTAACTGGTTTTGTATAGCTTGATGTGTAGCCGTGTGTACTAACTTAACTTTGTAGTGATAATTCTATTATGCACTAGTGTATAATATTATTATGCACGTGTGAGTTATTGTTCGGTTTATGGCCCTAAGAACGATGTAATAAGGCTCACTTTACGAGTAAGTGTGTTGAAAAATGTATTTATCCTACTGAATTCACCTGAAATCACGTTTAGCCGTGTTGATTTTAATGTTGTCTGGTATCTATATCACACATCACGATTCCTAGTTTTATTTTATTTTTGTAAACCTGACTCACGTAAACAAATGAAAATTTTATGGAAAACCATCAAAATAATAATAATATAATATCCTGTTTTGTGTGTTGAATGCTAGGCGAAATCCTAGCATTCGGATGTTGAATTCGCGGTAAACAAGAACAAATAAAGGGTTTATGAATCCTACCCTTATCCTAACGAAAGGACTAGCTTTTTTTTTCGGAGCCTGTGAAATCATCAAATGACTCCTCCCGCTCTGGCCAGAGCGGTAGGCGTTTTAGACTTCTACTGACTAAAAACCGCCTGTCCTTCTTAGCCCTTTGTGCCCGAGGCCGCGGAAGGCTGGTTCTTTCGAACAACCCGCAGCCCACACAGGAAAGAACTTACTAGTCTTGATTTGTAATAATTATGTAGATAGATTATGCAGTCACCCTTCTAATCCTTTGATTTAGTCTTTGAAAATATGTGACTGTGTACTTTACTGGATAATACTTTGTTCGTGAAAGTTCGATCTTTATCTGCGGGTTGTTCGAAAGAGATACCACGGCCTCGACACAAAGGGCTAAGAAGTAACATGGGTGGTTTTTAACCGACTTCAAAAAAAGGAGGAGGTTATCAATTCCACTGTATTTTTTTTTTTTTTTTTTTTTATGTTTGTTCGCTCATAACTTGCGACTGGGTGAACTGATTTTCATGATTCTTTTTTCATTTGAAAGCTGGTGCTTCCCGTGTGGTCCCATTGTCACCATTTCAATATCTGATGATGGGATCTTGTAGAAATCGGGGGAACTCTTCAATAAATAACAGCAGATTAACCGCGATTGTTGCTATAGCATATAGCATTGTTTACGCCATCACACAACATAATATCACGCCTGTACTCCTATTTGGTGAAGATCTGATGAAGAACTTCGGAGATAGGCAACGGAACTCCTCAATTAATGATAGCAAATGGACTGGGATTGCTGAAATCTCATGACTGTCTATTGTTTACACCAGTTCATAACATAACATCACGCCGGTACGTTGTGAAGGGGTAAGCACATGTGAACCACTAAAAAGTGAAAAATAAAAACTTTTTTACAAAAAATAAAACCGACTTCGACAAAAATAAAACACAAAAAAAAGAAAAATAAAAAATCAGCTTCAGAAGTCGGTGGCAAAAACATGAAATCAAACAAACAAAAGTCACCGACTTCAGAAGCTGATTTTTTATTTTTCACTTTTTTGTGTTTTATTTTTGTCGAAGTCGGTTTTATTTTTTGTAAAAAAGTTTTTAGTAAGTAGAAATCTGATAATCCCTACCGCTCTGCCCGGAGCGGGAAGGATGTCTTAGACTAACCGTTTGACAGCACTATGTGGAGACCAGTTGTAGAATTTGTTCACGCATAATCCCCTTTTTTAAAAAGTTGGTTAAAATTATGAATTAATTTGATTTGAAGATAAACATACATATCAACGGATCGAAGCATGTGAACATTATCGGTTATCAAATAAGAATTACCGATGTTATCTCGTAATATTATAATAATTGTGGATTAAAGCATTTTTATCTATGTTATGGTATGGTAGTATAGGATATGAATTTTAATTAAGTATTAGGTAACGTTTGTTTATCTAGTTCTAAAGAACAATGGAGCAGCGGTGGCCCAGTGGTGGCGGCCTCGACTTACGAACAGTAAGTCGTGGGTTCGAACCTAGTCAGGCGCATTACTTTGTGTAATTTATTTCATCACTGCTGCTCTCAAAACGGTGAAGGAAAACATCGTGAGGAAACCGGCATGTCCTAGAACCGAAAAATTCGAAGACATGTTACATCTACCAATCCGCACTGGGCCCGCGTGGTGGATTATAGCCCATTCCCTCTCATAGATAGGAGGCCTGTCCCAGCAGTGGGAATATATTAATAGGCTGATGATGATGATGATGATGATGAAAGAACAATTATTATTCTTTTGCCATACGTAGCTGGCATTTTTCTTGCTTTTACCAAAATTGAAACCTAGACCATAATTATGTTAGACTAAATGAGAAATCAATAGGAAGAAGAATTACTTTTACCAAGTGTTGTGGAAGATTGCTATTGTTTTTAATATGGCGTTATATTTTTTTTTTCTTAAATAAAAATACTCTGTACCCAGTTTTAAATACTATTACGCAACTACAAAAGTCATTCCACGCCTCCTGCTTCCGAATACGAAGATAAATAGGGAAGTATTGCTAGCATCTTTTTGTCAGGCGTAGTAGGTATGTTGCTTTCTTAAAATTAAATATTTTCTACTTTTTAATTATCAGATGTCAGTAACCATTCGTCTGTCGGTTGTGTTACAAAGAGTCCTGGCTATATTATGAGTAATAAAATAAAAAACATTAATTCATTTTGTAATTAAAGTTTACTGCCATGCAGAGACGTTCAGTGTCAAATTTTTAATTTGGTCTTATGAGGATGTTTCCTGACTAAAAAAATATGATTCTAATTAGTCCGTCAGTTAGATTATAGAAAAATAATGGATACGAATGTTTTGTTTTATCAAATCAATAAAAATTGACGAAGATAAAACGCATCAAAGATTTGAGTGGGATCTTGTGACGTCACTCGCCGGTAAAAAAGTCTTACAATATGACGTCACACGAGTTTTCGAAGCACTGTATCGTCTTCATTGTTTGAATATGTGTCGAATCATGATCATCATCATCAGCCTATAATGTTCCCACTGCAGGGACTCAGGCCTCCTCTCTACGAGAGGGATGGGCTATAATCCACCACGCGGCGGGCCCAGTGCGGATTGGTAGATGTCGCATATCTTCGAATTTTTGGTTCTAAGATATTATGCCGGTTTCCTCACGATGTTTTCCTTCACCGTTTTGAGAGCAGTGGTGATGAAATAAATTACACAAAGTAATGCGCCTGCCTGGGTTCGTCGAACCCACGACCAACTGTTCGTAAGTCGGGGCCGCCACCACTGGGCCACCACTGCTTGAATATTATCGAATATAATATTATGTCGAATATTTTTTGGAAATCTATCTGAAGGACTAATTAGATCCCGTCGGGGCCGCGGATTTTTGTACTAGATGACGTAGCCTCGGCGCAAGGGCAAAGAAGGAACATGGGTTCGGTTTTTAGTCAGTAGAAGTCTGACACTCCCCTTCGCTCTGCCCAAGAGCGAAGGGGAGTGTCAAAAAAACAAAGGACTAATTAGATTTTTTTGTCAACTAGCCAATCTATTTATGAAATTTGACAGATGGTAGTAGCTTGATTTGCTAGCCTCAGTATCTCATAATATAGGTACCACTACCACCAGTCATCAAGATTCCGCTGAAAATATCTTTGGGTTCAACGATTCCTTTATCAACTGGGAATTCGAAAATACTGTAATACAATTTCTAAATAAAAAGAGAAGTCCTGACTGACTGACTGACTCATCAACGCCCAGCCCAAACTCTTGGGCCTAGAAAGCTGAAATTTTGCACAGAGGTTCCCTTTATAGTGTAGACAAGGAATAAGGAAGGATTTTTTGAAATTCAACCCCTAAGGGATTTAAATAGGGGATGAAAGTTTGTATGGAAAATCGTCATTTTCACGCGGGCGAAGCCGCTGGCAAAAGCTAGTTTAAACATATAAGTTGTAGAAGTATAGACTTCTTGTTTTTTTTTGGAGGGATGGGTAATCATCAAATAACTCCTCCCTCTCTTGGGCAGAGCGGAAGGGAGTGTCAGACTTCTACTGACTAAAAACCACCCATGTTCCTTCTTCGCCCTTGTGCCGAGGCCGCGTTATCTCTTTCGATAATCCACAGACCTACCGGGGCCTTTTAAAGCCCTTCATTTTGACACCCTACTCGATGGTAAGGGTTAGTGTCCTATGTTCACCTGGGTGATATCACCCACGTGCATTTGTATTATATAAAATAGGCAAGAACAAGTAAACCTACTTCAAGGAGATGAAACTACCAGGAGACCAGAAACATGAAGGAGGTATTGTACGCTACTACTTCACCAGACACTAAATAAGAAATTCCACCTTCATGGTATGGCCTTCAAAATACGCAATTCAAAAAAATACTCAACGTCTTCAATTTTTATACCAAGAAATTGTAAATGTAATTGTGAAACAGAGAGTTACATATGAGTTAATTATGTACTTATAAGTTTTTCGTGGCTTTACTGTTTTTTTGTTAAAATAAGTGTTATATGATTTACAGATTTAATTGATATTTAATTAACAAATATTCGATTTTGCCGAAATATCCCTTGACTTTTTAGTAGGAGACATCTGGCACGTTCTACTTAATTGCCCTTGTTCACACTATTACGGAATCGTGAAAAATGACGGATACGTCATATATGACGTTTCGTCTTTTTTCAAAAACCTTCAGTTTTAAATCACGAATCGGTAGGACGTAGTTCGTCCATGACTGAAGTTTGAATCACGAATTCAGTGTGAACATCTATTCGAATATTTTGATGACTCGTGAAAAAACTCGATTCCGTATGCAATGTGAACGTTCATGCGTCATTACGTATCGTCTTTTTTGACGAGTCGTCGTTGACGGACCCAGTGTGAATGAGCCCTAATAGTGCGAATACCGGCAATTAATGTATAACCGCCCATACAAATCAAAATAACGATTCGTGAAAAAAGACGATTCGTCAAAAAACACGAATCGTCTTTGACGGATTAGTGTGAATGAGCCGAAGTTCTGCAATATAATAAGGAACACAACAAAAATAACAGCGAGGGTATGCATCGAAATAAGTATCTGTTACCTTAAAAACTAGCGAACATCGGTGACCAACCTGCCCGTCAGAACAAAAAGTTTTGGAGGAATGTGACTCAGATTGACTGGTTGTTCCAAAAAGTGTGTTACCTACTAGTAATAACATCAGTTATTTAGTTAGATGTTAATATTTTTAATAGTTGAAAGTTTTTTAGTTGAAGTGCGTAAATTAAATGAAATCCAGGTGAGTCTTGTATGTCCTACCATAGCTGGAGAGGTCATAGGATATCGTTGATTCAGCCAGGCTTTTGTACAGCATTAACAGTGTTTGATAATGGAATTTTGGATTTTAAAAAAGATAATTTTACTATTAAACATCTATAAAGGGATAGGTACTTAATATATGTTGATGTTTTCATCTAGTTAATGAAAGTATTTAGTCCACGTTGGCAGTATTCGGTGACTCATTCCCATCTCTTTCCCACAATGAAACGGTTGGGAATCCAACAAATGTGGCCGTACCATTTAATATCGTTATTTTTGCCAATGACAAATAAATAAGATGTTTTTCAATTCATTTATTCATTTAAATAACAATTCATATTGTGTTTGAAATATTAAGTACACTAAATAATTTATTACAGCTAACAATATATAATTATAGTCATAGATACTATTTTAGTATGTCATATATGCAGAGCCGGGCGCGCAAGTCGGTGGTTTATATTAAAATAAAAGCAAATAAACAATAGGTATACTTAATTATGTTAAGCTGGTAAATAAACAAAATGGAAAATCATGCTTACGATTTACAATATCAATCAAGGGTTAGAGGATGACCCCGTCGGGGCTGCGGATTAACGAAAGAGCATAACGCGGCCTGGCAAAAGGGCGAAGAAGGAACATGGGTTGGTTTTTAGTCAGTAGAAGTCTGACACTCCCTTCCGCTCTGCCCAAGAGCGGGCGGAAGTTATTTGATGATTTTCCAACAACCAAAAACAATAAAAAGGGTTAGAGGATGATGATAATCAAATATGACTAGCAAAGTCATTGTTCAGTATATTCAATAGGGGATCGGACTGGGTCAAAATAATATGATTCTGTTTAGTCCGTAAGTTAGATTATCGAAAAATATTGAATACGTATTTTTTGTTTTATCAAATCAATAAAAAATTACGAAGATAAAACGCCTCAAAGATCTTGGAGTGGGGCTTGAAACGTCACTTGTGTCGTCAAAATGTACTATCATATGACGTCACACGAGTTTTCGAAGCACTGTATCGTCTTAATTTTAAGTTTACGTGAAAAAAGAAAAAATACGTGTCCAATAATTTTTAGAAATCTATCTGACGGACTAATTCGTTTTTTTTTGTCCGATCCCCTATTATAAGCTTGAACTATAATACAATTTAATTTTTAGCAAAATATAACTAAATATTTGCAAAAAAGGGGGCTAATTTTAGTAAAATAAATTTACGAAACTAACTAAAAACGACGCTTCATTTCAAATCAAATCCATTTATTTGTCGGAATGCAGGTTAGGTTTATAGAGTTTGATCTTAAAACTATATTGGTCCCTTAACTTTCTACCATTAGGTACATACATAATATGGTGTGCAAATATTAAATATTAACCTGCACAATGTTATTAATTTAAAGTAAACATTCAAACCAAAATAAAAACAATAATAGTCACAACGAAAACGGGATATTTACCATGTTTACTTAACTGTTTTGTGTGGTACCGAACGCAATATAAACGAACAATTAAGAAAGAGGGTAAACCGATTTGTCTGCTCATAAACATCCACCCGCAATGACTTTTTATCCGTAAGGCTTGTAACATCAGCGCCGAAATAAAAACCAAGAAGTAAACATGGTGAATATCCCGTTTTCAGTATTAATAATAATGTCAGAGACCATGTCAGTTTAAAAACTTATATAACAAAGTATAAGGTTACGTGAATGGATTTACAGGAAGAAATTATGGCGTCTTAGTACTCCACAAAGCTCTTATCCGGGTACGATAGATTACAAATGAAAACAAGTCATATTTATAATATTCATCATTAATAATCATGAACTTATATATCATTGTAAATTGTAAGCATGACTTTTCATTTTACAAATTAATATACAGGAGCTTATTAGGAATTTTCTCTAAATTATACCTAAGACTGATAATATGTAGGTATAATTATATTGTTTTTGTTTTTAATGGAATTCATTCAAAAAAATTAATGTAAGTAATTTAAATGTTCGAAAGGATGACCAGTTTAAAAAATAATGGGCAATTATTTTATTTTTCGGTGGTTGGTAAATTAAGGTTAGTAACAAAAAAATGGCTAGTTATGTCATCTTAAAATCATTACAAAAATAACGTAAGCAGGCGAATAAAAAAATGGCAAATAAAAATATAGGACAGGACATTTCATCATCATCTCATCATCATCTTCCTGCCCTTATCCCATGTCATTTGGGGTCGGCGCAACACGTTTTTTAACCGACTTCAAAAAAAGGAGGAGGTTATCAATTCGACTGTATATTTTTTTTTTCCTTCCATTCTGCCCTGTTCGTCGTCACGTTATCATTTATTCCTTTTTCCTTCATATCACCCCTCACACACTCCATCCATCTTTTCTTTGGTCTTCCTCTCCCTCTCCATCCATCCACATTTATATTCATAACTTTTTTAGTCACATGCGATTCATCCCTCCTCATCACATGCCCTTTTAACTTTTCTGTAATTTTTTTTTTTTTTTTTTTTTTTTTTTTTTTTTTTTTTTTTTTTTTTTTTAAAAACGTTAGGCATAATATATTTAGAATATAATAGCATTTATTTGCAAATATGGGTTATACATAAGTAGGTAGTACTTAGTGGTAGTAGGTTGTGGTGGTAGGTAGTGGTGGTGGTGGTAGGTAGTGGTTGTGGTGGTAGGTAGTGGTTGTGGTGGTGGTAGGTAGTGGTGGTAGGTAGTGGTTGTGGTGGAAAGTAGTGGTGGTGGTAGGTATTGGTTGTGGTGGTAGGTAGTGTCTGTGGTGGTAGGTAGTGGTTGTGGTGGTAGGTAGTGGTTGTGGTGGTAAGTAGTGGTGGTAGGTAGTGTCTGTGGTGGTAGGTAGTGGTTGTGGTGGTAGGTAGTGGTTGTGGTGGTAAGTAGTGGTTGTGGTGGTAAGTAGTGGTTGTGGTGGTAAGTAGTGGTGGTAGGTAGTGATGGTGGTGGTAGGTAGGGATTGTGGTGGTAAGTAGTGTTGGTAGGTAGGGGTTGTGGTTGTAAGTAGTGGTTGTGGTGGTAAGTAGTGGTTGCGGTGGTAGGTAGTGGTTGTGGTGGTAGGTAGTGGTGGTAGGTAGTGGTTGTTGTGGTAGGTAGTGGTTGTTGTGGTAGGTAGTGGTGGTGGTGGTAGGTAGTGGTGGTGGTAGGTAGTGGTTGTGGTGGTAGGTAGTGGTTGTGGTGGTAGGTAGTGGTTGTGGTGGTAGGTAGTGGTTGTGGTGGTAGGTAGTGGTGGTGGTAGGTATTGGTTGTGGTGGTAGGTAGTGGTGGTAGGTAGTGGTTGTGGTGGTAAGTAGTGGTGGTAGGTAGTGTCTGTGGTGGTAGGTAGTGGTTGTGGTGGTAGGTAGTGGTTGTGGTGGTAAGTAGTGGTTGTGGTGGTAAGTAGTGGTGGTAGGTAGTGGTTGTGGTGGTAAGTAGTGGTGGTAGGTAGTGTCTGTGGTGGTAGGTAGTGGTTGTGGTGGTAGGTAGTGGTTGTGGTGGTAAGTAGTGGTTGTGGTGGTAAGTAGTGGTGGTAGGTAGTGGTGGTGGTGGTAGGTAGGGATTGTGGTGGTAAGTAGTGGTGGTAGGTAGGGGTTGTGGTTGTAAGTAGTGGTTGTGGTGGTAAGTAGTGGTTGTGGTGGTAGGTAGTGGTGGTAGGTAGTGGTGGTAGGTAGTGGTTGTTGTGGTAGGTAGTGGTTGTTGTGGTAGGTAGTGGTGGTGGTGGTAGGTAGTGGTGGTGGTAGGTAGTGGTTGTGGTGGTAGGTAGTGGTTGTTGTGGTAGGTAGTGGTTGTTGTGGTAGGTAGTGGTGGTGGTGGTAGGTAGTGGTGGTGGTAGGTAGTGGTTGCGGTGGTAGGTAGTGGTTGTGGTGGTAGGTAGTGGTTGTGGTGGTAGGTAGTGGTTGTGGTGTTAGGTAGTGGTGGTGGTGGTAGGTAGTGGTGGTGGTGGTAGGTGGTAAGTAGGTGGTAAGTGGGTGGTGGTAGGTGGTGTAGGTGGTATTTACACTAATAACATAACATTATATAATTCTCAGGGTCTATCTCAGTTCATTTATACAAAAATTGTACTTGCGTCTTGCAACACGACAAAATTGCTTAGATAATTAAACATTTTGTTGACAAGTAAACAAGTCTTGTGACGAAAAAGTGAGGTTTTATCTTACAATTTCAAAATTAAATCAAAATGACTGAACGTACTTGAAAGAAAAAGAAAACGTTTTACCTCGTACTACCGTGTTATCTAGTAAAGGGTTTTTGAGTTCCGATAGGTAGTCATCCCTACTTGTAACATCGCTACTTATTTTAAAGTTAAAAAAAAAAAAACTTTACTTCAGACCTTAATCCATATGATGTTAGTAATACACACTACTTATAAACTATGTTAGTAACAATTGGGAATGGAATAACTTATACTAGGTACAATTTAGTCCATATACCCGCGGCCGCATTCACTTGACGCACTGGGTATATGTACATGGACACGTACCCAATGCGCCATAATGGTGCAGCACGGCTTATCACTAATGACCTTCAGGATGTCATTGCCGCTCCCACGCACTCTGCGCATCATGGAAGCAGCCTTCTTACGTATGAAAAACTAACTGGATAAATGATGATGAAGTATATTGGTTGTTACAGATGATGATTCTCTTAATCTGGGTGGTAATCATAATCGCGGTGCTGGTGTATAAGTACCGCCAGATTTACTCGACGTTCAGCCGCAATGCCGTCAAACAATTCACTCCACTCCCACTGTTGGGCAACATGGGTAGCGTCATATTCCGGGTGGAACATACTGCTGACAGCTTGTTAAGACTGTACTTCGCTTTTCCTGGAGAAAGGTAACTTGATTTATAAAGTTTTGTTTATAGAAATAATCACAATCACAATAGGGTATTTGACAAAAAAATCTAATTAGTCCATTAGATAGATTTCCAAAAAATATTGAACACGTATGTTGTTTTTACTTTTTGCACGTAAAAAATAAATGAAGACGATACGATAGTGCTTCGAAAAGTCGCACGACGTCATAGTTTGGTACATTTTTTACCAGAAAGTGATGTCACCAGCCCCCACTTTTCACTATTTTGATTAATTTGATAAAACAAAAAAACACGTACCCAATATTTTTCGATAATCTAAAAGACGGACTAAACAGAATCATATTTTTTTGAGTCAGTCAACTACCCTATTGAAGAATACATTATAGTCAAGCAAGATTATAATAAGTCGTTTAACAATCAGTCATAAGTAAGCATTCACTAAAATGAAATGCATTATTGTCATCAACAATCTCATCCATAGTGCGACTTCTCCCACTGCTAAGCATTTGTTTCTATGTACTTGTGCCACCAATCTCTTCATACTCTTGAACTAGCCTCATCCAGGTTCCATGCACGACAGAATGGAACTAAGCAATTTGGCCCGCCTTCTTCGCGGCCGATCAACAGACCCTTCCTTCTACTTCAGTTCGTGAACGCAGTCACATTTAAGCCCCGGATACACTAGAGGACATTTTGGCCCTATCATGACGTGGAACACCCAATTTACGTGACGCTGCAACGATGCATAGTTTCCCGCAACATGCCCCGCAACATTGTATATGACGCGGGGCATGTTGCTTGCTCCCGCCTCGAGATCGCTCTCTCGCATGTGTCCCGCGCCAGTGTTTCGTCAGACATTCGGAGATCACTTAGAGAATATTAACTCTTCTTTCTCGTTGTAGTAAAATTTTCCGCATCCACCATCTTCTCATTCTCTTACGGTTCATCACACTCGATATAATTACTATGTACGCAGCACTTAGCCCTAACCTCCTCGGGCAACATTTCTATGAGAACTGACGAGAGTGTGGCCGGCAAAATATTCCGCGACAATAGGGTATTTCACCCAAAAAATCTAATTAGTCCGTCTGTTAGATTATCGAAAAATATTACATACGTGTTTTTTGGTTTTTAAAATAAATAAAAATTGACGGAAATAAAACGTGTCAAAGATCATGAGTGGGGGCTTTTGACATCACTTTGTGAGTAAAAAAGTACTAACCTTGTGACGTCACACGACTTGACACGACTTTTCGAAGCACTGTATCGTCTTCATGTTTTGTTTACGTGAAAAAAGAAAAAATACGTGTCCTTTATTTTTTGAAAATCCATCTGACGGACTAATTAGATTTTTTTGGTGAAATACCCTATTGTCTAGTGACACTTCACGTAGTTGTTAAGGGACATGTTCCGCAACATGTTTCTTTATTTGCCCCCTAGTGTATCCCAGGCTTTAGCTTATCATTTTACTTCTTACAATAGGTTCGTGGGAAGGTATGAATACACGCAGGAGATGGTAGTTATCCGAGATATCGAGCTGGCGAAGAAGATCACCATCAAAGACTTCGAATACTTCCTCGATCATCGCGATGCCTTCAGGACTGATTCGTTTTTCAGCAGAAGCTTGATAGCTTTGCAAGGTATGTAGAAAGTTGATATGAAAGTGACTGATTTTACCACCAAAAGAGGCAAACACCCTATTCATATAATTTTTGAGTGATCTCATTTAAACAAAAGGTTCCAGAGTACATAAGTAATAATAGTCCTCCTGACCGTTTTCGGTCACGGCGGCCAATCTTAGCACAGATTAGCCAACTGCGCGGGAGATATTATAGTGCACAAGTGTGTGCGCAGGCACAGGTGCACTCTCTGTTCCTTTTCTCTCATAGTCCGATGGGTCGGCAATCCGACACGACCGGAGAGAGATCAGGCGCAGGACCAACGGCTTAACGTGCTTTCCGAGGCACGGGGGTATTATACCACCAACTTCCAAACTCCGGGCTACTACTGGAATATTTCTAATGAAAAACCCAATAGCACTTTTTGTCCGACCCGGGAATCGAACCCAGGACCTCATGCCCAGCAGTCGCGCTTACGACCACTAGACCAACGAGGCAGTTATAAGTAAATCATGTTTAAATCTCAGGTCAAGAGTGGAAAGATATGCGTTCAACATTGAGTCCAGCGTTCACGAGCTCAAAGATGCGTCAGATGGTGCCGTTCATGACAGCGGTTGGCGATCAGATGATACGCGCGCTTCAGAAAAAGATCAATGATTCCAGAAGTGAGTTATTCTTTGAAAATCCGTTCAGCTGCTCGAAGAACTTTGTAACTTAGTGACTTCGTAAACTCCGTAAACCTAATTTTAGCTTTAATAATTACTTTTATTGCGTAGTAATCAAAGCCCTGGGTACCTACTCTAAATAGGGTAGCTGTCAAAAAAAAATCTGATTAGTCCGTCAGATAGATTTACAAAAAATATTGGACACGTATTTTGTTTCATTTTTCACGTAAACTATAAATGAAGACGATACAGTGCTTCGAAAGTCGCGCGACGTTGCAGTTTTTTACCAGAAAGTCAGTCACTAGCCCTCACTCACAATCGTTGACACGTTTTATTTTCCTAAATTTTTATTAACTTCTTATAACTTAGTGTATAAGAACTGAAGGGACTTCTAAGGAATTTTGGAAATTAAAAAACTCAGGATGTAGCACGCAGTGAGCCAACTTAGATTTATTGAGTTTTACATTGAAAAAAATAGCAAGGACAGAACCGTAAACGCCTGATAAAATACTTATAGCTAAATTCTTATTTTCTACGAGTTGCGCCGAATTAACTGGAGCCAACGGTGGGACTGGTGCTTTAACATGCCCCCGGCCGTTGGAAGCTCGCCTTTCAACAGTTGTTATCTTCCAATAACGGGCAAATCCTGGAGAAGGCCCTCCTGATAGTCCCAGCTGAGGTCCTGATATCGGCAACTCTGCTTATGCCATCTGTGCCAGGATGAAGACCAACAACGCGGCCCAACCTCCACTTCAACGGCGGCTGGTTATCCTCCTTAATGACAACGAGGGAGTCCAGGTTCAGGCTGTCATTGCCCGTTCGCCACTTTACTCGCTGCTGAAGCTCGGAGACATACTCCTTGCTCCATCTTGACCAAAAATGCTGCCGTAGCTGCTCAATACGTTGATGGCGCGTCAAATGATGAGTGGAGTGGTCCCGGATATCCTTTACAGGAAGAGAGGTGACAGGTCGTCCAATTAAGAAGTGACCTGGAGTGAGAGGCAATAGGTCTTCTGGATTCGACGATAACGGAGTGAGCGGCCGAGAATTTAAAATGCCTTCAATTTGTACCAAAACGGAGTTAAGCTCCTCGTATGTAAGATGACAATTGCCCAACACTCGGAACAAATGGAATTTGGTCGATTTGACACCCGCCTCCCAAAGACCGCCAAAATGTGGAGCGTAAGCAGGAATAAAATGAAATTTAATACCCTCCTGAGCTGCACTATCAGATAAGGAGTCACAATTGCGTTTCAAAAAATCAGCAATCTCATTATAGGCTCCTACAAACGTTGTGCCGTTATCGGAGTAAATGTTGAGGGGTTTTCCTCTTCGAGACATGAACCGACGTAAAGCCTGTAAGTAATTACTGCTCGTCAAGTCACCCACCAACTCCAAATGTATGGCCTTTGTAGTGAAGCATACGAAAATAACGATGTATACCTTAACTAATCTACATCCACGACCTTGACGACTAGACGAGATTATCGGGCCTGCGTAGTCAACCCCTACGCTTTGAAAGGGAAAATCGGCTGGTGAAAGTCTATTTAATGGAAGATTACCCATCTGAGGGACAACTGCTTGTGGCTTTAGGCGCTGACATCGAACGCATTGTCGAAAACAGGCTCTGGCTAAATTGCGACCAGCAAGTGGCCAGTAAGTCTCTCTAATTGTATTTAGTAGTAACAAAGGACCTGCGTGCATTAACCTGATATGCTCAAATCTAAATAAAAGTTTTACAAAGTGATGAGTGGACTGTAATAATATTGGGTGTTTCTTTTCAAACGGGTAGTCGGAATTCGTTAATCTACCACCCACACGAATGATTTTATTTTTATCTAGAAACACGTTTAAGCTTGATAATTTATTTTTATGTGGTAATTTTTTATTATTTAATATTAAATTATATTCAGGAAAAGACTCTTTTTGCGACTGAATAATAATAAAGTTTAATGAATTTTGTAATTCTTGAGAGTTTAAATAGGATGTATTTGATGAACGCCTTCTACATGCATTAATAAAACGTAAAACGTAACAAATAGAACGCTGTAATCTCTTAAGATTGGAAAAACGATTAAATTTCTTTATTATTTGTGTAATGTATTATTTCATGTAATGCAATTGCTAGTAATTTTTTGCGAACTAAGTTTTTTTTATGTTGTATTTATTTTACATATGGCGTTTTTTTTTGTTATGTGCTCACATTTTAAATCATTGTATTATGTGTCTATACGTGAGGACTTGTAATTGGCTTTCTGGTGACTATGGTTACTTCTTTTTGTTTGTGTTTATTAGCTGTAAGTCTTCCAAGTACTAAATAAATAAATAAATAAATTCGATGAATGATTTAAATGAATCATCGCGATGATGATCTTGAGCTAAATTAACTAAAATACTAGATTTAACCTCTGGCAAGATTCCTGGATTTATAGCAGGGGGTGGCCATGTAGTACTATCATACTTTAAGAATCGTGGACCGCACCACCACAAATCCAGTGATTGCATAGCGGTAGGTTCCGCTCCGCGGGTTATTAAATCAGCTGGATTGTCGTGTGTCGACACATGTCTCCAAGTGCTTGCACCGGATAATTCTAGTATTTCGGCAACACGGTTGCGAACAAAAGTATTTAATTTAATAGGTAACATTTTTAACCAACCCAGCACTATCATGGAATCAGTCCAAAAAACTACACAAAATGGTGTGATGCGAAGGGAATTAGCAACCTTTTGATATAAACGCGCACCAAGCACAGCAGCACAGAGCTCAAGTCTCGGTATTGTCAATGGTTTAATAGGAGTTACGCGACTTTTAGCGATTAATAATCGCACGTCAACGTCACCCTGCTCATTGATGCTGCGAATATACAAACAAGCGCCGTAAGCTCGCTCCGAAGCGTCAGTAAAAATGTGGAATTCCACCTGTTTGTATGCGTCACAGACCACACGACGTGAAACACATAAAGTATGAAGGCACGGCAAGGATTTAATTATATTTGCCCATGTTGCTCCAACTTCAGGTGATAGCTGGTCATCCCACTTTGTGCCGTCCAGCCAAAGTTTCTGAAGCAACATCTTCATGCTCACGACACACGGTGCTAACAACCCTAGAGGATCGAAAATTCGCGCGATTACTGCTAACATGCCACGCTTAGTATTTTCGATGCTTTCAGGAACATTTATAGGAAAACATAGATCATCTGTGTCAGTTCGCCAACTAAGACCAAGTGTCTTTTCAACGACATCACTTTCCTTGTGGAAATCAACATAAGACTCGCCAGATGATTCTGAAATTAAACTGGGTTCGTTAGATTTCCACTTCCTTAAAGGCATGCAACCAGAAGCCAGAGCATCCGTCACCTTATGACGCAACATTTGAGCCTCCTCAAACACGTCCGCACCAGTCAAAAGGTCATCCACGTAAAAATCGTGAAGAATAACTTCTGCGACCTTTTGATCCTGACATTCAAGACCGACCTGTTTGAGGCACCTAGTAGCGAGAAACGGTGCACTAGCCGTACCATAGGTAACTGTGTGCAATTGATAAACCTTGAGAGTACTAGAAGCATCATCACGCCAAACAATTTGCTGCAGGTGCCTATCTGATGAATGTACAGACACCTGCCTGTACATTTTCTCTACGTCAGCAGAGAGGACGTACTTATGCATTCTAAACCCAAGAATAATTGCAGTCAGATCGTCCTGGACGGTAGGCCCCACCATCTGTATTGTATTTAAAGAAACACCTGAGGTAGTGGGTGCACTAGCATTAAATACTACCCGTAATTTAGTTGTACTACTACTCTCGCGCAGTACACCGTGATGAGGAATAAAATATGACAGCTGATCTTCATGAATATTACACTCTGACATATGGCCTAAAGAAAAATGTACTCAGTCATAAAATCTTTGTACATTTTATCGAGTGAGGGTTGGCTGAGATTTCTGCGCTCCAATGACAGAAAACATCGTTTTGCACGATGATATGAATCGCCTAAAATATTCGAAGATTCCTTTAACGGTAATTTAACGCTGAAGCGGCCATCTGATAAGCGCGTTGTGTTTTTGATAAAGTGTTCTTCACACATCTTCTCCTCAGCTGAATAAGTCGATGACTCATGACAAACTTCCTCGAGCTGCCAGAAACGCGTTAACTGGTTTCGGATGTCATCTAACTCAATCGAACTGGAAGAACTTTCAGAATGATCAGTAATATTTGTAAAATTACATTTAATTGATGAAAATTGAGATGAAATATTACTACAGACGCCGTTAATTGGGCCACAAACTAGCCAACCAAGTCTAGTTTGATAAAGTGTTGGTTTCCCATCACCTAGTAATATCTTATTAGATCCTAATAAACTCCAAAATACGTCTGCTCCTATAATAATATCAATAGACGCGGGTGTGTGGAAATACGGATCAGCTAAGTGAATATTTGAGGGTATATTCACATGTACCTGTCTAGCGGGAACGTTATCAGTGATTGTGGGCAAGACAAAACATATTAAATCATTAGCGTAAGATTCATGCAACGATTTAATGTGCACACGACACATTTTCTCCACAAGTGTTACGGACTTATTTATGCCTTGTATGGATTTATCTGTGTTGAAATAATATAATAATAATAATTCTTTATTTATCAGACAACGTGATCCATAGTGTTAGTAAACAATAAAATAACTTATATTTAGTGTTAGTAATTGAAATAATATATAACAGAGAACACAGACTAAAGTACTGTGAAAAGGACATCCCCAAACTAATGTTCAGTGATTATCCTTCTCACAAAACTTTTAATTATCGGAGAGTCGACACTCTCCGCCACAGTTTTTAGGATGCTGTTGCCACTCGCCCGCAACCTTGACAACAACGACGCGGTTTTCTTGCGAACAACGGCGTGGAAACCGTCAGTTCGGTTTTGCGCAAACATAGCAGAAGCACTGCACCATCGCGGTAGTCCCAACAGCATCCTAAAGATGTTATTATATTGTACGCGTAGGTCATCCAGCGTTCTTTTAGTATAGTTGACCCAAAGATTCCCCGTGTAAAAGCACTGGCAATATGCCTTAAACAGTGTTATTTTCACTAACGTGCTACACCGGGCGAATCTTCGGGCCAACATGTTACCTCGGACCGCCAGAGCCCTACGCTCCCTTTCAATATCAACATTGTCCTTAAGGTCGTCAGCGAGAATATGCCCTAGATATTTAAATGTTGTCACTCTTTTGACGTTCAAGCCATTTAGGGTAATATCAGGTGTAGTATCTGGGCATTCACTGCCGGCCTTAAAGACAATGTATTCACACTTCTTAATATTATAGATAAGCCCGTGCGAGGCAGCATACGTCTGACAAACCCGCAGCATTTTGTTAATCGCACCCGCCGTCGGCGCCAGCAACGCCATGTCATCAGCGTAGCTAATGCTATTTATTTTAACACCATGAATGCTACAACCCACCCGCATATTGCTGAGGTCCACGATTAGGCCATCTATATATGCACTAAAAAGCCTTGGAGATGTCAGACCACCCTGCCTCACACCGCACTCCAATCTGTACGTGTCAGAAAGTGCATTGGACCACCTAACAACATTCTGTTGGTTCCCATACCAGTACTGTAGAATCCTGAGCACTCCTGCCGATACACCCCTGTCCTCAAGCTCCCTCCAGAGTATATCATAATTTACCAGATCAAAAGCTCTGGAGAGATCCAGAAAACAGGCGTATACCGGCGTTTTACGATCAGTGTAATACTGGACGGTATGTTTGAGGCTTACTATAGCACTTTCCGTTGACAGTCCAGGTTGAAACCCGAACTGTGAGTCATGCACGGATAGACACTCTTTCAAGCTGGAATCAATCATACCGTCCAGCAATTTTGCCATTGTGGTTGCGAGAGATATAGGTCGATAGTTGGACTTATCGGAAATGTCGCCCGTCCTATTCTTAATTATGGGAACCACCAGTGTTTTCATCAGTTCAGCCGGTAAGTAAGAGTGACTAAGGCACATAGTATAAAACAACGACAAAACCCTAGGCAGATGCACCCCAGCAAACTTGAAATGCTCAATACTGAGCCCGTCATGTCCGGGAGACTTGCCTCTGCTCATGTTTTTAATTAATGTGGCAACCTGCCTGGCCGAAAAGAACATTAAAGACTTATCTCCCTGACTTCCAGGCCCAGCACTGATCCCATCTACCGAGGGACCAAGAGGAGATTGCACTGAAAAATGTTCCTTGAACATATTTGCAATCCCCCCCGGGTCACTCCTCCCACCGACACTCACCGATAGGCCAGGCTTAATATCAAGCTTACTCGTGGACTTCCAAAACTTACCGAAATTATTTGTTGCTCTCGCTTTCGCTATCATGTCCATCTTGATCTGCTCCTGGTTATTTTGACACCATTTTAACCGAGCCTTAAAGGTATTCCGGGCTACTCGCATTTGGTCAAAAATAACTCCAGAGGTTGGCCGATTGTGTAAAACCCACGTTTGAAATGAGGCAGATTTAACTTATTAAATAAATTCTCTGTCATCAAACACGACGAACTACCAGAATCAAGCAGAGCTCGGACGATGTGTTCTTTATTATTGACATCGTAGCACCTGATCAACGCAGTTGACAACAGGATGTCGCCTGTGCCGCTCGCATGCGAATGCGCAGAGATATTAGCTGAAAGCGCAACGTGACTATTGTTTGCGTCGGCAGTGGAGGATGACTCAACCTTAGCCTTATCGGTCGTACCATCAGCTGATTTGCTTGAAACAGGTTTTGGTTTGAAATCTGTGTTATGAATAAGCGTGTGGTGCTTGCGTTTACATATTTTACACCCTGATTTCTTGCAATTATTGGGATAGTGACCGTGACGTAAACAATTATAGCACACCTTATAGCTAGGTAGTAAAGACATTCTATCGTTGAGGCTTAATGATAGAAACTGTGGACATGAATTGAGGTTGTGATCACCTTTACATTTTGGACAACTTTGTGATGAACTACTGGTGGTTTCTGTCGTAACAAAGGCCTTTATTTTAGTGTTCTGTTTTACATTAGTTGTTGAATGACGTGACTTTTCCAGTGTTTCTATTAATTCGGCGCGATTACGCATAAAATCAATAAGCTGATCAAAAGTGATTCGTTTAGATTTATCGATACGCCCTTTGAATTCCTCCCATTCTCGAAACGTTTTAGGGTCAAGTTTTTGTCGAATGACATAAATAAGTTGTAGTATATATATATATATATATATATATATGTTTATATATATGTTTATTTCTCACCACAAGCCAAAAAATACAAATAATAATTTATACACAAAAAGTAGCCAACGATTTTTGGTTGTGGATCGCTGGTGCCTGTGGTAGGTAGTAACACCTGTAATACAGGTCACCAGGTCCCCACCTGTTTAAAGTTACATATTTGATAGCATACATCTGGTATCACAGCAAATTACAATTTTTTTTTTTGACAATTTGTGAGTTTATTAAAAAGAGACAATTAATAGTAATGTAAGTAAAAAATATTAAAAAGTTAAGGTATGTTGAGAGGTTTCTATGAATGTAAGTTTGTGTGTGTCTGAGCGTGTGGGCGTGAGTGTGTGAGTGTGTGTGTGTGTGTGTGTGTGAATTGGAGAGAGTGAAAGTGAATGAGTCTGATTAGACCAATACGTTAAAGAGAGCTTCTGTAGCAGTATATGTTTGGCTTTGTAGCCAGGCCTTTAAAGCGATCTTAAAATTATGTTTGTTCAATGAGTGCAAGGAAAGAATTTGGTTTAATTTATTATAAAGATAGGGTCCGAGGAAAACAAAGAATCTTTGACTAAAAGAAGTTTTAAGAGGAGTAGACAGGGCAACTATGCGGTTACGGCGATTTGTTTGCTGAGAATAGTTGGACATAGAATGCTGCTTAATAGCAGTGGTCAGTACAAACAATTGCCTGACCGTAAGGACTTGACAATATTCATAGAGTTTGACGGTGGGATAAAGTCTTGGCTTGAAACAGCACACCTTAAGAACCGCTCTCTGCGCACGTTCAATCTGAATATAGTGGGATTTGGCTGCCCCACCCCAGGACGAGATACAATAGACCAGAATTGATTGACACAGTGCCTGATATGTCATTTTCATGACAGCAGCATCTGCTGAATTGCGTAGTTGCTTAAAAATGTAAATTAGTTTGCGCACTCTATTTGATAGGTGTATTATGTACTCTCTGAATGAAAGGTTGCAGTCAATCACTATGCCAAGATACTTTATTGAAGTGACTCGTTCAATTTTACAGTGATCATGAGTGCCACTGTCGTCACTACTGCCATTGGATAGTGTCGACTGGGCAGCAACGCTTAGTGAGCTTGTAACTGACACATTAGTATTTCGAATCGAAAAGTCTACTATTTTTGTTTTCGATATGTTTAGGGTGAGCAGGTTATTCTTAAGCCATTCACTGACTGCGTCGAATCCCTTCTGAGCAAGGCGGTATGCCTCTTCCCAGTTATCCGACGCAAATACAAGTGCCGTATCGTCCGCATAGGAAAATATTGTACCGCCTTCCAGGCTGAGGCCACACAGGTCGTTCATGTAAATTAAAAATAAACTGGGGCCAAGAATGCTACCCTGTGGAACACCAAAAACCACATTTATGTCAGAGCTGAAGTAAGTTCCAATTTTGGCACTCTGTGTTCTATTTGTAAGATAGCTCTGAAACAAGGACAGCTGGGTGCCTCGTATACCCAGGCATTCGAGCTTAGCTATTAAAATGGGAATCGAGACCGTGTCGAATGCTTTCGCGAGGTCCAGGAACAATGCAACACATTTCTTACCGCTGTCAAGTTTCTGAGCAATGTGATTAACCAGTTTGTGAACGGCATCAGCAGTGGATAGATTTTTTCGAAAGCCAAATTGGTTAATCGACAGAAGATTTTGTGCCTCTAAGAATGCGACCAGCCTTGTATTTATTATCTTTTCCAGTATCTTGGACATCGCAGGCAGAACTGATATGGGCCTGTAATTTTCGACACGGTCACGATCTCCAGATTTAAAAATAGGGTGAAGAATTGCCTTTTTGAACCAGTTAGGGAAGACACCAGATTCAAGGCACAGGTTGCAAACATGTGTCAATGGAGGTACAATAACGTTTCTGTGTCGTTTTAGAAAAGTAGAAGAAATACCGTCCCAGCCAACTGCACAATCACTCTTAAGTGAAAGGATTAAGCGTTCCACCTCTTGATCATTTGTTTTAAGCAGTACAAAAGACTCCCTCTGGGGGTAGGGTAGCGAAAAAGATCGAGGGTCTCTATTTATTTTATCAGCCAGGCATCTCCCCACATTCGCGAAATAATCATTAATTTGATTTATAGTGTCCTCCTTATCATCATTATTCGCTATGAGATCATGGGCTGAAGACTTCGGTTGTCCTATGTTTGTGACACTTTTAATAACACGCCATAGCTGCTTGGAATTTCTACCTGCTTTCTCAAATTCAAGTCTCTCGTAATCTATTTTTACTTTTCGTAGAAGGTTTGTACAGAAATTACGATACCTTCTGTAGGACACCACGAGGACTTCATTTGACGGATCTGTTTTAAGCTTTTTATACAAGTTGTCTCTGTGGCGCATACATTTTAGTAGTCCCTGAGTAATCCAGGGTTTAATCGGCCTGCGTCTACGTGAAGTTGTAATAGTTTTTGTGTTCTTAGATAAAGCTAAGAGAAGTGGTTCCATTAGATATGTAGTAGCCAAATTGGGATCTTTCGTTGCATAGACGGCATCGAAACTTATGTTACTTATGTCATTAGCAAGCTCATCCTCATTTATTTTTGTTATTTGGCGTGAGTTAATTACTTTAATTATATTTGGTGACAAAGAGAGTAAAACTGCAAAGTGATCTGTGACAGTGGATTCTAGCACCAGTACTGTGCTAGAGAAAGAAGTCTTTATGTTGGCGTGATCAAGACATGTAGATCCATGTGTTTTCAACACATGTCCTGGGAAAAGTCCGTGGTGACCTAGTAGATCCAAATAGTCCAGTGAGTATGCATCTTTATTGTTGCTGGAAATATCAATATTTATGTCTCCCATAATTACGACGTTTCTAAACGATTTAAGCTCGCGTAGAACATTGTCCATAGATTTTATAAATTTTGAGGGATCTTTAAATGCATAGGGCCTGTACACAGCAATTATGGCTGTTTCCGCCCCAATCGTAACTGTCAAGCAGTTCGCCTCGGATACGACGGGTTCTTTAACTTTCACATTAGCCAGCAAACTATTGACATATACAATTACTCCGTCATTTTGATTATAGATGTTTGAGGACTTATGAGAAGTATATCCCTGCAGAATCGGAACGACGGGGTTGCGGGAGAGCCAACATTCTGATAGAATAATAACGTCACTAGGCACCACAATTCTTTGTAGTAGAGTCAAAAGCCCCGCATAATTAGCATTTACACTGCGAATGTTTTGGGATAAAATAGTTAAACATGTGTTGGAGGGCACAAGCTTGGAACATTCCTCAGGGTTACACGTTATCGCATTTGAAAAAGTTACGTTATCCAAATTATCTAACATTTCATTTACATTATTTGAATTATCGAACGTTACGGTTTAAAGCTAATAGGGCAAAGTACAGATTTCTCAATATTATAATTTTTGTAGTAACATGTAAGTGACAACAGTGTTTCAAGGAAATGCGAGAGCCACCTCTAAGTATAGTTCTTGATCGGGAATTTGTAAATTTTGTAAATATTTTGTGTATTATGTGTTGTATAATATGGTGTGTGTTTCTGTGCCAGTATGATTGTATGAAAGTGTGTGCGTGAATAAGTGTTTTATAAAAACCAAAAAAACTCAACATCAAGTGACAAAAATCAGTGAAATACTTAAAATTAGGCATGCTGCATATAAGTAAATAAGAACAATAATTCAAAGTGGACATGCACGTCTTTGTTATAATAACGTAATGGCTACATAGTCAGGTTTGAGTTAACTTGGCCAAGTCTACTTCAGAGTTCACTACGACACGCTGCGCTCCGTCTTCTTTGCGTAAGTAGACTTTGCCATAAGCTGACCAGCAATGTTTTTAATTATTCTGAGCAGCGAAATCTCTTGCTAAAAAGTATATCTTTCGGGTTTTTGTTGGTAGGTTGTCAGATATATAAATAGGCACCTTGGGGCCGTCAACTCGTAGGTGCGCTGTGTTTAATTTGTTGTTAATATTGTTCTTGTTGTATATTATGTAGTTGACGGTAGGTCAACTAAGATTAGAAATTGTATGTGAGGGTGTCTGTAAATAAATCAGTGTTTAACCAACCATTCGTGTGTTTCACTACATGGTGACAGCGGTGTGCCTTTTTAATACTTAAAACTGTTAAAACGGACTTGAACCTATTATATTTTAGTCTCGTGACATATAGTGAGAATAAAACAAATCAATTATAATGGAACACGCACGTCCTCCAGTGGAATTATCGCTCGACGGCGGTCCGGCCGCGCGATCCGACGCGTGGCACAAATGGCGGAAGCTGTTCGAAGTATTTCTTAAAGCATCTGGAGTGAGCAAAGAGCCTAAGGAAGTCCAGGCTAGTTTTTTGGTTAACCTCATTGGATCAGCTGGTTATGAGGCATACACAACGTTCACGTTCGATGAAAGTGAAAGTGAAGACGACATAAATTGTTTATTGAAAAAGTTTGACAAGTATTTCGGCACAAAACCAAATATCACAGTAAGGCGGTTTAAATTTTTTACACGCAATCAAGAAGACGGCGAAAACATCGACCAATACGTAACATCATTGAGGGTACTGAGTCAGCAGTGCGAGTTCAGTGAATTGCACGAGAGTTTGTTGCGAGATAAGATCGTGTGTGGTATTGTCAACAACACTGTGAGGGATCGACTTCTTCGCACAGATGATTTATCGTTTTCAAAGGCGATACAAATCTGCCAGGCGGCAGAGATGTCCAAAGAGGAAAGTCAATGCATCGATGGCGTATCAGCGGGAGTG
Source organism: Diarsia dahlii (assembly GCA_949775195.1). NCBI lineage: Eukaryota > Metazoa > Arthropoda > Insecta > Lepidoptera > Noctuidae > Diarsia > Diarsia dahlii. The sequence goes on from OX459201.1 coordinate 730,863, forward strand.
CAAGTGAATGCAGTTCAAACTGGTAGCAGTGCACGAGGCGGACGGCGCGCTAGAGGAAGGCGAGGCGCGGGGCCGCGGCCGGCGCCGGCGCGCACGCAGCGCAGCGCCTGCGAGCTGTGCGGCAGCGGGTGGTGTCACGGCGGTGAGCGCTGCCCGGCGCAAAACGCCAAGTGTTATGTTTGTGAAAAGAAAGGTCACTTCTCGCGAGTGTGTGAGCAAAAGCAAGCAATACGCAAAGTGTTAAATCTTAGTGTAGAAACCGTAAATAGTGATCATAGCGGGGACGAATTGTTTTATGTTAATACACTAGAAGAGGACAAACAACAATGTAAGTCGTCAATGGAATGGATAGAAGTTGTAAAATGCAAAGGTAAAAACATTTCATTAAAAATAGATACAGGATCAATGATTAATGTTATCTCTAAGGTTACCTATTTAGACTTAGGATTATTGATAACAGACCTTATGCCATTCACAAAACGTGTACATTCCTTTACAGGTAATCAATTACCAGTTGTAGGGATTAGTAATGTGCCGTTTGTATTTAATAAAACACGTTACGTGTTGTCATTTGTTGTTGTTGATTTAAACTGTCAGAATGTACTAGGTTTGGAGGGTTGCATTGCTTTAGGATTAATAAGTCAAATTAATGCAATAAACATTGATCACTATTATGAGTTGTTTCAAGGACTGGGAAAATTACCTGGTAAATATAGTATTGTAGTGGATAAAAATGTACAGCCAGTTGTTTGCCCAACAAGAAAAACCCCTTTAGGACTTAAGGATAAATTGTTAGATGAGATACATAGAATGGAACAGTTGGGCGTAGTTAGAAAAGTTACACATCCAACCTCTTGGGTTAATGCTATTGTTTTGGTCGCGAAAAAGGATGGCAGCATTCGTGTTTGTTTAGATCCACGACCTCTTAATCGCGCGGTGCGACGTGCGCAGTACTCGTTGCCGACAGTGCCAGAGCTGGCAGCGCGCCTGCGCGGCGCTACTGTATTCAGCGTGCTGGACGCTCGCTGCGGGTTCTGGATGGTTCAGCTAGATGACGCGAGTGCCGACCTTTGCACGTTCAGCACACCGTTCGGTCGGTACCAATTTCTACGTTTACCATACGGTATAAACTGTGCGCCAGAGGTATTTCATGCGAAGCTTAGGCAGCATTTAGAAGATTTAGAAGGAGTAGAATCTTTTATTGATGACGTAATAGTATGGGGGCGCACTATGGATGAGCACGACCAGAGATTGAAAAGCCTTTTGCGACGTGCTAAGGATATTGGTGTAAAATTTAATCGAGAAAAATGTAAATTTGGAGTATCGGAAATAACATACTTAGGACACAAGTTTGACGCGAACGGAATGCGGGCAGACGACTCAAAAGTCAAAGCTATAAGGGAGATGCCGTATCCGACCGATAGGAAGGCTTTGGAGAGATTTTTAGGAATGGTCAATTATTTAGCAAAATTCATACAAAACTACTCGGAAAGTGTGAATGTACTTAGGTCGTTGTTAAAAAAGGAATCGGAGTGGTCATGGGAATCCCAACATTCAGAGGCTGTAGACAGGCTAAAAGCAAACTTAGCAGCGCGCCGGTGCTGGCACTGTATAGCGACAGTGAGCCGATAGTGCTGTCTGTGGACGCGTCCAGCGTCGCACTGGGTGCCGTGCTGCTGCAGAGCGGCCGCCCGGTGGAGTTCGCCTCGCTGACGCTCTCCGATACCCAGACCAGGTATGCACATATAGAAAAAGAAATGCTGGCTATTGTGTTTGGGGTCGAGCGGTTCAGGCAGTATATTTATGGTAGGTCTGATATCACCGTGCATACTGACCATAAGCCACTGGAAGCTTTATTTAACAAGCCATTAGTTTCGGTTCCAGCTCGGTTACAGCGAATGATGATGAGAGTGCAAGGATACGACTTTAAGGTGGTATACACGCCTGGCAAATATATGTATATAGCGGACACGCTGTCGCGGGCTCCTTTAACGGAAATTATGCATGACCGAGTGTCAGCAGAAGTTGAAGTACAAACTTGCTTTATGTTAGAGAATGTGCCTTTCAGCCAATTAAATATGGAAGCGATTAAAAAAGAAACAGAGTTAGAAAATGACAGCAGATGGTTAATAAGGTATATTACGAACGGATGGCCTAAAAATAGGCGTGATGTGAACGAGAGAGTTAATGTTTTCTGGCCATATCGCGAGCAACTACATTGCGTTGACGGTATAGTTTTCAAGGAGGAATGTGTGTTTATTCCGCGAGCATTACGAGAAAACATGCTGACACGAGTCCACGAAGGACATTTAGGTATAGAAAGATGCAAGCGGCGCGCGCGCGAAGTAATGTTTTGGCCAGGAATGTGCGAGGACGTGGAGCGTGTGGTGCGATCATGCGCAGCATGCGCTCTGCACGCGCCCCTCCCTCGCCGCCAGCCGCTGCTACAGCACAGTGTACCGGCACTGCCCTGGCACAAACTAGCCTCAGATACATTTGAATATAAAAAAAAGAATTACATTGTCCTAGTCGATTACTTTTCTAACTATGTTGAGGTCGGGCAGTTGTCGAGTGTCAGCTCTAGACAAGTTATTACTTTTATGAAAGAACAATTCTCGCGGCATGGAATACCAGCGGAGCTAGTGAGTGACAATGGACCGGCTTATAGCTCACAAGAGTTTAAAAAGTTTATGTGCGATTGGGAAATACGGCATGAGACGGCATCGCCACTTTATCCACAGTCAAACGGTAAAAGCGAAAGAACCGTACAAACAGTTAAAAATTTATTAAAGAAGTGCGTAGATTCGGGACAAGATTTTAACTTGGCACTGTTAAATTTTAGGGCAACACCACGCCATAATATAGACTCACCCGCACAGATGTTAATGGGTAGACGACTTAAAACTAGGTTACCAATTAGTGCTAAGTTGCTAACGGATAAAGTAGATAACAAACAGAACTATAAAACAATAATGACAAACAGAAAACAAATTAAAATAAATTACGACAAATCGGCGAACACACTAAAAAGCCTAACATCAGGTGATAAGGCAACTTTGATCAGTAACGGCGACAGGAAACCGGTAACAATTATAGTGGAACGTACATCACAACCACGCTCGTATATTGTAGAAGACGAACGCGGTGGCCGCTATCGACGAACTCGAAGTCAGTTGATTAGGCGTACGGTAGGGTCAACAACAGAAAGAGTATGGGAGTCAACGAGACAAGCAACAAACAGTGTAGGTAGTAGCAAGACACCAAGTGTGGTGACGACGACAGGTGTCCGTAGACGTAGACAGAGAGCGCAGGCTGAGGTCCCAACCCAAGCGCAGACTAGTCCAGCTAGCAACAAACAGTCGGTACTGCTCGATGAGAGTGGTGAATATGAAAGTCCAGGTGATATTCATGATCATTCGTCTACACCGTCGCCACTAGCGGTTCCTATTGAGAGGTCAAAGGAAAGAACAGTACGAATGCTGACCAACATTTTCTTGGGTCATGACTAGGAAGGGTTAACAATAAAATAGAAATTAACATAGTATGTATAAGTATAATGAAATAGATATTATATAATTAGTAAGTAGTAGTAGTGTAAGTTAGTAGTAGTTGGTATGTTCTGTAAACAACATGTTAGTTATAAGTTCTTTAATTCATAATAAAATCTTTTATTGTTTTCATTGGAAGGAAAGAGATGTAGTATATTATGTAGTTGACGGTAGGTCAACTAAGATTAGAAATTGTATGTGAGGGTGTCTGTAAATAAATCAGTGTTTAACCAACCATACGTGTGTTTCACTACATAAGTAACGTGTCCCAACTATCAACAGGTTCGTTTAATGTTTTTAACGCTCTAATATTTTTGTTTACATTGTCTACAATACCTTTTAATGCAGTTGAGGACTCCTTAGTGATTGACTCGATATTGAACAACGCTGTAACGTGATTTTCAATCAATAACCGTTCATTATCGAATCGTTCACAAAGAAGCTCCCATGCCACATTGTAGTTTTGAGCAGAAAACTCAATTGACTGGATCACTATAGCAGCTGATCCTTCTAACGATGACCTCAGGTAATGAAATTTATTAATCTCGTCTATTTCGTCATTGCCATGTATGAGACTTGCGAAAGTATCGCGAAACTCAAGCCAGTTATCATATGATCCCGTGAATTTGGGTAATTGGATTGTAGGTAACTTGACGAACTGACGCTTGCTACTACTGCAATTCGATTTTACTTCATCTTGCTCAGATTTTGAAAAGTTAGTTAACATAATTTTAGCCTGAGCTAGCAACCCATAATATTGAGATTCAACTGTGGTTCTTTCGAGTGTCTCAGTTTCAATAGCTTCACACATGCATTCTATTTTTAATTGAACCTCGTTAAAGTCATTAAACTGATCCTCTAATTTGTTGACTCGCAATTGCAACTCCATTACCTGAAAGGGGGTTATATCAGCTTTTAAGGTACTTAAGAAGGTTCCAAATACTGTTAATCTTCCTTTATAACTGCTTCGCTTCTTTTTAAGATCTTTGATATCAGTCATTTTTGAAAGGTGAGTGTCGTAGACCTGTAATCACACAATGACAATGTTAAATAACGAAACTCTTCGTAACAAAAATACCTATCGTGATTACTAATGAGACTGTAAACAAATTAGGCTAAGTTATTAATTGTACAAAGTTGTCTTAGTTGTATCTATCACTGCTAATAATAACTACCATAGGAAAGCATGTAAGATTTACTATTTTAAAGAAATAACGTAACAAACAAAAAATTATCTACTTTTTTAAAAGGTTTACAAAGCAACAATTAATTTTAAAGGTCTAAATTGGAAAATAGTATTTGTATATTGAAAACTAAATAGCTAACAATAACACTACTGTACTGTATTTTAAGCACGCGTTAACTATGATTATACAAATCTGATTTAACCTAATGCTCTGTAAATAATTCCTTGTAAATATGTACACACTAACAAATAAAATAAGTAAATAACTTTGTAAATGTATATAAAATATGTTACTAACCTTATTGATAAATACTTAATTCCTATATTTTATTTTACCTGTTTTAACATTAATGAGTGTTGGGTGTATTTGATTAAATTATAATGCTTAAACACTGTTTTATTTCACTTAATGTCCGAATCGCTCTTTTTCCAATCACGTGTTTGTAACCTCGTCACTCCAGCACTCTTTCAATATAAAATTTCCAAATTATCCAATTCAGCTTACTCCACTTCGCTAGTATGTTGATAATTATATTATCCGTTCGATGGACCATGTATAAGAACTGAAGGGACTTCTAAGGAATTTTGGAAATTAAAAAACTCAGGATGTAGCACGCAGTGAGCCAACTTAGATTTATTGAGTTTTACATTGAAAAAAATAGCAAGGACAGAACCGTAAACGCCTGATAAAATACTTATAGCTAAATTCTTATTTTCTACGAGTTGCGCCGAATTAACTGGAGCCAACGGTGGGACTGGTGCTTTAACACTTAGACGGACTAAACAGAATCGTATTTTTTTTTGCCCTATTGACGTTATTGAATAGGTGATAGATTCCTCAATGCTCTTCGGATGTGTCAATTTATGTTATGGGCAAATACAGTGACACAGTGAAAGAATTTGTTAGGTCCCCAATTAAATGTACGATTTATCCTCTGAATTGCTTGAATAACCCAAAGTTTTTTTCTAGATGGCCAGATAGAAGTGGAATGCAAAGACCTGACGACTCGCTACACCAATGACGTGATCGCTTCCTGCGCCTTCGGTCTGAAGGTAGACTCTCATAACGATGAGAATAATGAGTTCTACGCCATGGGCAAGAAGTCATCCACCTTCACTTACATTCATATACTGCTGTCCTTTTTCTATCAGATCATGCCAGCAAGAGTAGTTCAGGTAAGGTCATGAGAGTTGTTTTAACTATTGTTTCATAAACTTGATGTCTTTTTGTTTGGAGTGTAGGGTAATCATCAAACGAGTCGTCCCGCTCTGGGCAGAGCGGTAGGGACTGTAATTTTTTTTTTTTTTGGGACAAGCCCGCCACACTATTCCCAAACCACTGTAACTCCTGTTAGCCAGAATCAACAGTGGCGACCACAAGAAAAGCGCCGACACAATGAAGCTCGACGAAGTCCCAGAGAAGCGATTTAACTGTCTTGCATTCCGCAACGAAATTAATCAGAAAAGAATAGAGTAGGGAGTGTCAGATTTCTACTGACTAAAATCCACCCATGTTCCTTCTTAGCCCTTTGTGTCGAGGCCACGGTATCTCTTTTGAACAACCCGCAGCCCCGACGGGATCAACTTGATACCTTTTGAAAATCATCGAATAACCCCCCCCCCCCCCGCTCTTGGGCAGAGCGAAGGGGAGTGTCAGACTTCTACTGACTAAAAACAAAACCCATGTTCCTTCTTCGCCCTTGTGTCGGAGCCGCGTTATCCTTTCGATAATCCACAGCCCCGACGGGATCAACTAGATGCCTCAAGTTCACTTGGTGTATTACGCTCAAAGTTTTTTTTTTTCAGTATTTGAATTGGGATTTCCTTCCTAAGGATTCGCAGAAATTCTTTAGAAAGCTAGTTTTGGGAATGATGGAAGAACGCGAGAAGAAAAAGATTATCAGACCCGATATGATACACTTACTTATGCTTGCTAAGAGAGGTACATAAGACATGAACATTTGAATAAAAGCCAAAAGCTGACAATCTTACAATGAAAGTATTGAATTATGGATATTTTAAATTGCAGGTCAACTAACTCATGAAGACACCAAGTGCAGTGACGACGATGCTGGATTCGCGACAGTTGAGGAATCGGCCGTTGGACACAATAAACATAATAGAGGTGTATAATTATTTTAGTTGAATGAGTTGAAAATAAACATTATAAACACGGTGAATGATATTCTACACCGTTTTTATTGTTTTTTTTACTGGAAGAACGGAAACCTAATTCTCGGACTTAAAAAACGTTCAAGTTGCTCACGCAGTGTTTCATTTTAGCGACAACCAATGTCAAAAACTTTGTGCTGAAGTATTTGTCGGTTACGGTTTCAGCAGTCAGGTCGACTACTCGGTCACATTGACTTGACTCTTGGCGTTGTGACAATAATGTCCAAAAACCAAATTGTTTCGACGCGCGTATCGGTAACGAAGATGCTAACCGTACTGACACTTCCCGGGCGCGCTAAGGGAATGAAGGGGGGAAGTGGGTGGGGCCTCGCATTCCGGAGATGCGTCATGTTAATGTGACCGTGTAGTATGTGTGTCCTATTCTCATAAACAGAGATTAGGATGCGATAGTCCTTAAAAATGAGGGATTTAATACCTTGCCGTGAAAATATTTGATACTTTTTCAGAAAGAGTAATAAATCATATTAAATTGTTTCAGAATGGTCTGACGACGACTTCATAGCTCAAGCAGTGCTTTTCTTCGTAGCTGGTTTCGAAACCTCCTCAGCATGCATGTCGTTCCTCCTCCACGAACTGGCGATGAACCCTGACGTCCAGGAGCGCCTGGCTCAGGAGATCAAGGAGACTGACGCTAGGAACGGCGGCAAGTTTGACTTCAACACCTTTCAGGATATGCCATACATGGATATGGTTATTTCTGGTAAGATTTCGATGACTTTTACTTGAAAATCTAGTGTAAATAAGTTCTTCATGTTTTTTAAAAGTTTTTGAGGTGTAGCATATAAATTCAATCCACAATGATATTAAATTAGTATTGTATGCGCTGGTGTGTGGTAAACATCTATTGTCCTCTTTAAGTATCTATTTTAAAGCAAATGTTTTATTTTGCAGAACTTTTGCGAAAATGGCCGACTGGTGTTGTTTTCGACCGGGTTTGCAATAAAGATTATAATTTGGGGAAACCTAATGACAAGGCCGACAAAGATTTCATTGTAAGTTTATTTTTTATCATGAACATTGAAAATACAAGCTACATAATAGCATGATACTAAATCCATCTATCTTCGTAGGTCCGCAAAGGTACAGTGATCTCTATACCGCTGTTGGGTTTTCATCGTGATCCTCAGTACTTCCCCGATCCTGAAAAGTTCGATCCCGAGCGTTTCTCTGAAGAAAACAGGCATAAGATCCGGCCATACTCTTACATGCCCTTCGGCAGTGGACCTAGAAACTGTATTGGTGAGTTCATAATTTGATTATTATTTAAAAAAAATCTATGTATGTTTTATAATTCTTTGTCTGGCATTTCGTTAACTTTCTTGGGGTTTGCCTCTAGTCTATGTCGTTTAGTCCACTCTCGGCCCCTCGACCCCTAAAAAAAGATTTGTCTATTTGTTTCCTCTGAATTTGTTTTGTCAAAGATTTGTCTATTTGTTTTGTTTGTTTGTTGAGTCTGAATTTTCTTCGTGTGTGTACTAGTATTTATCCTTGTGCCTATCTTTCTTGGGGTTTGCCTCTAGTCTATGTCGTTTAGTCCACTCTCGGCCCCTCGACCCCTAAAAAAAGATTTGTCTATTTGTTTCCTCTGAATTTGTTTTGTCAAAGATTTGTCTATTTGTTTTGTTTGTTTGTTGAGTCTGAATTTTCTTCGTGTGTGTACTAGTATTTATCCTTGTGCCTATCTGACCTCTTTAACTCGAATATCCAGGAAAAACTACTTGTGACACTTTCGGGCTTTTGAATACTCTGTCTTCAAATTATTAAGTCTTGAAGAAAGATTGAAAGACAGCAAAAGAAAAAAACAATCAAATAATGATTGAAAGGCTTTGCGGTAAATTAAACCTTGAACTATTTTTCAGGGGCAAGATTTGCTCTCAGCAAGGTGAAGTCGTTGACGTATCAGATTCTATTGAATTTTGAACTGTCCCCCAGTGAGAAGACCTGCATCCCTGCCAGGTTTGATACAGGATCCTTAACCGTGAAGCTTGCAGGTGGACATTGGCTCAGATTTTGTGCACGGAAGTAGAAAAGTCTTTGGAACTGAAGATTTGAAACGACTATAGTATTATTTGTAATCTACCTTGTGTCATCAATATGAAACAAATATAATCATATAGATATCAGTATAGATTTATTACTTTGTGAATGTTTTTTTCTGCACATGTTCTTTTAAAGCACGGGACTTGAGACAAATTGTTTAATAGCATGATAAGTAATAATGAATGATGTGAACTTAACGTTTTATACCGTGGTTTTTACTTTAAAATTAAAAATATTATTATAAACAATTTTTTTTCATTACTTGGTTTCCTTTTACGATTTACACTCAACTCACTTTTACTGTGGTTATCGCTAATTGAACGGTAAAGGAAAACATGGTGAGGAAACCGGCATGTTTTAGAACCAAAAAATTCGAAGACATGTGACATCTACGTACCCGCACTGGGCCCGCGTGGTGGATTTTAACCCATCACTCTCGTAGAGAGGAGGCCTGAGTCCCTGCAGTGAGAACATTATAGGCTGATGATGACGATGACCCCTATTCGGCGTATTAAAATTAAGCATAATCCTGCGCCGTGGATGACAACTGATATTAAAAGTGCCATTGCCCGTAAAGATAAGGCGAAGAGCAGGTATAGGCGTAGACCTACGGAAAATAATCTCATTCACTTTAAAGCTCTGCGTAACCGCTGCAATCGTCTTTGTCGAGATGCCAGAAGACGTTACTTCCACGATTCTCTCGTTGGTCGTGGCTCTTCTGATGTCTGGAAATTTTTAAAGTCTGTCGGTATCGGCAAATCTCCCACGAATACCTGTAAAGATGTCGACTTGTGCGCTCTTAACAGGCACTTTTCTTTGCCACCTGTTTCTCTGGACCCTAGCAGTAAAGCTTCAACTTTGTCTGAGCTTTCTAACCTGCCGCTGCCGCATTGTGCACTTTTCAATTTTAGTCCTGTCTCTGAAGACGATGTCAAAAAGTCCCTTCTCTCTATCTCTTCCTCTGCTGCGGGCCATGACAAGTTGTGTTCGAGAATGATAATTCCCATTATTTCTGAGCTGCTGCCCATCCTCACTCATATTACTATTAATATCATAAACGGGATATTTACCATGTTTGATTTAATATCCCGTTTATGATATTAATAGTAGTGTCAGTGACCATGTCAGTTTAAAAACTTATCTCACTCATATTGTTAATTTTTCCCTCTTCTCTGGTGTATTTCCGTCGGCTTGGAAACAGGCACACATAATACCACTTCCCAAAGTCAGCAGTCCTACTTCCTTATCTCACTTTAGACCCATCTCCATTCTTCCTTTCCTCTCCAAAGTTCTCGAACACATTGTTCATGGCCAAATTTCAAAATATCTATCGTCTAATGCTCTTATTTCCCCATTCCAATCTGGCATTCGTACTGGCCACAGTACTGTTACTGCGCTCCTGAAGGTTACTGACGATATCCGCTGGGCTATGGACAACAAATCTCTGACTGTTTTAGTTTTACTTGACTTTAGTTGTGCGTTCAACTCAGTGGATTTCGACATCCTTCTTGGGGTCCTTCAATGTTATAACTTCTCTGCCTCTACGTTAGCCTGGTTTAACTCGTATCTTCGAGGTCGCTCACAGTGTGTCCGCCAAGATGAGACCTTCTCTGATTGGTGTGATCTTACTGCTGGTGTCCCTCAGGGTGGTGTTCTCTCTCCTCTTCTTTTCTCTATATTTATTAACACTGTTACCAAAATAATCACCTCCAGTTTCCACCTCTACGCTGACGATTTGCAGCTGTATCGGCATTTCTTATTGGCTGATGCGGAATCGACTATCATTGCCATGAATCATGACCTGGAAAGCATTTATCAATGGGCAAAGTCGTTCGGATTACAGATTAACCCTGCTAAGTCACAGGCCATGATCATAGGCAGCCGATATTATCGCAATACACTTGACTTGTCATCTTTGCCTCCATTATCTCTGGGTGGTTCAACCATTGCTTATGCTGAAACAGCCAAGGACCTTAGTGTCTTAATCGACAGTAATCTCTCTTGGAGAGCTCAAGTGAATGAGGTTAGTCGGAAGGTGCACTTTTCTTTCCACTCACTTAAATCTCTACAGAGCTTCTTACCGTTTAAAACCAAGATCTACTTAGCTCAAACTCTGATCCAGCCGATCATTGATTACGCTGATGCCTGCTATTTGGATCCACCGAGGAGCTCTTAAACAAACTTGAGCGCCTGCAAAACCTTTGTATCCGTTTTGTGTTTGGTCTGAGGAAATATGACCATGTCTCTCACTTCCGCAAAGAACTCAAGTGGCTCCCTATCCGTCTTCGCCGGAACACTCGGATATTATGTCTTCTCTACAACATCCTTTATAACCCTGCATATCCCAGCTACCTTCGCGATCGTTTTTCCTTTACCCGTCCCTCTGATACTCTGTGTAGATCCCACCTTAGGCATCATCTTAATTTCCCTTCCCATAAAACTGAATTATTTTCCTACTCCTTCTCTGTTCACGCTGTACGTTTGTGGAACTCACTTCCGCCTAAAATTTTAGACTCTAAATGTTAATTTACTTTCAAAAAACAAGTCAGAGAGCATTACCTCTCCTCTATTCTGTAATATTCTGTATATTATGTGTATGTTTATTATAGGTATATATTCGGATACTAGTATTTATTTTTATATGTGTATATATTAGTATGTATGTTTATTTTATATGGATAAACTTTTGTTCTTAATTTTAATTAAAATCTTGTTAGTCTTATTTACACACTGTGTCTACATTTCTAATCAAACTTTCCTCTCGCAGGTCTGCTGGAAGAAATTTCTTTTGAAATAAGCAGTACCTTTGTGCTCTTCTATTTGTTATGTTTTTATCCTTTTTTTGTATTTTGTGTGTGCATAAATAAATAAATGAATCGCTTATTGTGGTATGGACAAGGATATGTAATGCGAAGGAATGAGGAAATGTTAAATGTAAGGAATGATAAAATGTTGTGAAGAAAATTTTGAATATGGCTGTAAGAGTAGAGGAAAATCAAAATCATGTATTCTTCTTCCCTTATTCTCCATGACTTGTTATCTCATCAGACATCTCTTTTTGTCATATCACCCAGTCCACCCATCGTTTCTTTGGGCTTCTTCTACTCTCATATTCACATTCATTCTCAAAACTTTCGTCAGGACTCCTCTCTTCTTTTTACGCTTTTATTCATGCATGAGTTTAGTTTTCAATATAATTATAATAATTTCTAATACATTATTGGCGTGTTCTAACTGACTTGACTACTGCAACTAATATTGTTGTATAAAATCAAGTTCTAAACTGTCATGTTGTAGGATGTTGTCCTCCTGCTCCTGCAAAAATACAAGAAAGTGGCGAAAAAGTGGTGACCCTATCATGGACCTGATGGATGGCCTTATACGCATGTTCAAAACTGCTTCTTCTTCTTAGTGTGTCGATGGCAAATTTCCATTAAAATGTTGGCCCAAAATTCAGTTATACGAACTCCACTCGCTGATGCAGTCATAAGGTCGTCAAGTGTACAGGAGTCAGGGCATGCAGCGCAATATGGAAGGTGGGACATTATCTGTGGAGATAAAAAACATACTGGTGATTTTTTGCTTTATGATATTTATTGTTTTAATGAAAGATTTGTATTTTATTTATTTATTTTACTACTAGCTGAACCCGCGCATGCGTTGCAATGCGTTTTATCCTACCTACCTATCAAAGTCAAAGTCAAAGTATTTATTGCGAACCAAGTGTACAATGTGGTGTTAGGTATATTTTGGTTAGTACTTATAACTTAGCAGCCTTTTACAAGCATTGCAATCTATTATTCGCCTGTCCTTATCATCTATTTTAGCATGCATTAAACATTACACTGAGTTACCTATTTATTTTATAATATTATGTAGTACAATTAAATAAAGAAATTTTAGTTATGTCAAAATTAAATGTCAACGATAGTGGATATAATACAATTAGTCAGCAATGTCAATATCATTTTTCTCAGGTATCTAGCACCATTTTTTATTTTATACAGAGTTTAATAGGACAGGGTAAATGTTATTGTTTGTATTATAGGACAGATCGCCACTTTTGTACAGTCGTTATTTTAGACTAGATTCTAAATATTCTTTAACTGAGTAGAAGCATTTTTGGATGAGATATAGTTTTAGTCTTCTTTGGAATATTGCTACTGATTTTTCAGTTTTAAACGTGTTGGGTAGCTTATTATATATTTTTATTGCCATATAATGTGTGCTATCGCTTAACATTTTGATTCTTGAGGGTGGAGCGCATAGCCTCTTTTTATGGCGAGTGTTGACGTTGTGTGTATCTTCAACTTTAGTGAAATTGTTGATATTTTTGAAAACAAATACGCAAATGTCAAGTATGTATATAGACGGCAGAGTTAGAATCTGATACTTTATGAAGTGTGGTTTGCAGGATTCCGTATTATCTATTTGAGCTAAAATTCTTATACACTTCTTTTGCATAATGAATAGTTCCACTGCGTTTACACTATTTCTCCATAACCTACCTACTACCCTACCTACTACCCTACCTACTACCCTACCTACTACCCTACCTACTACCCTACCTACTACCCTACCTACTACCCTACCTACTACCCTACCTACTACCCTACCTACTACCCTACCTACTACCCTACCTACTACCCTACCTACTACCCTACCGACAACCCGACCTACTACCCTACCTACTACCCTACCTACTACCCTACCTACTACCCTACCTACTACCCTACCTACTACCCTACCTACTACCCTACCTACTACCCTACCTACTACCCTACCTACTACCCTACCTACTACCCTACCTACTACCCTACCTACTACCCTACCTACTACCCTACCTACTACCCTACCTACTACCCTACCTACTACCCTACCTACTACCCTACCTACTACCCTACCTACTACCCTACCTACTACCCTACCGACAACCCGACCTACTACCCTACCTACTACCCTACCTACTACCCTACCTACTACCCTACCTACTACCCTACCTACTACCCTACCTACTACCCTACCTACTACCCTACCTACTACCCTACCTACTACCCTACCTACTACCCTACCTACTACCCTACCTACTACCCTACCTACTACCCTACCTACTACCCTACCTACTACCCTACCTACTACCCTACCTACTACCCTACCTACTACCCTACCTACTACCCTACCTACTACCCTACCTACTACCCTACCTACTACCCTACCTACTACCCTACCTACTACCCTACCTACTACCCTACCTACTACCCTACCTACTACCCTACCTACTACCCTACCTACTACCCTACCTACTACCCTACCTACTACCCTACCTACTACCCTACCTACTACCCTACCTACTACCCTACCTACTACCCTACCTACTACCCTACCTACTACCCTACCTACTACCCTACCTACTACCCTACCTACTACCCTACCTACTACCCTACCTACTACCCTACCTACTACCCTACCTACTACCCTACCTACTACCCTACCTACTACCCTACCTACTACCCTACCGACAACCCGACCTACTACCCTACCTACTACCCTACCTACTACCCTACCTACTACCCTACCTACTACCCTACCTACTACCCTACCTACTACCCTACCTACTACCCTACCTACTACCCTACCTACTACCCTACCTACTACCCTACCTACTACCCTACCTACTACCCTACCTACTACCCTACCTACTACCCTACCTACTACCCTACCTACTACCCTACCTACTACCCTACCTACTACCCTACCTACTACCCTACCTACTACCCTACCTACTACCCTACCTACTACCCTACCTACTACCCTACCTACTACCCTACCTACTACCCTAGCTAATGTATTTGAACATTTAAAAAAAAAAAGTATCCTATGTCCTTTTCCTGGTTCTTAGCTACCTAGCTACCAATTTTCAAATTGCTAAATAAAAAAATTTGCTAAATCCGTCCAGCCGTTCTTGAGTTATAAATAGTGTAACTAACACGACTTTTTTTTTTCTTTTCATTGTTTTTAAGATGTATTCTGCTATTCGGGGTGGAGACAAATCCAACAAATCAAAAACCATGAAAATTGGTCTAGCAGATCTCGAGTTATAAGTGTTGTAACAAACACGACTTTGTTTTATATATATAGATTTATGTACACACAGTAGACAGGACAGTGGGTGAAGTCGGGTTGTGACTTATGATGATGCTGACATCGCATGGGTAAATCGGTACCTACGCGACGCGCGACGGCGACGTCGCAACGTGCCACGATGTGATTGCATGTTACCGAAATTATCGAGAGTCCACATGATTATGTCTATCTATTCGCTCATAGCGAGCGCAAATACACACATCAAAAGTGTCTAGGGATCAACATATATTTTTGCAATAACTTTTCTCCTGATTGATATTAATTAAAATTTTCTTTAAGGATTCATCAAATAAAGTGTTTTCGTTTGTCACAGTAACGATAAACCAAGTCACCTTTGCATTAATAAAGAAATTTGCCATTTTCCTAATAAAGGGATTTTTGACATTTGAACCACTAACATTAAAGTTCGAAAAAAAGACTGAAATAACAGTTTTCTTTAAAATTTTATTGGGTAACTTAAACAATTAATAATCCGTGTTTCTACCGCGAACACTAACAACACAAGAACATCGGTTTGGCATACTCAAAATGAGTTCATCCAAATCACGCTGTGGAATGGCCGCCCATGTTCGTTGCAACAACAAAAAAAGGTCTTCTTGCGACTGGATACCATCCATATTCGGCAGAGCTCTTCTCTGTAGCATATCCCATGCATGCTCAATCGGGTTCAAGTCTGGCGACTGAGCAGGCCAGGGCAGGACATTGATGTTAGCTGCGGCGAGAGTCTGTCTTACAACTCTTGCGGTGTGCGGTCGTGCATTATCATGCATTAACTGAAATAAGGGACCGATTTGCACTTGTAGAGGAACGATGACGTCTGATACAATCGTCTCAGCATAAATTTGAGCGTTGAGGTTGCCTCTGATCCAAATCAACTCAGTTCTTCCGCCGATCCAAATACCCGCCCATACCATGATGGTTCCACCACTATAAGGATGGACTTCCTGGCAGGATTTTAATCTCTGTTGGCGTCCAGGGGTTCTCCAGTGTCGTATACGTCTTGTATCCGGTCTCATACCAAAACGAGACTCATCAGAAAAGCACACGAAACGCCATTGTTCTTCTGCCCAATTTCTGTGTTCAAGAGCCCATTGATATCGAATCCTACGATTGTGCATTGCTATAGGTGGTACCCGTAGCGGTCTTCGGGAATGAAGGTTCACTTCATGCAAGCGGTTTCTGACTGTTTGGTCGCTAATTAAGTTCCCTGAAGAGTGATGAAGCCTCACGGCTAACATCATGGCGGTTATTGTTGGAGCTCTTCGAGTTAAGATTTGAATGTATCGATCTTGTCTCCGTGTGGTGCAGCGATACCGTCCTCCATGGCGCTCAGCTACGGTACCAGTGCTTCGGTAACGTGTCCAAAGTCGACTGATAACACTCTGACTTGCATTCAGAGCTAAAGCCACAGTACGTTACCGGGAACCAGCTTCTATCATTCCCACGGCTCTGAGCATTTCTTCCCTGCTTAAATGACGTCGCCGCTCCATAATAACGTTGGTTTTAATCAGTAGTAGGGAAACAGTAGCACTAATAATGTCTTCAATGCGTTGTATGTTTTTAAAGGGAAAATATTGACAGCTGATTTTCATCTTTTACTCGAATTTGATTGACAGTTCCTTATTCAAATTATGAAATGCACCAAAAAGGATCCATATAAATTTATAAAATCATAAATTTATTACAAAGCCACATCTCAATCTCAAGAAATCCGCATAAAAATGCTTGATCCCTAGACACTTTTGATGTGTGTATTTATTAAAAACAACGAATCCGACTTACATGATTTTCTCAAACTATTTCATTGTAATATCATCAAATGCTTTGTTTTTACTGACTTGACTATATTATAGTGCGCGCGGAACTAGTTGGCCGCTCCTTAGGTGGCGAAAGGGGTGAGGGGGCGGGTTGCCTACAGCTTGCAATGCACAGGAGACTATAATTAGACAGTGATGACCAATCTCGAGATATCGTGAACAATAATTGTTCAATTTATTGAAAAGAATACTTAAATAAAAAACAAAAACATGCATAAGGCGCGGCCAACTAGTTCCGCGCGCACTATAGTTACACAGTACCTATATCAAAATAACAAAGGAAAAACAATAATCATGATAACTTAGCAATTTGAATGTTTACAAACACATTTGTGTAACCTATTTGTTTGAACAATTATAGCTGTCTGCAGTCAAAAGTGTTATCTGTTATAATAAACATGCAGATACCGACGCAATACTAACGAACCGCTCCTGCTTCACACGGTTTTTCGAATTAATAACAGAATATGGAGATTCCTACATAATAGTAGCAAACCGACCCTTTTGAATTGTCAAGAAGTAAAATACAGAAGATGACAGAGCATAAAAACTATGAAAAACATAAAAGATGAATTATTATTGATACGATTGTGAAAGTGGCCCTTTCTTTTTAATTTTGTAACAAATTCGTGGTAACATTATTTGTAACCTGGACGTGGACGTTGAAAGAGTTTAACTTGAGCCGTGGTTTAGAGATGACCAGTTCCACCTGACGAAAACAGTTCACGAGCATGACGTAGGGATCAGCACAGCTTTCAACACATGATCCGACACACGCGCCATCATCATCGCAATCATCAGGACACAATCAAGCCCATAGGTCAAGTCAATGAAAGACATACATAAAAAACAATACTGTATCTCAATGTCTTATAATCGTTAAACAAATCTCATGCATTAATTTTTTCCCCTAAACGATTGGCGGTAAACCAAATATGCACTTGCATTAGGATGTTACTTACGTCGTCGTTACAATTTGTGTATTCTATTTATCTTATACCATTATTGAAGAAGACAGTATTGTCTACTATAAATACCATTTCCGCTTAATTTTAAATACGTAAGCTAGAACATCAATGTGATACTAAAAATAGGACAGGACCCAATACCGAACCTTGTGATACAACCAGTTTCACTTGAAAACTAATGACTTCACATTTAAACAGTTTATTTAAAGTTGCTGCTGTCTATCAAATAATATAAATATGATTTCATTTATCTAAGTGCAAGTTTACCAAAACAGTTATTTTCAAGTTTCAAGAGAAAGGTTTCGTGACTTACACAATCAAATGCCTTCTAGAGCTCACATACTATTCCTAGGGCTCAACAATCTAAACTTCAATAGAGCTTTAAATTATAATTGGATATTTCATTATTTATTTTCTGGCTGTATCATTGTCAACAGATTATATCAAAGAACACCTGTAACTAACATAATCCGGGCTCTTTAGCTTATTATCATTGATAGCAGTACGATTATATAAATAATAAATATTTATTTCTATACATTTAAAAATAAAATTGGACTTGTAACGATGACATGAAATATGACAGAACTATAGCCGACTTCTTAATGAAATTGCAACGTTCGGTGCAGCGGCGAGAGTTGAAATTGTTAAATCATGTTCCTGAAAACGGACAATAATATATTAGCTCAATCCTATCTCGGTACGTCCACAGTCATTTAGTTCGCGCTCCAGGCAACACGCTTGAAACTTATCGTATTTAGTATTAAAATTACTAATTGTTTTGTTGATTAATTATACTTTGTGTTTACAAACTACACTACGAGTAATAGTAAGTTATGCCATAGCCTTATATATTATATTTTTTCATTTACAGAGTTACTGGTAGTTTGACGTAATCCTTGTGGGATGTCATAATAGGGTTAAAATATAACAGAAAATCTTGGTAAGACTTAACCAAGATTTTCTCAGTATTTGAAAGGCAGATGATGAACTCTCTACCAATATATGACCTCTTTTCTTTTTCACAATCGCAAAAGTACTGGGGGAGTGCTAGGCTAAATGAGTTAATAACCAGATAATAACCATGGGAAAGATACATGTATTATGTTCGAGAAAACAATCATACTCTTTCTAAAATGTACCAAACAAAAGTGTTTGAATATTTTCTGAGTTTGTAGGGAAACCACAGCGTTTCTTCTCGTGTTTTTCAAATAAACATCTTTAGCAATTTTTCTAGTCTTCAAGCTTGTCTGAACATGCCTGAATCGATTTATCCTTACATTTTTGTTGTTTTAGATCATGATACTACTCCTCATCTGGGTGGCGGTGCTAATCACCGTGCTAGCCATATACTTCCGGCGAATCTACTCCACGTTCAGTCGCTATGGCGTCAAGCACTTCAAGCCTGTCCCCTTTTTGGGAAACATGACAAGATTGTTGTTACGTACGGAGCACATCTCTGATGATATCATGCGGATGTACAACAGCTTCCCTGAAGAAAAGTAAGGAGTTACGGTTATTTAGTTTAATTTTATTTAAATTCTTATACATTCATACCTCACCAAATGTGTTGGTAGACATTTATAACATCCTAGTTTTTCAAAATATCTTGTTCATCAGATTCGTGGGAAAATTTGAATTTATCCGGGAGTTGATAATGGTTCGCGATCTTGAGCTGGTGAAAAAGATCACTATAAAAGACTTCGAGCATTTCCTTGATCATCGACCCATTTTGGGCACCAGTGAGTCGTTGTTCTCCAGAAACCTGTTTTCTTTAAATGGTAAGAATAATGTTTAGTATCTTCCACTTAAACGAGTCCCTAACACCATTCTGCGTCGTCGGATGAAAGTCTTTGACGTCAAAGAATATACGTCTAAAGTGGAGTTGGGCAGGACATCTGGCTAGATGCGGAGATGGCCGATGGAGTAAGGTTCTGCCGAATAGTGGCCAAGGTTTGGCCTAAAAAGCCAGGGTCGTGGGGAACGAATAGGATAAAGGACGCACATAACACAGAATATTATGAACTTATACTCTCACAGGTCAAGAATGGAAAGACATGCGCTCCACATTGAGTCCAGCGTTCACAAGTTCCAAGATGCGTCTGATGGTGCCGTTCATGGTGGAGGTCGGTGATCAAATGATGAGTACGCTTGAGAGAAAGATCAAGGAATCGAAATGTAAGTATATTATAATATATTGGAAATCTTCATAAACTTTATTGCTCGACGGATTCATCCCAGCTTTCGGACTTTGGCGTTTGCATAACTAGGAATGAGACTGAGATGACTATTGAAGAATTTTTATTGTATAATTTTGAACGTGATCAAAATATGTATAAACAATATTTGGTCCCTATTACTCTAGTAACGCTAAGTTTAATTTTCAGCTGGTTGTTTAGACATAGAATGCAAAGACCTCACTACTCGTTACACCAACGATGTGATCGCCTCCTGCGCCTTCGGTCTAAAGGTAGACTCTCACAACGATGAGGACAATCAATTCTACGCCATGGGCAAGTTGGCGTCCACCTTCAAACTCCGTCAGCTGCTACAAATGATTGTAATTACTAATGCACCAACAATTGCTAAGGTAAGTTCTCATAGTATTTGTTTTGAAGTTTGGGATCATCATCTTTGCTACCGGCACCGGCATTGAGTTCGCAAGATTGCAGCAATCAGCTAAATTATACAATTACTTATGTCTTGTACGAGTACTTAGTTTGAATGTGCACCGCTCCAATGGGAATGACATGAATAGTACTTAGTAAAGTCGTATAGAGCATAGAGCGGGGGGATGCTATAGTTATTCTAGCATAGAGTGAGTGTAATTGTCTTCGATCGTTTAGGTTAATTATTATACCATTTATCTTCGAAAGAGTAAATAAAATATATTTTTTTAATATTTCAGCTTTTGAAGATAGATTTATTTTCGGAAGGGTCAAAGAATTTCTTCAGAAAATTAGTTCTAGAAACGATGGCTGATCGCGAAATGAGGAATATCATAAGACCTGATATGATTCATTTGCTCATGGAAGCCAAGAAAGGTACGTACTAATGCTCAATATGTAAGTATTAAATAATATAATAACAACAGGAACAAAAATCAACAAAATATATGTTTCTACAGGTAAATTGACACATGAAGACATCAAGTCCAATGATGTCGCTGCTGGATTTGCGACAGTTGAAGAATCTTCTGTTGGACAGAAAGCAGTAAATAGAGGTGTGTATTTTTAGCTTATGATTTTCTGATTCATAAAGCTTATCAATTTGATTATGACACAGTTATAATCGAACATAAAATAAATAATATTATGAGCATTTTAATGTAATCTCATTTGATCATAATAAATAACACTAAGAATATACCTACAGTTTTCGATAACGTTTATTTATCTAACCACAATTATATGGTGCTTACAGTGTGGTCTGACGACGACCTCATCGCGCAAGCTGTGCTGTTCTTCATAGCTGGTTTTGAAACAGTTTCCTCTGGCATGTCTTTCCTCCTTTACGAACTGGCGATAAACCCTGACATTCAGGAGCGTTTGGCGCAGGAGATCAAGGACACTGACGCTAAGAACGGCGGCAAATTTGACTTCAACTCCATTCAGAATATGCCATACATGGATATGGTTGTATCCGGTAAGTTTTGAAATACTTATTCCCGGTAGAATAAGTTCAAATTCTTTTTGAAAGTTAAAATACCCAAGTTATATCAACATCATTATGTCCCGTCCCCATTTTACGTCAAGTAGCTCCATCACGTTGTATTGTTTATTTGAGTCAGTTTTAAACTTATATATAGTGATTAGGAAGATAAATGCGATGCTTTGGGCATCTTTTGCGATTTCTTCAGGGCATTCGATTGCGTTCTTTATGAAACATTAATCTGGGAACTTCGCCATTATGGGATAAGAATTTGCGCTCTGGATATTCTTACTTCATATTTGAGTAATGAAATTCAAAGAGCTGCTTCTAGTTTCCTTTTTTAGATTAATTGACTTGCCTTGCCTCTTAACATACTATCTTGCAATCTGCTCATGTGTTTACAGTTAGAGTTTTCGTTTTACAGAGGTTTTACGTCTGTGGCCGCCTGCTGTTGGTCTGGACAGGATATGTACTAAAGATTACAATCTGGGAAAGCCTAACGTGAAGGCTGAAAAAGATTACATTGTAAGTTAATATTTTTCCGATTATATAATTATTATGGTATTATCGTTTGACTACGTCAATTATTATTGATGTCAATATATATATGTCAATATACGATATCTACGAAATATTAAAAATTATCTTTATTTTAGATCCGCAAAGGCACAGGTCTTCAAATACCAGTGTTTGCATTCCACCGTGACCCCCAGTTCTTCCCAAACCCTGAAAAGTTCGATCCAGAGCGCTTCTCTGAAGAAAACAAACACAATATACAAATGTCTGCCTACATGCCTTTCGGTATTGGACCTAGGAATTGTATTGGTTAGTCAAATTTTTATTTAAATCAATATAAATTAAATGATTGAGTCATAAACGATTATAACTGGAAGCGGAGCAAGGCAAGAAGAAATTTAATAAAATTGTTATTACTGGTTGAGATCAAAAGTCTGAACATTCCTTTTTTTAGCTTGTGGGAAATCATCAAATGACTCCTGAGCTCTGGGCAGAGCGGTAGGGAGTGTCAGACTTCTACTGACTAAAAACACCCATGTTCCTTCTTAGCTCTTTGTGCCAAGGCCGCGGTATCTCTTTCGATCAACCCGCAGCCACAACGGGAAGTCCGAACATCCCTACCCCAATCCCTAAGATCATCATCATCATCAGCCTATTAATGTTCCCACTGCTGGGACACAGGCCTCCTCTCTTTGAGAGGGAATGGGCTATAATCTACCACGCGGGCCCAGCGCGGATTGGTATCCCTAAGATATTTTTTGTTAAATAAACCTTAATCTTTATTTTCAGGGTCAAGATTTGCTCTTTGCGAGATAAAAGTGATGACGTACCAGATTTTACAGAAATTACTCATCTCTCCTTGTGCGAGGACCTCCATCCCTGCCAAACTTGATAAGGATACCTTCAACATGCTGATAGAAGGAGGTCCTTGGCTTAGTTTCAGAACCAGGAAATAGGGAAAATAATAATTGTGATTGCGAATAATTAAACTTTTAACCTGAACAAGATGACTCACCGGATCCAAACGAAGGATCACCTTTTCTTAGTAATTATAAAAAGTACAAAAGTACCTATATTACGTTAAAATAAGATGTTGAAAATATTTAAGTTTCATATTTACGATCGTTGAAATTAGATAATAATTTTATTTTAGCAATGTGGACGAATTTTTTGACGCCCTGTAATTCTTCTCTTTGTGCTACTTGTATATATTTTAGTTAGTTATTAATTTACTTAAGTTTTAAATACATTTAAGTCATTATAATGACGAAAACAGCCATGGATCTAGTTTAATGACGGCCACAGAAACTGCTCCGTCAAATAGTTAAGCGTGCAAGATAAGAGTATTTTTGGACTTAATGCAAGTTGTCTCGGCGCTAAATCACAATTGTAAAACATTAAATTATAAAGTTTTGGTTTTGAGCTCTGGTTGAATCCGAGTATGCTGGTGAAACCGGAATATATATTGGAACTTTGAAACTAGACAAGAAATGCCTACTGTATTGAGGCTATTTGGATTTGGTTGATATAAACTATTTAATATGTGGTTTCTTGATTTTGTCTTGACAACTACTTACAGACAAACGTGGAGACTATGGTCTTATCTTCTTCTTATCGTGTGAGCAGTAAGGTCTAACGACCCCACACACCCTAGTGTCAGAGTTTCTAAACCGCCGCAAGGGCCTCTGACATGGTCTGACGACCGCCATTTGGCGGCCGGGACCACCGGCTTATACGTTCCTTCCGAAGCACGGAACCATCTTTTTATCAGACAATCAGGTGATTCAAGCCTGCAATGTCCTAACCAAACTGGAAACAACTTCACAAAGTATGCTTCCCGTGGGAATCGAACCCACGACCACCGGGTCACAAGGCAAACGCCTAAACCACTCGACCACGGAGGCAGTTCTGGTCTTATGATGGAGCTAGAGAGGCCATAAGAATTAGTCTACTAAGCAAGAAAGCCTGGTCATGTTTAGCCCCGATTAAATTGTCTCCGCAATCAAATAGATTTTGTACTAAGCCCAGAGCATGGTGGCGGGTGGTGACTCCGAATCTCCAAAACTTAACAAGATAATCTAGCAGTTGAGTGAAAATGAAAAGTAGGAAATTTTGTTTTTTAAACAAGCTGTTGTACCTAATACTAGAAAGTACAAATAGCTTGAGGCGTAGGTAAAAAAAAAGCTTTTAAAAATATATGAAAGTGCTATGCTAAGTACTAGTTCATTATAAATCTAAACTTGCTTTAAAAATATTTTTAGATTGATTAATGATAGTGACAGCCCTCTCCTAGAGAGGAGGCCTGAGTCCCTGCAGTGGGAACATTATAGGCTGATGATGAATGATACTGATATTTATTACAGCAATAAATTACTTTAATTTATTTCGTTTTTTTTTGTATTATTACTTACCCGACCTCATTCCCCCAGGTCATTGGTCCCTATGTTACCTATGACCCGCCAAAACGTTGATTTTTTGTAACCATTGAACTTTTGATTGAATAAATAATTAGTTTGTACTTAAGCAAATATAGGAAATCCCACTATAAACATAACCTTGTAAAAAAAACAAGTCTCGAAATCCATGTAATACCAAGTCGGTTAATTTATTTAGACCCCACTTATTTTTTCTTTTATCATTTACTAGCGACCCGCCCCGGCTTTGCACGGGTGTGCAATGCTATACATATAAACCTTCCTCTTGTATCACTAAAAAAAACCGCATCAAAATCCGTTGCGTAGTTTTAAAGATTTAAGCATACAAAGGGACATAGGAACAGAGAAAGCGACTTTGTTTTATATACTTCTAGCTGATGCCCGCGGCTTCACCCGCGTGGATGTCGTTCAAATTATATACTAAAACCTTCCTCTTGAATCACTCTATCTATTAAAAAAAAACGCATCAAAATCCGCTGCGAAGTTTTAAAGATGACGACTTTTTTTTTATACTATGTAGTGATGACTTTTATTCGCACAGAAGTCTGCACTTCCGCAGGTAGTTTTTGACTAACTAACATCATCCTCAAACATACCCTAAAATTGATGAGGTTCTTCAGAAACGACAGATGCGTAATACTCGCAACCGACGTGCGTGTATGACCAGATGTATGAACGTGGACGAGGCAAAAGGAGTATGTGTAAGGATCGTAACAGGTCTGCCGGGTCTGCGGGTTGTTCGAAAAAGATACTTTGGCCCCGGACACAAAGGGCTAAGAAGGAACATGGGTGGTTTTTAGACAGTGGAAGTCTGACACTCCCTTCCGCTCCGCCCAGAGCGGTAAAGTCATTTGATGATTTCCCACACACTCAACAAATAAAATAAGGTCGTAACAGGTGGTGTTCTGTGTTTATGTGTGGTTATTTGTATATCATCATCTTCCAACCCTCATAATAAATTACTTTGGTTCCACTAATAGCTTACGTTAGTTTCTGGGATTGGATGGTAAACCCACGGCTCCATCTTCGGACCGACCTCGGCAAGCACTGATTAACCTTGATGTCATAACCATGCGGATTTTAAAAAGAATTACATGACATTGCAGGTTCTATAAGTCTAGAATTCTAGATAAGACAACGTCCTTTATGATAAGTCCTTAGCACCAACAATAAGACAAAAAATTACGTGTTTGTGTGATCAAGATAAGTCTACCAAAGGTCATTGAACTCACCTGTAATCGTTGTTGACCGCTAGCGTTGCACTCGATTTATTGAAAACTTAATTTCAACTGTAGTATCTATCAATAAGGCTCAATATCGTTACTTTGTGCGAATGAATCATTCTCACTAAAAACAAGTTTGCAGGTAAAATGATGCAAGCCATTTGCAATACTGATGCAAACCCGAAAATCATTGAAGGTTGTCTCAAAATCAGGGGGAACAAAGAAGGGACACACTCTTCAGTTTGAGGGCGAAAAAACTAAATTTTTTTTCATAACAAATATTATGAAATATTTTATATTGTGCAATGTGGCGCCAAGAAACAACTGTATCGAGAATAAGGAAAACGAAGACTTGAATGTGTAATTTTGAAAACGTGAATGAGGTCTGGCTGGTGCAATTTTGTGAAATTAATACGGACGCCAGACGGACAAAAATATTAAAATTAAAAAAGGTACCGTTTTTTCGTATCTATGTCAAAGGTGTGATATTAGCTTATAATGTGGACTAACAGGTTTAGTGAGGTAAAACCTGCGCCATTATTTGCGAACTAGCTTTTGCCCAGGGATTTGCCTCGATTTTCCATTTACGATTCTCCCGTAGGGATTGAATTTCGAAAAATCCTTCCTTATTCCTTGTCTACATTATAAAGGGAACCTGCAATTTTTTTTGGGCTGGGCGGTGATGAGTCAGTAAGTCAGTCAGTCAGTCAGGACTTCTCTTTTTATTTATATAGATAGATAGATAGCTATACCTAACTTAAAATAAAACACCAAGCCTAATAAGGTAAGGCCGTATGATAACTGATAAGGTATGCTAATACTATGATTCATATATCATTCAGTGTGATTGATAAAAATAAATTCATATCAATCTAAACATGGTCATTGATCTAAACCCACCTAGGACCGGGTCCGTCAAGTAATACTGAGATGAGCGGATGCTGATACGACGTAGTCTCCAACTCTTCATACAGAGAGCAATGCCCCTCGTCCCCCTGCCTTCAATTACATCTTGACGTCTGAGCCCCACTACCTGTCCATTGAAAAATTACTTGTAGACCACAAAAACGAATAAGATTCAACTGACCAAAAAACATAACTCCTAAGAACTTTTTATAAGTACGAAAATATTTAGTTTCAACAAAAAACTATACGTAATAATAATAATAATAATAATAATAAACATTTTATTTCAGGCTTCTAAGGCCCATAGGTAAAATACACAAATAACATAAAACAATAACAACAAACTAATACATATGAAAAAACCGTATAAACTATAACTACACACGTAACGTTGGCGGCGTCGTGTTGCGCTGCGAGGTGTCACGTAATCGTCCCCGGAAACGTCGATACAAGACACCTTTCGGCCAAAAGTCCTCCTTCATGTAGGTCTGTAGATGCTGGGTTGGGACTCGTACCACGAACGACTTAAAGTTGATGTTGTGGCGCGATTCCAACCTTTCAACCCTCAGAGTCCAGTTGGTCTTCACCTTCAAGTACTGCATAATATAATCAGTAACCTGATAAGCATTAATATTTTCTTAAAAGGAGATCTGGACATTGTTTAACCTGTAGAACTATAATAAAAACAACACCTCTGTGGCTAACATCGTGTTTAAGAAGAAAAACGCATTCAGACAGACAGACACGGAAGTGACTCTTATTTAAAATACTTTCATAACTCAACCATTTGTTTCAATTAGACCGTTACATGCACTTTTGAATGGCAAAAACAAAAGGATTAAGTTACAGCCTCAGTCACAAGACATAATAACTTGTGAAAGTACTGTAGTTGCCCATTCCAAAGCTATGGAGAAGATTTATGAGCAAAAAACTCCGTGGACACTCTTTTATATCAAAATATTTTCATAATATATGTTTACTTAGATAATAATCATAGGAATAACAAAGAAAAAGTCAACACATGATGACTGCACACTTTGAATGTTTTGAACAAGTTTGTTGACAAATAGGTACATATTGTACATGGTAACCTACTTGTTTTACGAGTAACAACAGATTTATAGGGTCAGAGGTGAAATCAATAAAAAATATTGTTATCCATACTGAGGTGGATGTTGATGTTTGGGTGAATTTTGTTAATCTTTGACTCAATTAAGTACTTTTTAGGTGAGACCTTAAGAATGATCTCCTGTTTATTAGTAAATTAACCATTCATTATCAGCCAGCCAAACAGCCAGGTGGAAGATAGATCGCTGGGAAGATCTGGATGATACTTGTTCATACCAGGAAAACATGGCGCAGAAAAAGGAGGTATCTACTCAGCGGTAGGTGAAACAAAGCTGTCAATAATTATATCATTGATTCATGCATAATCCAACTGTACAACAAAATATTGATAAGTTAAGATTTCACCATTTATTTTAGGATTGTTTCATTTTCCAAAAATAAACAACAATACCTACATTTTCTAAATCCGGGTTCTATTTGCGAATTACCATTATCAATGATATTGATAACAGATACTGCGTTTATTTTTAGACATAAAAAATAAACAAAAATCCGTGCGTAAATTACGATAAGGTGACATAATATATTAAGTCAGGTTGTGGCGGTACGCTCAGAGGCAACTCACTCGCGCTCCAAGCCACACGCTTGTAACTTATCTTAAAATTACGCAGTATTTTTTAGTATTTTGTTGACGATTGTACTTAAAGTGTGTTTACAAACCAGTGTTGTGCTTGTTAAGAAATAGTAAGTTATGTCATCTGTTTTTTTGTTTACATATTTCGTGATCAAATGTTATGTGTGTTAAATATTTGTCTACTGCCCAGATAAAATGATTAAAGGCTTTATTTATACAAAAAGTCTACTGAGATAACCTCCTTTACCTTACCGAGATTTTACACAAAAAAATTAATCTTGCAGCAAAAAGTGCTGGGAAGTATCTATTGGTTTATTAGCACGTCATCAAAATATAGTAGTTGTAGTGAATTAGAGGCTTGATAAAGGTTCAAACACGTTTATGATTCGGTGCATGTCCCACTCGAAACAAAGTGATAAATTAAAAGGTTCTTAAACATGGAGGATAAGTACCTCTTGTAGATAGAGAATGATTTCTTTGTTGTACAACAACATTACATTATAAGCTGCAATAAATAAGTGAAATATTTATTAGTTAATGAAATAATTAAGACCAATACTTATGTAATAATTCGTAAATTATACGGATATGTAGACCGAGGATAAAACTGGTTATGTATGTTCCGTTTGAATTCGCGTAAAATATGGAAAGCGAGAGCAGGCGAACCAGTTTTAAAATGTAGTAGTACTAAAATTGACAAGCATTTATGTCAACTGATATCATTTGACATAGATTTTTTCGTACTTCATCAATTTATCACATCTCTTCCGAAACTTCAGTAATAATTTTGACCCAATACTCCGTTAGTTAATCAATTACTTTGATATTCTCCGTGTCTTATCCGACCCTAAATGAATTATTGGAATAAGGGCAAGAGAATTATGATGATTTTTCGTGCCTTATCCAAATAATTTTAGGGCATCATGTTATTTTTGTAAAATCAATATTTACCTCATTTCTAGGCAAAACATATTACACAGAGTTCGTAAATCATTACTAGGGTCATTCTGTGAACTAATAAAAATCCACTTAATACAATTGTGGATATTTTGATGTTCACAACATTTTCCTCTTAATTTCAATTTAATGAGACTATTTACGTTCGAATAAAGTTTTGCACGTGAATCCAATTTGAATTTAAGGCTAATGATGATAGGCACATAGACTGTAAGTACTTATTTTCCGACCAGATGCACAGTGTAATGACAACTAGGTATTCGATACTGGCCGGTATTAACTTACTCTACGAACAGATATACTATACTGTTACACTATATTATTATATAGGTATGTTGATGAATGAAACATCTCATATACGTGCATTTAATTAAGATATCATGGCCATTCATTTAAAATGACATGTCTGGGGACACGTCGTCTGCTAAATTACGAAGACTATAAATTCTAAATTAAAGGATCATCTAATATTATCTCGAAGTATGGCCACTTCTGCTGAACGTATGATGGAAGCAAACTGCGCAATAAACGGACGTATTCCAATTTGCTAATAAAATTCTTATATAACGGGGTCAAGGAACAGAAAAAAAAAGGATTTCTCGTAGTTATAAGGAGACAAAGAGCAGGATGTGAATAAGTATAAAAATCTCTTAAGTTCCAATTGAAGATGCCAATGTGGTTTATTAGTCATCTCACAACGGAGGACTTTGAAAACTCAGTACTTAAGGTTGATGTTCCAGGGTAGCCCGCGAAATTCAAATTTTCTTACGTTTTTAGCGATTTGCAGGCCAGTGCTAGGTTGTATGTTAGTGAAAATATGATTAGCGGGTGTAAGACGTATGCAGTTACAGAATTATAATCATCAAAATCATTATTACAACCCTCCAAGTTCATGTAACTTTCAAGAATGACTTGTAACTAAAAACCCTAGTTAAACAAAACAAATAAAATGTTGACGACGTGTTTACCAACCGAATATTATGATAATTTTAAAATTGATATCAATCTAACAAATCTATTCAGTTTTTAGCCACTGATTATCGGGTTGATATAATTAGTAGACAAAGATTACAATTTTTGATTGACTTTTATAATTATGTATAATATGATTACGTAGGTTGGTTCTCATTGGTTATTTCTATTGTAATTAAATAATTAAGTCTGATTATAGTTTGCCACGCGTATTATTCGTGTTAAATTATTAGGCACCTAAAACAGTTTTTTTAATAGTTTGTTCCTACTCTTGTAGTGATACCAAGAGACTGATTAATACTATCATCTACATATTTGATAAGTTTGTTTTTTCTTTTGTTTTGCTTATAAACTTGTAGATAACGAGGTTTATGTTTGTTTTTGATATATATATGATCCCGACCGATTTCGGTCACAGCGACTTGGATCTGCCTATTAAGAGCATCGCTGGTGTGCTCTCTGGTGACTGACATAGCCAATTTTTGCCGTGAAAGTGCGTCCACATTCACTGCAAGTCAGCACCCCTCCGACGTAATTGTATTGGATGGCCGCGGGTGGTCGGGCCTTAAGCTCGTTTCGTTTAGCATCGAGCTCTTCTTTACGTCGCCTTTCAAACTCAAACACCTTAGTGCTCACGGTATGCCTATGCCTTTTCGATAACGAAAAGCACCTTAAGCTGTTGGTCCCGGTTGCCATATAGTCGGCTGCCGGTAGGTAGTCAGTGACCTAAAAGTCTGACAACCAGTCTTACCCAGTATTAACTGGGTTGTGATGGTGCATCCGGTTAGACTGGAAGCCTACCGCAACATGGTTTGGAAAAGGCTGAGCAGATGATGATGATGCTAATATAAACACTTAAATATTCTGCTAATAATGAGCGTTATTTTATTGTTGTAAATGAATGGACTATGGTCAGAGAAGAGTGGCTTACCTTGGCACTGACAAACATAGCAAATTGAAATAACAAGATAATCATAGTAAATTGTAGTGTTACTTATCTTACACTCAATCTTAACATTAATGAGAATAGGTATTTGCAACATAAAACTGACTATTTATTAGATGATCTTGACAAAATATATAAAGATGACGAAGAACAATTAATAATTGTAACGATCAATAAACCAGCAACGAACAATAAACCAGCAACGAACAATTGAGGTACAGAGTTCAATCTGTATTGTAAAATGTATCTGCACGTGCAGACAATTCACCATAGTATTATTGATGCTAAAGCTGAGCTCCAAATTCATTTAGACTTATAGTTAAATTAAATATGAGTTTAAGTAACTATGAGGATTCTAAGCTGATTTTGTATATAAGACACCAAATTGAACCAGTATTTACAACATAATTATGCAATTAGAAACTACCTAATAAATAAAATACATAAATCCATTGTGTTAAAAATACTTGTCTAAACACCCTGTTCCTGATGGGAGTGCCATCATAACATAAAATTACACCTGTAATCCTCAAAGAAATTTCTGGTGGCGAGACCCGATAACACTTTGCCGAACCTCATCAGCTGCCCCGGTTGCGACCACTAGACCAAGAGGCAGTCTCATTAGCAATAAATAATTAATATCGTTTGTTTCAGATCATGATACTCCTCCTCATCTGGGTGGCGGTGCTCATCGCCGTCGTAGTATTATATCTGCGGCAAATCTACTCCACCTTCAGTCGCAATGGCGTCAAGCACTTCAGGCCAGTCCCACTCATGGGCAACATGACCAGAATCATCTTACGTCTGGATCACTTCTGTGATGACATCATGAGGACGTACAACAGTTTTCCTGGAGAAAAGTAAGAGTTTGTGGTTACTTAGTTTAACAATTTCATTACAATTATTGTTTAATTCTACACCGTGTAGATTTTATAATCCATCAGTGATTTTCAAAATATTTTGTTCATCAGATTCGTGGGAAGATTCGAGTTCTTCAATGAAATGGTAATGATTCGTGACATCGAGTTGGTGAAGAAGATCACCGTCAAAGATTTCGAGCACTTCCTCGACCACCGCGCCATTTTCAGCACCGAAGACTCCTTCTTCTCCAGAAACTTGTTCTCATTAAAAGGTATGAACATAATACATAGTTATAATCATCATCATCATTTCAGCCAAAAGACGTCCACTGCTGGACATAGGCCTCCCCCAGGCGTCGCCACATTGACCGATCCCAACTCGCCAGTCCAGAACTTTTCGGCCTCATCGGCCATCCGTTCTGCGAGCAATGTGCCCTGCCCATTGCCACTTAAGTCTGGCGATTCTTCGGGCTACGTCGTTAACCTTGGTTCTCAAGCGGATGTCCTCATTTCTGATTCGATCACGCAAGGAAGGAAGTTATAATTGGCTTGGCATTTTCATCATTTTCTTGCCTTTATCCAAATTCATTATTTGGGTTCGTCGCAGCATGCCCTTTTCTTCCATACTTCACTATTACTCGTCATCACATCAGATACCTCCCTTCTTTCCATATCACCCTTTAAACAGTTCATCCAGCATTTTCGTAGCATATCGCTTCAAAATCACTTGATTCATTTGCTAGGCCTTTAACAAAGTACTTTGGAAATGAAGAATGGTTTAACATCGTATCGTTTAAAATAACATCGCATCCCATGGGTATCTTTTAAGATAATAAATAAGAAAAATATAATCTCCCACAGGTCAAGAATGGAAAGACATGCGTTCCACATTGAGTCCAGCGTTTACAAGTTCCAAGATGCGTCTGATGGTGCCATTCATGGTGGAGGTCGGTGACCAGATGATGAGTGCGCTTCAGAAAAAGATCAAGGAATCGAAATGTAAGTTATTTTGCGTACCTACTATCATAGGTTCATACGACATAATGTCTTGTTTAGATTAAGTCCACAATTCTTCATTAATTCGAGGTTATGTTTCCAGCTGGCTTCATAGACATAGAATGCAAAGACCTGACGACTCGCTACGCCAACGATGTGATTGCCTCCTGTGCCTTCGGACTGAAGGTAGACTCTCACAATGATGAAGATAATGAGTTCTACGCCATGGGAAAGTTGTCATCCACCTTCAAATTCCGTCAGTTGTTAATGTTCTTCATAATGGCTAATGCACCGAAAATTGCAAAGGTAAGTTAATGTTACTGAGAACTTCTTTAAGTTTGACTCTCTTTGTCTCTTTGCATTTTAACATATTAAGTTTTATCCACTTCTACCATTAATTTATTCTCACGCCCAAACACAACCCGTATTTGCACTTTGTATTTTAAAGCTTAATATTTCACAAACGAAAATCATTTCTCATCAGTAATTCTTTTAGAGTACCTACAATTAGTCTTTAATGACAAAATATTGCTATCTTGAGACAAATACGATAACACTGATAAACAAGTGATCAATGACTTAGTAACAATAGACAAACAACAGGTATCTAAAGGTGAATCGTAATTACTTTAGGTACTTTAGATCAACATAATATTGCCGATAATATTATTTATCTATGTTATTTGAAGGTCATTCAACTTTACAGACTTTTTGAATTTTTAAATTAAACATGAATAACTTTTGAACAAAATAAATAAACTTAAAATGGAAATTCGCATGTCAACACTAAACCGCACGGCTAATGTAAGTATACTTACCTATAGAATCATAACAACATCACGTGGTCTCACTCAAGGTCAAAGCCGCGGTTGTCACGAATGGGTGAACAAGATCCGAAGAGATTAGTGTCGTTCATAAATCATTCATCTCGTATAGTCCACTTGATAGCAGAAATAATGATAGTTGAGGGATCCTTTTAGATGAAGAGGTTCCAGAAAATAATAAAACAAAATTAGAGGATGAAAAAACTGTTAAGAGAATAAAATGTTGATACTATTGTTTATTATTTTACAGTTTTTGAGGATGGACTTCCTTTCGGAGGTATCGAAGAAGTTCTTCAGGAAATTGGTTCTAGAGACAATGGCTAATCGCGAGATGAAGAACATTATCAGACCTGATATGATTCACTTGCTCATGGAAGCTAAGAAAGGTACATACTAATTCGAGTAAACTCTTAAAGTAAATGGAAAATTATTAATAGTACAGCACTATAACAAATTATGATACTACAGGTAAACTGACGCATGATGACATCAAGAACGATGATGAAGCTGCTGGATTCGCTACTGTTGAGGAATCTTCTGTTGGACAGAAACAAGTTACCAGAGGTGCGTATTATAATAATAGAACTAGTAAACAGAGGGTCACGGGGCTAACACTAAGATGGTATTCTAAATTTTAATCCTATCGATTAGAAAAAGGCTGAAATAACACGCTTAGTAGTGACAGTAAAAAATCCGCTAAAGTTTGTTAGATCTTCTAATGTTATTTTGATAGGCATTACTATTCACCTTCGCAGTTTTATTCTCCACAACGTAAATGATTATAATAAAAACAAAAAAGTTCTCTCATTAAATAATCTGTAAGTAATGAAAAACTCATGTTTTGGTTGCTAAGACAACCCGGATATAGGTGTACACAAAAAAGATAAGTGGTAAACAAGTTACAACCGATGTAGTATAGAGTTACATGAAGCAGGTAACTAAATAAGTTATGAAACTGAGCTAGCGTGACAAGTTGTGGCCTTAGTCTAAACATAAAATTATTATGTTTAAAACTCTCATACATTGGATTTTCTGAAGGAGTTTGTTCGAATCTGTCTCTCGAACACATGCGACATTTCAGCTATGTTTTTGTGATGGAAAAGCTTCAATCAGTAAGTTTACCATCAAAAGGCCCAATACATTTGCCACCCAAGTATCATAGCGTCGATTAGAAGTAGCCTTAGAAGAAGAACACGGGTGAAGTCGAGATTAGACTCGTATAGTACAAAACGAAGAGGCCTATACTCATTATGATTATGGAACAAGTTACGGATGATGATGATGATTAAACGCATCAAACTAACATTTGAATGTTATTTGTTGCATGGTTGGCCATGCGGTTAATAAATCATGATTACATTTTAATTTCAGTATGGTCCGATGATGACCTCATCGCACAAGCAGTGCTGTTCTTCATAGCTGGTTTTGAAACTGTTTCCTCTGGCATGTCGTTCCTCCTCTACGAACTGGCGATAAACCCCGATGTCCAGGAACGATTGGCTCAGGAGATCAAGGAGACTGACGCTAAGAACAGCGGCAAGTTTGACTTCAACTCCATTCAAAATATGCCATACATGGATATGGTTGTATCCGGTAAGATTTTCAATACTCTGAGAAACATTTGTTTTTAAAATCCATTGTAAGACAATGTAAGTAATTTAGAAATGCTTTAAAAAAATCGGTTCATTTGTTTTAAGTTAATGTTTTGTGTTGCAGAACTCTTACGACTGTGGCCACCTGGTATTGCTCTAGACAGGATCTGCACCAAGGATTACAATCTGGGTAAACCTAACGAGAAGGCCACAAAAGATTTTATTGTAAGTAAACTCATATTTCTCTTTCGATTATAGAAAGAACCTTGAACTACAAAGTATTAATAAAACTTAATTTCTCCAGGTCCGCAAAGGTATGGGTATCCAAATACCAGCGTTTGCTTTCCACCGTGACCCCCAGTTCTTCCCCAACCCAAATAAGTTTGACCCTGAACGCTTTTCCGAAGAAAATAGGCACACTTTCCATACTTTCGCCTACATGCCCTTCGGTGTTGGACCCAGAAACTGTATTGGTAAGTCCACTATCTATTATAATAATAATAAATCAAATAATGACGACTATCATTTTGGTATTTAACTAGCTTATGCCCGTTACTTCACCTGTGCGGAGTAATGGTCCCACTGGATTGTACTATCGGGTTTAAAAGTATCCTATGGGCTACTCCTGAAATAGCTATACACTGTGTTCATAACTTCTTCCAACTCTACAAGAGAACACCAATACATACATCTATTCTCACAAACTGAACCGTAAAATAAAAGAAGATGGTGTATGGAAAAGTAAAGCGAGATCAAAATAAAAATAAGACATCGAACGAGAACTGTATCGACATAGAACGAACAAAAGATAATTACATGAAACATTGAAATCAGAAGAAGAATAAATCAAGTTGTTCCTATTAAATTAGTTAGGACCGTTAGTGTCCCCTTTTACATCCGTATGATAAAACTACTTCATTGAAATCATATTCTAAACCTTAATAATTTTGTTCTCAGGGTCGAGATTTGCTCTGTGCGAGATGAAGGTAATGGCGTACCAGATCCTGCAATATTTGGAGGTGATCCCTTGCGAGAAGACCTGCATCCCTGCCAAGCTTGACAAAGAGACCTTCAACATCAGACTAGAAGGAGGTCATTGGCTCAGGTTCAAAGCCAGGCAATAGAAGATGAAATAGAAGGTGTTTCAAAATACGAGACGCATATAAAGGGAGCGAGATAATTGAGTTATTGTTCCAGTTTTTGTAATGACGTAGTTAAGGTGAATGGCGTTTGGGAGTGTCCTAATATGGACAATACCTATTAAAGAAATAAAACTTTACGGGATGTTGACTAGTTAATTTGTTTATCATAACTGTACTGAATGCCATACTAAGCAGTATCAAAAGCAAAGCAAAAAAGAAAGTTAAAAGCTTTAAAAAAATCAAGTTCAACCATATCAATACTTATAAGCTGTAAAAAAGAATTGTGAAAATTCTAACGACAATATTCACTGCGAACTTAGCTAAGTTAGTTTAACAAGATGTAATATTTTTCTTGTTGGATTTTCTGGAGTTCTTGGATACACATAATCATCCAACATAATCTTCCATTCAATTGGGAAATACAGTCAATTTTGTCGACTAATGTTCTATAAGCAGTAAAAAATTGTGTCAGGTGTCTAGTAGTGGCTGTGTATTTTCAACTCATAGTCCATTAGCTGACGACGTAGTTGGACGCAAATTCGATAGGTGTCGCCATACTACACCATACTACGCCTAGTACAGTCTGTACCCAGCATTATCTGACCCCTCTTCTCACACTAATTGACCTCTTCTTCTTGATCGAGAGATCAAGTTATGCTAGTCCCTGACTGTACTGTTCTAGGACAGTCGCGGTGGTAATGATATGTATGAATGAGCTCATTGTGAGCGGCCAAAATTTAAATACTAGCTTAGCTCCGTTCGGCTTTGCATTTTAGTGATAATTTTAATCTAATCTTAAGGTAATTTAATTTATGATGTAAGTTGATGTAATTTAAGAATATAATTTCACGAAACGTGATAATTATTAACAGTATTGCAAATACGTTTTTTGTAAATAAAATTATTAATTTATGATTTGTATTTTTAATTGTAACCATCGTTATCATTATTCTCCATCCTTCGTTCTAATTTATTTGGTCAAAGAACCTCCATCTTAATTCATACACTAATAGTTCCCATCACAAAACAGATAAGTTCCCATTCTCCTTAGCACTTTTCATGGAATTCATAAATTTTTCACGCTAAATTTAATAACTTCCTAATTTAAAAAAATAAATAAAATAAAAACACATGTTCAATCTTCGAAAATCAACTACCTACTCTGACATCAATACTACCTAATAATTCGAACAGAGTTGAGGAGTAGGTAGTTAATTTTCGAGGATTGAACAAGGGTTTTTTTTTTTTTAATTATGTTCAAACTCCATATTACTATTACCTTGTTTTATTCGTCATCTACCTTAAGGAATAATTCCATATCCTTTCTCCTTTCGTCACACCACACATACCTCGAAATATTCTAAACCATCATCATCTTAATTTTCCTGTACTTATCCCAATTTATTTGGGGTTGGTGCAGTATGTCTTCTTCTTTCAATATTAACGTTCTGACCCAAACTGCAAACTTAAGTCTGCAATTTCAATTTATTCATCATTATCATCATCAGCCTATTAATGTTCCCACTGCTGGGACACAGGCCTCCTCTCTTTGAGAGGGAATGGGCTTTAATCTACCACGCGGGCCCAGCGCGGATTGGTAGATAAATTTCAATTTATTAGTGGATCCCAAAGATCAAATTAATGAGGAATGACAACATTTAATGAGGAGGGATGAAACGCATGTGAATAAATAAGTCATGGATATAAATATTGATGGATGGAGAGGGAGAGGAAGGTCAAAGAAAATGGATGAATTGTTTGAAAAATGACATGAATGAGAAAGGAGTATATGCCACCGTTACGTCTAACAGCGAAGAATGAAGAAGAAAACGTGTTACGCCATCCCCAAATAGAATGGGATAAGATAAGGGCAGGAAGATGAGTGATTGTCAAAGAAAACAGCTTTAACCTTGTCCATAGAAACAAACTCAACAAAAAAAAAAACAAATCTTAAATAAGATATTGATATAACTCAATTAAGAATTATTAGATTAGCGATGTCTATGATTTTTATGATAAAATGTTATCAGACTCTGACCTTGGAACCTTTCTCACAACAAACAACAACGATAAATTACTCAGAGCTGACGAAATAACAGAACGAGCTTTTAAAACAATGCTGTATACTGATAAGATTAGAGCATATTATATGTTGGTATAAATAGCAAATACAGTTTTTTAAGAAGCACATTTTGGAGTTGAAACTCAGTCGTAAACTGGCAGTGAATTGAGTAACACGTTATCGCCGATACCGATTTGTTTACAAACAGTTACTATAATATGTGTCATAAACCTGAGACAGCTGTTTTCTGAATGAAGTAATGTTCTAATCTAGTAAGTTACAGTACAGTACTACAATCTTTTTAAACTTACAAGAGAATTACAATTACATCATTATTAACGTGCCCTAATAACTGGTGGTAGATTTCTTAGCCCAATCCTAACTAAATTCTAAATACCTTACCTTTGTCAATTCAAAACTTGTTTTTTATGACTTTATGATTTGTTCCTATCAATTCACAGTACACGGCAAAAAGTTAGGTATATGTAAATACGGCAGGCATTATAGTATTGACAACAAAAACTGTGTGCACTGCCGATTTTAATTTATGTCCTTGACATTAAATAGTCAAAAAAAGTGTCATTCCCGCATATCATGGTGTACGTTACAAACGTCCAAATGGTTGTCGGTGTCCTTATTGTTCTAAAATTAGTGAGTCGTTGGTAATGAATAACCACGCTTGCCAAGGTCGTTCTACGGATGGGACTATCTGTTCCGATCAGAGTTTCATCTGTGTCTCGGAAACGGGTGAAAAGTGGTATCGTATTACCCAGTAGGTACTTACTGGGCTATGGAGGTCAGATGGCAGTCGGTTCATGTAAAACACTAGTCTTCAGCTCCATTGACTGCACTAGAAGCTGACCCCCAACATACTTTAGGGACATCAATGGGAAATCAATTGTCAGATGATGATGTGAATTGTAGGACCAAAACGCTATGTATCGAATGCACTGGGACTAAACCAGAAACCAGTACTAGCAAATTTACAAACAGAATGACATGTGAATAAAATTGAGAAAATTAAATAATGTTGTTTCACAGAAAAATGATAATTCTACTGCTAGGCGTGATCGTCGTGCTTGCAGTGTTGGTGCCGTATTTCCGGAAGATCTACGCATACCGTAAAAATGGCATCAAGATGATCATACCATTCCCACTGCTGGGCAATATGACTGACATCTTACTACGACGAAGACACTACGCTTATAATCTTCTTGATTTATATAATCGCTTCCCGGAAGAAAGGTAAGAAATTGAGAGATGATAATAAAATAACAGTTTTGTGAAATGGCACTAACTTCTGCTCTAATTGCATTTGAAAATATTATTTTCGTTTCGTTTGGTAGGATAACAATGAAATAATTTAGAGAAAGCATCGTATTCAAACTTTTTAAAGACTTTGTAGGCAGCAACGGTATCTGTTAGCTTTTTCTAATTCAAGCTCACAGAGTTACTCTCGTAGAGAATGTGGCAATTTGCTAGTGTGGCATTTTGCGAATGTGGAATTTTGAGAATTTAACAAATAATAAAATTCGAATGTATCATTTTGAGGATAGTGGCATTGTGCGCCTAATCCTTGTCAATGACAAAAAGCTTCACAGTTGGGTTAGGTTAGCAACGTTATGTTTAAATTCTCCATTGAAAACCCAAACCTAACATTTTAATACCCCAGTAATATTTTAAATGTGTTACAGTAACCTAAACGTGAATGAAAATATCATTATGTTCAAACATAACTTTCAGGTTCGTGGGCAGATATGAATTCTTAACGGATTCAGTGCTGATCCGTGATATCGAGTTGGTTAAAAAGATCACTGTCAAAGACTTTGAACACTTCATCGACCACCGCAGCTTTGACGGCGAATCTTTCTTCAGCAAAACTTTGTTTGTAATGCAAGGTAAATAAATCTGTGAACGTCTCGTTATACATATTTGTTTCTACTACATTGACAATAGTTTCAACAGTTTTGTTTCTTATTTATGTGGTTAATATTATTGAAATAATAACAGGTCAAGAATGGAAAGACATGCGTTCGACATTAAGTCCAGCGTTCACAAGTTTCAAGATACGATTGATGATAGCTTTTATGATGGAGGTTAGCGATCACATGATGCAGTTTTTAAAAAAGAAGATTAATGCTTCTGAAGGTATGTTTACATTTAATTTAAATTCTGAATCCAGATAAGACTAGAATCTAGAAATACTAAATCTATATCCTTTCTGATTTCAGATGACTATATAGATTTTGACTCCAGAGAGCTCACGACGCGTTACGCTAACGATGTGATAGCTTCTTGTGCTTACGGTCTGAAGGTAGACTCCCATGCCGATGATAAAAACCAATTCTACACAATGGGCAAGACATTGTCCGCATTCAACTTCCGCACATTGATTAAATTCATTGTGCTTTTGAACTTGCCTAAAGTTGCTAAGGTAAATATGTAGTATACTAATCATAAAGATTTTAACACTAATGAGGTCACCATGTCAGGTCAGATTTTTGACTGGAAGAAATGGCCTAGAGGCCTTATATTTGCCAGTGGATATCTTTCGATCGAATGATGATGATGATCATCTGTAATCTTATACAAACTCAAGAAGTGTAATGATAAAATACATATTTTATGCTTTAAAAAAAAAAAAAAACGAAACCTTTTGAATGTAATTGAATTACTTATTTGATTGCTAACAGATTCTTAACTGGGACATAGTACCTGATGTGGTCAAGGAATTCTTCACAAGCTTAGTACTGGATACAATGAAGGACCGAGAAACGCGTCATATTATCAGACCTGACATGATCCACCTGCTTATGGAAGCCCAAAAAGGTGATTACTACTGCGATACCAAACGAGATGATTGTGTAGGTACAATATGTTAATGAAAATGTTAACGACTATGTTCTTTCAGGAAAACTATCTCATGAAAATGTAAATTCTGATGAAGCTGCTGGATTTGCGACCGTCGAAGAATCTTCGATTGGGAGGAAGCAGGTTAATCGAGGTAACGATCACTAGGTCATAAAAGAATATAGATGTAAACACTCTAGGACTTTGACTCATATTCTTATTTTGGAACTTGCAGAATGGACAGACAGTCACCTGGTGGCACAAGCATTCTTGTTCTTTTTTGCTGGCTTCGAAACTGTATCTACCGCTATGGCTTTCTTGATGTACGAGCTGGCAGTGAACCCTGATGTACAGGATCGACTGGCTCAGGAGATCAAGGAACATGACACTAAGAACGGCGGCAAGTTTGACTTCAATACCATACAGAGCATGACGTATATGGATATGGTTGTTTCTGGTAAGACTTTAATTCTATTATACAAACAGTAGAATTAATTACAACTCAATAGAATTCTTATCATTACTCCGCCTGGAATCTCCGAAGGGCCTAACTCTTCGGAGATTGAGAGGTGTGCCTAATATCAAAACCACATTTAGCTAGTTATGTTTGAGGCCCCTGTATAAAGGGGGCGAGCCTTTTACCATCAACCTAGGAACACCTGATGAGAAATTCAATAAAAGGTTTCCTGACCAGAAAATCAACCTCACGCTCAGCAAAGTAAGAATATTTACTTACCCAGGCAATAATTATTTACAGAGGTATTGAGGCGTTGGCCACCAGCTATGGTGATGGATAGAGAATGTCACAAGGACTACAATTTGGGAAAACCAAACAAGGCATCTAAAAATGATTTCATTGTAAGTAAAAATCTACAATTTACCTTTTCATAAGAAAGTTAAATGTTCAGGTATAAGTATCTTATTAATATTGTTACCTTACAGTTACGCAAAGGCGAAGGCATTTTGATACCGACGTATGCCTTCCACCACGACCCAGAGTTCTTCCCTGACCCTGAGAAGTTTGACCCTGAACGTTTCTCCGAAGAAAATAAACACAAGATCAATCCGCTCGCGTATATGCCTTTTGGTGCTGGACCCAGAAATTGTATAGGCAAGTTCCATGAGTATATATAGTAGAATTTGATTGTCTGTCGAGGTGTCTCAGCGGGATCCGATGGACAACAACATTAATTACAATTTTAAAGAGCGTTCATGGAGTTTCTTGGCAATACTTTACCGGAAAAATCTACGATTTCAATTGTGTAACAACGGTCCTGTATCAGTTATTATTATGGTTTTTGCCAATTCAAAGTGCCTGTTATGGTCACTGTAATAAATGCTATGAGTTGATTGATCACACTTTCAGTGCCTCGAAAACATTTTTTTTAATAACGACCAACTTTATCATTGTCTTTTCCAACAGGATCGAGATTTGCCCTTTGTGAGTTGAAGGTGATGGCGTACCAGCTTCTACAGCATATAGAACTGTCTCCTTGCGAAAAGACTTGCATCCCTGCCAAGCTTGCAACCGACAACTTAAACCCTAGGATGCATGGAGGTCACTGGCTCAGGTTTAGACTGAGGAAATAGAAGGATTTGGATATATGTGGAAACTGGAGACCGAAGCATTTAAATGTTAGGTTAGTACTGTAGAAGTTATTGGTATGATTTTCTTTGTTTTCATGATAATTGAAAATGGAGTTAAATTAAAATCTAATATGGCGACCGACTAAATAATTGAAATAATGATCGTTGACGTCGTTTCCATGATGTTAGACACCAAGAATGCTAGCCATTTTCAACTAAATTATAGTGAAAGACAAGTTGCTACGTGCAGAAGACAGGATTTTGAACTGGCTTAGATTCGTTCCTGGTGAAAATGAGGGCTTAGATCATCAGGCAATAACTCTCATTCCTCTTCATATTTTCAACAAGTTAATAGTAGGTAGTTTTCGGTATCTTATGTCAATCTGATACATATTCAATTTTTCAGTGATTCCGTCGTTATCGCTGATAGAATGTTTCTTTGTTTGGGCCCTTTGTTTCTTAACTGATAACTTTTTTTAATCTTCGGGATTATTTATTTATTTATTATTATTATTTATTTATT
Organism: Diarsia dahlii; assembly: GCA_949775195.1. NCBI lineage: Eukaryota > Metazoa > Arthropoda > Insecta > Lepidoptera > Noctuidae > Diarsia > Diarsia dahlii. The sequence continues at coordinate 774,503 of OX459201.1, forward strand.
TATTTATTTATGTACACACAAAATACAAAAAAAGGATAAAAAAACATAAAAAAATAGAAGAGCACAAAGGTACTGCTTATTTCATGTGAAATTAATAGTAGTGATTGATTTAATAGTTAGCTTTAAGATTATTTACTATTGTGTGATGTAATGATTACGTAATATTTGTAATGTATTGTGTGAGCCGTGATATTTACAGTACCTAATTGTTAAGAAGTTTTTGTACAAAGAAATAAAATTATTTATTTAAGATTTGTTGTTTTCGTTTTTAATACCCCATATAAAAAAAGAAAGTGCCTACTGTTTGTTTTCTATTTACACTCGCAGACCGTTAAGTGTAAATAGAAAACCGCAAGCAGAAAATAGCAAGAAATATATACGTAATTAGAAAATAGCAAGAAATATATTTAAGAAGGAAGTTTATAAGAATTGTTTCTGATACAACTGTGACTATCCTTGAGACGAACTTCAATTTGTCGAACCAAATTATTTCATTGACACCGATCGCGGTTTTGTTCATATTCAATTATGAAGTAGTAGTACCTTTTACGTTGTAGTTGCTCTGGTAAGTGCTTCTATTACATAATCACTTGATACAACTACGGTTGATATAGGCCATTCCCTCTCAAATATAAAAAAGGCCCGTATCCTAGCTGTTGGATAAATATAGGCCGAGTATGTATAATATCGATGGTCATACGTTGACACATTTGTTCACAAAATGAGATTACACCAAAAAATTCTAGTGTTAATTAAAAAAATGTTTGGTGTATAAAACTCATTTTGTGAAAAAATGTGGGTTACGAGTTGTCAACGTATGAACATCGATATGCTAGCGGTTAATTAAAGAAAAAACGTGTTGGGTGGACCCCAAATAACATGGGACAAGGGCAGGAAGATGGATGATGACGATAATGATGATGATGAAAATGTATATTATGCTTGAAGTATTTATACTTATTTTATGTTTTTATTACTCTTTTCTGATTACTTTCGAGACAAATAAAGATCCGAGACAGATAAATCGTTTCTCTGGTACTTCGTCGGGTTTCATTGTCTCGGCGCTTTTCTTGTGGTCGCCACTGTTGATTCTGGCTTACAAAAGTTACAGTGATTTGGGAGAAATGTGGCGGGCTTGTCCAAAAAAAAAACTTATTTAATTTACAGAAGGTGATACTACTACTGATTAGTGTGGTAATAGTACTCGGTGTGCTGGTATGGTATCTCAAATAAGTCAACCGCACATTCAACCGGCATGGCATCAAGTACATCAGGCCGATCCCACAGCTGATGCTGTCCAGCTGTGGGATCGGCCTAATGTACTTGACAAGATGGGCAAGATAGTCGTGCGACGTGTCAACTTTGTCAATAGCTTCCTTAATGTGTACAACAGCTTTCCGGAAGAAAGCCAAAATATAATAACTACATCAATTCTGACATTTTTTCTTTTGGATGGTGTTATATCATCAAGTGACCTCCTCTCGCTCTGGGCCTCTCCCCAGAGCGGGAGGAGTAGGTAGGTGGAGCGGTAGGGAGTGTCAGACTTCTACTGACTAAAAACCACCCATGTTCCTTCTAAGCCCTTTGTGCCAAGGCCGCGGTATCTCTTTCGAACAACCCGCATCCACGATGGGGTTACTTCTAACCTGAGTCTTGTTTATGGGGATGCAACCAATGATGTTAAAAGGTTATGGGTTTGAGCTATGTTGCAGACTTTGCTCCATCTCCAAACCTGTCCTCTGATCTCCAAAATGTGTAGCCAAAATGCATCCAAAAAGTAGTAAGATTTCATTTCGAACACATAAACAATGTCTTGGAAAAGGAGTACCTCAAGGTACTACAGTGGCACTCTTCTACGCAGACCCCAACGATCGGAACACCAGAAATAAATATATAAATGGTTAGCAATTTTCCAATTTACTCTGCCAAGCCTATACGTAACAGATATACCTACCTATTTTTGTATATGTAGATGAACCCATCCACGCTTACTGTGTTTCTGTCAGTGAATTGAACAACACGCCCGTACCGATTATTTTGTTTATCAATTGTGTTGTTGCTGTATCTGTGCCTGCTTTTAAATAATTATGTGAGATAAAAATGTTATTGTGTCTAATTTAATGTTGTTTTAATCTAACATGAGAGTCAAATAAACGGATGTATTTTTAACCGACTTCTATAAAAAGAAGGAGGTTCTCAATTCGGATGTTTATATATATATTTTTTTTTTTATGTTTGTTCGGGCATAACTCCGTCACTTGCTAACCAATTTGAAAAATTCTTTTTTTGTTGGAAAGGGTATCTTCCGAAATGGTCCCATATTTTTTTTTATCGAAATCGGACAAGCGGTTTTTGAAAAATCAACAAAACTCAAAAAAAAACTACATTGTCCACATTGACCCATGAACATGTGAACCACTAAAAAGTGAAAAATAAAAACTTTTTAACAAAAAATAAAACTGACTTAAAAAAAAACACAAAAAAGTGTAAAATAAACTTTAGAAGAAAAATCAGTTTCTGAAGTCGGTGGCAAAAAAATTAAATCAAACAAACCAAAGTCACCGACTTCAGAAACTGATTTTTCTTCTAAAGTTTATTTAGCACTATTTTGTGTTTTTTTTTTGAAGTCGGTTTTATTTTTTTCAAAGTCTAAGTTAAAATTCAACAGTGCATTGATCTTGAGGGATTAGTTTAGGTGATATTTTAGTGTATACAGTGTTTTATTGACTATTCATTTTACCGACGATTAGTTTTAGTGTGATTTGATCAACATCTTCCTCCCTTCGTCCCATTCCACTTGGGGTAGGCACAACGTGTTTTCTTCTTCAATTTTCTCCTGACAGACGTCTCGCCATACTTCACTCCCTAGTGGGATTTGATACGGTATTTAAAATCCATCTCTGGCTATTGTTTGCAAAATTTAAACAGAAATACTTATTTTGAACTTATTACCTTTATTGAAAATGTATTGATTCTCAAATCATTAAAGGTAAATTATCAGTATACCTTGACAAACAAGATTTAACCAGCTTTTAGATTGCACTTCTTTGACATTACAATAAAATCTTTTAATTTACATTTCCTCACAAAATTGCGTTAAGAAAATAAGTGTGTACCCATTCCCAAAACTGCATTAAAAAATCAAAACTCATTTTCTTCCAGACAATGATAATCTTGCTGATATGGGTAGTTGTTCTAATCGCCGTGGTGTTGCTGTACTTCCGGCAAGTGTACTCCACGTTCAACCGCCATGGCATCAAGTACATCAAGCCAGTTCCACTGCTGGGCAACATGGGCAAGGTCTTGTTGCGCATAGACCACTTTGCAATGGATTTTTGTAATTTATACAACAGATTCCCGGAAGAGAGGTAAGAAATGAAAATAACGTTCTTAATGTAAAATATTTTACTGTGTAGATGATCGTGTAACTCATCATTGCTGAGTTAATGACTTAAGTTCTAATATTACATATTAAGTCAATAGAAAATCTTCGTCTGACGAAGCCTCTTTCATTTATTTTGTGTCTGTCTTCATACGTAGATATTTTAAACAACGATACGGATTTTGGTTTGGATTGGGTTTTCACCATATTTTTCAGAATTTGAAATGTTTTGGAAAGTCGTTATAACCATGTACAGAAGGAGCTATGATTTAATTACCAAAGTCGTGGATTCAAGTCAAAAGACAACGGAAACATCGAGTTACCAGAAACTAGCGACATAACGATGATCAACATTGTACGAGTCCACTACGTACCTAATTCTACTACAAAAGTCAAACTTTGTTGTCTCAGCACTAATCTAGCTTTCAGTTTATTAGTTTTACTTGATCACCAATACTCGTTTTTTGAAGAACTCCTTATTGATAACTTCATTGAATCCCATTTCATCACAAGTATTCACAAAAGTCAAAACACGTAAAATAAAATTACTGATTTAACTTATAAAACCCCGTTTCTTAGGTTCGTCGGCAGATTTGAATTCCTAAACGAGATGATAATAATCCGAGATCTAGAACTGGTGAAGAAGATCACTGTCAAAGACTTTGAATACTTCATGGATCACCGCAACTTTATAACTGAGTCCTTCTTTGGTAGAGCTTTGTTCTTTTTGCAAGGTAAATATAATTATGTCTGTTATTATGGTGTTATTACGGTGACGACATGGTTGGCGCAGTGGCTCAAGCAGTTGTCTGCTGCGCTACGTGTCGCGGGTTTGATCCCCGCACGGAACAAATATTTGTATGGCCTACAGATAGTTGTTTCGGGTCTGGGTGTTTGTGTATGTGAGTTTAAATATTTGTAAATGCACCCACGACACAGGAGAAATTCTTAGTGTGGGGCAACGTTTCATATATAAAAATATATACCTACATATGTCTGGTTGATAAAAAGACAACCGGTGACTCAAGGGCTGGCTTTTACCTTGGCCAGAGGCTAAGTGTTGAAATACTACGTGGCAATGCCGCCAGTCTTTTGGGCACATTACCAGCTGACAGCATTGAGGAGTAGTTTTTCGATGCCCTTGAAAGTTTTAAATTAATTTTGTTACAGAAATGTATTCATTTTTAATAAACTTTAGGTCAAGAATGGAAAGACATGCGTTCCACATTGAGTCCAGCGTTCACAAGTTCGAAGATACGTTTGATGGTGCCGTTCATGGTAGAGGTCGGTGATCAGATGAATTGGTCACTCAAGGCTAAGATTAAGGCTTCGGAAGGTATATTTTTTGACTTTATATTATAAAGTACAGAGACAGACACGTGACAGGATCAAATAGATCAAAACGATAGATGCAGTCCATATTCGAAATATGCTTTACAAAGATGGCTATAAAGCCTTTGATTGCAAGGACCTATAAAACGATACTCATACGATGTTCGAAGCTAATTGTGCTTCATTCGACCGGTTCTTGTCAATAGTTTGATATTTCAAACATGAATGTTTATTATTAGAAATATTTTTCTTTTTAGATGGTTATGTAGACATTGAGTGCCGGGACCTTACAACGCGCTACGCAAACGATGTGATAGCTTCTTGCGCGTTCGGTCTGAAGGTAGACTCCCAAACTGACACAGAAAACCAATTCTTCGTGATGGGCAGGACTGCTACCAATTTTAGTTTCCGTCAGATTATAATGCTGTTCTTTCTAATGGTTTCACCAAAACTTGTACAGGTAAATTTAGAGATAAGTATTTAAAAGTATATTAAATATAATATCAATTCTATGTATAAGATTAAAAACAAAGATATTTTTAATTTGTTTTCAACAATTAGCAAGATTATTCTTACAGCTTCTAAAATGGGATGTAATAAATGCTGCAGTCAAAAAATTCTTCACAAATCTGGTACTGGATACAATGAAAGATAGAGAGATGCGTCATATTATCAGACCTGACATGATCCACCTGCTTATGGAAGCCAAGAAAGGTGATGTATCTAAAGTATGACGTACTTCCATCAACATATTTATTGGTGAAGTGTTCCAGATATCGAAGGAAATTTTTGTTGTTTTAGGTAAACTATCCCATGAGGATGTCCAGTCTAATGATGAAGCAGCTGGATTTGCTACTGTTGAAGAATCGTCAGTCGGGAAAAAGAAAATAGTTCGAGGTAATCGTATACTTTATGCTGCGTCACTCTTCAGTATTTTGAGGCATACCATTTCTTCTGTTGAATGCACGTTTTGGGGCAGGGGGCTAACTAGATGCGGGTAACAACTCGACACCTTTGCCACCTTTTGGGGTTGTGTAGTTAATTTTTAATCCTTATGTTTCGTATATTTGTCTTCATAAAATGTTACTTGAAAAAAATTACCAGGAATTTCAACGCAATCTCTCGTTTTGTAATTTTTAGAATGGAAAGATAGTGACTTGGTCTCCCAAGCATTCTTATTCTTTCTTGCTGGTTTCGAATCAGTTTCGACTACTATGTCTTTCTTACTGTACGAGCTGGCAATGAACCCTGATGTACAGGAACGATTGGCACAAGAGATCAGAGAACATGATGCTAAGAACGGCGGCAAGTTTGACTTCAATTCCATACAGAGCATGACCTACATGGATATGGTGGTTTCTGGTGAGATTTCGTTTACATAATTATTAATCAAGTAGCAAAATAATGAAAAGTCTAGCTAAATAACAGGTAATATAATAATATTATTTCAGAGTCATTGAGGCGGTGGCCAGCAGTTGTGGCTATGGATAGAGTATGCCAAAAGGATTACAATTTGAGGAAACCAAACGAAACTGCTGAAAAAGATTTTATTGTAAGAGGTTTCAAGTATCATTCTCTTGACCTTAACCAATGGGACGGGCAACTGGTAGAACTAATGGCGCTAGCACCGCATGAACCTAAGCTCTTCATTGGTTGAATATCTGTCAATGTCATTTTATATTTCAAAATAGCTTGACCTCATTGGTCGGATTGGGACAAGCTATGGACACGCCATCTACAATCAGCTTTCACTTGCCAACCCCATTAATGAAACGTCGTGTCATGCCTATTTTTGATCATGGTGACATAAGAGACGTCATTTTAATAGTCACTCCATTTTCAGCGACATCTTCTTCTTTAGTATCATTAAATACCCATCGTTTCCCTTGACATTATTTTAATATCAGAAGCTTATAAGTACTGTCACATACGGGATATCTTCTATGATTATATTATCGGTTATTATAGGCTCCCAAAATTTCGACGCCCGCAAACATTGATTTAATATCGCCTTTTAAATTAATTAATTGTTTTTTTTACAGTTGCGCAAAGGCTCAGTAGTTATGATACCGACGTTTGCACTCCACAACGACCCTCAGTATTTCCCTGAGCCTCAGAAGTTCGATCCTGAACGTTTCTCCGAAGAAAATAAACATAAAATCAATCCACTTGTGTACATGCCTTTCGGCATTGGACCTAGGAATTGCATAGGTGAGATCCTGCAACCTACATGATACTAGGTTCTGTCCAGGGCGTTGCTCACGCAATGTTGGGGATTATCTCACTGTGAACTACTATTATGAACAAATGGCAGCCTGGACGCTCACAATGGGCCTCATCAGAAAGCTCAAAGTCACCCAAAGGGCAATGGAGAGGGCTATGCTCGGAGTTTCCTTGCGTGATCGAATCAGAAATGAGGACATCCGCATGAGAACCAAGGTTACCGACGTAGCCCGAAGAATCGCCAGACTTAAGTGGCAATGGGCAGGGCACATTGCTCGCAGAACGGATGGCCGATGGGGCCGAAAAGTTCTGGAATGGCGACCGCGAACCGGAAGACGTTGCGTTGGAAGGCCTCCCACTAGGTGGACCGATGACCTGGTCAAGGTTGCAGGAACCCGCTGGATGAGAGACGCACGGGACCGGTCAATGTGGCGACACCTGGGGGAGGCCTATGTCCAGCAGTGGACGTCTTTTGGCTGAAATGATGAATGATGATGATGGGCAGCCTATCTACTAATCCAGGACATCGTTTTTTAGTGTACCAATGGTTTTCTAAATCTGTTGCATTAACTAACAGAGTTACTTTGGCAGATTTTATATTAAATATAAACTATTTTATAGTTTATAATTATAACTGTACTGTTGATCGACAGGCTCAAGATTTGCTCTATGCGAGGTGAAAGTGATGACTTACCAGCTTCTACTGCATATGGAACTGTCTCCTTGCGAGAAGACCTGCATCCCCGCCAAGCTAGCTACTGACAACTTTAACCTCAGACTGCAGGGAGGACACTGGCTTAGGTTTAGAATGAGGAAGTAGTTTAATATTACCCGTATTTATAGTTTTGTATTCTTACAGTTGTTAAACTAAATATTATATTATATTTGCTACAAGATTTTTGCTCGTTTTTATTTACTTATTGACACCGTAATACCTGAAATTCTTTATACGGTTTCTGGTTTCTCTGACCATAAGCAAAGTTTTGCCACTAATGCTACTTATAATCATGTAGCTAACCCAATATGTTGTTGTCGACTTACATTTCAACTAAAATACCAGTAGGTACTATACATGGACCGACCGCCAATCTGACTAAGACTTCTACAACACAGTGATTGGGAAATAACTTGATACACTGGGTAAGACTGATTGTTGGACTTCTGGGCGTCTGACTACCAGAAACAACTGCCAAGGATCTACGAATGACAGTAATCATATTAGTCCTAATCAAATACAACAACATCAGAAATGTTTAATGATTCACAAAAACATACATATTATAAAATCATTACGTTTATGTAGGTACCGCTCACATATAAATTGTAGAGATGGATATGAATATTTCTGAAATCTTTCACGAGACAAAATACACCGGTGACATATTATAATTAATACATATTATATCGTCACCCACGTAATCCTCGTAGACTGAGGCAGACGTGGACCCAGTATATGTACCTAGTATTTTATGATGATTTAGTAGTTAAAAACGAAAAAGGGGCCTCTAACCAGCAGTGACTGAACTCGGGCTGTGGATAATGAAGTTGATTATAAACCTAAACTCATTCCCGATACCGGCGAACTAATTACATCAACATTTAAAAACACTAATTACCTATATTTTAGAGAAATATTCAAAAATGTGATAAGAAATAAGAGGAATCTTATTGGATCTAAAAGTACGTGGCAATAAAATATTAATAAAACATTACTAAATGGACCTGAGAGAAGCACATCTTCGCGTATAATACCCCAGCGATAAAACACTGTGAGTACCTACCAAAAATATAGTTATAATCACTGAAACAATTTGCCTAATCTAATCTGCGAACCCTGTAAATAGCAGATAATTAAGTTCGCGTTTGTCAGAGTACATCAAAATTCCAAACTCACTGTGTATCTGTCTGTGAACTGAGTTACACGCTCGCTCGATTAGTTTGTTTACAGTTTCTGTTATTGTTGTGTCATCGTGACTGGTATTGAATGTAAGATATATTATAATTATTTTTTCCTTATAACCTGTCGTATTTAAGTATATGAACTATTTTTAAGGGTACCTACGTGCACTCGCTGTTTGAGATAAGTGAGGACTAGTCGACATGGACCCTTCAGCCTTCATGCTGCATTTATTACTATACTAGTGACCCGCCCCTGCTGCGCACGGGTGGAAAAAAAATATTAGAACCTTCCTCTTGAATCACTCTATCTATTAAAAAAAATCACATCAAAATCCATTGCGTAGTTTCAAAGATTTAAGCATACAAAGGGACATAGGGACAGAGAAAGCGACTTTATTTTATACTATGTCACAGAATACTTATTAGTACTACGTACAGAAGGGACACTCCCTTCCCCGCGCTCATATTAAATACTGCACCTCACCCCGCACTTCGAGGTATTCGTCGTCGACACTTGAGCAATGGCTCGCGCTCGTATTAGTCGTCGTTCGGTTTACGCGACGCAGACCGTTGCACTTTCCGCGCCATTGTTTAGGCTACGACAACCCTACTAGAGTTTACGCACACATTTGCACGTGCACGTCGTGCACAAACGTTATTTGTTTATGTAGTAGTAATAGGTAATTATTTTGCGGGCGTTGTATGGAGTGTCCGAGGTGTGACTATGTAGTGATAGTGATAGTGATTATCACATCTGTTATTTTATTATGTTTTGATTATGCCGTTAGAGAACACTAAGAAATGAGTTCATTTTATTTTTCCCTAGGATCACTAGGCCCCATCTAAATATATGTCTTCATACGAGTACCATTGCACTATAGGGTTATGAAGAACAGTGGGTCTAAAAAATGGCTACTTTAGCAGATCATAATATGAATTGCGTTAATAGGCGTAATAGTAACTGCGTCTGTGACCATTTTACGAATTTTAACGCAATTCATATAATTTTCCTAATATGATCTGCAAAAGTGGCCATTTAGACCCTACGTGTAAAATTCTTCATCCACTACAGAAAAGAGAGGTTCCTTCCACCGGAAGGGTGCAGTGTCTGTTGAACATAATTGTCAACATAATTATATATTATGTTGACGGGTTTTTCTTTATATAAATAGTCTTTTGTCCGGATAACTTTAATAATTTAGAATTTAATTTTAGTCCTTCACTTATGTTAGATGGCGCTGTAGAACTTTTTGTACTATGTTGCTGTTGTCAATATAGTCTTAACTAGCTTTTGCCCGCGACTTCGTCCGCGTTTCCGTCGTTGTTCGTAAAAAAAAGTACCTACCATTATGTCCTTCCTCACGGTTCAGTGGTTTTGATGTAACAAACAGATTAACTTTCGTATTTTAGTAGGGAAATACAATATGTCAATCCACAATACTGTTGAAAAATATCGCAAAAAGGAACCGCAGAATATTATTATTAATAGCTGTGCCCGCGACTCCGTCAGCGTGTGTAACTCCTTGTATGTTATTAAGTTAATGTATTGGTAATATTGTTTAGATCACTTTCACATGAGGCTTAAGAAGGTACCTATAGCGTTCTATAGGTAAAACTTCAGCCCAAAGCTTCCGGGGTAAACTATGTTGAAAGTTGACCCGTCCGGCACGTGAACATAAAGATTTCTAGAACTGCTAACCCGGGAAAGAGCGACATATTTATAACTGACCATGCGAGAAACAACTGACACCGAGATCTACTCCAGCAACACGAAAATTCTGCCCTTGAGCCTTATTAATTTAGTAGTCACTTAAAATAAATACCTAACTACTATAATTAATAAAAGTAAAGCTTTTACCTACTTAATACAAAAATAAAATTGATCATATTAGCCAAAACTTACCTATCGGTATCTAAAAATCTATGCGTACTACTTCCCATAAAAAGAAATAAAATGCGAACTATTAATAATTTGTAATTTGAACGAATATTTAAACACTACCAAAATAACTACTTAATACCTATTTTATAAAATATAACAACAAAAGAAATTCAAATAAACTATTTTATCTACCCAAATATCATAAACCCTCTCTAATGCGTTCAAAAACCATAGGCAATGACCAGCATTACCAACCTGCAGAAATAAACAGAGCTGTAATGAGCTCATAACCTACTGAAAACAGTAGGTTATGAGTTTAAATTTGGAACAGGTGTCAAATTCAAGTGAGTGTGCTATTCTAGTATCTACATTAAAACAGATACCTATCGATACGAAACTCCAATTCAGTATGATTTTAATTATAAATCGCAAGACATTTTGATCTCGAGTGACACAAGAATAGTGACTTTGTTCGTTTGCCTAAAAAATGACAGATATCCGAAACGCCGCCATTTCGAGCTGTTATTTGTTCGTTAGCTTTTTATTTCCAGTTACGAGTAGACAAATTTTCTGATAAGTTCTTTATTTCTGTCGAAAATGAGTGATAGTGACTCAGAAATTAACATGAACACTCCGCCAGATATCGTAAATGCAGCGACGAATGCAACTAGTAGCCTGTTTATTTTTTATTGCATTACACTGGTAACAATGCTGGTCATTTCCCTATGGTTCCTGAACCCATCATAGAGCCCTTATGATATTTGGGTAGATAAAGTAGTGTATGCAACTATACATAATTAAGCATTACAACACTCGTGTGATGCTATTAAGAAACTCGCCTTCGGCTCGTTTCTTAAACCCACACTTGTGTTGTAATGCCCTTCATTATGCACAGTCACATAAACTACTATAAAGACTTAAAAGTCGCGCTGTTATGCACGGTTTCTTAATATTATTATCAATTATTGTCTGTCAATAAGGTCGAACGCTGAACGCATCAACAGCCAAATATTGAATGAAGCTCGCTCCCGTTACACAAAAATAATCCTTATGGCATGATTCAGTATTCACGCGCAGCTTATTAGCGTATTTCATATTTGGTTCAGTTTGATGTTTCTGTACCGATTACTATGATTCTTTTTTTATTGAATAGGTAATAATTTTAACTTCTTATAATTAGGGATGAGCGAGAGTATTATAAACGTAAGAGTAAACAAATATAATCAGAAAGCTCCGAACTGCTAAGCTATCGGGAGTTACACGTGTTATTGTGAGTCAACCATAAAAGATAGACATATGCGGTTGTGGGATATTCTTTAGATAATTTTATGTAGAACATTTCCGTCATAAATGATTTCTATGTAGCTTTAACCATTAAGGCTACACACGCGACGGAAGCTTAAAAAATGGAGCAACTTCTCCCGTTTTCCCAACATTTCCCTTCACTGCTCTGCTCCTATTAATTATAGCGTGATGAAAAGTATACTATAACCTCCCCAGGAGTATGAAGAATAATTGTACCAAGTTTCGTTCAAATCCGTCGAGTAGTTTTTGTTTCTATAAGGAACATACAGACAGACAGACAGACAGACAGACAGACAGACAAAAATTTTACTGATTGCATTTTTGGCATCAGTATCGATCACTAATTACCCCCTGATAGTTATTTTGAAAATATATATCATGTACAGAATTGACCTCTCTACAGATTTATTATAAGTATATAGAAGATAGAAGATAGATAAAAATGTTGACTTAACACAAAAAAACAAGATTAAAGCAATTTATTTTGTAGTCAAATTAAAGGATTTGATCTTCAAAAGTTGTAAATAATAATTGAATAAATTGGTTTGTCTCGCAGCTTCGTAATATTAATTCTCGTCTATTATTAATATTATACTATTATTAATGAGTATGGTATGTAAATACTATTGTGTGTTCGGGATGAGTAGCTCAAGACAGACAAACACGAGGGGAATTTGATAGAGGAGGCCTATGCCTTGGCATAGGCCTCCTCTATCAAATTCCCTTATTTTTGTGTGCCTCTTGAGGCACACAAAAATAAGGGATACAATTATTTTTATAACTTGACAATAAATGTTATTTGTGTAATTATTAAAATTTTCAAATATTTTCTCTTCAAACTGTAAAAACAAAAATATAAAACACTTATATGTTTAAAAGAAATTCTAAGTGAGAAATCCTAGAAACAAGCACAAAAGTTAAATAAATCATCTGCGAAGAATTTTACGCGACCAACGAAAGAACAAACAAAAGAACTAAAAAGTTGGAAATAAAAAAGTAGTTAAAAAACTAAAAAACCCGACTGAAAAAACTGAAAAGCAAAAAAACAAGCACATTTGAAATTAAACAAAACTTACAAGCAGGCGGGGTTCATTTGAATATTAAATTATGAAAAGAAAAAAATTAAAATAGAATGGACCCCGCCTGCTTCCAAGTTTTGTTTAATTTAAAATGTGCTTGTTTTTTTGCTTTTCAGTTTTTTCAGTCGGGTTTTTTTGGAGGGTCGGTTATAATTAAATGACTCCTCCTACTCTGGGGAGAGCGGAAGGAAGTGTCAGACTTCTAACTGACTAAAAACCACCCATGTTCCTTCTTAGCCCTTTGTGTCGAGGCCACGGTATCTCTTTCGAACAACCCGTCTCCTCCGGTACCTCATGATTTATGAATAAATTACTAATTAGCATACCTAACGTTACAAATAATCATTTGTAACGTTTAGATATACTACAATTTCGTTGTTTTTCAAACAACAATGACCGTGTGAATACTTAAGCTTTTATTTATCTGATAACGTTACATTAACCTGTTGAAACATTCTTGTGATAATACTGTTTAATTGCTATTGTGACTAGTGATATTGTCCTTGACAGAGAAACATTGTTTTTGACCGTATCTAGTGCTAGCTTCTGCACGTGTAGTTCGAGTTTACATTAAGGCAATAAAAAATAGTTTTTTACATTTTAGGAATGATTAATGAGAATGACTAATAAAATGAATATAATAACACGTAAGTACATAATAAACTTGCTGATTACAAGGCTCCACATATAAAATATTGGGCAATGATTTAATAAACATTTGTAGAGGTAGGTATACCTACTCTCTGGGCAGGTGACGACGTGCGACGTTTACCGTACACAACGGTGGTAGATAGGGAGCCGAAGCATAAACCCTCCTGAGCCTTGGCATACGCCTTGGGCACCAGAGGGTGCAGAAAGATCTCCTGTCTCTCTGTCACTTGAACAAACATAGGTTCGCGACGGTGCACGCAAGTAAGTTTGGGTTAATGCCTGGCCCCGAGCTTGACGATCTGCACCAGTACTCTAGCACCCCGTTCGAAGGTTGTCGAAAAACACCGTGTACTCAAATAGTGTAGTACGAGTATCATCAATAGCCTACTAATGTTCCCACTGCTAGGACACAGGCCTCCTCTCTTTGAGAGGGAATGGGCTATAATCTACCACGCGGGCCCAGTGCGAATTGGTAGATGTCACATGTCTTTGATTTTTTTGGTTCTAAGATATGCCGGTTTCCTCACGATGTTTTCCTTTACCATTTTGAGAGCAGCGGTGATGAAATAAATTACACAAAGTAATGTGCCTGCCTGGGTTCGAACCTACGACCTACTGTTCGTAAGTCGGGGCCGCCACCACTGGGCCACCGCTGCGTAGTACGAGTATACCATCGAGGAAACTTTTGAGGCGCTTACACCAGAAGCATTCGCCTGTAATGTAATGGTTCAGACTCACTTGTTTCTGCAAAAAATCGAATGCTCCTGGTGTGGGATCCCCTGAGGTGAACTTTTCTTAGAACTGTGTTTATGGTATTACACCAATTTTCGAAAAAAAAATTGAAATTCCTACTTTTCTTCCAGAAAATGATAATCTTGCTGATCTGGGTGGTCGTTCTGGTCGCCGTGGTGCTGCTGTATTACCGACAAAGGTACTCCTCGTTCAGTCGCCATGGCATCAAGCACATCCAGCCACTCCCAGTGCTAGGCAACATGGGCAGGCTACTCTTTCGAAAAGACCACTTTGCTTATGATCTTCGTAATTTGTACAACAGTTTCCCGGAAGAAAGGTAAGAAATCTTTAACTTAAAAATCAAATATTTTTACATCATAGTTACCAGACTAGAATATAAGACATTAAAGAATTGTAGAATCTTCCACCAAGTAAGCATCAAGTTGTGAGCATCTACCGTCGGAAGAACCAATTATAATCAATACAAATGTCCCACATATTCAGGGGTCATGGTTAATTAATAATAGCCACAAAGTTCTCAGAAACGCTTATATGTCATTACTTCCGTGTGAAATTAAAATGGTTTTCATATCAATTCACTTTCAGCAGTTTTTGTGAAATAGTTCCGTTGAATCACATTCACACGAAGAGCGCTTTGCTCCATCTTTCATTATACGCACTACTAAAGTCAGAATGCATCGGCGATCGATCAAGAGGAAGATAACGCCAGTAACATAATAAAATTGAAAACCATTCTATTGCGAGCAAAAACGTGAAAGGAACTGCAACAAAATGGGTGTTATTAAAAAAACATTGTTTCTCAGGTTCGTGGGCAGATTTGAATTCGTTAGCGAGATGATAATACTCAGAGATCTTGAGCTGATAAAGAAGATCACGGTCAAAGACTTTGATTACTTCACCGATCACCGCGAAATTGGAGTCGACTCCTTCTTTAGCAGAACTCTGATTATGTTACGAGGTAAATTAATGTATTTTTTGTTGTGGTTGGCAGATCATCTAAGGACCCCCTGCTGCTCTGGGTGGAGCGGAAGGAAATGTCAGTCTTCTACTAATTAAACCCCAGTCATATTCCTTCTCAGCCCTTTGTGTTCCGCAGCACTGTAAATTATTGTACCTGGCTTTCATTATCTTATCACACAAGTGGTTTCTTGAAATTATTGTATGTTTTACAGGTCAAGAATGGAAGGACATGCGCTCCACATTGAGTCCAGCGTTTACAAGTTCTAAGATACGTTTGATGGTGCCTTTCATGGTGGAGGTCGGTGATCAGATGATTCGGGCACTCAAGGGAAATATTGAAGCTTCGAAAGGTATATTTATTCACTTTACTTTCTACTTGCTGAGAACCGTGTGTGGTCGTTTGTCAATTGGTCGCGACTTCTGAGCATGAGGGTCCTGGGTTCGATTTTCTCGGATCGGTAAAATTATCATTGGGTTTTCCCACCCGAAAATGCTCAGTAGCAGTTAAATGGTTTGAATGTTGGCCCCCTTAACGGCAACTTGACGTTATTTATTTGATTTTAGTTTTAATTTTTTTGTTGAAACCGTTGTGTAATTTTAATAATAATTAATTTCACTATTATAATCATTCGACATTTCTGTTACATTGACATTCATTGACATTTTTTTTATTTGAATTTTTATTGTTATTTTTAATGAATATTTTGTTAAATTATTATAATTCTTATCAAGTAATTATTACTAATAATGTTGGGACCAATGTGAATGTGGTATTTGTGTCTTTCTCAGCCTCATGTTGACTAATAAATGTATGCTTTATTGTTAAAACCAATGTTCGACACAAATGTAATTTGTTGAAGAATAAATAAATAAAAATAAAAACAGACTCGCCCTTTATTACATGGGACTTCAACATAACAGGCGAAATGTGGGTGTACTATTAGGCAAACCTTTGCTTAACCCTTCAGAAATTACAGATGTGATATTGTGGTATGTTATGATTTATAAAAATCTTTTTCTGTTTAGATGGCTACATAGACGTTGATTGCAAGGACCTCACAACTCGCTACTCCAACGATGTAATAGCTTCGTGCGCTTTCGGTCTAAAGGTAGACTCCCAAACTGAGCAGAACAACGAATTCTACGAGATGGGCAAGACTGCTACCAATTTCAAGTTCCGTCAGCTATTACTGTTCTTCATGCTAATGAATACCCCGAAACTTATGAAGGTAAGTTTGAGTTTAATTTCGTCTTACACAAATATTATAATTCAATACAAAAGGTGTAAACGGGTAACGACGCCGTAAAGCAAACATGAAACTAAGAAACTCACGCAAATATTCTTTCTGGGAAGCGACTATTTTTTTCGGGTTGAAAATCTCAATTAACGGTAGGAATGAATTAACGTATGTACTCAAAATATTGTACCGATAGATGCATTACAAAGGTCATGGAGTTATTTAAAAGAAAAGTTTTAACGTTAAGAACTTGTAGAAAGTTTGGAACTTTAATCTGCATATCTCCGTTACTAAAAGGATCCCAGGTATGGTCCAGAACATAGAAAATATCACAATGATAGGAACAACAAGAGTCTATCGTCTTCGTTAACGGACTTTTTGCACTAATTATGTAGCGCATATAACAGTGCAAATTATCAAAAGACAAATTGCAGATTCTCAAATGGGACTTAGTAAATAATGCTGTCAAGAAATTCTTCACGAACCTTGTACTGGACACAATGAAGGACAGAGAGACGCGTCACATCATCAGGCCTGACATGATCCACCTGCTTATGGAATCCAAGAAAGGTGCTGTTTAAACAATAAAAAAGTATTTTTATTACGATAATTTTATGCTACTATTGGTGATCAAATTGTAATCTGAGAAATGCGTATTATTTTAGGTAAATTATTACACGAAGATGTTAAGTCTAATGATGAAGCTGCTGGATTTGCCACTGTTGAGGAATCTTCACTCGGAAGGAAGGAAATAGCTCGAGGTAAGCATATGCTTAAAAGTTATTAAGAAAAAGCTTATAACCATGCTCTATCACCACGAGCATTTGCCCGTTACGACGTAGTAATACAAGATTTAATTTTGTACAGTACAAAAAATCAATCTGATTTTTTTTTGTTCAGGCGTATGCTTGCAGTGATGGATCTCCTTTATATGAAGTTTGACTAAATTAATTATTTTGAATTTTGCAGAATGGTCAGACGGTGATCTGGTTGCTCAAGCATTCTTGTTCTTTATTGCTGGCTTCGAAACCATTTCGTCCAGCATGTCGTTCTTGTTGTACGAGCTGGCAGTAAACCCTGATGTACAGGAGCGTCTGGCACAGGAGATCAGAGAACATGATGCAAAGAATGGCGGAAAGTTCGACTTCAATTCCATACAGAATATGACCTATATGGACATGGTGATTTCGGGTAAGATTGTGCTCGGTCGCCTTTTATAAAAGTGAAAAATATTGCTTCATGAGTAAAGTGAATAACTGTGTTTTTATTGCAGAGGCATTGAGGCGATGGCCACCAGCGATTGCTATGGATAGAGTATGCCATAAAGACTACAACTTGGGAAAACCAAACGATAGTGTCGAAAATGATTACATTGTAAGTTTAACAGTGATTTCAAATTAGATTTTAGAGTGCATAACTGGCAAAATCTGCGAGTACCATTAGGTCCTTCCTGGACATGAATTATAAACCTCTGGGGATTACAGCCGTGAAATTAAATTACTAGGCTATAATATGTGATACAATGTTTGGTGTAGCTGCTATAATAATTATTTTTATGTTACAGTTGCGCAAAGGGTCAGTAGTAATAATACCGACGTACGCCTTCCACAACGACCCTAAATATTTTCCTGAGCCTGACAAGTTCGATCCTGAACGTTTCTCCGAAGAAAATAAACATAAGATTAATCCACTGACATACATGCCTTTCGGCTTTGGTCCTAGGAATTGCATTGGTAAGATCAGCTACGAATGCTACGATAGTATTTTTTTATAATAATTAAAAATAGAACACAAAATTAATTTAATACTTTTAATCAAAAGGATCAAGATTTGCTCTCTGCGAGGTGAAGGTGATGGCTTACCAGCTTCTACTGCATATAGAACTGTCTCCTTGCGAGAAGACCTGCATCCCCGCCAAGTTGGCTACTGACAGCTTTAACATGAAACTGCAAGGAGGACATTGGCTTAGGTTTAGAATGAGGAAGTAGTATAGCCTGTATTCATAGATTTTGTAAGGAAATAAAGTTGCAATAGAACTAAATTAATACAGAGTCTGGTTTTCTTTCTTATAACATAAATTCTTTCACTTTTGTGTTTCTTCATCCAAATCCAATTGGTGCATTATTATGATTTATTGTAAGTATGTCCTGCTTTCTTACTCACATTCTTCATGTAGATACTGGTCTCCACATGATTATCTCCATTAACATGAACAAAGCCGTAACACTAATGCTACGTAGGACGCGGTAATAAAAGTAACAAATCATAATGCAGGTAATTTAGACCGTAAAAATAATTGCATAGGAGTCTTTCTAGACTTATCGAAAGCTTTTGACACAGTTTTGGTCCCTTGGGTGGTGGAGGAGATGGAGAATATAGAAATTCCCGGAAACCCTCTTAAATTATTTAAAGATTATGTTACGAACAGAAGTCAGATAGTCAAAATTGTAAGGTACATCAGTAACAGTGCAAAAATGGATTTTGGTGTACCACAAGGAAGTGTACTCAGTCCTAGTTTATTTCTATTGTATTTAAATGATATTATGTAATTTAACCGCATCGCACTTGTAACAGCAGATCACGGTGGTGACGGAACTAACTGGTACTTATAGCGTAGGATTCCTCTCCTTGTTTAAGCCCAGTTGCACATGTCTTAAACCTTGTCACTTATTTAAAAAGTCTTATTTAAGGTACAATTATTGTAAATAGGTATTGAACAATTGGGGTCGGCTTCTGGTCAAACCAAATGCATCTCACTACCAGTACTTCACATGGAGCGACTGCCATTTGACCTCCACAACCCAGTTGGTACTGGGTAATATGATACCCCTTTTTTTTTTGGTGGGTGGAAAATCAGTCAAAAGCCACGTCATCTAGTACTAAAATCCGCGGCCCCAACAAATCCGCGGCCCCGACAATATGATACTCCTTGGTGAGACTGGTTGTTAGAGTTATGGATCACTGACTAGGTACTTGTTAAAACTGTGAAAAATGCACAAATTTTAATGACAGCCAAGATCCCGTGCCGTACCGTGTTTGATAACGTGTTTTCAGAAGCACGGAGGAAACTCGGTATATAATAAATAGGTGGTCACCCAACCACATACCAACCTAAGCAAGCGCGGTTTAACGAGAAAATAGTTCTGAGCGGCTGTTATTATCTAGTCACGATCTCTTTTCCAGAAGTTTCCTTATTATGATGATTTGGTTGTGACCACTGAAACAGAGTTCTATATTCAACAGTGGGTAAACTGCATAGTGATGACAATGTACCACACCCTGCTTCCGATACCGGTGGGCTACTATTTTTTGTTGTAAAATGCTTACGGAAATAAATAAAAGGATCATGAAAAACCAAAAATTTGTTTTAATATTTTTTAACAGCCTATCCAACTCTAGGGCAAAGGTCTCTCCAGATGTCTTCCATACATTATTTTCTTGTGCTTCCTCGAGCCCTCGCAGTATGCGACCAGATCGTATCGCTACCATTTTTCCATCATCATCATCATCATTTAGTGGGAGGCCTTCCAATGCAACGTCTTCCGGTTCGCGGTCGCCACTCCAGAACTTTCCGGCCCCATCGGCCATCCGTTCTGCGAGCAATGTGCCCTGCCCACTGCCACTTAAGTTTGGCAATTCTTCGGGCTATGTCAGTAACCTTGGTTCTCATGCACCATTTTTTACTGACTCGAAAAGTTTTATTAACAACTACAAACATTGAGCATTGTAGCACATCTCCACGTAGACCCCAGGGATAAAACATGGATAAACGCTGTGGACACCAAAACTGTTGCAATAATCGCGGAAACTATTGCCTAATTTAATCGATCAATCCTGTACATAGGTATATAGCGGATTATGTTCGTTTTTACCAGGGTCCATTCAAACTCACTGTGTATCCGTCAGTGAACTGAGTTACACGCTCGCACGATTAACTTGTTTAGCGTTTGTGTTGTTTTGTTGCCGTGACAACCATCGAATGTAAGTTACATAATTATAATTTATACGTTTTAACCTGTCTTTCATTAGGCTGCCAAATTCCAGAATCAGTAGGACACATCATGCATGCCTACACTTCTTTTGTTTCTTTGTTTATCAACGCTGAATCGAAACCGTGAACGAAATCATTTTGGCGTTGTTTTGGACGGACAAAATATGATTGTCAAGGTCAAAGTTATTGTAGACGAGAGACATATTGAAATCCGCAATAGGGTATGCTTACATGATACTAATAACAATATGAACTAAAAAAAAACACTGTTAAATAACAGACAGAACCATACCAAATATTTCGGAAAAGTCTCGCCGGATCAATGACTTTTAGCTCTAATCCATTTTCCCTTCATATTTTAAGACTGGCGTAGGACAATAACGAAAAAGAAACGTCTAATAAAGTGAGATCTGGAGAGCGTGCGGTTGCCATGGGACAACTACGTCACAAATTAAGGTTATAGATTTTTTTACATATTTGGGACGAGAATCGAATTCTGAATACGCTCTTTCAATATGTCCCTCGTTTAACCTAACACCCTGTATAACGACGACTACAAGTTGTGACAAACAAGATTTTAGTAATTTATCCCGTGGTCAAATTAAGGTCAAAGGATTTGATCTCTTCAATCGTTGCAAATAGTTTAATAACTTGTTTTTTTTTTTAAATCAGTTCTAGTTTTTGCTATCACCTCTGGCAACTTTGTGATGTATCTTTAAACTGTAGACGAGTAGCTCAGGACAGGCAGACCTCAGTGGAACTTAATGGAGGAGGGCTATGCCAGGAGGCATACCTACTGAGGTTTATAAGTTGTGAATATTTTGTTGTGTTTGTAGCTATCTCATAGGTCTGACAAAATATTTTTTTTACCATCGTTTTTTACTTATTTTATCTTTAAACTGTTAATAGGTACGTAAGTCTTCTTCTCCCCTGGTACCTCTTGAGTAACTGATTAATGTCCTAATAGATGCTACAATTGCGTTGTTGTTCCAACAACAATGACCAGGTCAACACTCGCACTTTTATTTATCTGATAACAGTCATGACATTGGCCTAAGTGTGTTTATATTATTATTTTTATTCTTGTGATAGCTGTGTTTAATTGCGATTGTGCCTAGTTATGGTGTCCCTGACTGAAATAGAAACACTTTTGTTTGAACATTTTACTTAGCTATAAAGCGGCTTCACCTGCGTATAGTTCGATAATAGGCATTGATATAATAAAACCCAAGATACACACTCCGCGTCTCAAAACCGTCCGCTTAAAATGAGTTCACAATGAACTCATTTGAAATAGTCTCGCGTCGCTCGCGTCTCTGCACGGTCGTACAAAATACTTTTTATATTGCTTTTTATAACTGCATTGTAAAAGGAATCTGCGTAAGGTTGAATTTGCCAAAAAAAATATGTTTATAGTGACGATAACTACAAATGTAGTAGTGCGTGTATTGGTGAGTGTTTGGCGACAGCTTCGACTGTTTGTTTTGTTCGAGACTGTGCATCTAGGGTTTTATTATATCAATGATAATAGGGTATTTCACCAAAAAAATCTAATTAGTCCGTCAGATAGATTTCCAAAAAATAATGGACACGTATTTTTTCTTTTTTCACGTAAACAAAAAATAAAGACGATACAGTGCTTCGAAAAGTCGTGTCAAGTCGTGTGACGTCACAAGGATAGTACTTTTTTACCCACAAAGTGACGTGAAAAACCCCCACTTATGATCTTTGACAGGTTTCATCTTCGTCAATTTTTATTAATTTGAGAAAACACAAAACACGTATCCGATATTTTTCGATAATCTAACAGACGGACTAATTAGATTTTTTTGGTAAAATACCCTATTGTACCAGGAGACCATACTACCGGGATAAAAGTATTATTTGTGTTTATCCATGTCATAATCTCTTGGTGGGCCTTTCATCCATCGCATTTTCTCATCTTGCGGTGTTCTCCTAGTAGTTTTTAAAACCCATTCATCAATTCATCAATCAATTCCACTAACTTTTGAATTAATTTTGTAAGATGAGTTTTTCTAATTTGCTACATGGGACGGTTGTTATGGTGATTGACTAATCCATTGTCCCTGAATGATCCATTGTCCAGCTGATCACAGTTTTCGGACAAAAGATGATGATGAATATAAAAGCAGACTCGGTGTGTGTGAGTCATCACTAGCATTGAATTTTCAATTGTTAAATAGAATCGTATGTTGATCAGCAGCAGCTCACCCGCGGAAATATTTCCGTGTTTCTAACTTTATTGGTTTCAAAGAAGTAATTGGAAAGACATTGTGTGCCGGCTGTGCCCAAGTTAACGTGCTGAGAACAATGGAGTCTCTGTTAACTAATACAGGACTAGATACACAATTGGCGTCAACAAATAAGCGCCCATTCGATCATTTCAGTGCTCTTTTCATTTAATTACAATTAAACGCTAGGAATACTTCAAGCGTTTAATTGTAATTAAAAACAGCCACTGTTTTTTTTTAATTATTATGGTTTTCTTCTTCCAGACAAATGATAATGTTGCTGATCTGGGTAGTCGTTCTGATCGCCGTGGTGTTGCTGTATTACCGTCAAAAGTTCTCCACGTTCAGCCGCCATGGCATCAAGCACGCCAAGCCTCTCCCAGTGCTCGGCAACATGGGCAGTCTCCTCTTTCGAAAGGAACACTTTGCATACGAAATGTGCACTTTATACAACAGCTTCCCGGAAGAAAGGTGAGAATTGGAGATCAATCATAAACTAGTTACCTGATTTCAGATAATTAACATTGTCATCATCATCAGCCTAGTATTTTCCTATGTTGGGGTCGGCTTCCAGTCTTATCAGATGCAACTGAATAGGTACCACTGTGTTTACTTGAAGCGACGGCTTATTTGACCACCACATTGCACAACCCCGTAGAGAGAGAAAGTGTAGATCAGTGTTGTATGATCTTATTAAAGTTTTATCATCAAGTTAGCCAATGACATAAGTGGGCTTACGGTTCTTTGTTGTCATTATATTTCAGCGATGCGGTTTTTTCACCAACGGTTTCTATAAATCAATCATAATTAAACACACAACGAGAACTTCATTAAATCCCATTCCATTATGAGTGCAAAACGTGTAAAGAACTGCAGCAATACGGATATGTTTGTATATTACAGGTTCGTGGGCAGATATGAATTCGTTAAGGAAATAATAATACTCAGAGACGTGGAGCTGATAAAGAAGATCACTGTCAAAGACTTTGATTACTTCACCGATCACCGCAACGTCGGAATTGACTCCTTCTTCAGCAGAACTTTGTTCTTGTTACAAGGTAAATTATTATGCCCAGCTTTAATTATATCTTATTTTTATTTTTATTTTATCAAATAGGAACAACAAACAGCTACATTATGGAATATTGCAATATGATAACAAATAACTTAAATAATAATGTAGCCCACAGCGCTGTTCACAGTTTACCATTAATGACTAAAAACTTAAATTGCTAGGAAAGAAGCTGTTCATGCAAGACAGTTAAAACATAAAAATACAAAAAGGAAAAAATAAAATAAATAACATTGCACATCAAGATATAATAATAACCAATATAATAACATCTTATCTAGTATTGTACAAGAGTTATCTTTGAATTCTTTTTTTTTTAATCTCCGACAGGTCAAGAATGGAAAGACATGCGCTCCACATTGAGTCCAGCGTTTACAAGTTCTAAGATACGTCTGATGGTGCCTTTCATAGTGGAGGTCGGTAATCAGATGATCCGGGCACTCAAAGAATTGACTAAGGCTTCGGGAGGTATATTTATTTACTTGATATTCTGTAGGGTCATAGAACTTTAGAGACACACGTTCCAAGATCAAATAGATCAAAATGACTAATGTAGTTTTTACTGATTTTCAGAGTATATTTAATGGAAATGTATTTAATGAGTTTATTTTTTGGCCGAGAAATGGACGAAAATCCATATACACCGAGTTTACTCCGTGCCGTGGCGTGCGAAAGCACGCTAAGAAGTTGGTCCCAGCTATAATTTGTAGAACAGTCGTTTTAGACGCCTACATATTTGTGTAAGGCTAGGTATAAGATGATTGTAGGTATTATAAAAATCTTTTCTGTTTAGATGGCTACATAGACGTTGATTGCAAAGACCTCACAACTCGCTACGCTAACGATGTGATAGCATCGTGCGCTTTTGGTCTGAAGGTAGACTCCCAAACTGAAAAGAATAACGAATTCTATGAGATGGGCAAGACTGCGACCAATTTCCAGTTCCGGCAACTATTACTGTTCTTTGTTCTAATGATTGTCCCGAAAGTTGCGAAGGTGAATTTTAGAATAATTTAAGATAATAATATTTAAGGACAGATATTAATTTATATTAATTAAATAGATATTACGTAGAGCAAATTTTATAACAAATTAATTATAAAATTATCAAAATGAATTACAGGTTCTTAAATGGGACGTAATAAATTCTGCAGTCAAGAAATTCTTTATAAACTTGGTGTTGGATACAATGAAAGACCGTGAAACGCGTCATATCATCAGACCTGACATGATCCACCTGCTTATGGAAGCCAAGAAAGGTGATGTGTAAATAATGACAAAGTCTAAAAAAAATCTTGCTGCTGTTGTGTTAAAAATATAACGCAACTTATGCGTGTTATTATAGGTAAACTATCACACGAAGATGCTAAGTCCACTGACGAAGCTGCTGGATTTGCCACTGTTGAAGAATCTTCAGTCGGAAAGAAGCAAATAACTCGAGGTGAGGATAAACTAAAAAGTTATTTTAAAAAAACCCTTTAATAGAATATGAAGTTGACTACTATTTTGTTTTTGCAGAATGGACAGATGATGATCTGGTTGCTCAAGCATTCTTGTTCTTTGTTGCTGGCTTTGAAACTGTATCGTCCAGTATGTCTTTCTTGTTACACGAGCTGGCACTAAACCCTGATGTACAAGAGCGCTTGGCACAGGAAATCAGTGAACATGATGCAAAGAATGGCGGAAAGTTCGACTTCAATTCTATACAGAACATGACGTATTTGGACATGGTGGTTTCGGGTAAGATAATGTTAATTTTTTACTGATTAACCCTTTGTCTGCCGGAACCTAGATCCACGCGAGACACAATGACTTTTTAATTAATTGTGTCTAAATACTCGACAAGGAGTTAAATTGTAAAATTTTGAGACAAAGTGTAAGATGAGTAACGTTAAATATATTTTTTAGAGGTATTGAGGAAATGGCCACCAGCTATTGCTATGGATAGAGTAGCAAATAAAGACTACAACTTGGGGAAACCAAACGATGCTGTCTACAAAGATTACATTGTAAGTTTAACAGTCATTCAATTTCCAGTTTTTAAACAACAATGACAAAATTCTCACCTCAGTCTCATTACATGAGCATAAATGGCAAAATAATATGCGAGTGACATTACGATGTGGCTCTGGTTGGCTGGACATTTCTTCAAAACTGCTCGCATTTAAGTAGGTCAATAGGGCACTTTATGTGACGGCTAAACACCCTTATTTCAGAATAGGTGACGCTACAGAATCTTAGATAATCGATCGAAAGCGTGTCCAGCCAGCTTGCAAAACCACTTTTCGCTGGTCTCTCAATCTCCGTAACGGAAGTGATTTTGACGACTTTTTGCATATCAACGGGCGTCACATAAATATGTGACAGGCATCAAGCTAAAAGTTTTGTGATACGTACAGTGGTTTAGTAGAAAAATGCAAAAAACTGTGTCCAGCCATCTTGAATTTACGTAGAAAACTTTTGGCTGGCACTTCCGAATCCCACATAACGGGAGCGTTTTCGAATATGGTTCCTTTACTAATACTTGGTGACGCAATGTGTGACAGTAATAACGTTTGATTTATGCCGTCACATGCAAGGGTTTACGAGATATCAATGAAAACTTAATGTATACTTGTGTCCAGCCATCTTGAACTCAGGCTGGCTGGACACCTGTATCTCCGCTGCCTGATGATCTACGACCTTCAAAATGGTATCAAAATGTTGTGACGGGGACGATAATGATAACCTGAATTTATGACGGAGAAACTTTGCGTAGTTTCAAAGATATTGATCATTTAAATTTTCCCATACAAACATCCATTAATATTGTGAGGTGACCATAATTTTTACATAAATAAAGGATTTCTTTTTAATCGACTAATCGGCCGGTAGCAGCCACGCCTGCTTTGTATTTGATTTCTCCGTGGGAATAAAAGGTTTTCCTGCAGTAAAAAGCGTAAGTATGTGTTAATTCAAAATAATAATTAAAAACACTAACAAAAAAGAACAAAGTGCATTGCACTCAGTGATGCCAATTTAGCATTTTTTCATGTTGTTTAGCAAACTTATTAGTTGTTTAGCATATTTTTAGCATATAAAATAATTATAAAATAAAATACATTAATGCGTACGCAATTATTTCCATTTAGAAAAAAAATCCCTTTACTATATTGTTGGCGCTTCTGGTGCCAACATAATGGAAAGAGTATTTGAGATCATAGTCGATTAAAACAGTATGTATATTTTGTTAAATAATAAAAAAGTTAAAACTATTTTACGTTTCATTTGACACTGAAAAATGTTAGCAGATTTTTTAGCATTTCTATAAAGCAATTGGCATAATTTTAACACCATTTTAGCAGATTCTATATCGGTCTTGTTGGCAGCACTGATGCACTGACACTGAGATTGTACACAGGCTGTGAGTGTGACAGCGTAATAATGGTAGTACGTAATAAAACCAAATGAAAACTGATGCTGTGATTTATTTGTGTAATAATTTTATTCTTTTCCATAAATAGGTATTGAAGAATATTTTAGTTTATTCAGCTATTTATATGATTAAAATGACGACCACCGGCTTCATTTGCGCTTCAAACACTTAGGGCGGCGGTAAAAACAACGCTTTGGTACAAGGCGGGGGTTATTGAAGTGCAAATGGAGTTGATCGTCGTCATTTTCGTCATTGAAACGCTCTAGCGCAAATAAATAAATGTGATTTTATTTACCTACATTATTTTTTCATTTAAATACCTTAGAGCATTAGTCTGTTATCCTGACACAATATCTACCTATGTACTTACCATAAAAACACCAATAATTATCTACTAAAAAGAGTAGATAGGTATCTGCACGTAAATAATCAATAACATGAAAAAAAATCTCCCCCCCCCCCTTCCTTACTTCTACACTTTTGTCTTCTATTGATTAAAATATCTACAGTTGTTCGTATTAGTATCACCAATACGCGAATTTTCGTCCATTAAAGAAAACACCTTAAATACTTAGTCCTACATAAAACCTACAATATTGGTAACCCTACTACAGTGTTTGTATGGGAAAATTTAATAGATCAATATCTTTGAAACTACGCAAAGTTTCTCCGTCACAAATTCAGGTTACCATTATCGTCCCCGTCACAACATTTTGATACCATTCTGAAGGTCGTAGATCATCAGGCAGCGGAGATACAGGTGTCCAGCCAGCCTGAGTTCAAGATGGCTGGACACAAGTATACATTAAGTTTTCATTGATATCTCGTAAACCCTTGCATGTGACGGCATAAATCAAACGTTATTACTGTCACACATTGCGTCACCAAGTATTAGTAAAGGAACCATATTCGAAAACGCTCCCGTTATGTGGGATTCGGAAGTGCCAGCCAAAAGTTTTCTACGTAAATTCAAGATGGCTGGACACAGTTTTTTGCATTTTTCTACTAAACCACTGTACGTATCACAAAACTTTTAGCTTGATGCCTGTCACATATTTATGTGACGCCCGTTGATATGCAAAAAGTCGTCAAAATCACTTCCGTTACGGAGATTGAGAGACCAGCGAAAAGTGGTTTTTCAAGCTGGCTGGACACGCTTTCGATCGATTATCTAAGATTCTGTAGCGTCACCTATTCTGAAATAAGGGTGTTTAGCCGTCACATAAAGTGCCCTATTGACCTACTTAAATGCGAGCAGTTTTGAAGAAATGTCCAGCCAACCAGAGCCACATACATTACGAACTCGTCGGCTTAACCCTTCGAGGATTACAATGTGTATTGTACTTTGTAATGTTCAGGTATATTTTTATCTTACAGTTGTCCAAAGGCTCAGTAGTCATAATACCAACGTTCGCCTTCCACCACGACCCTAAATATTTCCCTGAGCCCGAGAAGTTCGATCCTGAACGTTTCTCAGAAGAAAATAAACACAAAATCAATCCACTCGCATACATGCCTTTCGGATTGGGACCTAGGAATTGCATAGGTGAGATTAGTTTTCATTCATCAAGTATTGTAAGCAAAGGAGAAATTAAGTGACTTTTTTTAAATTACAGGATCGAGATTTGCTCTCTGCGAGGTGAAGGTGATGGCTTACCAGTTTCTACGGCATATAGAACTGTCTCCTTGCGAGAAGACCTGCATCCCCGCCAAGTTGGCTACTGACAGCTTTAACATCAAACTGCAAGGAGGACATTGGCTTCGGTTTAGAATGAGGAAGTAGTATAGCCTGTATTCATAGATTTTGTAAGGAAATATAGTTGCAATATAACAAAATACAGACCCTGGTGTTTCTTTTTTATAACATAAATTCTTTTACTTTTGTGTTTCCTCATCCAAATCCTAATTTAATGGTACCTTATGAGGAGATTAGAAGGCCTTCAAAGGAGAGTAGTTTAAAGCCGACGTTTGAGAGGACGGGTCCAGATAACAGGCTGCCTTCAGTGGGGGAGGTGTTATATGTAATTAGTATGTCCAGGTTTCTATCTCACATTCTTTATGTAGGTACTGGTCTGGTAACAAAGCCGTGACATATGTAGCTACCTAGCATTTTCTCAATTATTTTGGAGTCGTCTTACAGTTACAAAATGCCAGTATTTTACATGGTGTGTATCTGACCTCTACAAGACAGTGACTGATTAACCAACATTGGTAAGACTGGTTGTCGGACTGGTGGGCTTCCGACTATTCGTAACCACTTCCAAAGATCGACAAATGACCACTCTCACTCATTGTTTGTTTGTTGGGTAGAAGTGTACGTATTCATCCCGTCGGGGCTGCGGGTTGTTCAAAAGATAACGCGGCCTCGACATAAAGGGCAAAGAAGGAACATGGGTGGTTTTAGTCAACAGAAGTCTGACACTCCCTTTGAGCGGGAGGGGTTTTTTGATGATTTTCCACCGACCCCAAAAAAAAGGTGCACCTATTCATTATCTTGTAATATTAATTATACTAATAAGTTAAACATTAATGATTATAATTGGACAAAAATAGCGTGTACACAGGAAATGCATACCAAACTAGATAACTACCAAGTGTGCAACTCCATAAGCTGTAAAACAAGTAGTGCCGCTCGTCATTTAAATAAATAAGTGGACGCGGTAATAAAACTAACAAATCATTTTGCAGGTAAACTAGACCGTACAAATAAATGCATAGGAGTCTTTCTACTCCTAGCGAGAGCTTTTGACACCGTCTTGGTCCCCAGACTGGTGGAGAAGATGGAGAATATAGGAATTCGAGGAAATCATCTTAAATTATTTACAGACTATGTTACGAACAGAACTCACATAGTCAAAATTGGCAAGTACATCAGTAGTAGTGCAAATATAGATATTGGTGCACCACAAGGGAATGTACTCAGTCCTACTTTATTTCTATTGTTTATAAATGAGATAATTATGCAATTTAACCGCACGACACCAGCAGTTCGATCACGGTGGTGACGGAATTAACCAGCGCTTATAGCATTGCATTTATCTCCTAGTTTAAGCACATTTGCACATGTTTTATACCTTGTCACTTATTTCGA
The DNA here is from genome assembly GCA_949775195.1 of Diarsia dahlii. Lineage (NCBI taxonomy): Eukaryota > Metazoa > Arthropoda > Insecta > Lepidoptera > Noctuidae > Diarsia > Diarsia dahlii. Next base: position 805,028 of record OX459201.1, read on the forward strand.
AAGGCTTATTTAACTAATAATTATTATTGTAAATAGGTTTAAGTCATGAACAAAAAAAAATTTAAATATCTGCCCAGCCTATTTCCAACTATGTTGGGGTCGGCTTCCAGTCAAACCAAAAGCAGCTCACTACAAGTATTTAACATGGAGCGACTGCCTACTTATTTGTGTGTGGGACCTTTTGGTGAGACTGGTTGTCAGAGTTTTGGGTCACAGCATGTCATAAAGCAGTGTCAGAAAGCACGTTAGGTTTCTGAGGCACGGAGGAAACTCGGTATATAATGGGTGGTCCCCCATCCACAGACCAACCTTCGCAAGCGCGGCTTACTCATAAGATTAATCTGAGCAGTTGTTATTGTCTTGTCACGAGTTCCTCTCCAGAAGTCACCCTATTATGTTTTTGCCATTTAGTTGTTGCCATTGAAACTTAGCAGTGGATGAACTGCATGATCATGATTTGTACAAAATTATGCTTTTTCTCATACCTACTTCGAACTAGGCCTCGGAGTATGCCTCCAGATCGTTTCGCTACCATTTTCTGACAGACTCGAACGGCCTTATTACAAAAGGTAGTTAAACCTAGTTTAACTTAGACTTGGTTTATCTCGCAATGTCACTTTCTTTTGAATATTATTGAAGTGAGACGTCATGCGAGATAAACCAAGTCTAAGTTAAACCAGGTTTAACTACCTTTTCTAATAAGGCGGGAAAAGTTTATAGCGAATTTATTAATGTCTGCACACCTCCGGCTATAATATAGCGCACTTGTAATTTTTCTTGTCGACCCCCGCGATATAACGCTGTGAACAGCAAAACTATAGCAATAATCGCGAAAACAATAATTGCCTAATCTAATCTACACTGTTTATAGCAGATAATTACGTTCGTTTACCAGAGCCCATTCATACTCACTGTGTATCCGTCAGTGGACTGAGTTACACGCTCGCACGATTAGTTTGTTTATCGTTTGTGTTTTTGTTATGTTGCCGTGACTACCGTTAAATGTAAGATGCATTATTATTATTTTAAACTGTCTGTCACTACACCACACCTACGTCTACTCCCACACTCATTCACTTCTTTTGTTACTTTGTTTACCAGCGCTGAATCAAGTCGAAAATGTGATAAAAATCATTTTGGCGTTGTTTTGTACGGACAAATGATTGTCAAGGTCAAAGTCTAAATATAACGACGACTACAAGCTATGACAAACAAGATTTTAGCAATTTATCCTGTGGTCAAATTATTAAGGTCAAAGGATTTGATCCCTTCAATCGTTGCAAATAGTTTAATAACTTGTTTTTTTTTTTAATCAGTTCAGGCAACTTTGTGGTGTATCTTCAAACGGAGACGAGTAGCTAAGTTCAGGCAGACCCCAGTGGAACTTAATGTCGGAGGCTTATGCTAAGGCACATTGAGATTTATAAGTTACGAATATTTTTTTTGTGTCGGTGGCTATCTCAGCTCCTCATAATTCAGATAAAATATTTGTTTTACTTATTTCATCTTCGAACAGTAAATAGGTAAGGTAGGTGAGTCTTCGTCTCCCTTGGTACCTCTTGAGTGCCTGATTACTTGTCTCCTTAAATGTGCTACAATTGCGTTTTTGTTCCAACAACAATGACCAGATCAATACTCCCACTTTTATTTTTATCTGATAACCTCTTGATTGGCCTCCAATGTGTATACATTCTTGCGATAGCGGTGTTTAATTGCGATTGTGTCTATATATTATGGTGTTCTTGACAATAGAAACACTTTTGTTTGAGCATTTTACAAACTAACTAATGCTCGCGGCTTAACCCGCGTGTGTGGTTCGATAATTGTCCCAAGAGACCAGTATCCAGGTTATAATCTCTTGGTGGACCTTCCATCCATCGCATTCTCTTATCTTTCGGTGTAACATTCAGTAGTTTTTAAAATTCATTCATTCATTCGTTCATCAATCAATCAATCATCAATGCATCACACTATCTTCATTAACTTTTGCGTTGATAAATTTGGTGGAAAAGTTATTCTAATTTGCTATGTGGGACGGTTGTTGTGGTAATTGACCTTGACTGGCTCATTGTCCAGTGGACAGTAGACGTCTTCAACCAGTGAGCTCCCACTCAATCGTTTAGTTGCTCTTTTAATTAAATTACAATTGAGCGCTTGAACTATAAAACAGTCACTGTTCCAATAATTATTATGGCTTTTCTTCTTCCAGACAATGATAATCTTGCTGATCTGGGTAGTCGTTCTGATCGCCGTAGTGCTGCTGTATTACCGACAAAAGTTCTCCACGTTCAGCCGCCATGGCATCAAGCACTCCAAGCCACTTCCAGTGGTCGGTAACATGAGCAGGCTCGTCTTTCGAAAAGAGCACTTTGCTTATGAATTGTGTACCATATACAACAGCTTTCCAGAAGAAAGGTGAGAATTGGAAATCAAACTTTTTTATACCACGATATAAATACCCAAAGCCTCTTCCTATATGTTGAGGTCTAGTTCCAGTCTTATCGGATGCAATTGAATACTACTGTATTTTACATGGAGCGATGCCTGCCTGATCTTCACAATCCAGAGAGAGAAAGTGTAGATATTAGCATTGTACGACCTGATAAAACTCATATCACCAATTAGTTAGCTGACAAAGTGGGCTCACGTGGAAAGATAACGGAAGCATTGAGTTGTGAGTATCTACCGGTAGCAGAACCATTATAACCAAAACATGTCTAGCATATTTAGGGGCTCGTGGCTGAAAGCCACAATCACAAAAGTTTCGGCCTCGTGACACCGTACATTTCAGCAGTGCAGTTCTTTTTTTCAATAGTGTCTGCAAATCAACTATAATTAAACTAACTTCATTGACTCCCAGTCCACTTTATATGCAAGAACATGTAAGGAACTGCCACAAAATAAGTATTATTTACAGACATTGTTTCTCAGGTTCATAGGCAGATATGAATTCGTTAAGGAAATAATAATACTCAGAGACCTTGAGCTGATAAAGAAGATCACTGTCAAAGACTTTGATAGCTTCACTGATCACCGCAACGTCGGAATTGACTCCCTCTTTAGCAGAACTCTGTTCTTGTTGCAAGGTAAATTATTGTTATGTCTGGCTACAATAATCTTATCCAGTATTTTACAAGAGGTTTTTTTAGTTAATTATGTCAATTATTTTGAATCTCCTACAGGTCAAGAATGGAAAGACATGCGCTCCACATTGAGTCCAGCGTTTACAAGCTCTAAGATACGTTTGATGGTGCCTTTCATAGTGGAGGTCGGTGATCAGATGATTCGGGCACTCAAAGAATTGACTAAGGCTTCGGCAGGTATATTTATTTACTTGATATTCTGTAGCACAGAACTTTAGAGACAAACGTTACAAGAAAAGAATAGATCAGAACGATTGATGTAGTTTTGATTGATATTCAGAGTATGTCTGATGAAAATGTATGTGATGAGTTTTTTTTGTGAGAGGAATGGACGAATCTCATTTATACCAAGTAACTCCGAGCCTTGGAAGGCACACTAAGCAGGTGATCCCGGCTATCATTTGTAGAACTTTGACTGTCGTTTTAGACGCCAAAATAATTTGTGTAAAGGTTAGGCAGATGATGATGTTTTATAAAAATCTATTTTCTGTTTAGATGGCTACACAGACGTTGATTGCAAGGACCTTACAACTCGCTACGCTAACGATGTGATAGCATCGTGCGCTTTTGGTCTGAAGGTAGACTCCCAAACTGAGAAGAACAATGAATTCTATGAGATGGGCAAGACTGCTACCAATTTCCAGTTCCGGCAGCTATTAAAGTTCATCGTTGTAATCATTGTTCCGAAAGTTGCGAAGGTGATTTTTTTAATAATTTTATAAAACAATAATATTTTAGGACAGATAAACAGTACCTACACATTTTAAAACTAATTAATTTTAAAATTATCAAAATGAAATTACAGTTTTTTAATTGGGAAGTAATCAATTCTGCAGTCAAGAAATTCTTTGTAAACTTGGTGTTGGATACAATGAAGGACCGAGAAATGCGCCATATCATCAGACCTGACATGATCCACCTGCTTATGGAAGCCAAGAAAGGTGATGAGTAAATAATGACAAAGTCTAAAAAATTTAAAAAAAAATTCTTGCTTCTGTTATGTTCAAAATGTAACGACACATGCGTGTTATTATAGGTAAACTATCACACGAAGATGCTAAGTCCACTGACGAAGCTGCTGGATTTGCCACTGTTGAAGAATCTTCAGTCGGAAAGAAGCAAATAACTCGAGGTGAGGATAAGTAAAAAGTTATTAAAATTAATCCCTTTGATAGAATATGAAGTTGACTACTATTTTGTTTCTGCAGAATGGACAGATGATGATCTGATCGCTCAAGCATTCTTGTTCTTTGTTGCTGGCTTTGAAACTGTATCGTCCAGTATGTCTTTCTTGTTGCACGAGCTGGCACTAAACCCTGACGTACAAGAGCGCTTGGCACAGGAGATCAGAGAACATGACGCGAAGAATGGCGGAAAGTTTGACTTTAATTCTATACAGAACTTGAAGTATTTGGACATGGTAGTTTCGGGTACGATCATGTTCATTTTTTATTGGTTAAATTGTAAAATTTTGAAGCATGTGTAAGATGAGAAACGCTAAATAATTTATTTCTTTAGAGGTATTGAGACGGTGGCCACCAGCTATTGCTACGGATAGAGTAGCAAATAAAGACTACAACATGGGGAAACCAAACGATGCTGTCGCAAAAGATTACACTGTAAGTTTAACAGTCATTCAATTTCCGGTTTTTAAACAACGGTGACAGAAGTCTCGCCCTATATCACAAGAGCATCATCAGCCTATAATGTTCCCACTGCAGGGACTCAGGTCTCCTCTCTAGGAGAGGGATGGGCTATGATCCACCACGCGGGCCTAGTGCGGGTTGGTAGATGTCTCATGTCTTCGATTTTTTCGTTTCTAAGACGGTTTCCTCACGATGTTTTCCTTCACCGTTTTGAGAGAGCACAAGAGCATAAAATGACAATATTTTATGTGCGAGTGACATTAAGAACTCGTCGGCTTAACCTTTCGAGGATTACAGCCTTGATGTTACGTGTATTGTATTTTGTAATGTTCAGGTATAACTGCTACATTCCTTTTATGTTACAGTTGCCCAAAGGCTCAGTAGTTATAATACCGACGTACGCCTTTCATCACGACCCTAAGTATTTCCCTGAGCCCGAGAAGTTCGATCCTGAACGTTTCTCAGAAGAAAATAAACATAAAATCAATCCTATCGCATACATGCCTTTCGGATTGGGACCTAGGAATTGCATAGGTAAGATCAGTATTCATCTATTTCATTAAACTTAATAACATTTTCATAAAACAATCAAGTACTGTAAGCAAGGGATAAATAAAACGATTTTCTTTAAATTACAGGATCAAGATTTGCTCTCTGCGAGGTAAAGGTGATGGCTTACCAGCTTCTACGGCATATAGAACTGTCTCCTTGTGAGAAGACCTGCATCCCATCCAAGTTGGCTACTGACAGCTTTAACATCAAACTGCAAGGAGGACATTGGCTTAGGTTTAGAATGAGGCAGTAGTAAAATCTAGTATTAATGTTAATGATTGTTTAATGGATTTTGTTATAATGTATAGATGCAATGTTACTGAATAAAGATACAACTATATTTTTATTGCCGATAAGATTTCTTTTGCATTGTATTGCCTCATTATGAAAAGATTCGTACCCTTTTCACCATCCAGTCAAACCGTATGCAGCTGCATACCAGTATTTATCTTGGAGCCTGTCCATCTGAACAAGTCCAATAATTAATGTGTGTATCTACAACAATAATTAAGTACCGGTTGTAGTCATAAGGGAGCAGCGGTGGCTCAGTGGAGCAGCGGTGGCCCAGTGGAGCAGCGGTGGCCCAGTGGAGCAGCGGTGGCCCAGTGGAGCAGTGGTGGCCCAGTGGAGCAGCGGTGGCCCTGTGGAGCAGCGGTGGCCCAGTAGGAGCAGCGGTGGCCCAGTGGTGGTGGCCCTGGCTTACGAACAGTAGGTCGTGGGTTCGAACCCAGGCAGGCACATTACTTTGTGTAATTTATTTTATCACCGCTGCTCTCAAAACGGTGAAGGAAAACGTCGTGAGGAAACTGGCATGTCTTAGAATCAAAAAATTCGAAGATATGTGACATCTACCAATCCGCATGACTGGGCCCGCGTGGTAGATTATAGCCCATTCCTTCTCAAAGAGAGGAGGTCTGTGTCCCAGCAGTGGAAAAAATAATAGGCTGTTGATGATGATGATGATTGTAGTCATAATAATAAACCACAAAAACAAATATACTTATTTCACTTTAATATTTGTATTATGTTCGTCCTGTCGTGCGTCGCGCATAATAATGGTTAAGTAAGGTGATGATGTTAGTTAGGATGATACTCTGTCTAGTTCTTATACTTATACATTATCTGTCTACGCCTTACTATATTTTTATAGAAAATCATCTGGAGCACTCTTGAACAATATCAGCAACAATCCGTTACGGGCCTATGATAGTACCTTGAGGTACTCCTAACAACAAAATGACTGGAGAGTAATCTACAAATAATAAAACAAACGTAACATTTTTGTAGTCTAATCTGTCCGTCCAATTTATCACACATAAGTATACCTACATTAATAGATATGGAGTAGAGCGTGTGCTGGAGTTTACTCATGGTTCGAAGTGTACAAACTCAGAGTAAATTCAGCAGCGAACCAAATAACACGGTTCTGTTTTGTTTACATAAAGTGGTTTTTATTTATGTGTATATTTATCTGTGTTGGCCATTTTTTGCTGTGGTAAGTTACCGGTGTTTTATTTAAATAAATTATACAATAGGCAATATAAAAATTATACAATACGTATTTAGTAGGTAATAATATAGTTTTGTACTGACTCATCTAAAAACGATCAATTAAAATTGACCTTGCTACTGATATCAGACACATACGTAAAATAGTTTTATACTTTTGCTTTTATTTATTGTCAATACCCCGGATACTGATAAGCTATTAGAAATCATAGCAAAATAATGGTTTCTAAGAAGAAGAAGTAGGTCTGTGTGCTACTCTTAATATGAACATAACACATTATTTTATCCTTGACATGCGCGGTTAAAAATAGCGCGGTTCATCGATTGAGTCATAATTATATTGGAGAATCAAATAAGACTGTTAAGACAACTGATACAATATTACGAAGTTGATCTATTAGTATGAATAGGTACAATATTTATTAAAACGAAAACAGAACTTGAAAACAAAATAAAACTTTAAATCGTCGCAATTGAATCAGCCAAAATTCTTATTTTTCACAGATAATGATAATCTTCCTTCTTTGTGTGATTCTTCTACTGGCTCTGCTATTGCCATACCTCCGGCAAATCATTATATTCCGCCGGCATGGCATCAAGCACTTTATGCCTCTCCCACTGCTGGGAAACATGAGCAAGATCCTCTTGCGACAAAGACACACTGCTGATGATCTTCGTATTTTATACAGAAGCTTTCCTGGAGAAAGGTGAGAGATAACTGAATTACACTTTTTACTTTCAAGGAATGATATAATTGATGCTTCGGTACTATAAATGCTTTTTTTTTTCAGATTCGTGGGTAGATTTGAATTTACGAACGGAGCAGTAGTCATCCGAGACGTTGAGCTTGTAAAGAAGATCGTTGTCAAAGACTTTGAGCACTTCCTCAATCACCGTAACTTTGGAGCTGACTCGTTCTTCACCAGAACTTTGTTCCTTATGCAGGGCATGTACTTTGTCTTTTCATGATTATTTAACGATCATTTCGTCTCTGACTTGTTAATTAAGTGTTAGAAAATTGCATATCTTTCGCAGGTCAAGAATGGAAAGACATGCGCTCCACATTAAGTCCAGCTTTCACAAGTTCTAAAATACGTTTGATGGTGCCGTTCATGGTGGAGGTCGGTGATCAGATGATACAGTCACTCAAGAAGGAGATTGGGGATTCGAAAGGTACAAATAAAATTGAATTATATTTGTCATTTCTTACGACAAGGACCTAATTATGATAGCACTTACTGCTGATGTTCTTTGAAAAGATTAGGGGCTAGTATATGCAACTAGGATCCGTGTGAGACATGATGAACTGAACAGAGACCATACAAAAAGGGTACGTAAACTAAAAATCGAAATATCGGAATGCTTGATTTTAAGTAGGGTAGATGGCAATAAAAAATCATATTAGTCCGTCAGATAGATTGTCAAAAGATATTGACACATATTTTTTTTCACGTAAGCAAAAAAAATTAAGGCGATAGTGCTTTGAAATCTCGTGTGGACTCCCGGAAAGTGACGTCACAAGCCCTCACTCATTTGACGCGTATCTTCGACAATTTTTATTAGTTTGAAAAAGTAAAAATCAAGTATTAAATATTTTTCAATGATCTAACTGACGGACATATTTTTATGTGTCAGGAATGATCTCTGTTTTTGTATGTACTTACATCTTCGTCTTTCTGATTTCAGATGATTTCATAGACGTTGACTGCAAGGACCTAACCACTCGCTACGCAAACGATGTGATAGCTTCTTGCGCTTATGGTCTAAAGGTGGACTCCCAAACAGACAAGGATAATAAATTCTTTGAGATGGGCAAGACTGCAACAAACTTCGATTTCCGTCAAATGATAGTGTTCTTTCTTATGATCAATGCGCCGAATGTTTTGAAGGTGATTTCCACTTAGTGATTATAATATTTAATTATATAGCCCTGCCACTTTGGTCTAGTGATCGCAAGTGCGGCTGCTGACCTCCTGGGTGCGAATACCAGGTCTGGCAGAGTGTCATTGGGTTTTTCCATTAGGAATTTATCAGTAGTACCTACGGAGTCTAAATTCATATTTGGTTGATGGCAATAAGTTCGCCCCCTATTAAATGGGACTCAGAAATAACTGGTAAAATATGGGTGTACTAATGGGTATACCTCCGTCTAACCCTTCTGGTTTACAGACGTGATGTTTCTTTATGTTTATAGCCCCCACATTTTTTATATTTGACGATAAGTTTACGCTCTAAATATCGATTAATAATTCCTAGACCGCATTTAGGCCACGGCGAAAAACCCTGGCCCACTCTCTATTCCTTTACGACCAGTGACCGATGAACCGGAAATCCGGGCTAAATTATTACTCATTAATACTCTGCAGCTCATCAGCTGCGCTTGCAACCACAATAGCATAATTATAATAATAACAAAGATAAGCTATAACCTTCAATCACTTACAGATTCTTGACATGAAACTAATACCGGATCACGTTCAAAACTTCTTCACCAGCTTAGTGCTGAATACAATGAAAGACCGTGAATTGCACAACACTGTCAGACCTGACATGATCCATTTGCTCGCGGAAGCTAAAAAAGGTGCCAAAATGATCTAAATACTGCTGACAATGTTTAAATATTGAATGATCCAGTACCTGCTTTTATTCTCTTAGGCAAAATATCTCACGAAGATGTCAAATCAAATGATGAAGCTGCAGGATTTGCTACTGTCGAAGAATCTGCTATCGGAAAGAAGGAAATAAATCGAGGTACTAATTAATAATTTACTTAGTGTGCCCAATACTGGAACAAGAAACACATAACAGATTTGGACGTTATTTTCGATTTTGTTACTTGCAGTGTGGGAGGATGATGACCTGGTTGCCCAAGCATTCCTATTCTTTCTCGCCGGCTTCGAATCAGTATCATCCAGTATGTCTTTCTTATTGTACGAGCTGGCAGTGAACCCTGACGTACAGGAACGCTTGGCACAGGAGATCAGAGAACATGACGCTAAGAACGGCGAAAAGTTTGACTTTAATTCTGTTCAAAGCATGACGTATATGGATATGGTTATTTCAGGTAATATTTTGTTTAATCATGTATATAAAGAAGACATAATTTTGATACCAATTAAGTGCAGAAATTATTTACAGAGGTTTTAAGGTTTTGGCCACCAGCAACGTTTACGGATAGACAATGCAACAGAGACTATAATTTGGGGAAACCAAATGAATCTACTGAAAAAGACTTTATTGTAAGTTAAGATCCTATTTAGCTTTTCTTAGAACATAATTTACTGAAACTGTTCTAATTGTTTATATTTATACCTTCTAGTTGCGCAAAGGCTCAGGGGTGGTGATACCAACCTATGCTTTTCATCACGATCCTGAATTCTACCCTAACCCTGAAAAGTTCGATCCTGAACGTTTCTCCGAAGAAAATAAACATAAGATTAATCCACTCGCGTATATGCCTTTTGGTGTTGGGCCTCGGAATTGCATAGGTACGTTTTTGGTCTAAATATTGTACGTGACAAAAATATTATCTTACAGGATTGCTAACATTAACACCAAATTATCATTTTAATAGGGTCAAGATTTGCTCTCTGCGAGCTCAAGGTGATGACATACCAGATTCTGCGGCAGATGGAACTATCTCCTTGTGAGAAGACCTGCATCCCCGCCAAGCTAGCGACGGATAATCTGAACATCAGGATGCAGGGTGGACACTGGCTTCGGTTTGGACTGAGGAAGTAGAAATATGAAATATGTACACAGAATTGAAGCATTTATAGAACAGTATTTATAAATAAAATAAATTTTGATAAAGATTCAACAGAAGGTATTATTGTTTTTTATTTGAATCAATTAATTTGAGTCGCTGTTGGGAACACTAGACAACAAACATTACAACATTAACATTAACAACATTAACATTTCATTTCATTTAACATTTGTCTGAGCCTGGTAGCTAGCTAGCTACCAGGCGATCTGCCTCGCTCGCTAGCTAGCTAGATTTGTGTCTGGTTGATGGCTATAGGCTCGGCCCAATTACATGGGACTTAAACATAACTAATGAAACATTAAGTGAGTATTTTATTAGGTGTACTTTTACCTAACCCTTTTGCAAATACAGGCGTGATGTTATGTTAACAGTTAAATAAAGAACCAAAATAACAATTGGGAAAAGAAATGAACATTATTCTTAACATGCCTTTCGAATTCAGGTTAAATAATATTTTGATTCACGTACATGCCAATCGATCAGTATCTAGGCTACATCAATTCAGCGTTTATAGCCAGGGACCGAGGTCAGTTAGACCAATGAAGTCTGGAAAGAAAATTAAACATTTTTTTGATTTATTTATTGTGAAAGAAAAAAAAAACACTCAAAAGTGAAAAATAAACTTGAGAAGAAAAATCAGTTTCTGAAGTCGGTGACTTTTGTTTCTGTGATTTCATTTTTTTGTCACCGACTTCAGAAACTGATTTTTCTTCTCAAGTTTATTTTTCACTTTTGAGTGTTTTTTTTGTCGAAGTCGGTTTTATTTTTTGTAAAAAAGTTTTTATTTTTCACTTTTTAGTGTTTCACATGTGCTTACCCCTTCACAACGTACCGGCGTGATGTTATGTTAGGAACTGGTGTAAACAATAGACAGACAATATGAGATTTCAGCAGTCCCAGTCCATTTGCTATCATTTATTGAGGAGTTCCGTTGCCTATCTCCGAAGTTCTTCATCAGATCTTCACAAAATAGTTTTTATAACCTTTGTAGTGAGTACAGGCGTGATATTATGTTGTGTGATGGCGTAAACAATGCTTAGATATGCTATAGCAACAATCGCGGTTAATCTGCTGTTATTTATTGAAGAGTTCCCCCGATTTCTACAAGATCCCATCATCAGATATTGAAATGGTGACAATGGGACCACACGGGAAGCACCAGCTTTCAAATGAAAAAAGAATCATGAAAATCAGTTCACCCAGTCGCAAGTTATGAGCGAACAAACATAAAAAAAAAAAAAAAAAAAAATACAGTCGAATTGATAACCTCCTCCTTTTTTTGGAAGTCGGTTAAAAATGCTGGATAATACTCGTAGGACATCTTTTAATTCTACGTCTCCAACAATAACAATCCTCTTTTTTTTTTTGAGAAGATTCCCAATTATCAAATGACTCCTCCTGCTCTGGGCAGAGCGGTAGGGAGTGTCAGACTTCTACTGACTAAAAACCACCCATATTTCTTCTTAGACTGTATTTCGTTACTTCGAAGTTCGAAATACCGAAGTACGGTATACAGAAAGTTCGTGAGTCCGAATTACGTTAGTCAGAATGTACGCTATGACGAAGTACGGTATTCAGAATGTACACTATCGCGAAGTACGGTACACCGAAAGTTTGCTACTACGAAGTACTGTATTCAGAATGTACACTATCGCGAAGTACGGTACACCGAAAGTTTGCTACTACGAAGTACTGTATTCAGAATGTACACTATCGCGAAGTACGGAACACCGAAAGTTTGATATGACCAATTACTCAATAATTATGAGGAATATTCATCATTAGAGAGTATTTCGAATTAGTCAAGTATTATAAATGATGATAGTCTCGATCGAATCGAAGGCTTTCTCGTAGTCCACAAATGCTAAGCAGAGAGGCAGGAGATACTCTTTAACCACCAATTACTCAATAATAAATGAGAATATTCCTCATCGAGATTCTGAGAGAGTATTTCGAAATGTACACGATGTGAGGATAAATGACCTAAAACAGTGACTATAGCTACTGAAATAAAAAAAATCGTAATTTAAATAAGTAAAAGCATTTTAATCTATTCAAAATAAACTTAAAACTTAGGGTAAAAAAAAACTAAATTAACTTTTATTTTTTTTTATTCAGTAGACTAGCTGAACCCGCGCATGCGTAGCAATGCGTTTTTCCTACCTACCTATCTACTACCCTACCTACTACCTTACGTACCTACCCTACCTACTACCCTACCTACTACCCAACCTACTACCCTACCTACTACCCTACCTACTACCCTACCTACTACCCAACCTACTACCCTACCTACTACCCTACGTACCTAAAAAAAAAAAAAAAGTATCCTATGTCCTTCTCCTGGTTCTTAGCTACCTCCCTACCAATTTTCAGCTAAATCCGTACAGCCGTTCTTGAGTTATAAATGGAGTGACTTGTAAAACCTATTTGCACAATAATCATCATTTATAATACTTGACTAATTCGAAATACTCTCTAATGATGAATATTCCTCATAATTATTGAGTAATTGGTCATATCAAACTTTCGGTGTTCCGTACTTCGCGATAGTGTACATTCTGAATACAGTACTTCGTAGTAGCAAACTTTCGGTGTACCGTACTTCGCGATAGTGTACATTCTGAATACAGTACTTCGTAGTAGCAAACTTTCGGTGTACCGTACTTCGCGATAGTGTACATTCTGAATACCGTACTTCGTCATAGCGTACATTCTGACTAACGTAATTCGGACTCACGAACTTTCTGTATACCGTACTTCGGTATTTCGAACTTCGAAGTAACGAAATACAGTCTTCTTCTTAGCCGTTTGTGATACGGCAACCTACCTATCTACCGACCTAATTCAGACATGGTACGTGTGGAAAGCTTTAAACAGAAGCGGCAGCTCATCACAGGGGGTGGGGTAGTCTCAAATGCGTCGTAGTCCGTCAGTCTGACGTAGAACGTCCGTGGAAGTGGGTTGCTGGCTCCATAGGATTGCAATCGATACTGTAAACAGGTAATTATGGTGTTTATAATTATCGAACGACTAATATTTCTGTTGTGGGAATGATATAAGCGAGTTTGAGAAAACACCATGAAAAAAAAAAAAAATTTGTCCCTCAGTTATTTGTTTTTTTTTTTTTATATTTTTGGGGTCCATTCATAATGGCTAGCAACAGTTTCAACTGACAGCTTTCAGCTGATGAAATAATGTACTTAAATATCGTTTAAAACGTTGTCTAATCTAATCTACGGCTACTGGCTGTAGGTAATAGGTGTATAAATAACAGATGTGAGTGTTCTCATGAGTTCGTACTACTCAGAGTGAGTTCGTATGTGAGTGAGTGAGGTAACACGCTCCCGGTTTCGTTTTTCTGAACATTTTCGTGTGTAATTTCTGTTATATTTGACATAGGTATGTTGATTTTATTGCATACTTAAGTAGGTTTGTTTAGATTCATAACAAACTGTTTCTAAAAAAAGAAAATATGATTCTATTTAAGCAAGAAAAATGCACAACTTTTTCGCTATAGATACAATTTTACAACTTGATTATCTGAGACATATTTGTGATGAAACAAAACTTTACCCTCTATTAATGAAAACAGTTATAAACACATAATACTAGATTAATACAAAACAGACTGATAACAAGACCGCTTGTTGTTAAATAATGCGAGCGAGTTGTTCGCGTTTGTCCTTGGCTGACGACACGGCCAGAATATTGATCAAACGGTTGTCACGCCAACCGGCGTCAAAACAAATATAACGGACTAACTACTGTTTCAACTATTAATACAGAAATCAATACAAACATTAACCGGTTTCATCACAAAATTGATCACCGTAAATTTAACAAATTAACAGGTTTATTCTTGGATACGATTCTCAGGTCTGGCTATGTTGTTGGGTATTTCTATCAAGAATTTCTCAGTAGTAGACCGTTTTTTGTTGATGTTTCTAATGAATGGGACTTTTACAGAACTGGCGAAATGGGTCTAACTGCCGCACTCAGAGATTTTTAATGAATACTTAATCCGTCAATTCGTGGTTTCGTGTGTCAAATGTTTACTTAACTAAGTGAGTGCTTAAGTAATCATTTAACATCTCTAAGTGCGGCAGTTACAACCTATTAAGAATTAGACATGATGCTATGACATTAACAAAATTTTAATGTGTTTTCCAGACAATCATGGTATTCTTGCTAATTTCGGGGGCGGTGCTGATAGCCCTGTTGGTGCTGTACGTTTGGCAGGCATCCTCGACCTTCGAACCGTACGGCATCAAGCACCAGAAGTCAATCCCACTGGTCAACGATGTCATGAGGATGCTTAGACCCAAAGATCATATTGGGCATAATATTGCTGACTTATATAACTGTTTTCCTGGGGAAAGGTGAGATTATTATTTATTTATTTGAAATGGGTTTACTCTTCACCTCAATCTTGCCCTAAGGGCAGCGATGAAGTCAACGATAGAACGAGCTTACCCAGAAGAAGCCTATTTACTCGCGACTTAAATAGATTGGGGTTATATGAACTCGGGAAAACCGACGCAGACTTTTAAGAGTTAGAGATAATGTAGATTTAAAAATAGATATGAAGTGATTTATTATTCATGATAGTAATGCTGATGTAAGTTAAATACTGGGTGTCAATAGACGAGTTTTTGGGTTAAAAGAGCATATAATAATTATGCGAAAAAGTTTGGAAGTTTTGCTCGGGGCATGAAAAGATAAAGTTCGTTTGGTTATGGGATTAAAAGGGATTAAATGCATGTGACTAAAACAGATATTAACTAACGGTGGATGCAAAGGGAAAGGAAGACCAAAGACAAGGTGGATGGATTGTGTGTGCAGAGAGAAAAGGGATTGAATGATAGGATGACGAACGACACAATAGAAGAGACAGAAGAAGAAAGAGTTTTGCACCGACCCCATGAAACATCGGACAAGGGTAGGAAGATAACGATGACAAGGTTTTTAGAGCTGGTGATAATTAATACTGGAGTGCTGAGATTATTTTGATCCTTTTGAGTATATTAGAAAGCGTTGGAATGTACAAAATATCTTCACAAATTCATAATTTCGGAATACTATTTTCCAGGTTCGTAGGCAGATATGAATTCTTAAAAGAGGTGATATTAATTCGGGACCCAGAACTGTTAAAGAAGATAACCATCAAAGATTTCGATTACTTCGTTGATCACGCCATCAATGGACCTGATTCGTTCATGACCAGGAGTTTATTCTTTTTGCAAGGTGAGATATAGAAATATGCTGCTAATATTAATGCAATTATTGTTTGCTTCTTTTTGTTGCTACTTTATAAGTACGCAAGACAAGGTTGGCGCAGTGGCTAAGCGATTGGACTGCTGCGCTGCGTGGCGCGGGTTCGGTTCCCGCACGGACCAAATATTTGTATGGCCTGCAGATAGTTGTTTCGGGTCTGAGTATTTGTGTATGTGACTTTATATGTTTGGGAACGCATCCCACGATACAGGAGAAATTCCAAGTGCGGGGCAAAGTTTTCAAAAAAAAAAAAACAAACTGATCCAAATAAACTAATATCTCATTGCTCGGGAAGCTTATTCAAAGCAAGATATACTAGATACTACTAGCTGGCAGACTATCCTGAAGCTGCTGTGTTAATATTTTAAATTTATCCAACAGGTGAAGAATGGAAAGACATGCGCTCCACATTGAGCCCAGCGTTCACAAGTTCCAAGATCCGTTTAATGGTGCCTTTCATGCTGGAGGTCGGGGACCACATGATAACGGCGCTAAAGAAGAAATTTGAAAACTCGAAAGGTAAATTATGATCACAAAATATTATTCATACTAAAATGATCAGTAGAACCTCAAAACTGTCTGATTTGCTCAATTCTATCGTTCTTGTTGTTTATAACGACCCTTACAACAATGATGAAATTAAAGCGAACATATTCATCACTTCTTGGTTTACCAATCCACTAAATTTTAATCCATCGATTAATTCATGATTGATCGTCAATGGACAATAATCGAGTAAATGTAAAGGTCCCCTTTTTTTTCCTAAAAAAAAACGTTTCCCCACACTAGGAATTTCTCCTGTATCGTGGGTGCGTTCACAAACATATAAACTCACATACACAGATACCCAGACCCGAAACAACTATCTGCAGGCCATGCAAATATTTGTTCCGTGCGGGGATCGAACCCGCGACACGCAGCGCAGCAGTCCAATCGCTCAGCCGCTGCGCCAACCGTGCCGTCTACCCATTTTATCCCTTTAGTACCCATTGTATCTTTTCCATTTCTGTTATCAGATGGGTTCATAGAGGTTGATGGCAAGGACCTCACGACGCGCTACACAAACGATGTAATAGCATCCTGCGCTTTCGGTCTAAAGGTAGACTCTCATACCGAGGAGAATAACGATTTCTACGCAATGGGGAAGAAAATCTCCGACTTCAAGTTTTCTCGAATACTCTTGTTCATACTGCTGGGTTTTGTGCCCTATCTTTTAAAGGTAATCTACTTTTTTAGGGTTCCGTACCTCAAAAGGAAAAAACGGAACCCTTATAGGATCACTTTGTTGTCCGTCTGTCCGTCCGTCCGTCTGTCAAGACCCTTTTTCTCAGGAACGCGTGGAGGTATGAAGCTGAAATTTATATCAATTACTCAGGTCTACTGTCCCTTGAAGCTGTGAAAAAATCAAACTTCTAAGCCAACGCAATCAAAAGATACAGCCGTTTATGCCGCAAATTTTCGACACTTGCAAGGGAATCAAAACCTACAGGGTGCTTCCCGTGAACTCAGAATCTTGAAATTTGGTACGAAGCAACGTCTTATAGCATAGATAAAGGAAAAATTACGAAAACCATAAATTTTTAGTTACATCACATAATAAAAATATTCTAAGTAATTTTAAACTTTGTTTGTACGGAACCCTCGGTGCGCGAGTCCGACTCGCACTTGGCCGGTTTTTACTTGAAGTATTCTCACATTTAACCTTCGATCAAATTTAACTCTCTTTCATCAATCATCAAGTCAATAAGCTGTAAGTATTCTGATTTTAAAAAAGTGTTAGGAATTCAATATGAATTGTTTGAGATAGAAATTAAGAGTATTTGAGATAGTAAAGAGCCTGCAAGAATGTATCTTATTTGCACTTTTGTCGACGTTTTACAAGTCGTATGTAGGCTTATGTGAAATAAAATATTGTGATTTTGATTTAAGGCCATAATATGAGCACATTATGAACTGAAACTCACATTATGTTCATAAATAATGTGAGTTTACTTGCAAAAAGCTATAAAATTCCAAAACTTTCAATACAATTAAAACTTAACTCTTTGCTTACAGATTTTAGATTTTGACTTCATTCCAAAGTATGCTCAAGATTTCTTCAGAAATTTGGTATCAAGCACAATGAAGGAGCGTGAGGAGAAGAAAATACTGAGACCTGATATGATCCATATGCTTATGGAAGCCAAAAAAGGTGAAGTTTGTAAACATTTCCCGTAATTACTGTATTTTTTTGTTAAAAGAATGAAAGAAAGGAAAATGCCTTGCGCCGACCCTATGTAACGTGAACCAAGGGCAGGAACATGATCTACATCATTAAGGGCCTATTAGACCTCAAATTAGCAACTCTATTTGTAGTGGTTCAAACTTCCTTTGAAATAATGTCAGAATAAAGTTCTAATCAGCTTGCACTACAAAGCGGTTGTTACGTCTCTCACTGCGGCCGAATAGCGCGAAATGAGTGGTTTTTCGCAGATTTAATTTATTTAAAAAAAAATACGCTGTAATGTTAAAATATTTTTACATATGTCTTTAGTTGGTTAAATTTCCTTTCTGATAGTAAAAAAAAATAACAGTTATCGCTCAAAATATTGAGCATTTCGAGACGAAAAAGTTTTTTCGTGTTCTTTCTTGATTGTGATTGTGATTTTTTTTTCGAGGTTCTTGATTTATTTTAGAAAATATTTTTGCATAAGTCTTTTATCTATACATTTAACTATACACTGTATTTTTTTTGGAATTGTAATAAGTAGCAATACGGCTAACTCTGCAACGAAAAACAGGTCGTTTTTACGGTGTCCCTCTTATCGTCGCCTTAATACTCTGCCCTGGAGCGCAAATGTGGTGCTGTTTAACAAACGATGGGGTACTTAAGATCGTGTCCTGCGTAGTATATTACCTCAGGAACTGATAGACGCTACCGAAAGCACCAAACAGTAACTCATTTCTGGGCCTACACAATTTAGATTGCCATCGAGACGCCGAGAAGAAGAAATAATCTTCAACCAGAACTCTGCCACCTAGACGATGTTGTTTCTTATTAGTACATTTTTTAATGTTGATGAATGACAAGAGTTAATGAAAATATTTAAATGTTTTCAGGCAAACTGTCTCATGATGATAGCAAGTCCACGGATGATGCTGCTGGTTTCGCGACTGTTGAAGAATCTTCAGTTGGAAGGAAGAAACAGAGCAGAGGTAACGAATGTGTTCATTTAAATTAAAATCTTCATTTGTTTGGTGTTCCTCGTTGGTGTAGAATTTTTAAGCGCATCTAGGTAAGCATGAGGCTCCGTATGAAAATTTCAAGATCGAGTATAATCGAGTTTTTGATTAGGCACTTCTCAGTAACTGCTTTGACTCTAAATTAGATCCCTTTAAAGTTATAGACTCGTCCTCTAGTCATACTCCAATCTTAAAAATAACTGGCTAAATGAGGCTTGTTATAAATTTATAATGCACACTTTCGTCTGGCCCTTCGGAGGCGTGGTGTTATACTATTGTAAGAGAATGCTCGCGTTACGTCACTATACTCGCCTCGCCTATAAAAACCAGCCGCTGCGGGTAGAACGTCCCTTTGCTGCTCGACGCTTGGACTGGACGGACGTTAGATTCATAAGTCAATTGTAATGTTACGTAAGCCATTTTGAGTTTAGTTTGTCGTAAAAATCATAAAGTGAGTTTGTGTTTTGTTGTGTTAATTTTAAGACTTACTGGACTGTAAGTAAATTGTGCTGGTTGTAATTTGAGTCAATTATAAAGTAAAAATGGTTTTTTTGTTGTTAATTGTTTTTTTTAAATAAATTTCCACTTCTGAAACTTACATCAGAAGTGGGATAAAGGACTTTTCAGGCCCACTTAGACGAAGTCTCGTAGCTGAAAATTGTTTTGAACAGAAAAGCCGTTCTTTTACTTTTAAATTTTATTTTGCAACTACCCACTTTATTATTTTTCTTGTTATTCGATTGTCTGACCTGTTTTAGTTGTTTGTCTGATTTAATCCCGATTTTCTTGTGATAATGGGGCGTGAAAAGCCGCATACTCGCGACAAACGGTCACGTACTCGGGATTAAGTCACGGGTGCGCAAACGACGTCGATCCCGTGGGTCATTGATCGCAATAGTGGTAGATCGTACCGCGATTCGAGTAGTAGTCGTCGTACTCCATGAGATGGCTTGCGTAATCGAGATTGGCATGATTTTTATAGTCCCGAAAGGCACCAATCGTGTAGTAGGGATAGGCGCGATACGCGTAGGTCGTTCGCGTAGCGACATGGCAGCATTGGCAATAGAAAACGCACACGTACTCTTTCACCGCCGGTTCAAACGAGTTCTACCTAGAAGAATAGTGGGTTTACTTTCGTCCCTGATACAAGTAAGGTCGAACCATTGTTATAATTCGTTGGTCTTGTGGTCGCAAGCGCGACTGCTGAGCATGAAGGTTCTGGGTTCGATTCCCGGGTCGGGCAAAGTTTTATTGTCTGGATTTATGCTTTTGGTTGGTGGCAATAGGCTCGCCCCTATTACATAGGAGTTAACATAACTGGCGAAATGTGGGTATACTGGGTACCTCTGCCTTACCCTTTGGGGATTGCAGGCGTGATGTTATGTTGTGTGTGTGTGTTTATTAAGTCACTGGGGCAATTGGCAATGCCTCGGACGCATTGGTGGTTGTTTACATGGTGGTGCTAAGACGAGGCTTAAAGATTGAGTGACCAACAACAGTACGTGGACTAATTTTAAACCCGAATTTTGGTCATTGTGTCTGCGTGAAGTTGATATGGCCACTGTGCTATATGACGTTATGAGTACGAATTCGAATGAATGTACCACACATGCAGGCTATGCCTGAAAGTCCTTGATGCGGTTGAATATCGTCAAGGGACTGTCGTTGGTTCGATTCCCGCACGGAACAACCTTTTGTATGGCGTACAGATAGTTTTTCCGGGTCTTGGTATTTGTGTATGTGAGTTTAAATATTTGTGAAAGTACCCACGACACAGGAGAAATTGCTAGTGTGGGGCAACGTTGTGATTTGTGGTATATCTGATGCTTAAATAAAAGCCGCAATTATGAACAAAACAAAATACAGTCAAGTCTTGTTTTCTGTATATTTGAAACCCAAAAGTGCAGTTGTTTGCACATCAAACTCAAATAATCATGATCTGCGTAAACTCAAACCCCTACGCAATATGATCAGTTGACTTGTTTTTCGTGTGAAGACGTAGGCCGTATACAGGTTCACTGTAGTCTTGCTTTATTAAAGAAGGTGCCTAAGACACATGATTGGCTAAGGAAGAAGCCAACGGGTCACGTACCCGGTACCAGTCGATGTTCATAAGGTTTTGATGAAGTTAAGTTGAGGTAGAAAGTCGAATAAGGGTTTCTATCGGCTGTACTGTGTTCGACCGTACCAGTAGTTATTGCGTAGTCGTGGCTCGGTTGAAATTGGAGTTTTTTTGAGGAAACTCAAGTCGACTGTGTGTGCGATGCGCGTTTAGCTCTGGTTGAGGTCAGGGTCTGGAAAGACCTTAGTGTGAAGTCAAATAGTGATCGACTTGTTTCATATAGTCAGTTAGAGATCTGTGGTTTTACTCGAAGATTTTTGTGAACCTGGCATTTTTTTGACGCAATAGTGTTTTTAAGATTGATTTGAACGACTATGGTACATGACCCAGGGTGGTTGATTGTTGTATTTTCGATAATTTCCAGTTTGGCCACGTTTGATTTTATCAAAAAGAGTGGGGACCTAATGGATGTTTGGTCAGGAGTGACCGAGTGGAACAAAATTCTGTCGTAGATTTGTCTCTTTGCAGAGTAACCATTACATAAGAACGTGTGGCGTGTGATATGCAACGCAACGCTGCCTGGTCTCATAGCAGTGGTTGCCAGGGCTGCGCAACAGTGACGCCATGAACGTGCACGTGGCCGCAGGCCGCCGCCGCGCGCCTGTGTGCCTTTTTGACGTTGCCGAGCGTGTCAATGCAGGCTGACTGCGCGCCCTACTGGCGTTGCCGAGCGTGTCGCTGCACGCTGACTGCGCGCCCTACTGGCGTTGCCGAGCGCGTCGCTGCACGCTGACTGCGCGCCCTACTGGCGATGCCGAGCGCGTCGCTGCACGCTGACAGCGCGCCCTACTGGCGCAGTTGTGCGTGGCACACCACGGTGCCAGCGCGCCCTACTGGCGCAGTTGTGCGTGGCACACCACGGTGCCAGCGCGCCCTACAGGCGCAGTTGTGCGTGGCACACCACGGTGCCAGCGCGCCCTACTGGCGCAGTTGTGCGTGGCACACCACGGTGCCAGCGCGCCCTACTGGCGCAGTTGTGCGTGGCACACCACGGTGCCAGCGCGCCCTACTGGCGCAGTTGTGCGTGGCACACCACGGTGCCAGCGCGCCCTACTGGCGCAGTTGTGCGTGGCACACCACGGTGCCAGCGCGCCCTACTGGCGCAGTTGTGCGTGGCACACCACGGTGCCAGCGCGCCCTACTGGCGCAGTTGTGCGTGGCACACCACGGTGCCAGCGCGCCCTACTGGCGCATTTGTGCGTGGCACACCACGGTGCCACCGCGCCCTACTGGCGCAGTTGTGCGTGGCACACCACGGTGCCAGCGCGCCCTACTGGCGCAGTTGTGCGTGGCACTCACGGTGCCAGCGCGCCCTACTGGCGCAGTTGTGCGTTGCACACCACGGTGCTAGCGCGCCCTGCTGGCGCGGTTGAGCGCATGGCCCCGGCTACTGGCGCGGTTGAGCGCATGGCCCCGGCTACTGGCGCGGTTGAGCGCATGGCCCCGGCTACTGGCGCGACCTGGCTTGGTCAAGCGCATCGCTGCAGGACTACTGCTACTTATTTGTCGTGAGCATGCAAACGTTTGGGCGTCTGCTCTGCTCTGCTCCGCGGTCATAGTGGAGACATGTGGAAGTTTTGGGCTTCAGTCTCAATGACGCGGTGTGTCACAAAATCATTAGCGATGCATTGAATCTCTTGGGTTTGAAGCTGTTTCAATTTTAAAAATCACTATTGGTGGTCTTTGTTGCTGTCGCTTGAGTGCACGCTTGCGCCTGGAACATTGGTCAAATTTATGGACTCTAACTTATGAAATTACTTCGCTTTGAATAGGCTTCAAACCATAGTGGTCATGTTATTTATTTGCTCATGTGTTCACTTTCATGTGTTTGCAGATCTGGTTGTGAGAGATGGATCTGAGGACAGTGGTGCCCAGAAACGTGTGCCACGTTCTTTGAGCTTTGGCTGCTGTGCTGTACTGCGGTGCCGCTGGTAGCAGGCGCGTGTGTGTCGCCGGTTGTGATGGCACCTGTTGCTGAGTCACTGGTAGCCGCATAAATTTGGCCATGTGTGGTCAATTTGTGGTCTCACACGTATGAATACGGTCTGCGTGTTGAGAGAACTCGTGCGTATGAATACGGTCTGCGTATCGAGTGGGCTTGTACACATGATTGCGGTCAGTGTATGAGTCGGCTTACACGTATGAATACGGTCTGCGTGTTAAGCGGCTTGCACGTATGAATACGGTCTGCGTGTCAAGCGGGTCTGCAGGTTGTCAGACCATGTTGCAGGTGGTGAGAGCTGAACGCTGGTCGTGGTCGCAGTTGCGGTCACCGCCAGCAAGACGGCAGCATAGAAACCGCCTCTTACGCGCTGGATACGTACAGGACAATGCCTTGGCTTTATTTTTATAAATGCTTTGAGAAAGATGGATGTGTGTGTCTATTCAAACTTATGAACTATTTGAGAGAACGATGAATGAATTAGTTGGCTGAAAATGAATGGAACTTAGTGAGAGGTTGAACGCTTTTACACAAATGCTGGATAGCTTCTAACAAGATCTTGTTTTCAGATGAAGATACTGATGACGACTCTGAACAAACGGGGCCTCTACTGCGGTCAACCCGGCGCTTCTGCCAGCGGGCGAAGTGGAGCTCGCAGTGCCGACCTCTCCCAGCGCGGCGCGCGGGTCCTAGCGGGGCCTCCAAGAGCTTGTGTCGAGGACGACACTTCGTCAGGAGAGGCCGTGTAAGAGAATGCTCGCGTTACGTCACTATACTCGCCTCGCCTATAAAAACCAGCCGCTGCGGGTAGAACGTCCCTTTGCTGCTCGACGCTTGGACTGGACGGACGTTAGATTCATAAGTCAATTGTAATGTTACGTAAGCCATTTTGAGTTTAGTTTGTCGTAAAAATCATAAAGTGAGTTTGTGTTTTGTTGTGTTAATTTTAAGACTTACTGGACTGTAAGTAAATTGTGCTGGTTGTAATTTGAGTCAATTATAAAGTAAAAATGGTTTTTTTGTTGTTAATTGTTTTTTTTAAATAAATTTCCACTTCTGAAACTTACACTATTATTAATATGTGGCCATGTTATATAATGCACGCTTTCGTCTGGCCCTTCGGGTGAGGCGTGGTGTTCTACTATTATTAATACTGAAATCGGAATATATACCATTTCAGTTTAAAAACTTCTAGCGTGGTGTTGTTTATCTTATTTTACTGTTTTTTTTTCTTATAGCATCGTATTGGATGTACCTATCTGTAGGTAATGTTGCTATAATTAGTGATAAATAAATAAATCAATCTTTATTTCAATCATAATTTTAATAAAACTGTCTATCAAATTTCAGAATGGAAAGACGATGACCTGGTCGCCCAAGCGTTCCTCTTCTTCGTCGCTGGCTTCGAATCCATTTCGTCGAGTATGTCCTTCTTGTTGTACGAGCTGGCTGTGAACCCTGACATACAGGATCGCTTGGTACAGGAGATCAGGGAACATGACGCTAAGAACGGTGGCAAGTTTGACTTCAGCTCCGTACAGAGCATGACGTATTTGGATATGGTTGTATCTGGTAAGACACCACTCATTTTAAAAAAGTAAGCATATATGATTCGATTTGGACTCATTCCTGACTGATTTAAAACAGGGAGAGTTGGAAAGGAACGGGGGCCTTTGTTCAACAGCGAGTCAGAAACAGGGAAGTAAAAAAAATAGAATACATGAATTCTAAGGAGATGGCGGGACGAACTGGATGTCTTCCTTGAGAATTGGAAGGAATGGAGGGAGGCCTTTACCCTGCAGTAGGACAGTATAGGCTAGATAAAATAATAATTATGAATTATAAAACCAAAGAAAAACAGTCATTGCTGCCGTCTCACAAGAAAATAATAGCGGACGGTTGTCAGAGGAAAATTATAGAGGAGATCGCGTTTCCCTGATCCCGAGTAACATTGGGCAAGGGCAGCAATATCGTGTGAATGTCCCGCTACCTTTTCTTTGAAAAGCCTTAGGGTCATAAATCTCAATATTGGAAGATTTTATAATTTTGACGTGATGACATTTCGAAGATATTGATGGCTCAAATATTAATTTTCAGAGGTGTTAAGAAAATGGCCACCTTTTGTGATTTTGGACAGACAATGCACCAAACAATACAACTTGGGAAGACCGAATGATGTCTCCAAAAAGGATTACATAGTAAGTATTTTTTCAATTTTGAAAACACTCGAAAAAATATGAACAAATAGACTACAATTTACATGTTAACTTACCACGTGTTTGTGTCGCCATGGTTCATATTTTTTCCATAACTGAAAACATAATTATATCATAGTTTTTTTAGTAAATTCGTTAGTAACCCGACTATTCACTATTTTTATTTGGAACAGTAGATTAATCTATTATAGGCAGACCTGACGGCCTAAACAAATGGCTATTGGTTTTATATCGTTTTATATTTTTTACAACGAGTTTCAAGGAATTGACATGAGGTTTTTGATTGTTTATGTCAGTTCAATACATGAGAGAAGCTCTTGGCTAAATGGCGTGTTACAGCCACACTTGGCAAGGCTAATCCGTGGATGGGTGACCGCCCACACCAAGGCTCCTCCCTGCCTCCACCCGTTTGTCATGGCTGTCAATTATAAATCTTTATATCTATCTTGGTAAACATGTTTGATTCTGCTGAACTCCGATTGCTATCCTGGAACTCCGATGGAGTACGTTTGAAGATCCATGAACTACTCGACTTGGCGGTAAGCGTTTTAGCTGTTGATATTATTGGTATTTGTGAAACTAGAGTAACCCTAAATTCAACTTTAGTTACACCCGGTTTTACCTGTTATCGCCAAGATAAACATTTTACTGGCCGTGGACAAGGAGTTGCTATTCTTGTAAGAAATAACCTTAATCATTCGGTCTTAACTCTTCCAAATACTAAACATATTGAAGTTGTCGGTATTACCGTTAAAATATCAGGAGTTGATCATATTGTGTTATCTGTTTACCAGTCACCCAATCTGCCATTGCTTTGTAGTGATCTTGAGTTATTGTTCGGCTTGGGCTGTTATTATCATGGGGGACTTTAATGCCAACCACTCACACTGGCACAGTAGCTACACTAACACGCGAGGCAGAACTCTTTTCAGACATATGCTTGAATCTGACTACGT
Source organism: Diarsia dahlii (assembly GCA_949775195.1). Lineage (NCBI taxonomy): Eukaryota > Metazoa > Arthropoda > Insecta > Lepidoptera > Noctuidae > Diarsia > Diarsia dahlii. Next base: position 831,382 of record OX459201.1, read on the forward strand.
TATTCATTGCCCTAGTCTACCTACCCAAGTTAACTATTGCCCCAATCGCAAACCAACGCGCCCGGATCTGGTGCTGTCTTTAAATGTAGGCTGCATTAGTGATGTTGAAACGATCATAGCACTGTCATCGAACCATTACCCCATGTTTTTTACCATTGGAGGCTTCCCGAGTCGCAAGGCTAAAACCCGGTTCTTTAAATTTAACTGTGCCAATTGGAGTAAATATCGTTCTCATATCAATAAAAACATAACACTTAGTTCTAAAACGTTTAATACTAATGATGAGATTGATACTGCTATAGCTCATTTGCAACAAACTATCATTGATGCTAGAGACTCCTCCATACCGTCCACTACTGATGTGCTAAGCTATACCTCTACCAAGCTACCCTACCATGTTAAGAAAATGATTCGCTACAAAAACTACTTGCGTCGTATTGAACAGAGACTGCCCAGCGGCCAGCCTAGAAGAATTAACCGTAGTAATATAAACACTCTCCAAGCTCATATAAACACAAATATCCGTAACCACCTCGATAGCGTATGGAACGCTAAACTGGCTAAAGTTGATAACCCGAGTCAAGATATCTGGCGTGTGATTAAATCTCTAAAACCTAGATCTACGAACATACCTCCTCTTAAACTATCGGATGGGTCTCTGACGACTACTACGGCCGAACAATGTAACTCTTTGGCTAAAGCCTTTTATGACAATACGAACCTTACCACCAACTGGGTTAGTGACTCGGAACTCACGGCTGAGGTGTCGAAGTCCATGTCGGTCATTAATGAATTTACTTTTGCTCCTGGCTTAATAAAGCCTGTTAGGCCTTTTGAAATCCGCAAAACCCTGACTAGGCTTAAATCTCGTAAGTCTCCAAGTCATGACGAGATTCATAATTCACTGTTAAAGAACTTACCTCAAAAAGCGATAGTTTATTTAACTAAAATTTTAAATGGCTGCTTTGGCCTGGGTTATTTCCCTAAGATCTGGAAAACAGCTAAAATAATACCTCTTAAAAAACCAGGAAAAGACAGTACCTTACCTATAAATTACCGCCCTATAAGTCTACTACCTTCTGTTGGCAAAATTTTTGAGTCAGTAATTTATTCAAGGCTATTGCATGCTACTGGGCAGTTTCTGATCCACGAGCAGTTTGGTTTTCGTGCTACTCACTCAACTACCCAACAATTGGCTAGAGTGTGCGAACATATTTCCCATCACCAAAATCTTAAGCAGTCCACAGGTATGTTTCTGCTGGATATCGAAAAAGCTTTTGACACAGTCTGGCACGAAGGCCTGCTTCACAAGTTGCTCACCCTTGGCGTCCCTATGCCCCTCATTAGACTTATACAGTCATACCTTGCGGATCGGAAATTCCAGGTGCACATCGGTAACATCTTTTCGCCACCATACAAGATCCTAGCTGGCGTTCCGCAGGGTTCGATTCTGGGGCCCTATTTATTTCTCATTTTTGTAAATGATATTCCTATTCAACCTCGAACGAAATTAGCCTGCTTCGCTGACGATACAGCGTCGTATACGTCGTCGAACGATACTGACTTGATCATTGGTCGCCTACAATATTCCATTGATTTACTCCAGGACTATTTCAAGAAATGGAAACTAAAAATAAATGAGGGTAAAACTGAAGCAATATTCTTCTCTCGTGCCAGGCAACCCCCCACAAAAACCTTAAAAATAGCAGGCCATAGAGTACCTTGGAAAGCGAGTGTGCGTTATCTTGGGGTCAGAATGGACAGCCGTCTAAACTGGTCCAAACATATTGCCGACTTGCGTTTGAAAGGTGCCCAAGCCCTTGGTGCTTTGAACCCTATAATGAACCGTAAAAGCAAATTAAGTAGCGGTACTAAATTAAGAATTTATACTACACTTGTCCGTCCGTGTATAACTTACGCCTGTCCTGTTTGGAGTGGCACTTGTCTTTCCAACCATCAACTACTTCAAATAATACAAAATAAAGCTATAAAAATATCGTTCTTAACTAAATTTAAAACAAATCTTCGTAAATTCCATAAAAACATTAAACTTCCCTTGCTATTCAATTACATCATCAAAATTTCATTAAAATTCTATAATAAAAACAAAACAAATACTAATAACCCATTAATTACTAATATATGTTCGTCAACTGTTGACAAGATACCGTATGTCGACAGTTACGGCACGTATCGCCTGCCCCATCACTATCTTTTGTTCCCACCAACCGAGGATCGACCAGTGAGTTGACCCCCGAGAGGCTCGCTGCCGTCCAGGCACCGGGCGCTAAAACGCTGGTGCGCGGGCGGCAGGGAGGCTCCGTCCGCTGAGCGTTGACTGGTCACGCGTTTGCTTGTTCATCGCGGACTGCGTGATCAGATACTTTTCGATTTACCTACATGCAAGCAGTAAATTGTAACTAACTAAACAATTTACATATTGTCAGTTCATATACCCTTCTATATTGTGTTAAGTTTATGTTATTATCGGTCTAAACCAATCTATCTTTTTGTAAGCTTTGAAAGGCGAATTGCTAGCCTAATAAAGTGTTTTATTTTAGTGTGTAATGTAGCTTAGGATAAGTGCATTTTGTTATTGATTTATGTTAAATAAAGATATTTGAAAATGAAAAATGAAATGAATTATAAATCTTTGAGAGTCGGTACAAGTAGTCAGTAGCCCAAAAGTAATTATGACAACCAGTTTTACCAAAGGGTATCGTATTACCTAGTACAAACTAGGTTGTTAAGATTAGATAAGCAGTTGCTCCATGTAATATACTGGTATCCAGCGGCATCCGATTAGACTGGAAGGCGACTCCAAAATACTTGGGATAAAGCTGGATGATATGAATTCCAAATGTTTTTGAAATATCCATCATCGTTATAGCTCATTTAATGTAGCTTTGTCAAGAACCTTAACAGTTACGTCTTTATGCTATTACTAGCTGATGCCCGCGGCTTCGTCCGCGTGGGTGTCGGTTATCGCGACCTGTGTTGGTTATTGCGACCAAAAGTTATCTCCCTCTTTCAACCATTTTTTCACATATCCTATGTCCTTCCTCAGGCTATAGCGCGACAGACAGACAGAGTTACTTTCGCATTTATAATATTAGTGAGAATTTGTTTTCGCTTCGATACCTTTTGAATTAAATCAGTGTAGATACTTGGATTGATTGGTGGTTTATTTCTACTTACAGTTGCAAAAAGGTGCAGAACTGTGGGTCCCGACGCTGGCCTTCCACCGTGATCCTCAGTACTACCCTGATCCCGAGAAATTTGACCCTGAACGTTTCTCCGAAGAAAATAAGCATAAGATAAGTCCAATGACATACATGCCTTTTGGTATCGGACCAAGGAATTGTATAGGTGAGATACTGCTGATTGTACCATGTACGGTGAACCGCTCGTCAATGGTAGGATTTGCACAATGAACTTCACTCTTACTGACACAACACAATGGTGCTGTCAACGTCAAATTGTTGCCACTATGCAGATATAATATAAATTATGATAATTGAGAAAATTAATATTAAGAAAACAGAAAATTAAATAGACAAAAATAACCTGATTACTGTCACTTGAGAGCAGTGGTTCGAACACGACTTACTGTTCGTAAGTCGTGTTCGAACCCAGGCAGGCGCATTACTTTGTGTAATTATTTTATCAGCACTCCTTTGAAAACGGTGAAGGAAACATCGTAAAAAAACTGGCATGTCTTCTACCAACCCGCGCGGTGGATTATAGCCCATCCCTCTCGTAGAGAGGAGGCCTGAGTCCCTGCAGTGAGAACATTATAGGCTGACTAGCTTTTGCCCACGGCTTCGCCCGCGTGGATGTGGGTTTAACTACAATAATGTCGATTTTCCATACAAACTTTCATCCCCTATTTAACTCCCTTAGGAGTTGAATTTCCAAAAACCCCTTCTTAGTGCTCCCCTACATTATAATAGGAAGCCGTGTGCAAAATTTCACATTCCTAGCCTTAGTAGTTTCGGCTGTACGTTGATATGTCAGTCAGTTCTCCTTTTATATATATAGATGATGATGATGATGATGACTGTCGCTTATTCAATCCAATAAAAGATACAACTACATTTTTACAAAAAGCTAAAAATTTTCAAGCTTTTTAAAAAAGCTTTTAAATTTTCAAAACTATATCACCATCATCATCTCCCCACTCTTGTCCCATTCTATTTGGGGTCAGCGTAATACGTTTTCATCTTCCATTTTCCCCTGTCAGTCTTTATGCCATCACGTACTCCTAATGCTTTAGTATTAAAAAAATTATAAGAACTACAAATATACCTCAAGTCATGCATAATCGTACTACACGCAAGAGGGAACCCGAAAACCAACTGTCAGACACGACACTAGCCTGCATAGCTTTTAAAATTTATGACAATTTCTTTATGAAAAGTAAATATAGGTTATTTAAAAGTGATATCCTCTTGTCGAGTCAAAACAATTTAGATCATTACCATGTTTACTACACTCCTTTGCAAAAAAAACGGGCACCTTAGAAAATTTACGTTCTAAGGTCGATTTGAGTTAATTCAATGAAATTTAATTGTTTGACGTAGTCTGTATACTTATAATCGTGTAAATTAATACGCGTGAAGTGAACTGTGGCAATAAAAAAAAAAAAACCATGAATTCTTTAAAACCGATGTACACGGCCAAACAATAAGAAGTGGTCGGCAATAAAGACAAGAAGATTTTTTTACTTTGTTTAATTAAATAAAGTTACAAATGTAATAACCTAATAACAAAGTGTGACCTCCTCTTGCCAAAATCACAGCTTGAATCCTTCTGGGCATGCTTTCCACGATGTTTTTAATGACGTTTTGAGGAATACGTTCCCACTCTTCTGCAATGACTCTTTTTAGCTCCCTGATGTTTTGTGGAGCATGTTGCACTGATCTTACCCGTCTCTTTAGAACATCCCAGACATGCTCAATTGGATTGAGGTCAGGACTTCGAACTGGCCAATCTAAACGACGGATCCCAACTTCTTGCATGTACGCTTCCACGTCGCCAGAACGGTGCGGGCGAGCATTGTCGTCCATAAAAATGGAATCTTCCCCAAGTGCAGTCAATGCGGGTTGTACATATGGAAGTAGGACTTCCATTATGTACCAGTGTGCATTTAATGTTCCATTTTCTATGAGAACTAACTCCGTACGCCCCGTCGAATTAATTGCTGCCCAAAACATAACGGAGCCTCCGCCATAAGGAGTGATTTCTTCGAAACACACTTCCGCATAGCGTTCCCGTGGTCTTCGTAGCACTCGCCGGCGTCGGTCCTCTCCACACAAAGAGATTCTAGCTTCATCAGAAAACAATACTTTATTCCAGTCCTCCAGAGTCCATGAAGCACAGTTTCGAGCAAACTGAAGTCGAGCAACACGGTGCTCAAGGAGTAATTTAGGTCCCCGAGCCGGGCGGTAACTCCTGATATTGGCAGCCAAAAGCCTCCTCCTGACGGTCCACAAGCTAACTTCTACTCCTCTTACTTCTTCAAGGCTCTTCTTCAGGTCCACACTTGACGCCTTACGATTCCGCAAGGCCTGACTCATCAAAAAGCGGTCATCTCTTGGTTCTGTGCGTCGTTTTCTTCCCGAACCGGGTCTTCTTTTGACCGAACCGGTCTCTTGATACCGTTGCCAAGTCCTCTGGACAGTTGAACGACTCACATTTAGCCGCTGAGACACGTAAGTTTGCGAACAACCTTCTTCAAGTAGGGCTATAATTTTACCGGCCCTTATCGCTTTATCACTCATGTCAAAAAGTGGTATTTAATGTAAAAAGAAAGATAAAATTGTTTAATTTGCAGAAAATATCCAAAAAGTTTTAAAATTTTAGTAATCTATACTAATATTATAAACACTGTTTTAAGCTTTCACGGTTCATAACTATATTTAAAATGTCACTTACGGGATATCTTCCGTGATTTTTAATTTGTTTTGAGTTCCCGATATTTCGACGCTGTTGCAAGCGCCATGATCGCGGGAAAAAAAAAAAAAAAAAAAAAAAATCACGGAAGATATCCCGTAAGTGACATTTTAAATATAATACTACAAAGCTGAAGAGTTTGTTTGTTTGTTTGTTTGTTTGTTTGTTTGAACGCGGTAAACTCTGGAACTGCTGGTTGGAATTGAAAAATTCTTTTTGTGTTGGATAGTCCATTTATCGAGGAAGGCTATAGGCTATATAACATCACGCTACGGCTAATAGGAGCGGAGCATAAATGAAAAATGTTACAAAAACGGGAAAAGGTATTTCCTTTTTGAGAGCTTCCGCTGCGTGCGCTGCGAAAACGGTTTAAGTTACGCAAATATCATGTATGAAAGAATTGTTCCTCTTTAAAAGTTCAAAAAAAAAAGTCCGCGACAGCATATATCTATCTTTTAAGATTGACTCACTGTAACCTTTTTTTACTGTTAAACTTTTAGGTTAAAAATAATTATTTTTTGCGAAGCTTATTAACCCATACGGTATTAATCTATATCTAAATAAATGTGTTTGTCAGAACGGAAATTTAATATAGAATATTTGTGCCCTTTACTCTATACAGTTTAAATAAATATCTTAGAAGATATCGCAATGTAAAAATATCCGCGCGGCAAAATAATTCGCGCGTCGCATTGTAGGTACGGGGGATTCTGGCTGGCCTCCGGGAAATTCAAATTCAAAATATTTACTGCATCATAATGTTTACAAGTACAGAGTGTTATAGTATATTTAACAGTAAGAGATACCTATAGTAATTCACACTTTAATACTAAAATCTAAGCTAATCTAAACCATCTAAACTATTTTAATAAAGAGGAAAGATAAGATTTTTTGTTGTTACGATTTAGCTTAATTTATGTCGGATAGTCGATATATCGAGAAAGGTTATAGCTATATTTATGTGACGCAGACGAAGTTGCGTGGGTCAGCTAGTCAGTAATAAAATCGTTTCAGCAATTCGCGCCATTAGTAGTGCAAGTTTTACATAAAAATAAAACTTGTATTATTAAGCAAAGACGATGCACAGCATCCTGTGAGAGGGCGTTGTATACTTCCCGTTAATTTTCAACCAATCAGAGCTCTTTTAGTCACGTGTTTCCGGTAGTCACGTGGTCCCAGGTGGCGTGTTCGCTAATGGCGGACTTTTACCTCATAGAAGTCTCTCACCAGGAGACCTTAAATGGATGCTGTGCATCGTCTCTGCTTAATAATACAAGTTTTATTTTTATGTAAAACTTGCACTATTATTTGGCATGTGACGATGCACAGCATCCTGTGAGAGACGTGTTTATAACTCCTGGTGACCACAACGACGCTATGTGAGAATATGATAATATTTACTGAAAAAATAAAACCATGGTAACACCGCAACATCTATTTTTTATACGAATCAGAATAATCAGCTTCTAGCTAATTCAATTTAGGTAGGTAATTAGGTAATATTTTTATTTCTATTACATTTAAAATAGTTCAGAATAATGTAATAATCTAAAAAATAAGAATCACTAAACAACGATAGAGACAATCGATTTCATCTTATACCAGTTCAAAATTATTCGAGAGATTACTCGAAGTAAGATCCTAGACTATCTGTTTACAATAATATTAAGCAAAAGTATTCGGTTCACGCCAATTGCCACGAGAGAGAATATTTTCTATTGAGACATTTTCATACCAATTCAAGGAAGCCACGGCTGAACTCATACTTCCAGGTCATGCAGATATAACCTCATCTTTTAGTAAGCTTTTAATCCAATTACCTATCACAATTTGTGATGCACTGTGTGTGGGACCTCGAATTGATACAAACAATGAATGATTACAATTGGGTGTACGTCTCGGTCTTCCTAATTCCAAAACTTTTCTAAACCAACTAACTGGACATATATTTACATTAGCGTAACAAGATAGTTTCCGACCTGATTGCCTGAACACAGCAGTGTCGGTCTTTGACCCAAACACGGGATACATAATGATATGATCACCCTGATCAATATAGTTACTTGGTGGGTTCGTCTGCATCGAGGCAACCAGTTCGCTTGGATCCCAAATAGGAGCCTAGGTTTCTCTGCTCTAGGAGACTGTAGCGAAATAACATTAAAAGCATATTAGTTGTACTAAGAAGTCTTCATTCAAATTTTCGCCACAGGACGGTCGTCCAAAAGTCAGAACTACAGACTTATGCAACAATATGGTAGGAGAGGCTCATCTCTCCTCAATTAATCGAGGCTTGACAAACTAATATTATTGGGAGAATTATTGAAGTCAAAATTGTTATCTTTAAACCGGAACCAGGCCGGTCTATAAGTTCTAAGTGTGCTACAGCTAGATCGGAGCTGGGACCTAACAGCTTCTGAACAATTACTATTTATTTCGCCCCACCCTCTATCTTCCAAACATAGAGCTCTGTCTTGAATGCGAGGAGGTGGCAGACCCGTGCTCCGATCTACAACTCGACCTAGGTTGGGGATACTCAAGGATCTGCAGAGAGCTCGGCGTCGAAGTTCCAGTAACCACTTCACACATTGGAGCCACTATCAATAAATTGCCCTGAGCCGAGTTCAGATAGTAAAGGGCTCGAGGGATTAGGCTGGGGGGCGGAAACACCCACGCCAGCTGAAATAGCGACTGAAGGGGTTGCAAAATTAAGCTAATGAGTCTGGACATTCTTTGGTAACGTACTCCATCACAACCCTGGTTTCCCAGGTGGCAAAAAGGTCTACTTGGGAACCCCAACTTTACGAAACAATTATCTGAGAGCCGGTCTCAGTAGATGCTATTCTGCTACCTGTTCCCCGCGAGATTGCAGTGCCAGCACCGCTGATCTGGTTTCCTAAAACCGGAAGATCGTCTAACTGTGTTCTCCACCCGTAATCTGCAGCATCCGTCGTCATAAAATGGTGAATCAACTTCAGGTGCAAGCTGCACCGAACAAACGGCTATTCTAAGGGTGTCCGTGTGACCCACCATTCCAGATCCTTCATGACCAGTTGTGAAATTTCTACTGCTTTGCGTTGAGGGAGACGCTTCAAAGTCCGAGAAAGAATTTGAAGTTGGCGGCAGTAAAAACGACCTCTTGGATTGACAAAGCTGGCGAAGTTGAGAGTGCCTAAAATAATCTGAGCTTCCTTCCGTGAAATTTTTCCTCTTCGTACTTCGAAAGGGATAGAATTGCCTGGGTAAATACTTGAAATTCTCTTTGGTGTTCCAAATGACAAATGGAAAAAGACCGCAGAAGACTTCTCGATCGGATCGTAGAAGTAGGGTCACCCAGTTGGTCAACACTGAGAAATTCAGCAGGTAATATGTTGAATTGTTTGACCATAAATTAGTCTGAGGAACTGTCGGTAGTTTTTCAAGACGCTTACGAGCAAATATGCTGAGGAAAGTCCAGCTTCACAATCCAGCCCTCCTTTTGTAAAAAATGGGATATCTGAAAGTGAGAGACCCGGTGGAATGGTTTCGGAACTATGTGACGGTTCAGGCGCTTCAGGTTGAATATGGGCCGCTTGGAGCCGTCGCTCTTGTTTGCGAGAAACATTGTTGAGAAAAAACTCGGACCGACATCGCGATGATCCACACCTTCTAGAACGCCTTGTTCTAATAATTGTTTCACCTAGATTGACATCTCTAGTGATTGAATGGTCTGGAATTGACTCAAAGTTCGTACTGATGGATGAATCAGTGGTGGTTTGGAGGTAAATGGCAGACGCATTCCCGTGATGATTCCGAGAAGGGCCTTCGGAGCCCAAACCGTCTGACACTGCCTCCGATACGCTCGGAGACAGCCTCCGTAAAAGTGGTGTCGCTGCGAGTCATGTGTCATATTTCTTCTTTATTGTAGAACTTTTGTTCATGTTTTGAATTGACGCAAAGTTCGTACTGATGGATGAATCAGTGGTGGTTTGGAGGTAAATGGCAGACGCATTCCCGTGATGATTCCGAGAAGGGCCTTCGGAGCCCAAAGCGTCTGACACTGCCTCCGATACGCTCGGAGACAGCCTCCGTAAAAGTGGTGTAGCTTTGTGTCATGTTTCTTCTTTATTGTAGAACTTTTGTTCTTGTTTTGAATTGATGCAAAGTTCGTACTGATGGATGAATCAGTGGTGGTTTGGAGGTAAATGGCAGACGCATTCCCGTGATGATTCCGAGAAGGGCCTTCGGAGCCCAAAGCGTCTGACACTGCCTCCGATACGCTCGGAGACAGCCTCCGTAAAAGTGGTGTCCTTTTGTTCTTGTTACTTTGCATGGCCGGGGTCTTGTCCCTTCTCGAATTTCAATCTTTTGACGAAAGTAAGCGCGCAGCTGAATTTCATCGAATAGGCAATCAGAACTCGGAGGTATCTTACGCAGACCGTCACGCAGGTTCTCATTAGAAATTTCGCTTAGGATACGCTCCTGGCGATTTTCTATATATTCAGCTCGTTTTCCGCAAACGAGCTGCATGATTTTCTAACAAATTTTGTGGAATTTTGATGAGGGTAGAAATGATTCCGAAATTTTATATGAAAATTAGAACTCTGAGGGATCTTACGCAGACCGTCACGAAGGTTCTTACTTGCAATTTCGCTTAGGATACGCTCCCGGCGATTTTCTATATTATTCAGCTCAGTGGCGGTACTCCCATATAAGCAGAAAAGCACAGCTTGCCTTAATAAAACAACGAATTAAAAAAAAAACGGTCAATACAAAAACAAAATTAATATTATAATCATTATCATCAAACTGCATGCCACGCGAAAAACGGAACGTATTGATGCGACGTTGTCAGGTTTACGTACTCAATAACTTTAGGCAGAAAATACATTCGCGCGCAACTCGCACTGCGACGTTGCCAAACTTCTTCTAATATGTCTCCCGACCTCAGCCGATTGATCAAACAGATCGATCGGGCATGATCGGGCTCGGCTAGCCCTTTCTCTGTCACACCATCCGATTTCGAACAGCTTCTCTGACCTCTCTATCCTACGAACATAATTTAGAGTTGTTTGTTTACATACTTATTGCCGGGTTTACGACAAAATGTATAGGATTTCCAATATTTTCCAAGCATGCTTTGAACGTTTGAATGTGTGTCAGTGTAAAGATTGCGAGTGAGTGAATGCAAGTTCGCGACGCGATTGAACTTGTTTGAAGGGAATTTCGATTTAGTTCAAATTTGTCTTGAGCGTTGATGGTTGTCGGTGCATTTTTTATTGTGATTAGATTTTTCCGTTTCTTGTTAGAATTTAAATAAGTTTAGTGATTACTTAGTTTTTGATTGAAGTTAGTTAATTAATACGAAAATGAATTCGAAAACGCAAACAACAGTTCCTTGTGATGGATTAAAGTGTGTGAAAGCGTTACTGGGCAAGGTAAATACTTTAAATTTTACAGATAAATATAATCTCGTTACTTCACCTAAACCCACTCCTGATTTGAATATTTCTCAGAAAGGTAAAAGAAATACTAGGTATTTTAATCGATCAGCATACAGTGTACAATGGGTTGTCGGCTGCTCTCATATAAACAAATTTTTCTGTTGGCCTTGTATATTTTTTTCGAATGAAAAGAATGCTTGGAGTTTATCAGGTTACGATGATTTAAATAACTTCTCTGGTGCCATGAAAAGACATCAAAATTCTCATAAACATTTGAATGCTGTTATTTCATTTTGTAGTTTTGGTAAAACACGAATTGAAACAGCTTTATCTCGGCAGTTATGTGACGATATTTCTAAACACAATATGCGTGTCGATCATAATCGCGCTATTTTTCAAAGGTTGGTTGATGTTGTATGTTTTTTAGCACAACAGGAACTTCCTTTTCGAGGGCATGATGAGTCTAAAACCTCATTAAACAGAGGCAATTTCTTAGAGACTGTTTTTTTACTTTCTAAATACGACCTTGTCTTAGAAAAACATACACAGCAACCCGAAGGCAATAAGCCGGGGCCTAGTTACTTATCAAATAAAATTCAAAATGATATTATTCATTCCATATCAGAAGTAATTAAATCTCGCATTAAACACGAGATTAATACAACAAAATTTGTTTCTGTGATTGTTGACGAAACTCCAGATATAAGCAACAGAGAGCAACTTTGCGTAATTATTAGGTATCATTACGGCAACGACATTCATGATCGTTTTATGCGTTATGTTAACGTATCTGAAAATACTGATGTAATAAATATTGATGTAATAAATAATTATACTGATGTAATAAAATCATTTTTACAGAAAGATAGAGTTTTTGATTTAGAATACAGAAAGTAATTAAATTTAAGCCTTTTTTATTATACAATACAATCGTTACAATTAAAACATGCTCCATAATCATTTACTCAAACAAATTGAACACAAACGGCTTTTATCAAAGCCACTGGAGGTATGTCATTGCTGATACGTATCTGTAAATCTATCTAGTAATATTATGCCTTCAGTGTGTTTTGTTGTTTGTCATCTGTCCATGGTAAAGAAGCGAAGAATGAAGAGTTATGGCTGTATAAATTGTGAGTACTTAATAACTTTTTTTTTCAAATAGTAGTTAGAAACTAATTTATTATTTTGTGCGCCATCTAGCGGTGACTGTAATATTTTGCCCAAAGCGACTGTTTAGGAGCGAAATACGTATTGACTCAAATAGTTGTTGTTACGTTTATGTCAATAGATGGCTCTTGTTAATAAATTATTTTACGTGAAACTGACGACTTGATATTTATATTGAAATAAGTAGTTGTAAATTTTCTGACAGGATATAAAATACGAAAAGTGTTAGCCATAATTAAATAATAGAAAACAAAACCGGTGTCATTAAAAAGCAGTGTCAGAATTCGGAACAAAAAGTGTTTTTTTTTTTTTTTGGAACTTGTGCTTTACCTCCAAATAATTGCTGGCACGCCACTGATTCAGCTCATTTTCCGCAAACGAGCTGCATGATTTCCTCACTAATTTTGTGAAATTTTAATGAGGGTAGAAATGGTTGAAAGAAAGATTGATAAAAACGATTGCGAAATTTTAACGAAAATAAAAATCGAAAAAATTTAAGATGCTGTTAGTGAAGCATCAGAAGAAGCTATCCAATCAATGAAATTCTGTAAGCTTTGATTCAGTAACTCGCGTTGTGAAATTAAAGATTTAGGTACACAGGGCTGCTATCAATCTCTCGGAGTTCGCCGCGTTATCTTTACTCTTAACAAACTGTCGAAGTTCATCGTTAGGTAATATCAAGTTCAACAAAACCAGGTGAAGTGTTATGAATCCTCAAGGCGTCCACGTAGCGCACATCCTTCCATGGCTACTCACCGAACGCTTGTAACGCTTCAAGTCGCTTCACGAGGTGCGGATTTAACCGCGAAACTCCACTAAACATTTATTGGTCTTAGGGTAATGCGGAGCTAGAACCAGGAACTGGTTCCAGCACATAAGCCGCTGTATTCGGTGTCGAGCCGAATACGAATGTACGAACTTTTTGCATTAAAAAGTTCGTTAGTACAGCCACTTGTTTCATAAGGTTAGAGATGTCTGAAGACTTACCGCATTTCCGTTGCTTTACCTCAGAACCAGAACCTGAAAAGTCAGATTGCGAAGAGCTCGAATCACTCTTTGTAGCAGACGTTTACGGCTCGATGAAGACATCAAGTCGTCGCCTACCTGCACTTTTTGTTCCGAATCACTATTATTCGTAATAGCACTATTTATTTGATTTTCACTCATTTTATTGCTAATTTATAACACTTAGCACTTCTTTTTGAAATAAAATAAGAATTTCACTAATTTTATTGCTAATTTACAACACTTAGCACTTCTTTTTGAAATAAAATAAAATTTTCACTCATTTTATTGCTAATGTATAACACTTAGCACTTCTTTTTGAAATAAAATACGATTCCAAATGTTTTAAAAATAACTGCAAACTGTAACTTAGATGTTGCTTGCTCGAGAAGTAACGACGCTATGAGGTAAAAGTCCGCCATTAGCGAACACGCCACCTGGGACCACGTGACTACCGGAAACACGTGACTAAAAGAGCTCTGATTGGTTGAAAATTAACGGGAAGTATACAACGCCCTCTCACAGGATGCTGTGCATCGTCACATGCCAAATAATAAAGCAATTTTACAATAATCTACAATAATCATTATTTTCCTTTTGTTAATTTCAAAATTTAAATTTGGAACGTACAGAATCATGCCAGGATTCTTCAAATAACATGCCAATACATCGTCAAATTAATAAAACCTCTTAATTGTCCTTCTTCATTGAAGTAGAGAAAAAAATATGAAGTGCCCGTTTTTTTTGCAAAAGAGTTTATTTGTTTCGAGTTTCCGACAAAACAATCAAGTGCTGTAATCACGAAGAGAACTACAATGACTTGTGTTTTCTTACAGGATCAAGATTTGCACTCTGTGAGGTGAAGGTGATGGTTTACCAGCTTCTTCGCCATGTGGAACTGTCTCCATGTGAGAGGACCTGCATCCCCGCCAAGCTTTGTCCTGACAACTTTAACCTCAGGCTACAGGGAGGACACTGGCTCAGATTTAAACTGAGGAAGTAGAACCAAGTTATTGTTTTAATGTACCTAATTAAATAGTGATATTTCATTTGTTCGTTCCGTATGGTGTCGGACGCAAAGAATAGCACCATCCCATATCTTCCCGTGGGTGTCGTAAGAGGCGACTAAGGGATGTACCAGAGAATGGGCAGCAGCGTTCTCTGTGCTTTTTGTATCGACCGTACTGCGATCGCCAACCCGCCTGCCAAGCGTGGCGATTATGGCAAACCCCCCCTAAGCAAAAATTACACTTAGGGGAGGCCTATGTCCAGCAGTGGACGTCTTTCGGCTGAAATGATGAATGATTTCATATGAAATTCGTCTTACTACAGCAATATTTTTTGTCCTTGTGTTCCTAGATAATACTCTAAAACCAAATAAATATTTATTTGAAACCTTAAATTGTTATTTTGATTGTTATTTATTATGTTGTCTTCAAAACAGATAAGTTCAAAACGAATACGAGTCACAGTAATAACTATATTCACTGCGGGCTTAAAACAGTACCGTGACGGACTCCTGTAGCATTGCACATCAGGAACATTATTAAGTGTCCAAACAATTGATTAATCAAATCTTCTAGACAGTCCTAGCTGTAGACGTATCTAGCCTATACATACTCGTATAAGCAGAAGTGTATTTCTTACGTTAAACACAGTGAATTGGTCAGTGTCTAAGATAACACGTTCATTCTGTGTTTTTTTTGTAATATTTGTTGTCATACTGGGAAAGTTAAAATAACCAGGGACTGTAAATAATAATTGAAGTAAGATAATAATAATTTATGTATATAACAAAGTTCACCAGCGACATACTACAAAACAACTAGCTGATACTAAAACCTTCCTCAAGAACCACTCTATCCATTAGTGGAAACAACATGAAAATCGGTGCAGTAGTTTTTGAGTTTATTGCGAACAGACAGCCAGACGCGGCGGAGGACTTTGTATTAATGTAGTGATACTAAAGTAGTGGTTCTGTAAACTTAATAATCGAGATTTTGAGTCGATATGTTTATTCAGTCTTAAAATATTGTCATTTATCGAAAAAAAATCTCATTATACACTCAATTTCAAGCTCCAATGAGCACAAGCCTGTTATTGTTAAAATCATCATCACATTTTATACCTCACTACAAGTATCTCTGTAGCACGGCTGCAAAAACTGAAATTAAAAGACAAGATAAGTAATAGTTAAAAAATGTGACCATACGACACTATCTAAAGATACACGTGTAATAGTTTTAGACGCCGACCCTAACTGACATTACAACGATATAATAAAATAGCACCAAAATAATTAAATATGACACTTGGACAAACCAAATAATACCTAATTACCGGCCTGACACCATGGAGTGTGCTCCCAACTACGTGCTACGAATTTTAGAATACGAGTAGCTCATGCAATTGGAGATTAAAGCATTATTAAATTATGTTCCTTTTGTAAATAGGTTTTTACAAACACTATAACTACGCCATTTTTAGGGTTCCGTAGTCAACTAGGAACCCTTATAGTTTCGCCATGTCTGTCTGTCCGTCCGTCCGTCCTCGCTTAATCTCTGTGACCGTTAGCACTAGAAAGCTGAAATTTGGTACCAATATGTGTATCAATCACGCCGACAAAGTGGTAAAATAAAAATTGGAAAAAAATGTTTTATTAGGGTAGCCCCCCTATATGTAAAGTGGGAAGTGTTTTTTTTTTTTATTTCAACCCAAACGTGTGATATATTGTTGGAAAGGTATTTAAAAATGAATAGGGGTTTACTAAAATCATTTTTTGATAATTTCTTTAATTTCGGAAATAATCGCTCCAAAAGTAAAAAACAATGCGTCCCCCCCCTCTAACTTTTGAACCATAAGTTTAGAAAATATGAAAAAAATCTGAAAAGTAGAACTTTATAAGGACTTTCTAGGAAAATTATTTTGAACTTGGATGGAAACAACAGATGGAAACAGCAGTTAACCAATATAATTTGGTCCCTGAATCGTATGAGCGCCTATACAATCCAGAGGTCAAGTTTCATTGGTCCTTTGAAGAAATTGTATAAATTATAGCATACCGTTTTGGTACGGAACCCTTCATGTGCGAGTCCGACTTGCACTTGGCCAGTTTTTTTAACTAGATAGGGCGTGTGTTTTGTACCTTATTACTCTGAGAACAACTGAAATAAATGCAGAGGTTGCATCATAGGTTGCATAGTCTCTTTGAATCTTAGTCAACTTATGTGGACTCTCTCGACAAGGACTATGCAGTGTGTCTGAAATGGTCTTTTAAAGAAAGAACCCCACAGATTTGAGTGAACCTATCCGGTTAGTGCATGCATTTGTCAGTTATCGTGAATAACTCAAGGAGCTCAACGTATTGAACTCGATCTTCAGCAACGGTTATCTTGCTACTACAAGTACTAGGTTCTATACAGTCACACTGTATAGTAAAGTAGCAACCAGCCCTTGAATCTTGCCCCTACATTGCTCAAATAAAGCAATGGTGGCCCAGTGGTGGCGGGCGGCCCCGACTTACGAACATTGCTTTGTGTAATTTATTTCATTACCGCTGCTCTCAAAACGGTAAAAGACAACATCGTGTGGAAACCGGCATGTCTTAGAATAAAAAAAAATCAAAGACATGTGACATCTACCAACCCACACTGTGCCCAGGTGGCCCATCCCTCTCCTAGAGAGGTGGCCTGAGTCCCTGCAGTAGGTACATTATAGGCTCATGATGATGATCAAATGATTGTCGTTCTTTTAGACAATGATTACATTAATATGCGTGGGTGTGCTCCTCGGTGCGTTGATGCTGTACTTTCTTCAGGCCTATTCCACATTCAGTCGAAATGGCGTTAAGTACTTCACACCCCTCCCACTTCTGGGTAACATGAGCAAGATCGTGTTTCGACAAGACCATATTGCTTACGACCTGACGAATTCATACAACAGTTTTCCAGAGGAAAGGTAAGAAATTAGATGTGGAGGTGTTTGTGTGTGTCCAACACACACACAAACTTTTGGATATTTGATGTTGGAGCGAAATTCCCTGCCTGACTTGATGTAACCGATTTGCTAGCTCGTTTCACTGTTGAAGTCATTTCTGTCCTGTAATGTAATAAGTAATGTATCTAATAAATTCTCGTTTATGTTTAAAAAATAGTTCATAGCATTTTCATCTTCTATATTCGTACTGTCTCCTTTTTCATGTCGCTTCAACATAACTTGCCTGGATTTAGCCTTTGATTTAAAAGGCTTTTTTAAACTTGAATATTTTCAAGGTTCGTAGGCAGATATCAATTCATGAAAGAGACTGTCGTGATCCGTGACATTGAGTTATTAAAGAAGATTGCAGTCAAAGACTTCGAGTATTTTATTGACCACTCCGTCATCGGAGTTGAATCCATATTTGGCAGGAGTTTGTTCTTCTTGAAAGGTAATAGAAAATCATTTTTAACCGATTTCCCTTTTAAAAATAGCGGTTTGACATATTTTTTCTATATCTGTCAAACCGCTATTTTTATTCCTCAGATAAAAGTTATCTGACTATTGAAAAATCAGCACTTAGTAGTAAATTATTTTGAAACACCTAATGAAAACCATCTTAGAATTACTTATTATTTTCCACATATACAGGTGAAGAATGGAAAGAAATGCGCTCCACATTGAGTCCAGCATTCACAAGTTCCAAGATACGTTTGATGGTGCCTTTCATGGTGGAAGTCGGCAACCAGACGATACATTCATTAAAAAAGAAGATTGAGGATTCTGGTGGTATTTTTACTAAGTTATTTATAAAATCAGAGGACGAACTCGTGGTTAAATAATAACAGCTGTACGGGTCGATCTTCGGTACCCCAAAGTCTGACAACCAGTCTTAGCAAGGGGTATCGTAATACCCAGTAGTAACCTGATTTTGGAGGTCAGATAGGCTCCATGTAAAATTCTGGTATTCAGCTGCATCTGGTTATATTGGAGGCTAATGCCTACATATTTTGTGCTTAACGTGTCATCCAATGTGTCTAAATAAAAATTATTATTATTATTATTTTAGGAAAAAAAAAAAAAAAAAACTAAATGTGGCACTCGGAGACTGCCGCGGTAAAGCTATTGTATAGCATTTTTATCAACAGCAAATAATTAATTATTTAATTTGACAACCTCAGTTGACAACCTTGTTATTTTCCGTAACCATAGTTACGCAGTTCAACGTCCAGTGGTCTAAAGTTCTTTTGTACTTTTTCTTTGTTAGCATTTCAAGGATCCCAATAAATTGTGGACGAGGTTCCCTTTCTCCTTCTAAAACTCTCTATCCTGTGCAATATCTGGCCATGTTCACTTCGCATTAATGATTAGATCGTCGATTAGACCTTCACCGCAATCGAAGTCCTTTTTAATAAAGCATTTATTTTCTGTGTAGATGATTACATAGACGTTGACTGCAGGGACCTCACAACTCGCTACTCTAACGATGTGATAGCTTCGTGCGCTTTCGGTCTGAAGGTAGACTCGCAAACTGAGACAAACAACGAATTCTACGAGATGGGCAATGCAGTTACAGATTTCAAGTTTTCTCAATTACTACTGTTTTTCTTTCTAGGGAATGTCCCTAATATCGTGAAGGTAAATTAAAATACATTTTATGTATTTACTATTTTGGAAATGTTTGACCAACATTGCAATATTTCGTGTCGAAAGGAGTGTTTAATAAAAAAAATCTTTCGAACAACTTTCAGATTTTCGATTGCGATTTGATTCCCAGGAAAACCCAGGTATTTTTCAAAAGGTTGGTATTGGATACAATGAAGAAACGAGAGCTGCAAAACATCTTAAGACCTGATATGATCCATCTGCTTATGGAAGCCAAAAAAGGTTGTTCAATTCATTTTATACCACTTTTCATATAATATCGCGGAAACTTACGGAACGAAGACTATCCCTTAATCTAACCTAACCCATCCCATGGTTTATCAGCATTTGTTTTAGCAAGAGACAGACAACTAGTTTCGAGGATTTCTATAAATTAATTACTTACATACACATTTCAATTTGATGACTTCAAATAATTGTAATGCTATTAACAACAGGGACGCTAATAATTGCTGTGATTAAAAATTAGACCACAATTTCTTTAAAATAACGTCAATGTTTTCAGGCAAACTATCTCACGACGATGTCAAGTCGAAAGATGAGGCTGCTGGATTCGCCACTGTCGAGGAATCTTCTGAAGGACGGAAGAAACCAAATAGAGGTGATGATCTTGTTTAAACCGAAATCAATTCGTTTCTTTCAAATCATCATCCACCCACCAACCACCATTGTATAATATTTCTAACCACATACTTCATTTTTGATCTTGCAGTATGGACTGATGATGACCTGGTAGCTCAAGCATTCCTATTCTTCTTTGGTGGCTTTGAATCTGTTTCCATCGCTATGTCTTTCTTGCTGTACGAGCTGGCAGTGAACCCTGATGTACAGGAACGATTGGCACAAGAGATCAGAGAACATGATGCAAAGAACGGCGGCAAATTCGTCTTCACATCTATTCAGAACATGATATATTTGGATATGGTGGTATCTGGTAAGGTGTACGTGATTTTCAAACAAGTTAAACGGACTTTGACGATTACATTATTATCATGTATGTAACCTTGTTACATAATTTGAGGTATCATCGGCCTCGTCACAAAGGGTTAAAAAGGAACATGGGTGGTTTTTAGTCAGTAGAAGCCTGACACTCTCTACCGCTGTACCTAGAGCGGGAGGAGTCATTTGATGATTTCCCACCCTCCAGAAAAAAAAGGAAAAATATATTTTGATCAAAGTACAATCTACATATAAATAAAAAGAAAAGTCCTGGCTGACTGATTCATCAACGCCCAGTCCAAACTCTTGGACCTAGAAAACTGAAATTTTGCACAGAGGCTCCCTTTATAATGTAGTCAAGGAATAAGAAAGGATTTTTCGAAATTCAACCCGGATGAAAGTTTGTATGGAAAATTGTCATTTTCACGCGGGCGAAGCCGCTGGCAAAAGCTAGTACACTATACAGCCAAGTAACGTGAAAATCTTAATTTTATTCGTTTCAGAGATATTAAGACTGTGGCCACCTAATGTGGTGATGGATAGAGTTTGCACCAAGGATTATAACATGGGGAAACCAAATAAAACTGCCAGAAATGATTTTATTGTAAGTTTTTCTTACGATCTTAACAATTCGATGTTATACTACTATTTTGTACGCACTTTTGCAACCGGACTCAGTAATTTTAGTTTCGTCTACACTGTCTGAATTTTTTTAAATCAGCCAGGGTTGCGGGATTTGTTTGAAAAAGTCACCATGACCCTGTAACGCAAAGAGCATTAGTAGGAACACCGATGGGTTTTAGTCAGTAAGAGTCTGACACTCCCTTCTGCTCCGCCTAGAGCGGGAGGAGTCGTTTGATCATTTAACATCCTTATAAATGAAGGGTCCAACTTAATACTATTTCCTTTTTGTAAAAGCTTGCCAAGACAAATACAAAATCGATTTATTTTTTGTAACTTTCAGTTGCGGAAAGGCACAAGTGTTATGATTCCAGTATTTGCCTTCCACCACGACCCTGATTTCTTCCCTGATCCTGAGAAGTTCGACCCTGAACGTTTCTCTGATCAAAATAAACATAAGATCAATCCGATAGCATACATGCCTTTCGGTCTTGGACCAAGAAACTGCATTGGTAAGATTTAGAAGACTTCAGGATCTTCATGTTATATATCTTCATAAAAAAAACTAGTCAAGTGGAAGTCGGACTTGCACAGGAAGGGTTCCGTACCATTCTAGTAGATTTTGAGAGATTTTCCATGTTATTTTAGCACCATAGACTTCTTATAGGTTTTCCTGTAATCTATTAGCGTTGAACTAATTTCTGTATTTTTTTCAAAATTTTAGACTGGTTGTTTAGAGTGGTTGGTCAGACAGACATACACACGAGTGATCCTATAAGTGTTCTATTTTTTTCTTTTTCAGGTACGGAACCCTAAAAAGAAATTGCTGATTGATTCCATTGTACATGTTACAGGTTCAAGATTTGCCCTATGTGAATTGAAAGTGATGATCTACCAAGTTCTAAGGCATATGGAACTCTCTCCTTGTGAAAAGACCCCCATCGTCGGCAAGCTGGCTGCTGATAACATCAACCTGAGGCTGCAAGGAGGACACTGGCTCAGGTTTAGAATGAGGAAATAGAACCAACTAGACAAGCCAGTCAGTCATGGATATTATAATACAAAATTCTTCTGTTTTCCAATCGTAATATGATGTGCTGAGCTGTAAGCGTATTCTGTAATTATTCTTTTAATTCCAAAATAAATTGATGCCATGAAAAACAGAGATTTTGTAACAGAATCTCGTTATTTTAGCCCTTAGTGCTTATAGTATTGTGTTTTCCAATGATTTGATCTCCATAATATTATTTAAATCACCACAACTACAACTAACTAAACTAGAAACCAAACCAACCGTACCACTGCCATAAACAAAATTGAAGCATGTCACGGTAGTAAATATCTTTCCAGGATTGTTATTAAAAAATCCATACGTGTTTGTGATAGTACATCAACGTTCGTTACGGGTGACCGCGTTGGCCGTATTAATTACTGGGGTTAATTGCTACGGTGAATTATACCGGCCAATTACTTCACTCCACGAACTATATTCTTTTTAACTTTTGGGTGCACTAGACAGAAATAATCTACTTGTTTTAATGTTGTTTTCTTGATGAGTCCTTGGATGTAAACGTAATTGTAGATGCTCTTATCGAATAGGTGAAGATATAAATTATAAAGCGAAAGTATGTAGAGCAGTAGCAGGAGAAGTATTAAGTATGAATGAAGATGACAATAAGAACATAAAAAAGAGGAGTGGAGATGATATAAATTTTTCAAGGATGGAAATGTTTACAGACAACGATGTGTCAAATAAATTATCACAAAGACAGGAGTATGATCGAAAATCTGGCCTATACAATTTGGTGATCCATAAATGACAAAGGGCAACATTGTTTGTAGGCGCCTATAAGTAAACTAATTACAGTGATTTGCGATTACCAGTCGTCCTGCAATAATGATAGTAGCAATTTTGCACTTTATCAACATTTTAGTATAATCTATCGATATCTACATTCTTCATCTCTTGAATCTAAGGAGAGATCACCTTACATTGTTTCTATAACTCTCGTTTCCTATTATTGATCTTCTACATCGTGATCATCTTCTTGAGCATTATCATATTTCATAATCCATTTAACAAGTATTCCTCAATTTATAACCTCATTAATTTTCTCTCATTCATTACATGTCTTTCTTTTTACCATAATATCGCAAGTCATGCCAGTACCATGACTAAAATGTTTCATTCAACCTCCAAAATCTAAACTTCCATCGATCAAATGCACCCAAAACATTCTACAATTTATGCTTTTATTTCGGCCACTGATTAACTTAAAACTTCCTGTTGGCGGCCGGCAGTCTGCTATATTTTCGAATTTATTATGTAAATGAGCGGTCGACTGTTGCAGCTAATCCGGTAGCTGCTTTGTTTTCTCTTACATTATTCATTTGTTTTCATTGCGCTAATGACCCCTTGATGACATTCTTACAAATGGGTTTTTGGGAAAAAGTGCAAAGAATGTCTTATTATAGTACCTAAGATAAAGAGAACAATAAAAACTTTTTAACAAAAAAGAAAACCGACTTCAACAAAAAATAAAACACCAAAAAAGTGAAAAATTAACTTTAGAGGAAAAATCAGTTACTGAAGTCGGTGACTTTTGTTTGTTTGATTTCCTTCTTTTGCCACCGACTTCAGAAACTGATTTTTCAACAAAAAAGAATTTTTCAAATCGGTTAGCAAGCGACGGAGTTATGCCCGAACGAACATAAAAAAACATCCGAATTGAGAACCTCCTTCTTTTTTAGAAGTCGGTTAAAAATAAAATTTGTTACAAGAGGAGGGACGATTGTATGCACTGCGTTTTTGAATGAGTGTTTGCACATTGCACAATGGCTTATATCATGTGCCAAGCCTTTTCCTAACTATGTTCCAGTGTGTGGGTCGGCGTCCAGTATCACTGGATGCAGCTGAATACCAGTATGTATGTGCTTGGAGCGGCTGCCTATCTGACCTCCACAACCCAGTTAGTAGTGAATAATACGATACCCCTTGGTAAGACTGGCTGTCAGTCATGCGGGCCGCTGACTGTAACAACTGTCAAATCAAAATGACAGCCGTGACTAACAACTTATCGCACTTTCCGAGGCAAGGAAGAAACTTGGTATGTACCGGGGCAGCCACCCACGGGTCAACCTAAGCAAGCGTGGCTTAACTTTGAAGATTGACCCGGTAAACAGTTATCATTTGGCCACGAGGTGCTCTTGTTTCTCCTTTTGTTTACACATTGGTTTTAATTCATCATTAATTCGTGGTCTCATAGTTTCTCCCTAGTTCCTTTACTTCTACTATACTAAACTAGAATATTAGAATTCTAACACATTTTACCAGAATAATCTCCACATCTAATCCCCTACAAAGCCGCAGGGAGAAGTTTATTTGAATAAGTCCACATCTGCGACAAAATTTACGATTCCCAGTACATTACTCGAACTCTCAACACGCAGGCACGAGCAAGTCTCCGGAATACATTACTTCCACGCCACAGTCTAGACACGCAAGGTCATTTTTTGTGGGTATACTGTTCAAAAGTGTTGTTTTTTGTGCTGTGTTCGTTTAGCATGTGGTGGGTGTTCCACAGCATGTTACTGCGCCGCGGCGGATTATTAATCACTCGGGTGATGTCACTGGCAGACTGACGCGTGTCATTTGCGTGGCCATTGCGTGGTGGGTGATGGAGCGAGTTGGAGACGGAAGCGTATTGTATGCGGGAGATCCCTCTTCATGTCTTCTTCATTCTTCCCTTTTTACTAATGCCTGTACGATTTTTTCGCTAGTTCGTTTCACAGTTCCAGAGTACTAATAACTCCGGACAAGGGCAGGACGCCAACAGATAAACGTGCAGCATGCACACCGCTCACTTGCGTCTTCATTACCTGAAAGATTGTGTTCAAAATCGTTCCCTAAACCTACTTTAAGTTCTCTTGGTATTTTATATCTTGTTGGCAGCGCATATGTCACGGGTTATATTATTTTGGGTCTCAGCTGCTAGCTGGATGAGATAAGAGGTGGATGACAGCGTTTGCGACACAGCTGAATTTCACGACTTTTAAGTTCCAACTTCTCTCCTAACTTGGAGCATTCCAATAGCGTTTATTTCACGCTGTACACTGTCACCGAACACAAATTCGTGGCTACAACAGCGTTGGTAACTTATGTCAAGCTGTTGTAGTGCCGCTATCGTACTGAACTATAACTGTCGATTGTTGTGGGAAAGAATTTAGTGTATCTGTGAATAGCCAGATATGAGCTAGATAGTGTGTCTATGACAAACTCGTAAGTGCTCTCGAAACAGGTACAAAAGGTTACGAATTACCCAGTGGATAATGTTTCTTTTGAATATTATGAAAGGTCAAGTCTGAAAATTTAGTACGAACTTGGAGAACTATTATTAGTCTCTACTAGTCTACGGTTAGTAAAAGGGTAGTCTAACGAAACAGAAACTCTAACTTTTGTAAGAAACATCTTCAGAAGAACCACTTCTTCAAAGTCCCCCGCAAACCACAAAAACACATGAATATTATGCAAACCAACGTCTTCTTATACAAATAAACCACAACAAAGTCTAAAAATGTTGTCAATTAGAGTTAACGGTCCGTAAGTTGTTTCCGGCACTGTCCACAAAAAATCAAGCAGTATCCGTGGTTGGGTAACCACCCATTACATACCGAGTTTTCTCCGTGCCTCGGAAAGTACGTAGGCTGTTCCCGGCTGCCATATAGATCTTTGGTAGTCGTGACAGATAGTCAGTGGCCTGAAAGTCTAACGACCAGTCTTACCAAAAGGGTAATAAATGGGTTGTGGAGGTCAGATAGGCAGTCACTCCATGTAAGAATATTGCTATTCAGTTGCATCCGGTTAGACTGGAAGCCAACCCTTACATAGTTGGGAAAAGGCTAAGCATGATGACGACATTTAAAACCTTATTAACTCCTCCCGGTCTGGGCAGAGCGGTAAGGAGTGTCAGACTTCTACTGACTAAACTAAACCTACTTTGCGCAAAACTCCAAGATGTCATTGAATGTCTGTACCTACATATAAACAGATGGAACACAATGGACCATAAGAACATCGTCAATAGGCGTTAAGGGTGCGTTAATCGCGGCCGACACTGTAGCCAACTCCAATGAGCATACGTCACGACACTCATTAGACGAAGGAACTTCGCCACCAAAGTGACGCTAAATGTATTACCAGAAGGTCAACTCTGTGATACTAGCGAAAACTGACGCACACGTAGACATACGTGTAAAGTAAGGTTTTTTTTATTGCATCATGGGCTTGCTCTCGATCACGCCTAATGGAAAACGTTGGATGAAGCTATGATGGAACGACTGTGCCCAGAAGATGCATGTTCACACTAGCTTTGAAGGCAGGAGAACACAGAGAGTTTGACACTTTGGCTGAGTAGGTACGACTGAAATGAAATGAAATTGTTTATTCAGTAAATAGGATGTAGGAATCACTTTTACACGTCATCACATTTTAAACTTAAGCTAGATGGGGTCGATATTTCGTATCTGACTACCCTGAGAAGAAATGGCGATACAAACTCAGGGATCAAAGTCTGTTTTAAAGCATGTACAATATGTTTCATGTTTTACAATGAAATAAATAATAATTTGAACATACAAAATAGGATAATAATTATAATGTCAAAATTTACATGTCAAAAATTGTAAAAGAATTAATTAAAAAAGGAAATATACAATACGATATAATTATCAGATTTTTATGTCAATATTGTAATTACACAAAGCTTAGCAGAGCGAGCAATTCAATCCCAAGCCTTTTTGTCATCTAAATAATCAATTATTTTGACTCGTTGGGATAGCAACAAAGTGTGGATGGTACGCGGCTAATACACGTTTTACAAACAACAAAGTTTTATAAAAAAAAAAAAATACGTCTGCCAGTCTGGTGCCAAAAGAGTGTCGGTGAAGGAAGGTGAAGATGAGCCAGAGCACTCACGACTGGCATTCGTATGTCATAGTTTCAATTCAACCCAGAACGGCACTTTTTTGCTTTTTGACTGTTCCCTATCGTACGCACATGTATCATCACAACTTTTTTTTTTTTTTTTAAAACGTTGCCCCACACTAGGAATTTCTCCTGTATCGTGGGTGCGTTCACAAACATTTAAACTCACATACACAAATACCCACTGCTCTTAAAATTATAAAATAATATAGTGACGGAACCGGTATGTCCTAGAAACGAGAAATTCAAAGCCATGTGATGTCTACTAACCCCCACCAAAATTATTACATACAATGTGTTGCCAGCGGCTTCGCCCGCTACAACTCGGAAATTATCCTACGGGAAGATAAAATCGGAATAAAAATTATCCTATGTGTTAATCCATGTACTATATAAGTAAGTACCAAATTTTATCCAAACCCGTTCAGTAGTTTTTGCGTGAAAGAGTAACAAACATTTACATCCATCCATAATACATACTTACAAACTTTCGCATATAAAATATTAGTAGGATTAGGCATCTTTTACTAGAGGTGTATCTATAGTATAGTTTCAGCAGTTGGAACATTACAGACCAATTTATGCACGTTTATGTATCCGTGCGTTTTTTATTGTTGTGTACGGGGAGCAGACCTTCTGTATTGAATTACCTACTTAGTGAAACTTCACCACTAAACTGCCGAGATAAACTTTGTATATCGCTCCACTGATTAAAGGCACGTTATTTATTTCCCATTCTTTGTTTTGTTGATTGTTTATTTGTATGGGATTCTGGTGGATTAAGTGCTGGAAGTTTGTGACGTTTATTAGGTTGATGGGTTAATTAGGAATAATACTGTTAGTGCTCTGTGTATTGTAAAACAACATATTATGGAACGTATGAGTCTCTCGCTATCTTGAGCTGCGACAAGCAACAATGACTAACTTAAGAGAACTTCGTCATAATCCGGAACTCGAATTCACCCACTACTGTTATTGCTTATGAAGAAAACAAGGTCGACTGCCTGTTTCCTACCGGATTACCAGCACTTCTTTTTATGTTCTTGTGTGCAGTCGATCACACCTTCATTTTACCTGTCATCATATTGCCTCCCTAGGTTAAAGAACGGACTAATTCTCAAAAATGTAAGTATTTTACCCTCACTTTCAAGGTTTATCGTCAAATAATCATAAACTCCGGCCAATTCCAAGTTCTGAGCCATCTAGTCATTCAGGACAAACCTAACGCGGTGCTATATTTAAAATTCCGTAACTTTGGTATTAGCGTGGAAATCCGCGGAGGCACACAAACACAGAATAATAATAAAAGTGTAGGAACAACTTTGTGGGAACAGCCGGTTTACGATGCGAGACTCGAGCTACACACGGTGATGGAGAATGACAAACGTTTTGTAAAACAGACCTTTCACAATATAATTATTTGAGAAAGAAATGTGGAAAACCAAGTTATTTTGACGACACGGTTGGTGCAGTGGCTGAGCGATTGGACTGCTGCGCTGCGTGTCGCGGGTTCGATCCCCGCACGGAACAAATATTTGTATGGCCTACAGATAATTGTTTCGGGTCTGGGTGTGTTTGTGTATGTGAGTTTCAATGTTTGTAAACGCACCCACGATACAGGAGAAATTCCTAGTGTGGGGCAACGTTTGTTCAAAAAAAAAAAAGAAAAAAAAAAATATTTGAACCACTAGCAAACATGTTGGGGTCGACTACTATCAAGCCGTACGTCGTGGGAAAATTAGAAAATAACTAAACTCTGATTGATACAGTAATATTTATGATCATTTTAATTATAATATGGCCAGCAGATGATTTCTAAGGCTATGATGAAGGAAGAAAGCTTTAACTTTCTACTTTAAGCTAAGATGGAACACTTTTAAGTGAACGTATGCAGCTGCAACCAATATGACTGATTTGAAGCAGGTACCTACATCGTTAGAAAAGCCTAATCAGATGATGACGATAATGACTATAGCAGCCCATTCGGTTATAGGGGAGATTTACAACTCCTGCATTAAGATTAGCGTGGGTTTAGGGATACGTGTCGATTAGTTCTCCATCACTTAAATCGGGCAGCGAGTGCAAGTATCCTTGAAGGGGTTCATCTACTTACTGATAATTTGGAGGTTTCATTCTAAACCTTAACTTGTGTTTCCAGTGAACCACATATTACATCTACCAAGCAAGTTCCTGAGATTTCCTCCCCATAACCACCCAGGTCCGCAAAGTCTGTAGCGCACTTGATAGGAACTAATGTTGCAAAGCTTTTAGCTCCGCACCCCGCACCCCGCACCTGTCCCCATACAATGCTCCTCATTACACGTCGCATAAACAACAAACGGTTGTTTGGAAACTTCTAGAAAAATGTCTTCAGGGCACGGAGTTAGCTAATTAGTTACAAGACTGACGCGTCTTTTGGGAAGTAGGCGTACTTTAGAAGTAACATTGAGATTACGTCACATCTGTACATAAGGTCTATATTCGTACACGAAAGCTCTATAAGGGACATTGTAGTCATCATTATGAACAACTTTTACTATGGGACCAACCCTAAAATCACGAAAAAAAATCATAGGAATATATTGTTGAGAGCAGCTGTTTTTTGAAATTCAGTGTTGCTCCCATAGTAAGAGTTGTTCATAATGATGAGTACAGTGACCCCTTAAAAGATTTAGTGTACGAACAGATAGACCTTATATACAGGAACTTTGGCCGCGTCACGATGGTAATTATGATGGCTAAGATTCATTGATTGGCCAAAGAGTGGGGCAAACATAGATTTGAGAAAATCCATTGGGCATTTTTATTTCATTTTTCATTTTCAGTCGGAAAGTAGAGATTAATAAAAAAAATAAAGTTAACACTTTGTATGTCTATATCTGCAGTGGTGGCCTTATCAGTGTGTCTTGTCCATGATCAGTTTTATTAACTCATATCAGCCCGATAAAATAAAATCAAATGGTCTGAAATTATATAACACAAATCAGTGATATACTGTTATCGCTGAGTTTATCGCTTATGATAAACTTTTTGAAAAACATCTACCTACCTAACTCTTCCCATTTATGATGGAATCAGTCTGATTACACGAATATATGCCTATCTGATTACCACAAAACAATTTCTAGAAAACACACGATTTTTAAAATAGCCGGACCAAACGCAATAACTTAAGCCGCCTTATTACAAAACGTAGTTAAACCTGGTTTAACTTAGACTTGGTTTTAAATCTCGCATGACGTCTCACTTCAATAATATTCAAAAGAAAGTGACAGCATGCGAGATAAACCAGGTCTAAGTTAAACCAGGTTTAACTACCTTTTGTATTATGGCGGCATGGGTTTGCCATGTCACGAATCACGGTTGTTACGGATAGTCCTCTATCCGCAGCTTGTCCTCGGCAGGTTTTACTGAATTAAGAACATGGATGTGCAGCAGTTATTATTGCGACATGAGATCTCATATTAAAAAAAAAACAATAGCAAATTATTTCAAACATAGTTTTAATTGTTCAACTAGTTTGACAAAAATAAATTAATTAACAGGCATTTCTTACATACTCAATTTACACACCAAGCAGTGCACTTTATACAGTTACAATAATAGTTATAATACTTACACGTAAACCACTTAAAAATAACACCAAGAATACATTACGGACACAATGGAGCTAATGTAATAGGCAAGTTATTTTCCTTGACCCACACTGACCCGGTGTCTGCAAAAGTAAAGATCTCAAGAGCAGCCTTGCCAACCGTCTCTGGTGTCTGCATTATAACTTCTTCTGCCACATTTTTATCAAAATCTTCTTTTTGCCAATCCCACACTTTACCAGCAAATATGGGAGTATCGGTATATCCTGGACAAACGGTAATAACCCTTACACCACTTTTATCGTAGTTGTAAGGATGACCCAGTGATCTTGAGAAGCCGATCACAGCGTGCTTCGATGCCTTGTAGTACACTAGCCATGGATCGTACTGAAATCCGTAAACCGAAGCTACGTTGTAAATTGTGCCACCGCGACCTCCCTTGTCCGTCCTCATGTATTCCCAGAACTTCATGGTCCATTCGATTAGAGCTATGCAATTGATTTCAATAGTCTTTCTTAGCTGTTCTTCGTCGAACATTGCTGCGTTGTTAATGAGAACATCAACTTGATGATTTTGTAATATTTCTTTGGATACTCTGTCCAAGTCTTTTGTAACGTCACATTTTATAAAAACTGCTTTGCCTTCGCCGTATGTTTCGTTTAATGTTTTGGCAGCTTTGACACCAACATCTTCAATGATGTCCAAGAGTATCAATGTTTTGGCTCCGTTCTTCAGAAACTGGTCCGCGGTGTGGTATCCAATGCCTCGTGCTCCTCCAGTAATTACGACTACTTTATCTTTTGGATCGCGCTCCATGTCGAGTGTTAAACAAAGTGATACTGTACAAAGCGTAATGGTACAACAAATAAATTAGATAGCCTATTTATATTTGTGACAAATATGCTCGTCACGGTTTATCATATAAGATAACCGATAATTTTCCGTAACATTTTGATTCGTTTTCCTTGACTGTATTATTATTACATCATTTTGTGTTTCAACTTCATTTGTTCACAATTTTTTTGTTTAGTAATGCCAGTTTTTAACACTGTCACTATTTTTACCATCTGTTGAATCTAATCTTTCATAATGACCAATGACGACGATGACGATCAAAATGACGATTTTGGTGCTTACATAAAAATCGTCATTTTACAAGTTCTATTGAGTGACGACAAAATACTCAGCCAGGCCTCGGGTTTTAATTGGGAAGATTTTTAAACAAAGCAATTATTTGATAACCATGTTTGTGTATAATGTAATCTGCCTTAAACTTAGTAAGTTTTTATTACTATACATGTCATTCGTCATAATTTTACACATAAAGGGGTGTTTTGTACTGATAGTATAGCCTAGTGGTGCAACCGTTGGACTGCGATCTCATAAGTCTCCAGTTCAAACCCGATACACGCACTTCGATTTTCAGATTTTTGCTTTTTTCATTCTTGTCTGTATTGTCTAATATCAGTTGCTTTGGTGTGGGGTCGTTAGACCTTACTGCCCACACGATAAAAAGAAGAAGTTGCTTTGGTGAAGGAAACATCGTGAGGAAACCATGATGCCAGAGAGATATTTCATGATGGCATTTAAGCCAAGTAAGAGACCCATCGCCGCCATTAACTCTGAGACCAAGTTAGGCACTAACCACACGATACAGAAATACCTAAAAAGTTCGACAGAGATGTTTTACTAAAACATTATGTCAGTTTTCGCTTGACTATAAGCTGCCCGTTACAGATGGTGAGACAGAGCATTGCTAAAGGGCCCCACAGATTAACAGTTCGACGGACGATATCAGACTGTCAGTTAATCGCAATAGGTGTAGTCGTAGATGTTGTAGCAGGCCATTGCCGGCAGGCAATAATCGCTTTAGTGTGTGGACGTTATTAGCCTAGGACGGCAAGCGACCCGATAGGACCAGAAACTGCAGGCGGACTGTTACTCTGTGGGGCCCTTTATAGATACACATGGAATGGTAAGACGCATTGCTTGTCGCAAGTCGCGTCGCACGTCGCAGTCGCATTACCTGAGGTCGCAAATGCGTTTGGTAGGCTAGTATTAATCCGATTTTCTGTAAACTAATGCACCGTCACTCCTTGTAATCTTATCTTTGCTGACGATAAATTACGATGATGACCATGGAAATGACGATATTTGTGACTGTTACACAAAAATCGTCATTTTACACTTTAATATCACTGAGGTACTTTATGTAACTTGGCTCCCGCAATTCCATTTTTCATTCCGCAAGGAGCAGAAGAATATTTTGCCAATCGGTAAATCTTAATGTATAAACATCACATTTCGTCGGTCTAATTATCACAATTCGCAAGTTCATTTGAGCAAATTTTAACAAGAGCAAAAAAAAAATATATATTTTCTAACAAGTTTCAAGAGGTTTTTAAAATGGCGTTCTATATACCTATTTTATGTTTACTTTAGAAAGGGTGTAGATTGATATTATTTTACTAATATATTTTAGAATTTTATGACTAGGTAATAAAAAATGGGGTTAAAACAGATGGCACAGAAAAATGGCGTTTTTGGAGATTCAAATTCATATAATTAGTCTGACGATATGTCACTATGTTCCTATAAGTACCTAAATCTCCGAAACCACCCAACCAATTCGAATAAAATTTTGTGAGCGTGTATGGTAGGTACCAGCTTGATAGATAGGATAGGTTTAGATCCGAGAGAAGGCACCGCCGCCGATCGAAGCAGGGATAGGTCGCTCGCATAATAAATATTTTGTGGAGTATACCATTGTGCCAAATATATATGGAGGATTTTTTTGTTTTTGTTTAGTCTTTATATATTTTATTATTATTATTATTTTATTATTAAGAAGTCTTATTTGTTATTATTGTACACTTATTCTGCATATAATTTATAAGTATCTATTCATACACATTACTAACTAATAACACAAAGTACAAGGCTGTTTTACTTCCGTCACATCACCATGTCAGGGCCAGTTGAAAACCAGCGTCGGGTACTAGTTGCTCGGCAGTTTGCTGTACTGGTCCTATTTGGTGCAGCCGTGAGATACACACTCAATTTCGTGTTTAGTTCTTAGTTTTCTTTTTTTAAACTTTTACTTTGTTGTGTGCACTTGTGGCATGTGCCAAATAAAAATGTTTTCTTTCTTTCTTTATATATAAGGAAAATACAGGCTTCTAGTTAAGGAGGCAAAAGTTTATATTTTATTATTTATTTACTTTTTAATGTCTTTACTGTCATCATCATCATCATTCCTGCCAATAATCATTCTTCCCAATTTATTTTTATTGTCTTTACTGGACAATATTTTTGTGTGTTTATGTAAGTTTTCTTTGTGCATAAATAAATTATACACAGAATGGATACAACCAGATGAGCGGGCAACTTTCATTAGAGCGCAGGTGTCACCTTGTTTGAACTCCCGCAGACCAAGAAAGAATGGTTCAGAAGGGAGGCCAAATACTTCACTAATGTGTGGATGACTGTGATAAGGCATGTCGATATAAAAATAACACAGCCGCCGGTTTCTACGTTCCTGTAGAACTATTCTTTTTATGGTGGTTATGTAATCATCAAATGACTCCTCCCTCTGGGCGGAGATGAAGGGAGTATCAGACTTGTACTGACTAAAACCACCCATGTTCCTTCTCAGCCCTATGTGTTCCGGGGTCACGGTATCTTTTGCGAACAACCTGCAGCCCCGGCAGGCGTGCCTCGAATGGGCCTACTACACGCTCAAGCTTCACCACACTTTTCGTTCCCACTTCACAGTACATCGCGCGTATTGTTGGTAAAACTGTATTACCATTACAAACCGCACGCGCGATGTACTGTGTGCACCGTGTAAACGCGCAGGCAAGACTGTGGGGAAGTGTGAGCGTGTGGTAGGCGCATTAGTTTTTATATTAGCTGACTGTGGACTGTGTAGTACAGTCCAGTCAGTACAGTCACTGTACTCGTACAGCGATCCTTTAATATATTTAGTAAGAGTTTGACCTTATATAACCACTGCTTATAGCATCATACCGTTTAGCCTTTTCCTATCATTATAAACAAACCGTTAGATTCTAAATCCGCTGCCTGAACCAGCGCTTTCTCAACGGGGCAGTCCATGGTGCCCATAGCTGCACCAGTGTGACACTGATGCGGAGCAACACAAGGTGCACCTTATGTTGCTTACCTTACCTTACCTGCTCATTTACACGCCAGCATTAATGATCTCATCCGACGTGCTCGGACTCGGACCTTGGGGTCCGAGTGCTCACCTAATCTTTAAGGAAATTACCAAGCGGTTGGTCGACTCTTCACGTGACCAGAGGGCTGGCCTATTCTTTGGCCAAAGAATAAGCATTGCCATCCAACGTGGGAATGCTGCCAGCCTTCTGGGTACTTTTCCTGTTGACAGCGATGTGGACGAATTTTTTGTCGCCCTGTAATAAATTCTTCTCTTATGCTACTTGTATATATTTTATTATAATTTTAGTTCTGTAATATTGTAAATAAAATAACGTTCAATGGGCAGCAGTTGGATACACTCAACAGTATTTAACGAATTGATTTAGTAATTTAAAATTTACATTTTGTTCACTAGGAGACCAATTATGAAATTGTTATCAGTATTTTTATGATAAGACGTCAAATGTAAATATTTTTTTAAGATAACATACAGGCTATTTAGTTTACTTGTTGCATTTTGCTTCCATAAGCTCATTGAACAGTTCATTTTGTGTTACACTGAACATGGAGCGCGATCCAAAAGATAAAGTTGTCGTAGTGACTGGAGCAGCACGAGGTATAGGATACCATATCGCGGACCAGTTTCTGAAGAACGGAGCCAAGACATTGATACTCTTGGACATTATTGAAGATGTTGGTGTCAACGCTGCCAAAACATTAAACGAAACGTACGGCGAAGGCAAAGCAGTTTTTATAAAATGTGACGTGACAAAAGACTTAGACAGAGTATCCGAAGAAATATTACTAAAACATCAAGTTAATGTTCTTGTTAATAACGCAGGAATTTTCAACGAAAACTCACTAAAGCAGACTATTGGAATAAACTGCATAGCTCTAATAGAATGGAGCATGAAGTTCTGGGAATACATGAGAACGGACAAGGGAGGTCGCGGTGGCACAATCTACAATGTATCCTCCATTTACGGATACCAGTACAATCCATGGATAGTATTCTACAAAGCATCGAAGCACGCTGTGGTGGGTTTCTCAAGATCGTTGGGTCATCCTTACAACTATGGGAAGAGTGGTGTAAGGGTTATTACCATATGTCCAGGATTCGTCGATACTCCCTTACTAGCTGGCCATGCGTGGGAGTGGCAACAAGAAGGTATAGAAAAGTTTATGGAGACTGAAATAATACAAACACCGGAGTCGATGGGTGAGGCTGCTATCGAGATCTTTACCGTTGCAGAAACCGGGACTGTATGGGTTAAGGAAAATAATGAGCCAATCAAACTGGCCCCTATGTGTTAAAAACAAAATGCTGGAAATAATTTAAGAGAATTGTGAAACAGTGATTTAAAAAAACGGACTAAATAAAGTGTTTTTAAAATATTTAAAAATAAAGCTTTTATTGAAAATATATTCTTCTTTTACTGTTTTATTTAAACTTCGTAGGCGGATTTTGATACCAAAATGGCATTTTGTATGCTTCTTTTTGTTATAATTATTTTAAGTATTGTTCCAAAGCATAAGGTAGGTATATTATTTTTTTAAATATTGTGTTATCAAATTAGCGCTAGATTAGACTACAACAAGTCTACTTTGTTGGTCTAGTGTTCGCAAGTGCGAATGCTGAGCATGAGGTCCTGGATTTGATTCCCGGTTTGGGCAAAGTATTGTTGGCTTTTTCCATTAGGAATTTCTCATTAGCAGCCATGGAGTCTGATTTGTGCACGATTGATGCAAATAGACTCTCCTTTTTATATATGTTACTTAAACATAACTGGCAAATATGAGTATACTATTAGTTACACCTCTGCCTAACCCTGTGAGGATTATAAACGTGATGTTATGTTTGATTTATATGAACTATAATTAATGATTATATCATCAGTTAGTGGTGACCACTGATAAACAGGTGCCTTCCGTTACTAGGTGCTATCGACCAGATAAGAAGAATAAATAATTCGATGGAAGGATAAGAAAATATAAAAAAAATAATAATGATATTGTATCTATTAAGGGGACGGTGAACGAACATTCTCCATACAAACATAATACCAAAATCATTCGCGATACGAACATATTACCAACTTAAAATTATGTTATTCGGATACAGACGATATTTATCTAGGTTCCTATTAAACTTTTTTTTTTAAACATTTACTAATTACGAAATGCAAGCGAATTGCTATAGTAGACGAAATGCAATTCGCTTGCATTTCGTAAATAGTACCTAAATGTTTTAAAAAAAAAGTTTAATAGGAACCTAGATAAATATCGTCTGTATCCGAATAACATAATTTTAAGTTGGTAATATGTTCGTATCGCGAATGATTTTGGTATTACGTTTGTATGGAGAAATGTTCGTTCACCGTCCCCTTAAACGATCATACAGCGATAATTATAAAAAAGAACAGTGTTATTAACGTTATCGTTCAAATTACTTTTGATAAACTTTTTAAATGATATCTATCTAATAGGATACAGCTGTACACCAATAGTTTACATGTAGCGATTGCGTATCTGACCTCCACATATCCATTGATTGTCCAACTTTATGCTTCTGCCTACCCACTTCACATCTTTTAATCGACCTCAACAAGCGTTGCTAAAGCTAGCGTTAAAACCGACCGGACGGTGCTAACTCCAAGTCACCACATTTTTAGAAATATCACATAAACACACGTACAAAAAGGTAAAAGAAGGTACTTTTAGTAAAGTTTTATTCTTAAACAGTCTGAAAACACTCCAATGAGACAGTTTTTGAAATTTTTGTTTCAATATTCTCTTAAAATATTTTCACCAAGTTGTTTTCAACACATGGGTGCCAATTTAATTGGCTCGTTATTTTCCTTAACCCACACACTCCCTGTTTCTGCAACGGTAAAGATCTCGACAGCAGCCACACCCATCGTCTCTGGTGTTTGTATTATAGCTCCAGTCTCCAAAAACTTTTCAAAATCTTCTTGTTGCCACTCCCACGCCTTACCAGCTAGTATGGGAGTATCAACAAACCCTGGGCATACGATAATAACCCTTACACCACTCTTGCCATAGTTGTAAGGATGACCCAACGATCTTGAGAAACCCACCACAGCGTGCTTCGATGCTTTATAGAATACTATCCATGGATTGTACTGGTATCCGTAAATGGAGGATACATTGTAGATTGTGCCACCACGACCTCCCTTGTCCGTTCTCATGTACTCCCAGAACTTCATGCTCCACTCGATTAGAGCTATGCAGTTTATTTCAATGGTCTGCCTTATTGAGTCTTCTTTGAAAATTCCTGCGTTATTAACAAGAACATCAACTTGATGTTTTTGTAATATTTCTTCTGAAACTCTGTCTAAGTCTTTTGTCACGTCACATTTTATAAAAACTGCTTTGCCTTCGCCGTACGTTTCGTTTAATGTTTTGGCAGCGTTGACACCAACATCTTCAATAATGTCCAAGAGTATTAATGTTTTGGCTCCGTTCTTCAAAAACTGCTCTGCGATATGGTATCCAATGCCTCGTGCTGCTCCAGTCACTACGACAACTTTATGTTTTGGATCGCGCTCCATGTTCAATGGAACATAAAATGAACTATCCAATGCGCTTATGGAAGCTAAATGCCGCCACAAGTAAACTAGCTAGCATATATATAATCTTAAAAATATATTAACGTTTGACGTCTTATCATAAAATACTGATAATAATTTCATAAATTATGTATAGTTTGTGAAATTATACATAATGATCGATGTATGTATGATGCATAATTTATGATGATATACCTACATATACATATTTCATTCTTGCAAAGTGAACACTCACACAATTTTTTTTTGTTTTACGAAATACGTGGTACAACACACTTTGTAAGTCTGTTTAATGTTTCTGTAATTTTAAAAACAGCAACAACGTCTTTCTTTAGTTGTAACGAATGTCTGGCAGTTTGAGTACTAGCGACGTAGCGACCCACCCAAATGTCCTTTCTTTGGTATTATTACTTTCGTCGTGACGTTAGCTCCTTGAGTTATAAGTCGAGCTCCACGATAACTGACAAATGCTTGCACTGACTGGATTGGTCCACTCAAATCTGTGTGGTACTATCATCTAAAGACCATCTGCATAGTCTTCATGTGTGTATTATACCAAGATTATGTCTGGACCTTAAAATAAACTATGAGCTCTGACTTTGTTTCGGATGTAAGAAACATCCGAAACAAGAGTAGTCAGGTACGAAACACCGGGACTATCTAGTTTTAAAATAAAGTGACATTTAAAAGTGTTTGTAAAAACCTATTTGCAAAATAAAAATCATTGATCATTTAACCGAAACCTGAGAGATTTTTATAAGAAATATAACGCATTCTCCTGAAAAATTACTAAAACTGAGTTATGTTGTTCCTTGCAGGTGTTTCTGTTTTTCTTAGTAGTTACTAGTAGGATTGGATTGGCAGGCGTTGTCTTAACGTAACTTTTTGAACGCCGACAATATCTCCACTTATAACTAAGAACCATCCAGATAACCTCACAAGTACGATCAAAAGATCACCGCACTAGATAAAGACAAGGATTGTGGATATACTAACGTACCATAAAATAAACAAACAGATTAAAAAAAAAACTTCATATTTTCTACTCTGAATGTATTTTTTTTAGTGCAATCTTTTGTAATCTGCCATTGTCTTTTATGAAGTTTTATTAGACGGTTCCACACAAATTGTCATTTAACACCTTCTATTTTTGAGCTAGTTCGAGACTTCATAAGAAGTTGCTCAAACAAATCAACTTTATGATAACCATTTATAGATTTAATTAGTCTGGGACACGTTTAGCATATTTTATATTTCCATTACGTTACAAGTTCAAGCAAAAAATGCAGACAGAGGTGATTGAAAATAACAGTTTGCAGTTTATGTAGGTATATATTAATCCATCGCTTTTTTTTTGGTTGTGTGGAAAATCATCAAATATTATTAATAATAATAAATACATTTATAATCGTGTTTTGAACAATCCTACCAATTTTCAGCCG
The DNA here is from genome assembly GCA_949775195.1 of Diarsia dahlii. Lineage (NCBI taxonomy): Eukaryota > Metazoa > Arthropoda > Insecta > Lepidoptera > Noctuidae > Diarsia > Diarsia dahlii. Next base: position 870,919 of record OX459201.1, read on the forward strand.
AGTGACTGTATCTTTGGTCTAGTGGTTGCAAGCGCGACTGTTGTGCGAATTTATGCTCCTGGGTTTGAGTCCCAGGTTATTGAGTTTTACCATCAATAATCTCAATCACGGAGTCTGTATTTGTGCCCGGTTGATGGCAATAGGCTCGGCCCCTAACACCTGGGACTTAACAGGGCTGTGGCTGTATTAATGGGCTCAGCTCTGCCTAACCCTTTGAGGATTTCAGACGTGATGATATGTTAGGTATGTTATGTATTAATTTATATTTGTGTGGAAACCAGTGTACCTTGTTTTTGTTAAGTGCAGATAATATCTAAGTGGTTTCTTTTTTGTTCTACGTTAAATAATTGTTAGCGAGCTGGGATGTTTGCTTTAAATTTTACGTGAATGTTTTGTAATGTTAATAGTAGATCAGATACCAATGCTGCTGTAAAATTATACGATTCTACAGCTGCAGTAAATGCATAATGTTTTATAGACGGAAATTCAGGTACAGTATAAAAAAGCACTAAATCAATTAAAAGATCAAAGCAAATTTCAACCATAACATTTAATCTTTACAAAGATAGTATTAACACATAATAAGGTATTTCCAGTAACTTTAGCACTTAGTAACTTCCACAATAGGCTTACCACCTTCGATGAGCCAAGCTGTTCCAGTGTTAGCCTTCTGGTAGATGTCCACTGCAGCGTTACCCACTGATTCTACTTTCTGCCACGCTTGAGCTTTGAGGAACTGACCAAACTCTTTATCTTGCCCCATGTCCCAGGCCGCAGGCTGCTCCGTCAGCTTAGTCTCGGTAAATCCTGGACAAATTGCTACTACCCTTACACCAGTCCTTTCACAGTTGGCGACATGTCCCAAAGACTTCGTGAATCCCATAACGGCAAACTTCGAAGCTTGATAAATTGGCAGGAACTGGTCGACTCTGTAGCCGTAGATAGAAGCTAGGTTGATGATAGTACCTCCATTTCCGCCTTTGTCTTTCCTCATATGATCCCAGAAGGTCAGTCCCCACTCCAAAACCGCTGTGACGTTGATGTCGATGGTCTTCTTCAGGAGACGGTCGTTGAGGATCCCGGCGTTGTTGACGAGGACATCTACTTTGTAGGAGTCGAAAATCCACTTGGAAACAGTTTTGAGGTCTTGTGTGACATCACATCTTAGGAAGGTTGCTCTGTTGTTACCGTGTTTGGCGTTCAGTCTCTTCACAGCATCAGCTCCGTTCTTTTCGTTGATATCGAGTAGGATGGTAATTTTGGCTCCCTTAGTGAGATATTTGTCAGCGATTTCGTAGCCGATCCCGTCAGCTCCACCGGTTATAGCTACTACTTTGTTCGCTAAGTCTCTCGCCATGTTGTGAGTTTGTCGAATGCGCTCCAACGACTACGGAGCTCAGAGTTGAACGCGGAATTTATAATGCATTGCAATAATGCGATAATTCTTGACAAACAAGCAATTAATTTGTTATTCAGTTCAATGTTTTAATATCATGTTGTTAAACCATCGATAGATAGTTTAACTAAGCTAGGGACGCATAATAATATTTAATCAATTCGTAATAACAATTATCAGTATCGGTATGTTTACTCGTAGTTTAACTTTGATAGCAAAATCTAGTTCGCAATCAACAACATTTAGTGGTCAGTTTGCTCTAGTTTTGTGTATGCAAATTTTTTATACGATTTAATTACCTACATTTGTTTTTTCATTGACAACTCGTATGGACAGCGTTTATCTTGCTTAATTTAGAAAAAGTTTGAATTACTGACATATAAAAAGATCAAAAACATTGAAAAAGTTGTTCAACAGGGTTTTTTGAAATTCATTTTCAGACTCACCTTTAAAGTCTAAGGTTTTTTTGTGTAGATTAAGTTAGATTTTATATTTTTGCAAAAAAACAGAACCAAGTAAAGTATGCTATGTAGAGGTTGAGAATGTTATTACAAACACTGGATTTCCTTGATTTAATAACATTAATTTATGCAAGACTAATAAAAATAGATCTATTATACAACGTGGTAAAGACTGTATGATAATAGGTAATTAATAAATAGTGATTTATTCTTCTGGATGTGTAGGTGTTACTGAGGGGTGCGCCAAAGTTCACCTAAATTTTCAACTCCGGTAATTGGAAATCCGAAAATGTTCTTCCTAACATTTTTCATCCTAACAATCTAAATTCCTAACTACTCTGTCTCTATAATGTTCATGTTCCGAAGCATTCAACTTCATAATGTCAGTAGCAATAAACATCTATTAATACTTTTATTTGTTTTCCTATATTTTCTCAACATAACCATCTTTTACACTATTATTCAAAGTAATATCTTTTTTGTTTAGATTTCTTTTTATTCATAATAATCAGTATTATATGGTATGCAAAGATATCCATAGGTTAGGTTAGGTTAGCACTGTGACCAATACTATGCGAATTGCTGAATTTCATTCATTTAAGACATTTCATTCAAAACAGTGAAACGACTTAAATCATATTAAACAGTTGTATGAGTGAAAATATTATGGTAATTATGTTTAAGGATAAAATCGTCATGATAAAAAAATTGGTTGCCTGTAAAGTCGGTATACGGGCGAAAGTTTTACGTGACAACGACTTTGAGTGGTAAAATAATTTTAATGTGAATATTCATTCGTATAGTAGGAAGAAGGAGAAGGGACGCGTGCCTCTCACTCGCTCTCATTGTGAGCGCATAACGTGAGCGGAGCGTAACGCAGTTTCTTGAAGTGTCACCCGGCAAACCAATTTATAAGACGTTGTCACGTCAAAAAACAGTAGGAGTTTAAATATATTTACAATAATGATATTATTAATTACAATTTTCGGAAACATGAGTGTTATGTACATCACCGGTAGTACTACAAATAGTATGAATGAAAACTTTAGGATGAAAAATTTTAGGAAGAGTGATCATTCGGATTACAAATCGTTGGGAAGAACAATTTCGGGTAAAGAACTTTAGGTCAGCCAATATGAACCCGTTACTGAGAGCTGTCTATCTTTCCGCTCCTCATACCCAGGATGATGGTCTGCTGCGCAAACTGCATAGCGGTGATGATTTCATTTTGAAAAGCCAATTATCAAAATATAATATGGTGTCCAATAAACGGCTGCCAATAATTATTATTATTATAGCTAGCCTATGTTGTCCCACTGCTGAGCAAAGGCCTCCCTCCATTCCTTCCAACGGTCGCGATTCTGTGCAACGTCTTTCCAATTCTCAAGGAAGACATCCAGTTGGTCCCGCCATCTCCTACGTGGTCTGCCACGACCTCGTGTAACTGTTTCAGGGCACCAATCCTGAGCTTTACGGGCCCACAGCTCGTTCGGCATGCGACAGACATGTCCTGCCCAGTCCCATTTTAGTATGGCAGCCTTTTGAGCCACGTCAACAATTTGCGTTTTGGAGCGCAGTGTAGTGTTTCGAACCCGATCGGTTAATTTTACACCTAAGATACTGCGCTCCATAGCATGTTGGCAAACCTTGAGTTTGGACTTTTGGATGTTAGTCAAAGACCAAGTTTGTGCACCGTAGGTCAAGATGGGGAGAATACACATGTCCATAAGCTTTCGCTTCAGAGACATGGGCAGGGTGCCCTTAAAATACTCTTTCATGGACCAGTCTGCCAATAATAACTAAACTTAATACAGAGAGATCAAACTATGGGAACTTGAACTGATGGGACTTTGAACTATGGGATTAACGATGAAATACGATAAAAATCTGGCAAAGTGCTAGTTGGACTCGCACATGAAGGGTTCCGTTTTCACATGTTAGTACCTACTACACGCCCTTAAAATATTGCCCACGTTTAACAGATCAAGAAGTAAGAGAAAATAACGTTACAAACAAAAGTTTGTACCTATTGTGGTAAAACTCAAAACTCGGTCCACTGAGTCTAACCAGTTAATATGCAAGATGACTTTATGTAATCTCACCTGAGGTTAATTCGTACATCAAATTAGTCAGACGAACCATGAACTTAGATTCCCTATGAGAAAAAAAAACAAAGTTTGAGTTTTTGAAATAATTTAAGCCGGATTCAGAATATAGTAACAAAAAACAAATTGCTCACAAGAACAAAAGAAGTGACATTTAAAAATAAATCTTATTACAATGACTCAAAACTTTGTTTTAAACGTGATAAAAAATCTGCTCTTCTCCGAGCCGGTCTATGTGAACGGGCCCTTTTTGGCGCAGCCGCGAGATGCACACACGCTTTTATTTTGTTTTGTTATTTTTTTCAATTTGTTTTTTATTTGTATTGTTTGTTGTGTGCACTTGTGGCATGTACTAAATAAATATGTTTTCTTTCTTTCTTTCTTTATACCAATATAATTTTAATCTTTGGTTTTCAAAAAGATATTCAAAAACTTGATAATATTTTCTATCGATAGAAGTAAAATGAAATGGCACATCATTTCCAATCAGAAATCAGATGACTGTCAATACTATAATAAATGTAATAATTTATATGCACCTAATGAATCATTATAATATAATATAAATTATAATTACCGCCCACAACTTTATGAGCGATTGTGTTGTTTACATCCGATATGAGAAAAAGAAAAAACCGAGAGTCAATGTTTATTTCTCGTACCTCCGCATTGGGTCTTTTTTATAGGGTTAAAAAACCTGCATAATAATTATGTGCATTCATTCTTTGTCGTGTGGTTAGTGCCTAAGTGCATGTTTACGTACAGGCGGGGCGTCGCGCGGCGCGTGCTGCGTTTTTAATTCAAACACATGGCGATGTATGAAAAAGTTTACGATTTCAATCGTCGATTTTACGAGAAGCTATTTTCGCACGTTAGTTTAAAATGCAGCGTTTATTGCGGTGGAATCGTCTCTCAGTAAATTAATAAAAAAAAACACAAGACGAGCCTTCTCCACGCGCCGCGCGACGCTCCGCGTCTCCGTAAACGAGCCCTAACCTAGTGTCAGAGCTTTAATGCCGCCAATGCAGGCCACTGACTTGGTTTTACATGCCGTCCAGAAATATCTCTCGTACGAAATAACTCTCTCTGTTTAATTATTACCTTATCCTGTAGTATAATAATTTAACATCAGTTAACTGCATTATCTCATACAAACATTCTTATCAATTCCCACTGTTAAGAAATCTAATGCTAACAATGACAATGAGAGGTCAAATGTGGGCTAATCTTTTGTTGCATTAAATAAGATAACTTTAATTAAACAATGACATTCAACGTTCTTAGAATAGGTAGTAGAAATTATTTGCATTGCATGCATGAGATGTTACAGTAGTAATTTTGTTCCTGGAACATTCTACCATTCTAACATGCAAAGATTTATACAAATTCGTGGCTATAATTTATTGTTAAGGTTGATGTTCCAGGGTAGCCCGCGAAATTCAAATTTTCTTACGTTTTTAGCGATTTGCAGGCCAGTGCTAGGTTGTATGTTAGTGAAAATATGATTCGCGTCCAGAATGACCCTCATTCTTGACAGTTACATGAACTTGGAGGGTTGTACCTAATGATAATTTTGATGATTTTAATTCTGTAACTGCATACGTCTTACAGCCGCGAATCATATTTTCACTAACATACAACCTAGCACTGGCCTGCAAATCGCTAAAAACGTAAGAAAATTTGAATTTCGCGGGCTACCGTGAACATCCACCTTAAACAAATTTTTACTTTTAGACCTTATAGTGTACCTACATGATGGCAAGAAGTTTAATTATCATAACACTGAAAACGGGATAATTACCATGTTTACTTTTTGTTCCCGACATTTTGGCGCCGTTGTTTGTAATCTCAAAATCAGTGTTATTGATAGTTTTAGAGTTAGGTCAGTTTAAAGTTCAATTGTGTTTAACACAAAATTCAGCTATGTGAACTCCACTCATTCATGCAATCAGAAGTTTCATGAAGTACTCAAGTAACAGGGTATGATGGAAGGTGGGCCATTGTCTGTAGGGAGAAGCCACATATGCGCTTAAGACCTAAACTGACCGTGGCTCCTCATTATGTAGATCAATAATAATGCTCCTCAATAATAATGCTCCAGCCAATACGGGCCCAAAGGCTGTTTAGAAACTTCCAAGTCGGCCATAGCAACGCGTTGCCGGGTGGAAGCCCCTCCAGGTGGTTATTAAATGATGCGTTTAGGTAAGTAGCTCCCGTTAGCAGAAACTCCGTTTAGACGTTGCTATTGACTGGAGGCACTACGCACCCAAGAAAACTTTACCCATAGCTTTTTAGCCTCTAGGTTACTGAGAAGTGACTGTGCATTGGGAGGCTCGTGTCAGTTTGTAGCTTCCTGGCTACAGTCTTGCAGATTTCTGTAAGTTCAATGTCAAACAGTGAAAGCAATATTCGTTCTGGGCTTTTTTCAGACATCAGTAATAATCTGGCACGTCTTATTCAGAGCTATAACATCCTGTTAATCATGGGTAGATTGACCCCAAATTGAAATTAAAATCGAAATTCAAATAATTTATTCAAATTCAAACTCTTTATTTCAGACAAGTGTCCATAGTGTTAGTAACAAAATAACTTAATGGCTAGGGTTAGTAATACGGCAAATGGAAAAAACATAAAAAAAAGTCAGATGGAATGGATGGTTTATTGTGGATCATAGGTACATAAGATGTTGTGTTAAATACAGGTGTCTGCTATGTCCCGCCATTGAGGCATACAAAGTTTATGTAACAAGTTCGGCAAAAAAATACAATAGGTACCTACTAGAAATTAATTAATAAAATAAAATTAAGATTAAACAACAATAAAATAAAGATACAATACATCAAATCTGTCATGCAATATATTTTGAACGCCATTTACTGCCCATTTTAGATCCAAATGCCTGAGGACTAGAATATCAAATATTCTATTAAATACAATAAAGCAGGATCGGAAAACCTTAGCTACACTAACCTAAGTTGCTGTAGGTCTCATAATATGGAAAAACACCGGCTATTAGTCATGCAAAATATAATTATACCTAATTATTTTCAAGATGACTTCTAGCTTAGCAAAATAATAATAATAATAATAATAATATTCCACAACTATCACACAACGCCATCTAGTCCCAAGCTAAGCAGAGCTTGTGTTATGGGTACTAGACAACTGATAAACATACTTATATATTTCTAAATACATACATATTATAGATAAATTACACCCAGACACAGAACAAATAACTCTAACAAAACAACTCTTAATAAAAACTCTTAAAAACTTTTAAAATAACTCTTAGTTCCAACAAGTGACATTTAATAGCATTTTTATTTTCAAAATATTGACAACTTTATTATTAGAAAAATTAAACTACAAAATATCCGGTTGAAATAGGTACATTTGAAACATATATACAATCTAAACAGTATATACTACATAAGTTAGATCGACTAATTATCCAACCTACGAATGTCAATGAATTAGAGGTCAGGCTTATGATATGAAAACATAAATATTTACCAGACGTGCTCGATTTACTTCGAAACAAATAAACTTCAATAGTACCGTTATGCAATATGTTCAATAAAACCTTGTCTTATCCGAAATGGGCATACCAATGATAATTATTGCCATTGTAAAATGATTAAGTAATGAAATTTAAAATGCATGATTATTATCCCAAATTACGACCGTTTTCCTAAATTTTAACAAACTTTAATGTGTCACCCGAGAAGCGACCGCTTGCACCCGTGTGTTATTATAAAAGTTCCTTTACTTTTGAGTTTCCTTAAAAAAAATCATAATGACTTGAACAACAAGGGCCTTTCGCCTTCAAAAGGGGCTTTCTACACACATTATACAGTATCGTCCCATTCATAGTTCTTCATAACACTTGAGTAATTGGTGCACCACCTTCAATTAACCACACGGTTCCACTTTCAGCTCCTTCATAAACTTCCACTGCAGCATTACCGACATCCTCAACCCTTTGCCAAGGAAAAGAGTTAGCATATTTCACTAAATCCTCAGGCAAGGTCTTTTGAAGTTCTGGATCTCGTAAATAGAAGGTCATTGGAGTGTCCGTAAATCCTGGGCACAAAGCAACCACACGAACTTTTGTTTTCTCAAAGTTTTGAAGGTGTCCCAAAGATCTAGTAAAGCCTACAACAGCAAATTTTGAAGCTTGATAATCAGAGGCGTATGGCATTGGTCGAAATCCAAATATTGATGATATCAACATGATGGTGCCGCCATTTCCACCGTTGTCCTTGCTCATGTGTTCTTGAAACTTCATTGACCATTCTATTACTGCTGTGACATTTACGTTAATTAACTTTTTGTAATCTGTTGTGCTCGCAACTCCAGCACTCACAACTAATACATCTACTGTTTTGTATTTATCAATGATAACTTTCGAAACTTCTTCTAAATCTGTAGTCACATCACATTTTATGAATTCAACTTTACCTTCTCTATGCTTGACTGTCAAGTCGTTGCTTGTCTTGGTTCCTTGTACTTCATCAATATCCAGTAAAATAGCAGCTTTAGCCTCGTAATTTAAGAACTGGTCAGCTATTGCACATCCAATACCGTGAGCTCCTCCTGTCACAACCACTACTTTATTCTTAAGCGACGTTGCCATTATTATTTTAAAACTTGCACGAAAGATAGCGGTAGATGTAATGCCTTACGCAGTCTCTCCAATATAACCAGAAGTTGTCGAGGTTAACAAACCAGGTGTAATCGTTTGTGTAGTTAAAAATAATAAAAAGACACTGTCTTATGTTGAACACGAACAGCAAACTGGCCATTGACACGGCTCGATTATGTTATCATACGAGTAAATTATCACAAAAAGAATTATCTGAGTTTCCTTTGTTTGCATTCATTCATGACAACTGCAGGAAAACCACGAATTTTGTATTTCAATATGAACTTTAATAATTTATTTGTGTTATTTGTCTTATTCTTCATTATACGCAGACACATTAAGATTTTCTTTTTAATCGAGGTATTGAGAAAAGTAACTGCTTTTAGTTAGATTTATTTTATCCGGCTAAGTTAAAACATTAAGCGAGTTATTCTTTCAAGAAGTGCACTTGTGTCCCAGCCCCCGCTGGAGGCGGTCGGGGCGTCGGGGGCAACGTGATGGCTTCCGGCCACCGTAATCGCGGGCCTGTGGACGGTGAGTAATGGGCTAGCTCGCCGTCCGTCTGTCTTATGACAACAGGCCATGTCGACGACGGCGCGTTCGTGTTCCACGCGCGCCTCAAAGAGATGTCAGCAAGGAGTGGCCCGCAAGGGCCGACGACGCCCGTCGGGGCTGCGGATTGTCGAAAGAGATACCGCGGCCTCGGCACAAGGGCGAAGAAGGAACATGGATGGTGTTTAGTCAGTAGAAGTCTGGCACTCCCTTCCGCTCTGCCCAAGAGCGGGAGGGGGTCAATATTATGATGATTTTCCACACACGCGAAAAAAAAAAAATGTTCAAAAATCTAAAACCCGACCACTAACAAAATCGCGGTCTTTAAAGTAGAAAACAAGAAAATAATTCTTGTCTGATATTCTTCGTAGTCGCATGCCACTGATACCTGATGCTCCTTCATGGCGTTCTCATTGATACAGAAGTCAGCTGCTAATTGCCATTAGCAAGGTGGCATGCGACTACGAAGAATATCAGACAAGAATTATTTTCTTGTTTTCTACTTTTAAGACCGCGATTTTGTTAGTAGTCGGGTTTTAGATTTTTGAACTTAATTTTTTTATTTGAATTTTATTTTTGTGTGTACTTAAACTATAATATAATACATATTTGTAACTAGCTGATACCCGCGACTTCGTTCACGTGGAAATTTTGATGTGTGACTGTCTCGTTGATCGAGTGGTCTCAAGTGCAACTACTGAGGATGAGGTCCGAGGTTTGATTGCAAAGTGTTTTCGCAGTAGAGGCCACGGAGCGTGGTTTTCGTGCCAGGTCGATGGCAATATTATATCTATAGACATCAAACGCCCCCTATTCCATGGCGCTTGAACATTACTGGCAAAATGTGGGTTTACGATTAGGTACACCACTGCCTAACTCTTTCGGGATCTTCTGTTGGCACTGGATGGGAAAACTCTTCGTAAAGTGGAATTTTCGCATCTACATCTAATTCCAGGCGACTCTCTCCTGTTTAAAGCAGTTTATTTGCAAAGACATCTGTTCCATGGCCAATCGCAGATTTTTGGTGATGTTGCAAGTTGGGGTAAGATTCGACGGCAATTTGTAAACGGAAAGTGCAATCTGGCCATTGTTAAGCAAAGTTGCGGCAATGCCCAAGGCAGCCACAGCCGATAAGACGGCATGGTTGGCGCAGTGCCTCGGCGTTTGACTGTGGCTCTGCATGTCCTGTATTCGATTTCCACACTGAACAAATATATTTACGTCGCGGGTCTTATCTAATTTTTCATTACTCATACTCTGAAAGTAGGTCAGAACGTGCCTGCGGAGCGGGCTGAAAGTACTACTTTTCAGCCCTAGGGAGAATCGCTTTCTACTGACAGCTGTCAAATTATTTTATGTAATTGGGAGCAAGTCTATTGCCACCAACTAATGTAATTAGGAGCAAGCTTATTGCCACCAACCGATGTGATTAGGTGCAAGCCTATTAAGATCAACCAATGTAATTAGGAGCAAGCCTATTGCCATCAACTGATGTAATTGGGGGTAAGCCTATTGCCATCAACCGATGTAATCAGGAGCAAGCCTATTGCCATCAACCAATCTAATTAGGAGCAAGCCTATTGCCATCAACCGATGTAATTAGGAGCAAGCCTATTGCCATCAATTGGTGTAATTAGGAGCAAGCCTATTGCCATCAACCGATTTGGGTAATTGGGAGCAAGCCTATTGCCATCAACCAATGTAATTAGGAGCAAGCCCATTGCCATCAACTGATGTAATTGGGGCAAGCCTATTGCCATCAACCGATTTAATTAGGAGCAAGCCCATTGCCATCAAAAATAGAAAATATATAAGTATGTTTATCAGTTGTCTAGTACCCATAACACAAGCTCTGCTTAGCTTGGGACTAGATGGCGTTGTGTGATAGTTGTGGAATATTATTATATTATATTATTATTATTATTATCAACTGATGTAATTGGGGGCAAGCCTATTGCCATCAACCGATGTAATTAGGAGCAAAGCCTATTACCATCCACCGATTAGGTGATTGGGGGCAAGCCTATTCCCATCAACTTTCCTTGTATTCGTAATGAAAAGCACAGTGTTTACCTCGGGTTAAAGACTTATTTAGTCCCTCGAACTATTAGCGCCCTCGCTGCGCTCAGGCGCCAAACTACGTGCGACTCGGGACTAAATAAGTTCCTTTCACCCCTAAGGTAACAATGTACTATTAATTAGGTTTTTATTTTAAAGTTTTTACAGCTGTTTTTCTTACTGTGTACCTGTCAATTTGTATTTGTTGACTATTCACGACAAATATTAACACCGCAATTCTGAAAATGGTGTCAAATGAACAATGCCATCTGTCGAAGACGAAGTTAAACTGCCAAAATTTAATGCATGAGAAGCAAACACACACTATAGGGTTTAGGCTATGTAGTTTCCTGCATGAATGGTGCGCGGAGGCACTACACTGGGGGATAACTCCGCTGCCGCCGTATATTGCCGCATGGCGGACAGACCCCACTGGTGTGATTTCATGGCGACATGGAGAGAGCGACTGTCGCAACCCCGTGCAGGGCACAGTGGTGGTAAGTCTCCTCTTTGAGGAGTGGCTTGAGAGGCGCCACGGCGCTCTCACCTTTCGTCTGGCGCAGGTCCTCACCGGACACGGTTGTTTCGGGATTCGGGAGGCACCTGCACCGAATCAGGCGGAAGGAAACGCCCAAATGCTACTATTGCAAGGATCAGCCGGAGGACACGGTGGAGCACACCGTGGAGGTCTGCCTTGCTTGGGCGGAGCCCCACTTGGGTTGAGCCCCGTCGTGTTCTCTTAGCGACGATCGGCGGCGGCAACCTCTCGCGTCCTGCCCTGGTTCAAGCCATGTTGCGGGGCGAGAGGGAATGGGACGCCGTCGCCTCCTTCGGCGAAGCAGTGATGCTAGCGAAGGAGGTGGCGTGGTGAGAGAGAGAACCTCTCGTCCCAGCCGCAATAGGAGACGCTCTGGGCGTCGGGGGTCACGTGATGGCTTCCGGCCACCGTAGGTGCGGGCCTGTGGACGGTAAGTAGTGGGCTAGCTCGCCGTCCGCCCGTCGTAAGACGACGACAGGCCGTGTCGACGGCGCGTTCGGTTCCACGCGCGCCTCAAAGAGATGTCAGCAATATGGTTGAGGCCCGCAAGGGCCGCCGCTTGTCGGGGCTACGGGTTGTTCGAAAGAAATATCGCGGCCACAGCACAAAAGGCAAAAACGGAACGTGGGTGGTTTTTAGTCAGTAGAAGTCTAACATTCCCTACTGCTCTGTCCAGAACGGGAGGAGTCAAATGATGATTTCCCACCCTCCAAAAAAAAACCCTATGTAGATTTTCAAAGCAGCGTCATTTAAACTAATCAAGGGTACATTTTGTTATCGTAACTGTTTGAAAAATACGATTTAAAAGTTATCTTGTGAACACACTTATTAATTAGTACCGTTTTGATGCAATAGATGTCGTTGCATGTATGTTTCTAAATTAAACTACAACTACTAAAAGGTTATTGCAGGGATATATGTTGGTCCCTGGACACTTTTGATGTGTGTAGTTTTAAGTTATTTAAAAAAAAAACATTGTTCATTTTAATTTTTGTCTGTTTATTTTTTATGTGTCTGTACCAATAAATGTTATTTCTTTCTTTCTTTTCTTTAAATGATGATAAGTTTTCTTAAATACCTTAAATTCGTATATCTTTTGATAGAGAGCACTAATTCCAATGAAACAAAAACTAAAACCCTAATCTTATTAGTTTTAAAATGTACACGTGATAATACTATAATAAACTATACACCCAAGACACTCAGACACAACAAAAGAAAACATTATACTCAGTCTACAGATTTATAATATTATTAGGAATCAGAAGTGAAATACGTGAACAAAATAAACAATGTTTATTATCTTTTAAATCACACTTTTACAAAAATATCACGACAAACATTTTAAACAATAATCAAATAGAAATAGCACTAGCAAAATGGAATAATCAGTACACGAGCAAAAACATAAACCAAAAATAGCGAAGCACACGATAATAGTCGGGTAGCAAGTCCTTTCCGAGCGCCGTCCAAGCAAAAAGTGACCGTTGCAACGCCGCTCGCCTCGTTTTATGAACTTCTGTCGGTTGCCGTACGACGACCGTACGTTGACCGGACGGCTACTGGCTGATGGCGTGACTTTGAGCCAACACGGCCTCTCCTGACGCTCTGACGTCCTCGTCAGCTTCCAACAAGGCGGCTGAGTCTTCGCTGTCTCCTTGATTGCGTGTCTCACAACGCCAGTGGGGCGTGCTGGCACCGTGGAGTGCCACGCACAACTGCGCCTGCAGGGCGCGCTGGTACCGTGGAGTGCCGCACACAACTGCGCCTGTAGGGCGCGCTGGCACCGTGAAGTGCCGCACACAACTGCGCCTGTAGGGCGCGCTGGCACCGTGGAGTGCCGCACACAACTGCGCCTGTAGGGCGCGCTGGCACCGTGGAGTGCCGCACACAACTGCGCCTGTAGGGCGCGCTGGCACCGTGAAGTGCCACGCACAACTGCGCCTGTTGGGCGCGCACGCACAACTGCGCCTGTTGGGCGCGCTGGCAGCCTGGAGCGACGCGCTTAACACGTCAGTAGCGCGCTGGCAGCCCAGAGCGGCGCGCTGTACACGCCAGTAGCGTGCTGGCAGCCTGGAGCCACGCGCTGTACACGCTAGTAGGGCGCACAGTCGGCCTGCAGCGACGCGCTCGGCCTACAGCGAGGCGCTCGGCCTGCAGCAGCGAGGCGCTCGGCCTGCAGCGAGGCGCTCGGCCTGCAGCAGCGAGGCGCTCGGCCTGCAGCGAGGCGCTCGGCCTGCAGCGAGGCGCTCGGCCTGCAGCGAGGCGCTCGGCCTGCAGCAGCGAGGCGCTCGGCCTGCAGCGAGGCGCTCGGCCTGCAGCGAGGCGCTCGGCCTGCAGCAGCGAGGCGCTCGGCCTGCAGCGAGGCGCTCGGCCTGCAGCGAGGCGCTCGGCCTGCAGCGAGGCGCTCGGCCTGCAGCGAGGCGCTCGGCCTGCAGCGACGCGCTCAGCAACGCCAGTAGGGCGCGCAGTCGCCTTGAAGCGCCGTGCACGTTCATGGCATCACTGTGGCAAAGCCCTGGTAACCACTGCTAAGGCCAAGCAGCGTTGCGTTGCGTCCAAACACACGCCACACATCCTTGTGTAATGGTTAGGTACTCTGCAAACAAACAAATTTACAATTACAACAGAATTTTGTTCCGCTCGATCACTCCTGACCAAACTTTAGTTCCATTGGGTGGCACCAAATTCGACTCTCATTAATTAAATCAAATGTACTGGAAATTATCGAAAATACAACACTCAACTACCTTGAGTCATCATTATACCATAGTCGTTCACACCAACCTTAAAAATTCTATTGCAACAAAAACTGCTGAAATCATCGAGTAAAACCTTTAACACCAAGGCTCTCTAACCGAGTAGTACAACAAGAGAGTAATCTCATTCATTAGGGACATTCAAGTCGAGAATAAAATTCAAAGAAACATTCACCAAACAAAACTTGTCAGACAAGAATACCAATAGGCACATAGGGATGTATAAGCACATTGTTAGCATATCACACAGACTTCTTCCACAACACTGTAGGCATAGGCTCCAAGTTTGCATACCCCTCAGATGTCGACTTCCACACACACTGTAGGCATAGGCTCCAAGTTTGCATACCCCTCAGATGTCGACTTCCACACACACTGTAGGCATAGGCTCCAAGTTTGCATACCCCTCAGATGTCGACTTCCACACACACTGTAGGCATAGGCTCCAAGTTTGCATACCCCTCAGATGTCGACTTCCACACACACTGTAGGCATAGGCTCCAAGTTTGCATACCCCTCAGATGTCGACTTCCACACACACTGTAGGCATAGGCTCCAAGTTTGCATACCCCTCAGTGGCTGTTGACATAGACACATTGTTAGCGTATCACACAGACTTTCACACACGCAGCTGAGGCCACGCGCTTGACCAAACCACACGTTCTTATGTAATGGTTACTCCGCAAAGAGACAAATCTACGACAGAATTTTGTTCCACTCGGTCACTCCTGACCAAACATCAATTAGGTCCCACTCTCGTTGATAAAATCAAACGTGGCTAAACTGGAAATTATCGAAAATACAACAATCAACCACCCTGGGTCATGTACCATTGTCGTTTAAATCAATCTTAAAAACATTATTGCGTCAAAAAAATGCCAGGTTCACAAAAATCATCCGAGTAAAACTACAGATCTCTAACTGACTAGTAAACAAGTCGATCTCCCGTGTGTATCACCATTTGACTTCACACTACGGTCTTTCCGGACCCTGACCTCAACCAGAGCTAAACGCACAAAATACAACAAACACACCCACTGTCTACTCGAGTTTCCTCAAAAACCTTCAATTTTAATCGGACTACGACTACACAATAATTACTGGTACTTGACTCTAACACAATACAGCCGATAGAATCTCTTGGCTTGCAACCACAACTTTACTTCATCAAAATTCTTATAAGCATCAACTGATACGTAACTCATTGGCATCCTTCTTAGCCTATCATGTGTATTAGGCAACTTACTTCTTTAATAAATCAAAACTTATCAGACTTTACAGTGCACCTGTATACGGCCTACGTCTTCACACGAAAACAAGTCAACTGATCATATTGCGTAGGGGTTTGCATTTACGCAGACCATGATTATTTAAGTTTGATTTGCCAACAACTGCACTTTTGGGTTTCAAATATACGGAAAACAAGACTTTTGACTGTATTTTGTTTAGCATCAGATATACCACAAATCACAACGTTGCCCCACACCAGGAATTTCTCCTGTATCGTGGGTACCTTCACAAATATTTTAAACTCACTTACACAAGTACCCGACTTTGAAAAAAAACTAACTAGGTCATACAGATACTTGTACTCATAACGTCATTATAGCACAGTGACCATATCGACTTCACGCGGACACAATGACCGAAATTCGTGTTTAAAATGAGTCCACGTGCTGTTATTGGTCAACCAATCGTTAAGCGACGTATTAGCACCACCATGTAAATAACCACCAATGCGTCCGAGGCATTGCCAATCACCCCAGTGACCTTATAAACACACACATAACATCACGCCTGTAATCCCCGAAGGGTTAGGCAGAGGTACCCAGTATACCCACATTTCGCCAGCTATGTTAAGACATAAGCTTAACCATGTAAATAACCACCAATGCGTCCGAGGCATTGCCAATCACCCCAGTGACCTTATAAACACACACATAACATCACGCCTGCAATCCCCGAAGGGTTAGGCACAGGTACCCAGTATACCCACATTTCGCCAATTATGTTAAGACATAAGCTTAACCATGTAATAGGGGTGAGCCCATTGTCACCAACAGGGCACAAATCCAGAAAATAACACTTTGCCCGACCCGGGAATCGAACCCAGAACCTTCATGCTCACTAGTCGCGCTTGCGACTAATAAATCAACGAAATATTAAAATTTAATGGTTCGATCTTACTTGTATCAGGAACGAAAGTAAACCAACAATCCTGTCTGGAGCGTCGCCTCAACCGCGAGAGCGGTTACACAGGACTTCGCGTCCTCACGCGGCTCCTACGACAATCTCGTTCGCGCTTGGAACGGCGATCGGATCCCGAAACTTGCTACGTACGTGACCTTCCACTCCGCTTATGGTGGCTACAAGATCGCTTAGAACGAGAGGCACTAGTTTTTGAACGCGAACAACTCGATCTATCCATTGCTAACTACTACCGGCTTTTATCTAAAATTAAAAGCCTGAAAACTAGTTTTTAACTTGTGGGCGAAAACGATCTTTATCCCACTTCTGATGTTAGGAATCAGAAGTGAAATACGTGATCAAAATAAACAATGTTTAATATCGTTTAGATTACACTTTTACAAAAATATCACGACAAACATTTTAAACAATAATCAAATAGAAATAGCACTAGCAAAATGGAATAATCAGTACACGAGCAAAAACATAGACCAAAAATAGCGAAGCACACGATAATAGTCGGGTAGCAAGTCCTTTCCGAGCGCCGTCCAAGCAAAAAGTGACCGTTGCAACGCCGCTCGCCTCGTTTTATGAACTTCTGTCGGTTGCCGCACGACGACCGTACGTTGACCGGACGGCTACTGGCTGATGGCGTGACTTTGAGCCAACAATATTATATTTGCTACAAGATTTTTGCTCGTTTTTATATTACTTATTGACACCTTATTACCTGAAATTATTTATACGGTTTCTGGTTTCTCTGACCATAAGCAAAGTTTTGCCACTAATGCTACTTATAATCATGTAGCTAACCCAATATGTTGGGGTCGACTTACACTTCAACTAAAATACCAGTAGGTACTATACATGGACCGACCGCCAATCTGACTTCTACAACACAGTGATTTGGAAATAACTTGATACCCACTGGGTACGACTGATTGTTGGACTTCTGGGCGTCTACGACTACCAGAAACAACTGCCAAGGATCTACGAATGACAGTAATCATATTAGTCCTAATCAAATACAACAACATCAGAAATGTTTAACGATTCACAAAAACATACATATTATAAAATCATTACGTTTATGTAGGTACCGCTCACATATAAGTAAATTGTAGAGATGGATATGAATATTTGTGAAATCTTTCACGAGACAAAATACACCGGTGACATAATTATAATTAATTAATACCTACATATATCGTCACCCATGTAATCCCCGTAGACTGAGGCAGACGTGTACCCAGTATATGTACCTAGTATTTTATGATGATTTAGTAGTTGAAAACGAAAAAGGGGCCTCTAACCAGCAGTGACTGAACTCGGGCTGTGGATGATGAAGTTGATTATAAACCTAAACTCATTCCCGATACCGGCGAACCAGTATTACCTATATTTTATAGAAATATTCAAAAATGTGATAAGAAATAAGAGGAATCTTAATGGATCTAAAAGTACGTGGCAATAAAATATTAATAAAACATTACTAAATGGACCTGAGAGAAGCACATCTTCGCGTATAATACACCAGCGATAAAACACTGTGAGTACCAAAAATATAGTTATAATCACTGAAACAATTGCCTAATCTAATCTGCGAACCCTGTACCTAAATAGCAGATAATTAAGTTCGCGTTTGTCAGAGTACATCAAAATTCCAAACTCACTGTGTATCTGTCTGTGAACTGAGTTACACGCTCGCTCGATTAGTTTGTTTACAGTTTCTGTTATTGTTGTGTCATCGTGACTGGTATTGAATGTAAGATATATTATAATTATTTTTTCCTTATAACCTGTCGTATTTAAGTATATGAACTACTTTTAAGGGTACGTGCACTCGCTGTTTGAGATAAGTGAGGACTAGTCGACATGGACCCTTCAGCCTTCATGCTGCATTTATTACTATACTAGTGACCCGCCCCTGCTGCGCACGGGTGGAAAAAAAATATTAGAACCTTCCTCTTGAATCACTCTATCTATTAAAAAAAACCGCAACAAAATCCGTTGCGTAGTTTCAAAGATTTAAGCATACAAAGGGACATAGGGACAGAGAAAGCGACTTTGTTTTATACTATGTAGTGATAGTGATTATCACATCTGTTATTTTATTATGTTTTGATTATGCCATTAAAGGACACTAAGAAATGAGTTCATTTTATTTTTCCCTAGGATCACTAGGCCCCATCTAAATATATGTCTTCATACGAGTACCATTGCACTATAGGGTTATGAAGAACAGTGGGTCTAAAAAATGGCTACTTTAGCAGATCATAATATGAATTGCGTTAAAAGGCGTAATAGTAACTGCGTCTGTGACCATTTAACGAATTTTAACGCAATTCATATAATTTTCCTAATATGATCTGCAAAAGTGGCTATTTAGACCCTAAGTGTAAAATTCTTCATCCACTACAGAAAAGAGAGGTTCCTTCCACCGGAAGGGTGCTGTGTCTGTTGAACATAATTGTCAACATAATTATTTATGTTGACGGGTTTTTCTTTATATAAATAGTCTTTTAGTGTGTCTTAGTTCCGTATGGTGTCGGACGCAAAGAATAGCACCATCCCATATCTTCCCGTGGGTGTCGTAAGAGGCGACTAAGGGATGTACCAGAGAATGGGCAGCAGCGTTCTCTGTGCTTTTTGTATCGACCGTACTGCGATCGCCAACCCGCCTGCCAAGCGTGGCGATTATGGCAAACCCCCCCCTAAGCAAAAATGACACTTAGGGGAGGCCTATGTCCAGCAGTGGACGTCTTTCGGCTGAAATGATGAATAGTCTTTTAGTCCGGATAACTTTAATAATTTAGAACTTTGATTTTAGTCCTTCACTTATGTTAGATGGCGCTGTAGAACTTTTTGTACTATGTTGCTGTTGTCATTATCGTCTTAATAAAATGTTGACTTAACACAAAAATCAAGATTATAGCAATTTATTTTGTGGTCAAATTAAGGTCAAAGGATTTGATCTTCAAAAGTTGCAAATAATAATTGAATAAATTGGTTTGTCTCGCAACTTCGTAATGTTTCTCGTCTATTATTAATATTATACCATTATTAATGAGTATTGTATGTAAATACTATTGTATGTTCGGGATGAGTAGCTCAAGACAGACAAACACGAGGGGAATTTGATAGAGGAGGCCTATGCCAAGAGGCACACAAAAATAAGGGATATAATTATATTTATAACTTGACAATAAATGTTATTTGTGTAATTATTAAAATTTTCAATTATTTTCTCTTCAAACTGTAAATAGGTACGTAAGTCTCAGTCTCCTTTTTTTTGGATGGTCGGTTATAATTAAATGACTCCTCCTACTCTGGGGAGAGCGGTAGGAAGTATCAGACTTCTAACTGACTAAAAACCACCCATGTTCCTTTTTAGCCCTTTGTGTCGAGGCCACGGTATCTCTTTCGAACAACCCGTCTCCTCCGGTACCTCTTGATTTATGAATAAATTACTAATTAGCATACCTAACGTTACAAATAATCATTTGTAACGTTTAGATATACTACAATTTCGTTGTTTTTCAAACAACAATGACCGTGTGAATACTTGAGCTTTTATTTATCTGATAACGTTACATTAACCTGTTGAAACATTCTTGTGATAATACTGTTTAATTGCTATTGTGACTAGTGATATTGTCCTTGACAGAGAAACGTTGTTTTTGACCGTATCTAGTGCTAGCTTCTGCACGTGTAGTTCGAGTTTACATTATGGCAATAAAAAATATATTTTTACATTTTAGGAATGATTAATGAGAATGACTAATAAAATGAATATAATAACACATAAGTACATAATAAACTTGCTGATTACAAGGCTCCACAGATAAAATATTGGGCAATGATTTAATAAACATTTGTAGAGGTAGGTACTCTTTGGGCAGGCGACGACGTGCGACGTTTACCATACAAAACGGTGGTAGATAGGGAGCCGAAGCATAAACCCTCCTGAGCCTTGGCATACGCCTTGGACACCAGAGGGTGCAGAAAGATCTCTTGTCTCTCTGTCACTTGAACAGACATAGGTTCGCGACGGTGCACGCAAGTAAATTTGGGTTAATGCCTGGCCCCGAGCTTGATGATCTGCAAAAGTACTCTAGCACCCCGTTCGAAGGTTGTCGAAAAACACCGTGTAGTCAAATAGTGTAGTACGAGTATCATCAATAGCCTACAGACTAATGTTCCCACTGCTAGGACACAGGCCTCCTCTCTTTGAGAGGGAATGGGCTATAATCTACCACGCGGGCCCAGTGCGAATTGGTAGATGTCACATGTCTTTGATTTTTTTGGTTCTAAGATATGCCGGTTTCCTCACGATGTTTTCCTTCACCATTTTGAGAGCAGCGGTGATGAAATAAATTACACAAAGTAATGTGCCTGCCTGGGTTCAAACCTACGACCTACTGTTCGTAAGTCGGGGCCGCCACCACTGGGCCACCGCTGCGTAGTACGAGTATACCATGGAGGAAACTTTTGAGGCGCTTACACCAGAAGCATTCGCCTGTAATGTAATGGTTCAGACTCACTTGTTTCTGCAAAAAATCGAATGCTCCTGGTGTGGGATCCCCTGAGGTGAACTTTTCTTAGAACTGTGTTTATAGTATTTTACTAGTTTTCGAAAAAAAAAATGAAATTCCTACTTTTCTTCCAGAAAATGATAATCTTGCTGATCTGGGTAGTCGTTCTGGTCGCCGTGGTGCTGCTGTATTACCGGCAAAGGTACTCCTCGTTCAGTCGCCATGGCATCAAGCACATCCAGCCACTCCCAGTGCTGGGCAACATGGGCAGGCTACTCTTTCGAAAAGACCACTTTGCTTATGATCTTCGTAATTTGTACAACAGTTTCCCGGAAGAAAGGTAAGAAATCTTTAACTTAAAAATCAAATATTTTTACGTCATAGTTACTAGACTAGAATATAAGACATTATAGAATTGTAGAATCTTAATAATATCGTCCACCAAGTAAGCATCAAGTTGTGAGCATCTTTCGTCGGAAGAACCATTATAATCAATACAAATGTCCCACATATTCAGGGGTCATGGCTAAATAATAATAGCCACAAAGTTAGAAACGCTTATATGTCATTACTTTCGTGTGAAATTAAAATGGTTTTCATATCAATTCACTTTCAGCAGTTTGTGTGAAATAGTTCCGTTGAATCACATTCACACGAAGAGCGCTTTGCTCCATCTTTCATTATACGCACTACTAAAGTCAGAATGCATCGGCGATCGATCAAGAGGAAGATTAACCCCAGTAACATAATAAAATTGAAAACCATTCTATTGCGAGCAAAAACGTGAAAGGAACTGCAACAAAATGGGTATTATTAAAAAAACATTGTTTCTCAGGTTCGTGGGCAGATTTGAATTCGTTAGCGAGATGATAATACTCAGAGATCTTGAGCTGATAAAGAAGATCACGGTCAAAGACTTTGATTACTTCACCGATCACCGCGAAATTGGAGTCGACTCCTTCTTTAGCAGAACTCTGATTATGTTACGAGGTAAATTATTGTATTTTTTGTTGTGGTTGGCAGATCATTTAAGGACCCCTGCTGCTCTGGGTCTCCACCCAAGCGGAAGGAAATGTCAGTCTTCTACTAACTAAACCCCAGTCATATTCCTTCTCAGCCCTTTGTGTTCCGCAGCACTGTAAATTATTGTAACTGGCTTTCATTATCATATCTCGTATTTCACAAGTGGTTTCTTGTAATTAATTTATGTTTTACAGGTCAAGAATGGAAGGACATGCGCTCCACATTAAGTCCAGCGTTTACAAGTTCTAAGATACGTTTGATGGTGCCTTTCATGGTGGAGGTCGGTGATCAGATGATTCGGGCACTCAAGGGAAATATTGAAGCTTCGAAAGGTATATTTATTCACTTTACTTTCTACTTGCTGAGAACCGTGCGTGGTCGTTTGTCAATTGGTCGCGACTTCTGAGTATGAGGGTCCTGGGTTCGATTCTCTCGGATCGGTAAAATTGTCATTGGGTTTTCCCACCCGAAAATGCTCAGTAGCAGTTAAATGGTTTGAATGTTGACCCCCTTAACAGCAACAGACTCGCCCTTTATTACATGGGACTTCAACATAACAGGCGAAATGTGGGTGTACTATTAGGAAAACCTTTGCTTAACCCTTCAGAAATTACAGGTGTGATATTGTGGTATGTTATGATTTATAAAAATCTTTTTCTGTTTAGATGGCTACATAGACGTTGATTGCAAGGACCTCACAACTCGCTACTCCAACGATGTGATAGCTTCGTGCGCTTTCGGTCTAAAGGTAGACTCCCAAACTGAGCAGAACAACGAATTCTACGAGATGGGCAAGACTGCTACCAATTTCAAGTTCCGTCAGCTATTACTGTTCTTCATGCTAATGAATACCCCAAAACTTATGAAGGTAAGTTTGAGTTTAATTTCGTCTTACACAAATATTATAATTCAATACAAAAGGTGTAAACGGGTAACGACGCCGTAAAGCAAACATGAAACAAAAAACTCACGCAAATATTCTTTCTGGGAAGCGACTATTTTTAACGGGTTGAAAATCTCAATTAACGGTAGGAAATAATTAACGTATGTACTCAAAATATTGTACCGATAGATGCATTACAAAGGTCATGGAGTTATTTAAAAGAAAAGTTTTAACGTTAAGAACTTGTAGAAAGTTTGGAACTGTAATCTGCATATCTCCGTTACTAAAAGGATCCCAGGTATGGTCCAGAACAAAGAAAATATCGCAATGATAGGAACAACAAGAGTCTTTCGTCTTCGTTAACGGACTTTTTGCACCAATTATGTGGCGCATATTATAGTGCAAATTATCAAAAGACAAATTGCAGATTCTCAAATGGGACTTAGTCAATAATGCTGTCAAGAAATTCTTCACGAACCTTGTACTGGACACAATGAAGGACAGAGAGACGCGTCACATCATCAGGCCTGACATGATCCACCTGCTTATGGAATCCAAGAAAGGTGCTGTTTAAAGAATAAAAAAGTATTTTTATTACGATAATTTTATGCTACTGTTGGTGATCAAATTGTAATCTGAAAAATGCGTATTATTTTAGGTACATTATTACACGAAGATGTTAAGTCTAATGATGAAGCTGCTGGATTTGCCACTGTTGAGGAATCTTCACTCGGAAGGAAGGAAATAGCTCGAGGTAAGCATATGCTTGAAAGTTATTAAGAAAAAGTTTTTAACCATGCTCTATCACCACGAGCATTTGCCCGTTACGACGTAGTAATACAAGATTTAATTTTGTACAGTACAAAAAAATCAATCTGATTTTTTTTTGTTCAAGCGAATGCTTGCAGTGATGGATCTCCTTTATATGAAGTTTGACTAAATTAATTATTTTGAATTTTGCAGATTGGTCAGACGGTGATCTGGTTGCTCAAGCATTCTTGTTCTTTATTGCTGGCTTCGAAACCATTTCGTCCAGCATGTCGTTCTTGTTGTACGAGCTGGCAGTAAACCCTGATGTACAGGAGCGTCTGGCACAGGAGATCAGAGAACATGATGCAAAGAATGGCGGAAAGTTCGACTTCAATTCCATACAGAATATGACGTATATGGACATGGTGATTTCGGGTACGATTGTGCTCGGTCGCCTTTTATAAAAGTGAAAAATATTGCTTCATGAGTAAAGTGAATAACTGTGTTTTTATTGCAGAGGCATTGAGGCGATGGCCACCAGCGATTGCTATGGATAGAGTATGCCATAAAGACTACAACTTGGGAAAACCAAACGATAGTGTCGAAAATGATTACATTGTAAGTTTAACAGTGATTTCAAATTAGATTTTAGAGTGCATAACTGGCAAAATCTGCGAGTACCATTAGGTCCTTCCTGGACATTAATTATAAACCTCTGGGGATTACAGCCGTGAAATTAAATTACTAGGCTATAATATGATGTGATATAATGTTTGGTGTAGCTGCTATAATTATTATTTTTATGTTACAGTTGCGCAAAGGGTCAGTAGTAATAATACCGACGTACGCCTTCCACAACGACCCTAAATATTTTCCTGAGCCTGACAAGTTCGATCCTGAACGTTTCTCCGAAGAAAATAAACATAAGATTAATCCACTGACATACATGCCTTTCGGCTTTGGACCTAGGAATTGCATTGGTAAGATCAGCTACGAATGCTACGATAGTATTTTTTTATAATTATTAAAAATAGAACACAAAATTAATTTAATACTTTTAATCAAAAGGATCAAGATTTGCTCTCTGCGAGGTGAAGGTGATGGCTTACCAGCTTCTACTGCATATAGAACTGTCTCCTTGCGAGAAGACCTGCATCCCCGCCAAGTTGGCTACTGACAGCTTTAACATCAAACTGCAAGGAGGACATTGGCTTAGGCTTAGAATGAGGAACTAGTATAGCCTGTATTCATAGATTTTGTAAGGAAATAAAGTTGCAATAGAACTAAATTAATACAGAGTCTGGTTTTCTTTCGTATAACATAAATTCTTTCACTTTTGTGTTTCTTCATCCAAATCCAATTGGTGCATTATTATGTATTATTGTAAGTATGTCCTGCTTTCTTACTCACATTCTTCATGTAGATACTGGTCTCCACATGATTTTCTCCATTAACATGAACAAAGCCGTAACACTAATGCTACTTAGGACGCGGTAATAAAAGTAACAAATCATATTGCAGGTAATTTAGACCGTAAAAATAATTGCAAAGGAGTCTTTCTAGACTTATCGAAAGTTTTTGACACAGTTTTGGTCCCTTGGGTGGTGGAGGAGATGGAGAATATAGAAATTCCCGGAAACCCTCTTAAATTATTTAAAGATTATGTTACGAACAGAAGTCAGATAGTCAAAATTGACAGGTACACCAGTAACAGTGCAAATATGGATTTTGGTGTACCACAAGGAAGTGTACTCAGTCCTAGTTTATTTCTATTGTATTTAAATGCTAAATGTAATTTAACCGCATCGCACATACAACAGCAGCTCGATCACGGTGGTGACGGAACTAACTGGTACTTATATAGTAGGATTCCTCTCCTAGTTTAAGCCCAGTTGCACATGTCTTAAACCTTGTCACTTATTTAAAAAGTCTTATTTAAGGTACAATTATTGTAAATAGGTATTGAACAATTGGGGTCGGCTTCTGGTCAAACCAAATGCATCTCACTACCAGTACTTCACATGGAGCGACTGCCATTTGACCTCCACAACCCAGTTGGTACTGGGTAATATGATACCCCTTTTTTTTTTGGTGGGTGGAAAATCAGTCAAAAGCCATGTCATCTAGTACTAAACTCAAACTCAAACTCAAATATTTTATTTCAATTAAGCCATTACAGGCACTTTTGAATGTCAGAAGGACGGAAGAAGAATGAAACTACGAGTGCAATACGTCATTTCGAAAGTCACCACGCCGAACCACACGCCACCGAATGCCCGCAACAACGAACACTGCGAGCACAAAAGCACGCAGCGACGCAAGCCGCAACAACGAATGCTCGAGACCCCGAATCCGCGCACTAAAATCTGCGGCCCTGACAAATCCGCGGCCCCGACAATATGATACTCCTTGGTGAGACTGGTTGTTAGAGTTATGGATCACTGACTAGGTACTTGTTAAAACTGTGAAAAATGCACAAATTTTAATGACAGCCAAGATCCCGTGCCGTACCGTGTTTGATAACGTGTTTTCAGAAGCACGGAGGAAACTCGGTATATAATAAATAGGTGGTCACCCAACCACATACCAACCTAAGCAAGCGCGGTTTAACGAGAAAATAGTTCTGAGCGGCTGTTATTATCTAGTCACGATCTCTTTTCCAGAAGTTTCCTTATTATGATGATTTGGTTGTGACCACTGAAACAGAGTTCTATATTCAACAGTGGGTAAACTGCATAGTGATGACAATGTACCACACCCTGCTTCCGATACCGGTGGGCTACTATTTTTTGTTGTAAAATGCTTACGGAAATAAATAAAAGGATCATGAAAAACCAAAAATTTGTTTTAATATTTTTTAACAGCCTATCCAACTCTAGGGCAAAGGTCTCTCCAGATGTCTTCCATACATTATTTTCTTGTGCTTCCTCGAGCCCTCGCAGTATGCGACCAGATCGTATCGCTACCATTTTTTCATCATCATCATCATCATTTAGTGGGAGGCCTTCCAATGCAACGTCTTCCGGTTCGCGGTCGCCACTCCAGAACTTTCCGGCCCCATCGGCCATCCGTTCTGCGAGCAATGTGCCCTGCCCACTGCCACTTAAGTTTGGCAATTCTTCGGGCTATGTCAGTAACCTTGGTTCTCATGCACCATTTTTTACTGACTCGAAAAGTTTTATTAACAACTACAAACATTGAGCATTGTAGCACATCTCCACGTAGACCCCAGGGATAAAACATGGATAAACGCTGTGGACACCAAAACTGTTGCAATAATCGCGGAAACTATTGCCTAATTTAATCGATCAATCCTGTACATAGGTATATAGCGGATTATGTTCGTTTTTACCAGGGTCCATTCAAACTCACTGTGTATCCGTCAGTGAACTGAGTTACACGCTCGCACGATTAACTTGTTTAGCGTTTGTGTTGTTTTGTTGCCGTGACAACCATCGAATGTAAGTTACATAATTATAATTTATACGTTTTAACCTGTCTTTCATTAGGCTGCCAAATTCCAGAATCAGTAGGACACATCATGCATGCCTACACTTCTTTTGTTTCTTTGTTTATCAACGCTGAATCGAAACCGTGAACGAAATCATTTTGGCGTTGTTTTGGACGGACAAAATATGATTGTCAAGGTCAAAGTTATTGTAGACGAGAGACATATTGAAATCCGCAATAGGGTATGCTTACATGATACTAAAAACAATATGAACAAAAAAAAAAACACTGTTAAATAACAGACAGAACCATACCAAATATTTCGGAAAAGTCTCGCCGGATCAATGACTTTTAGCTCTAATCCATTTTCCCTTCATATTTTAAGACTGGCGTAGGACAATAACGAAAAAGAAACGTCTAATAAAGTGAGATCTGGAGAGCGTGCGGTTGCCATGGGACAACTACGTCACAAATTAAGGTTATAGATTTTTTTACATATTTGGGACGAGAATCGAATTCTGAATACCCTCCTTCAATATGTCCCTCGTTTAACCTAACACCCTGTATAACGACGACTACAAGTTGTGACAAACAAGATTTTAGTAATTTATCCCGTGGTCAAATTAAGGTCAAAGGATTTGATCTCTTCAATCGTTGCAAATAGTTTAATAACTTGTTTTTTTTTTAAATCAGTTCTAGTTTTTGCTATCACCTCTGGCAACTTTGTGATGTATCTTTAAACTGTAGACGAGTAGCTCAGGACAGGCAGACCTCAGTGGAACTTAATGGAGGAGGGCTATGCCAGGAGGCATACCTACTGAGGTTTATAAGTTGTGAATATTTTGTTGTGTTTGTAGCTATCTCTTATGTCTGACAAAATATTTTTTTTACCATCGTTTTTTACTTATTTTATCTTTAAACTGTTAATAGGTACGTAAGTCTTCTTCTCCCCTGGTACCTCTTGAGTAACTGAGTCCTAATAGATGCTACAATTGCGTTGTTGATCCAACAACAATGACCAGGTCAACACTCGCACTTTTATTTATCTGATAACAGTCATGACATTGGCCTAAGTGTGTTTATATTATTATTTTTATTCTTGTGATAGCTGTGTTTAATTGCGATTGTGCCTAGTTATGGTGTCCCTGACTGAAATAGAAACACTTTTGTTTGAACATTTTACTTACTAGCTATAAAGCGGCTTCACCTGCGTATAGTTCGATAATTGTACCAGGAGACCATACTACCGGGATAAAAGTATTATTTGTGTTTATCCATGTCATAATCTCTTGGTGGGCCTTTCATCCATCGCATTCTCTCATCTTGCGGTGTTCTCCTAGTAGTTTTTAAAACCCATTCATCAATTCATCAATCAATTCCACTAACTTTTGAATTAATTTTGTAAGATGAATTTTTCTAATTTGCTACATGGGACGGTTGTTATGGTGATTGACTAATCCATTGTCCCTGAATGATCCATTGTCCAGCTGATCACAGTTTTCGGACAAAAGATGATGATGAATATAAAAGCAGATTCGGTGTGTGTGAGTCATCACTAGCATTGAATTTTCTACAGTAAAATAGAATCGTATGTTGATCAGCAGTAGCTCACACACGGAAATATTTCCGTGTTTCTAACTTTATTGGTTTCAATTGGACACTAAGAAGTAATTGGATAGACATTGTGAGCCGGCTGTGCCCAAGTTAAGGCGAGGTTGCAGTACTTTATTTTTTATGTACGCACGACCTCACCACCCGCCCTCATGCCGCGCTAGCGATATAATGCCTAAATTTTGACTGTTTTTTGCTTCTTGGAGAAAAACTATAAAGAAATTATACAATATGTTTTCAACATTTACTTCAGAATAAAAAGTTCTATCTATTGATATAATTTTTATATAAATCATCAGTGAATCAATCATCAGTGATTCATGATGAAATGTCTTAGCAGTACACGTTTGAAATTGTGATTTAGAGTCATGTTTGATAAAAAAAAAGTATCGAGCCGATCATTCTAAATCGCGTTTCTATCTTTACGATTTACTAGAGAGTATGTTCAATTTTTATGTAATGATTTTTATTTATTAAAAAACTCGTATTTAGTTCGATTTTTATAGGTTCAAAAATCTTAAAAAGTACTGCAACCCCGCCTTAACGTGCTGAGAACAATGGAGTCTCTGATAACTAATACAGGACTAGATACACAATTGGCGTCAACAAATAAGCGCTCATTCGATCATTTCAGTGCTCTTTTCATTTAATTGCAATTAAACGCTAGGAATACTTCAAGCGTTTAATTGTAATTAAAAACAGCCACTGTTTTTTTTAATTATTATGGTTTTCTTCTTCCAGACAAATGATAATCTTGCTGATCTGGGTAGTCGTTCTGATCGCCGTGGTGTTGCTGTATTACCGTCAAAAGTTCTCCACGTTCAGCCGCCATGGCATCAAGCACGCCAAGCCTCTCCCAGTGCTCGGCAACATGGGCAGTCTCCTCTTTCGAAAGGAACACTTTGCATACGAAATGTGCACTTTATACAACAGCTTCCCGGAAGAAAGGTGAGAATTGGAGATCAATCATAAACTAGTTACCTGATTTCAGATAATTAACATTGTCATCATCATCAGCCTAGTATTTTCCTATGTTGGGGTCGGCTTCCAGTCTTATCAGATGCAACTGAGTACCACTGTGTTTACTTGAAGCGACGGCTTATTTTACCACCACATTGCACAACCCCGTAGAGAGAGAAAGTGTAGATCAGTGTTGTATGATCTTATTAAAGTTTTATCATCAAGTTAGCTAATGACATAAGTGGGCTTACGGTTCTTTGTTGTCATTATATTTCAGCGATGCGGTTTTTTCACCAACGGTTTCTATAAATCAATCATAATTAAACACACAACGAGAACTTCATTAAATCCCATTCCATTATGAGTGCAAAACGTGTAAAGAACTGCAGCAATACGGATATGTTTGTATATTACAGGTTCGTGGGCAGATATGAATTCGTTAAGGAAATAATAATACTCAGAGACGTGGAGCTGATAAAGAAGATCACTGTCAAAGACTTTGATTACTTCACCGATCACCGCAACGTCGGAATTGACTCCTTCTTCAGCAGAACTTTGTTCTTGTTACAAGGTAAATTATTATGCCCGGCTTTAATTATATCTTATTTTTATTTTATCAAATAGGAACAACAAACAGCTACATTATGGAATATTGCAATATGATAACAAATAACTTAAATAATAATGTAGCCCACAGCGCTGTTCACAGTTTACCATTAATGACTAAAAACTTAAATTGCTAGGAAAGAAGCTGTTCATGCAAGACAGTTAAAACATAAAAATACAAAAAGGAAAAAATAAAATAAATAACATTGCACATCAAGAAATAATAATAACCAATATAATAACATCTTATCTAGTATTGTACAAGAGTTATCTTTGAATTTTTTTTTTTTAATCTCCGACAGGTCAAGAATGGAAAGACATGCGCTCCACATTGAGTCCAGCGTTTACAAGTTCTAAGATACGTCTGATGGTGCCTTTCATAGTGGAGGTCGGTAATCAGATGATCCGGGCACTCAAAGAATTGACTAAGGCTTCGGGAGGTATATTTATTTACTTGATATTCTGTAGGGTCATAGAACTTTAGAGACACACGTTCCAAGATCAAATAGATCAAAATGACTAATGTAGTTTTTACTGATTTTCAGAGTATATTTAATGGAAATGTATTTAATGAGTTTATTTTTTGGCCGAGAAATGGACGAAAATCCATATACACCGAGTTTACTCCGTGCCGTGGCGTGCAAAAGCACGCTAAGAAGTTGGTCCCAGCTATAATTTGTAGAACAGTCGTTTTAGACGCCTACATATTTGTGTAAGGCTAGGTATAAGATGATTGTAGGTATTAGTATTATATTAATGGTTTCCAATCGGGAACCTGCAAAACATCATCAGGGGTCCCCCAGGGTTCACACGTTGGACCGGTTCTATTTATTATTTTCGTTAATGATATCCCTCACTGCCTAAGATTTTCGGAATGTTTTATGTATGCAGACGACCTCAAATTCTCACGGATAATCGAATCTGAAAACGATTGTACATTACTTCAGAGGGACGTAGACTCGTTGGTTAAATGGTGTAATGATAATGAAATGAGATTAAACATAAAAAAGTGCTACCATGTGAAATACACCCGAAAAAAGAAAGCAACAGCTAGTGTATATCGCGTGGGCCCTAACGTTATCCAAGAGGTAGATCAAACAAGGGACTTAGGAGTCGTTTTCGACAGCGCCTTGACATTTGTACCTCATGTCGAGGGCGTCATCAAAAAGTCTTCTAGAATGCTAGGTTTTGTCATAAGGAACGTTGCTGGTTTTAAGCGTAATCGGACGAAGATCTTATTGTACAACTGCATCGTTCGTAGTATCTTAGAATACTGCAGTACGATTTGGAGACCTCATTACTCTACGCACATTCTTCGACTGGAGCGAATACAAAAGAGATTCCTCTGGCATCTAGCCTATGCTAGCGGAAATGCTTAAAGGATGCGATCCTATGAATCACGACTATCTTATTTTAAGATGGTTTCACTTGAGAAACGTAGAACAATCATTGACTCTTCCTTCGTTTATAAGCTACTCCGATGCAAAATTGATTGTCCTCTACTACTCTCAAAGTTTCGATTTCGTGCTCCTGCTAGAATCCCACGTGCTCCTATAACTCCTTTACATCCTCCACTCCGCAGAACTATACTTGGTGCAAACTCTGTCGTTCCTCGTCTTTGCAAATTAATAAATAGCTGCAGTGATCTAATTGACGTGCATTTTGACTCATATGCCAAGTTTCATAGAACAACTATTTCAATTGTTTAATTTTCATTTTAATTTAATTTTTTTTGCTTGCTTTTTATTTTGATTTCGTTTTTTTTATTTTAATTTTATTATTAATTGTGATTTTAATTTGATTTTTGATTCGGATTTTCATTAACTTTGATTTTATTATTATATTATATTATATATTATTATATTATAGCTAGCCTATGTTGTCCCACTGCTGAGCAAAGGCCTCCCTCCATTCCTTCCAACGGTCGCGATTCTGTGCAACGTCTTTCCAATTCTCAAGGAAGACATCCAGTTCGTCCCGCCATCTCCTACGTGGTCTGCCACGACCTCGTGTAACTGTTTCAGGGCACCAATCCTGAGCTTTACGGGCCCACAGCTCGTTCGGCATGCGACAGACATGTCCTGCCCAGTCCCATTTTAGTATGGCAGCCTTTTGAGCCACGTCAACAATTTGCGTTTTGGAGCGCAGTGTAGTGTTTCGAACCCGATCGGTTAATTTTACACCTAAGATACTGCGCTCCATAGCATGTTGGCAAACCTTGAGTTTGGACTTTTGGATGTTAGTCAAAGACCAAGTTTGTGCACCGTAGGTCAAGATGGGGAGAATACACATGTCCATAAGCTTTCGCTTCAGAGACATGGGCAGGGTGCCCTTAAAATACTCTTTCATGGACCAGTAACTCTTCCAGGCATTTTCGGTTCGTCTTGCGATTTCCTTATCTTGCCGTGCCTGGAAAGAGACTACTTGGCCCAAGTAGATGTATTCTTGGACATATTGTATATTCTCCCCGTCTACGAGTATGCTCCTCTTGGAGCTGTTGGTCATGACTTTGGTCTTCGACATGTTCATCTTCAGTCCAACCTCAAGGCTTGCATCGCTAAGTTCTTGTAGCATTTGCTCTAGTTCTGTGGCTGTGGGGGAGAAAAGGACAATGTCATCGGCAAAACGCAGATTATTCAACCTTGCCTTGCCAATGACAATGCCCTTTACCTCCCATTTGACTGCCAACGTCTGAAAGACTTCTTCTAGGGTACTGGTGAACAATTTTGGAGACAGCGGGTCGCCCTGTTTGACTCCCTTGAGAATATCAAACTTTGGACCTAATCCCTCTAACTTAATTGCAGCTGTACTTTGGGTGTATATATTGCGTAAAATATCTATGTAGGTAGGTTCTATGTGTTGTTTTGTAAGGGCATTAAATATTGCAGAATGTGTGATGCTGTCAAAGGCTTTAGAATAGTCGACAAATGCAAGATACAAAGGAGTTTTATATTCCTGATATTTCTCGACTATTTGATTTTATTATTGATTATAATTTTAATTTGACTTTTGATTTTGATTTCGATTTTAATTTTTATTGTAAATTTGATTTAATATTGATTGTGATTTCAATTTGACTGTTGATTGGATTTTAATTAATTTTGATTTTAATATTACTTGTGATTTTAGTTTCGATTTTAATTTTTATAGTAATTTTGATTTGATATTGATTAGGATTTTAATTTGACTTTTGATTGGATTTTAATTAATTTTGATTTTAATATTAGTTGTGATTTTAATTTGACTTTTAATATTTATTGTAATTTTGATTTAATATTGATTGGGATTTTAATTTGACTTTTGATCGGATTTTAATTAATTTCATTTTAATATTGCTTGTGATTTTAATTTGACTTTTAAATTCGATTTTATTTTTTGATTGTAATTTTGATATTGATTAGATTTTTGATTCGGATTCCAAATTTGCTATTATGTACTGTTTGTGTGGTTTTATTTAAAGATAATTTTATATCCCATCACATAATGCTTGCTTTTAGTTAAGTACCCTAAATCTTTAATTATATTTCAGTGCTTGTAGCACATCTTATTTGTTTATGGGGCATGCGGTGCTAACCTGTAATTAATTGTTACACTAACCTTAGATATTATATACTCACTTATTTAAAAATGTTATCAGTGTAAACAATTGTTGTTTGGCCAATAAAGGAAAATAAAAAATAAAAATTATAAAAATCTTTTCTGTTTAGATGGCTACATAGACGTTGATTGCAAAGACCTCACAACTCGCTACGCTAACGATGTGATAGCATCGTGCGCTTTTGGTCTGAAGGTAGACTCCCAAACTGAAAAGAATAACGAATTCTATGAGATGGGCAAGACTGCGACCAATTTCCAGTTCCGGCAACTATTACTGTTCTTTGTTCTAATGATTGTCCCGAAAGTTGCGAAGGTGAATTTTAGAATAATTTAATAAGATAATAATATTTAAGGACAGATATTAATTTATATTATTTAAATAGATATTACGTAGAGCAAATTTTATAACAAATTAATTATAAAATTATCAAAATGAATTACAGGTTCTTAAATGGGACGTAATAAATTCTGCAGTCAAGAAATTCTTTATAAACTTGGTGTTGGATACAATGAAAGACCGTGAAACGCGTCATATCATCAGACCTGACATGATCCACCTGCTTATGGAAGCCAAGAAAGGTGATGTGTAAATAATGACAAAGTCTAAAAAAATCTTGCTGCTGTTGTGTTAAAAATATAACGCAACTTATGCGTGTTATTATAGGTAAACTATCACACGAAGATGCTAAGTCCACTGACGAAGCTGCTGGATTTGCCACTGTTGAAGAATCTTCAGTCGGAAAGAAGCAAATAACTCGAGGTGAGGATAAACTAAAAAGTTATTTTAAAAAAACCCTTTAATAGAATATGAAGTTGACTACTATTTTGTTTTTGCAGAATGGACAGATGATGATCTGGTTGCTCAAGCATTCTTGTTCTTTGTTGCTGGCTTTGAAACTGTATCGTCCAGTATGTCTTTCTTGTTACACGAGCTGGCACTAAACCCTGATGTACAAGAGCGCTTGGCACAGGAAATCAGTGAACATGATGCAAAGAATGGCGGAAAGTTCGACTTCAATTCTATACAGAACATGACGTATTTGGACATGGTGGTTTCGGGTAAGATCATGTTAATTTTTTACTGATTAACCCTTTGTCTGCCGGAACCTAGATCCACGCGAGACACAATGACTTTTTAATTAATTGTGTCTAAATACTCGACAAGGAGTTAAATTGTAAAATTTTGAGACAAAGTGTAAGATGAGTAACGTTAAATATATTTTTTAGAGGTATTGAGGAAATGGCCACCAGCTATTGCTATGGATAGAGTAGCAAATAAAGACTACAACTTGGGGAAACCAAACGATGCTGTCTACAAAGATTACATTGTAAGTTTAACAGTCATTCAATTTCCAGTTTTTAAACAACAATGACAAAATTCACACCTCAGTCTCATTACATGAGCATAAATGGCAAAATATGCGAGTGACATTACGAACTCGTCGGCTTAACCCTTCGAGGATTACAATGTGAATTGTACTTTGTAATGTTCAGGTATTTTTTTATCTTACAGTTGTCCAAAGGCTCAGTAGTCATAATACCAACGTTCGCCTTCCACCACGACCCTAAATATTTCCCTGAGCCCGAGAAGTTCGATCCTGAACGTTTCTCAGAAGAAAATAAACACAAAATCAATCCACTTGCATACATGCCTTTCGGATTGGGACCTAGGAATTGCATAGGTGAGATTAGTTTTCATTCATCAAGTATTGTAAGCAAAGGAGAAATTAAGTGACTTTTTTTAAATTACAGGATCGAGATTTGCTCTCTGCGAGGTGAAGGTGATGGCTTACCAGCTTCTACGGCATATAGAACTGTCTCCTTGCGAGAAGACCTGCATCCCCGCCAAGTTGGCTACTGACAGCTTTAACATCAAACTGCAAGGAGGACATTGGCTTCGGTTTAGAATGAGGAAGTAGTATAGCCTGTATTCATAGATTTTGTAAGGAAATATAGTTGCAATATAGACCCTGGTGTTTCTTTTTTATAACATAAATTCTTTTACTTATGTGTTTCCTCATCAAAATCCTAATTTAATGGTACCTTATGAGGAGATTAGAAGGCCTTCAAAGGAGAGTAGTTTAAAGCCGACGTTTGAGAGGACGGGTCCAGATAACAGGCTGCCTTCAGTGGGGGAGGTGTTATATGTAATTAGTATGTCCAGGTTTCTAACTCACATTCTTTATGTAGGTACTGGTCTGGTAACAAAGCCGTGACATATGTAGCTACCTAGCATTTGCTCAATTATTTTGGAGTCGTGTTACAGTTATAAAATGCCAGTATTTTACATGGTGTGACTGCCTATCTGACCTCTACAAGACAGTGACTGATTATCCAACATTGGTAAGACTGGTTGTCAGACTGGTGGGCTTCCGACTATTCGTAACCACTTCCAAAGATCTACAAATGACCACTCTCACTCATTGTTTGTTTGTTGGGTACGTATTCATCCCGTCGGGGCTGCGGTTTGTTCAAAAGATAACGCGGCCTAGAAATAAAGGGCCAAGAAGGAACATGGGTGGTTTTAGTCAACAGAAGTCTTACACTCCCTTTGAGCGGGAGGGGTTTTTTGATGATTTTCCACCGACCCCAAAAAAAAGGTGCACCTATTCATTATCTTGTAATATTAATTATACTAATAAGTTAAACATTAATGATTATAATTGGACAAAAATAGCGTGTACACAAGTGTGCAACTCCATAAGCTGTGAAACAAGTAGTGCCGCTCGTCATTTAAATAAATAATTGGACGCGGTAATAAAAATAACAAATCATTGTGCAGGTAAACTAGACCGTACAAATAAATGCATAGGAGTCTTTCTACTCCTAGCGAGAGCTTTTGACACCGTCTTGGTCCCCAGACTGGTGGAGAAGATGGAGAATATAGGAATTCGAGGAAATCATCTTAAATTATTTACAGACTATGTTACGAACAGAACTCACATAGTCAAAATTGGCAAGTACATTAGTAGTAGTGCAAATATAGATATTGGTGCACCACAAGGGAATGTACTCAGTCCTACTTTATTTCTATTGTATATAAATGAGATAATTATGCAATTTAACCGCACGACACTTAGAACAGCAGTTCGATCACGGTGGTGACAGAATTAACTAGCGCTTATAGCATTGCATTTCTCTCCTAGTTTAAGCACATGTTTTATACCTTGTCACTTATTTCGAAAGGCTAATTTAACTTATAATTATTGTAAATAGGTTTAAGTCATGAACAAAAAAAAAATATCAGCCTATTTCCAACTATGTTGGGGTCGACTTCCAGTCAAACCAAAAACAGCTCACTACAAGTATATAACATGGAGCGACTGCCTACTTATTTGTGTGTGGGACCTTTTGGTGAGACTGGTTGTCAGAGTTTTGGGTCACAGCATGTCATAAAGCAGTGTTAGAAAGCACGTTAGGTTTCTGAGGCACGGAGGAAACTCGGTATATAATTGGTGGTCACCCATCCACAGACCAACCTTCGCAAGCGCGGCTTACCCATAAGATTAATCTGAGCAGTTGTTATTGTCTTGTCACGAGTTCCTCTCCAAAAGTCACCCTATTATGTTTTTGCCATTTAGTTGTTGCCATTGAAACTTAGCAGTGGATGAACTGCATGATCATGATTTGTACAAAATTATGCTTTTTCTCATACCTACTTCGAACTAGGCCTCGGAGTATGCCTCCAGATCGTTTCGCTACCATTTTCTGACAGACTCGAACGGCCTTATTACAAAAGGTAGTTAAACCTAGTTTAACTTAGACTTGGTTTATCTCGCAATGTCACTTTCTTTTGAATATTATTGAAGTGAGACGTCATGCGAGATAAACCAAGTCTAAGTTAAACCAGGTTTAACTACCTTTTCTAATAAGGCGGGAAAAGTTTATAGCGAATTTATTAATGTCTGCACACCTCCGGCTATAATATAGCGCACTTGTAATTTTTCTTGTCGAACCCTGCGATAAAACGCTGTGAACAGCAAAACTATAGCAATAATCGCGAAAACAATAATTGCCTAATCTAATCTACACTGTTTATAGCAGATAATTACGTTCGTTTACCAGAGTCCATTCGTACTCACTGTGTATCCGTCAGTGGACTGAGTTACACGCTCGCACGATTAGTTTGTTTATCGTTTGTGTTATTGTTATGTTGCCGTGACTACCGTTAAATGTAAGATATTATATTATTATTATTTTTAACTGTCTGTCATTACACCACACCTACTACTCCCATTCACTTCTTTTGTTACTTTGTTTACCTGCGCTGAATCAAGTCGAAAATGTGATAAAAATCTTTTTGGCGTTGTTTTGTACGGACAAATGATTGTCAAGGTCAAAGTCTAAATTTAACGACGACTACAAGCTATGACAAACAAGATTTTAGCAATTTATCCTGTGGTTAAATTATTAAGGTCAAAGGATTTGATCCATTCAATCGTTGCAAATAGTTTAATAACTTGTTTTTTTTTAATCATGTATCTTCAAACGGAGACGAGTAGCTAAGTTCAGGCAGACCCCAGTGGAACTTAATGTCAGAGGCTTATGCTAACGCACATTGAGATTTATAAGTTACGAATATTTTTTTGTGTCGGTGGCTATCTCAACTCCTCTTATTTCAAATAAAATATTTGTTTTACTTATTTTATCTTCGAACAGTAAATAGGTATGTGAGTCTTCGTCTCCCTTGGTACCTCTTGAGTGCCTG
Organism: Diarsia dahlii; assembly: GCA_949775195.1. Taxonomy (NCBI): domain Eukaryota; kingdom Metazoa; phylum Arthropoda; class Insecta; order Lepidoptera; family Noctuidae; genus Diarsia; species Diarsia dahlii. Next base: position 909,746 of record OX459201.1, read on the forward strand.
ATTACTTGTCTCCTTAAATATGCTACAATTGCGTTTTTGTTCCAACAACAATCTTAAGACCAGATCAATACTCGCATGCTTTTATTTTTATCTGATAACGTGACATTGGCCTCCAATGTGTATACATTCTTGCGATAGAGGTGTTTAATTGCGATTGTGTCTATATATTATGGTGTCCTTGACTAAAATAGAAACACTTTTGTTTGAGCATTTTACAAACTAACTAATGCTCGCGGCTTAACCCGCGTGTGTGGTTCGATAATTGTCCCAAGAGACCAGTATCCAGGTTATAATCTCTTGGTGGACCTTCCATCCATCGCATTCTCTTATCTTTCGGTGTAACATTCAGTAGTTTTTAAAATTCATTCATTCATTCGTTCATCAATCAATCAATCATCAATGCATCACACTATCTTCATTAACTTTTGCGTTGATAAATTTGGTGGAAAAGTTATTCTAATTTGCTATGTGGGACGGTTGTTGTGGTAATTGACCTTGACTGGCTCATTGTCCAGTGGACAGTAGACGTCTTCAACCAGTGAGCTCCCACTCAATCGTTTAGTTGCTCTTTTAATTAAATTACAATTGAGCGCTTGAACTATAAAACAGTCACTGTTCCAATAATTATTATGGCTTTTCTTCTTCCAGACAATGATAATCTTGCTGATCTGGGTAGTCGTTCTGATCGCCGTAGTGCTGCTGTATTACCGACAAAAGTTCTCCACGTTCAGCCGCCATGGCATCAAGCACTCCAAGCCACTTCCAGTGGTCGGTAACATGAGCAGGCTCGTCTTTCGAAAAGAGCACTTTGCTTATGAATTGTGTACCATATACAACAGCTTTCCAGAAGAAAGGTGAGAATTGGAAATCAAACTTTTTTATACCACGATATAAATACCCAAAGCCTCTTCCTATATGTTGAGGTCTAGTTCCAGTCTTATCGGATGCAATTGAATACTACTGTATTTTACATGGAGCGATGCCTGCCTGATCTTCACAATCCAGAGAGAGAAAGTGTAGATATTAGCATTGTACGACCTGATAAAACTCATATCACCAATTAGTTAGCTGACAAAGTGGGCTCACGTGGAAAGATAACGGAAGCATTGAGTTGTGAGTATCTACCGGTAGCAGAACCATTATAACCAAAACATGTCTAGCATATTTAGGGGCTCGTGGCTGAAAGCCACAATCACAAAAGTTTCGGCCTCGTGACACCGTACATTTCAGCAGTGCAGTTCTTTTTTTCAATAGTGTCTGCAAATCAACTATAATTAAACTAACTTCATTGACTCCCAGTCCACTTTATATGCAAGAACATGTAAGGAACTGCCACAAAATAAGTATTATTTACAGACATTGTTTCTCAGGTTCATAGGCAGATATGAATTCGTTAAGGAAATAATAATACTCAGAGACCTTGAGCTGATAAAGAAGATCACTGTCAAAGACTTTGATAGCTTCACTGATCACCGCAACGTCGGAATTGACTCCCTCTTTAGCAGAACTCTGTTCTTGTTGCAAGGTAAATTATTGTTATGTCTGGCTACAATAATCTTATCCAGTATTTTACAAGAGGTTTTTTTAGTTAATTATGTCAATTATTTTGAATCTCCTACAGGTCAAGAATGGAAAGACATGCGCTCCACATTGAGTCCAGCGTTTACAAGCTCTAAGATACGTTTGATGGTGCCTTTCATAGTGGAGGTCGGTGATCAGATGATTCGGGCACTCAAAGAATTGACTAAGGCTTCGGCAGGTATATTTATTTACTTGATATTCTGTAGCACAGAACTTTAGAGACAAACGTTACAAGAAAAGAATAGATCAGAACGATTGATGTAGTTTTGATTGATATTCAGAGTATGTCTGATGAAAATGTATGTGATGAGTTTTTTTTGTGAGAGGAATGGACGAATCTCATTTATAAGTAAGTCCGAGCCTTGGAAGGCACACTAAGCAGGTGATCCCGGCTATCATTTGTAGAACTTTGACTGTCGTTTTAGACGCCAAAATAATTTGTGTAAAGGTTAGGCAGATGATGATGTTTTATAAAAATCTATTTTCTGTTTAGATGGCTACACAGACGTTGATTGCAAGGACCTTACAACTCGCTACGCTAACGATGTGATAGCATCGTGCGCTTTTGGTCTGAAGGTAGACTCCCAAACTGAGAAGAACAATGAATTCTATGAGATGGGCAAGACTGCTACCAATTTCCAGTTCCGGCAGCTATTAAAGTTCATCGTTGTAATCATTGTTCCGAAAGTTGCGAAGGTGATTTTTTTAATAATTTTATAAAACAATAATATTTTAGGACAGATAAACAGTACCTACACATTTTAAAACTAATTAATTTTAAAATTATCAAAATGAAATTACAGTTTTTTAATTGGGAAGTAATCAATTCTGCAGTCAAGAAATTCTTTGTAAACTTGGTGTTGGATACAATGAAGGACCGAGAAATGCGCCATATCATCAGACCTGACATGATCCACCTGCTTATGGAAGCCAAGAAAGGTGATGAGTAAATAATGACAAAGTCTAAAAAATTTAAAAAAAAATTCTTGCTTCTGTTATGTTCAAAATGTAACGACACATGCGTGTTATTATAGGTAAACTATCACACGAAGATGCTAAGTCCACTGACGAAGCTGCTGGATTTGCCACTGTTGAAGAATCTTCAGTCGGAAAGAAGCAAATAACTCGAGGTGAGGATAAGTAAAAAGTTATTAAAATTAATCCCTTTGATAGAATATGAAGTTGACTACTATTTTGTTTCTGCAGAATGGACAGATGATGATCTGATCGCTCAAGCATTCTTGTTCTTTGTTGCTGGCTTTGAAACTGTATCGTCCAGTATGTCTTTCTTGTTGCACGAGCTGGCACTAAACCCTGACGTACAAGAGCGCTTGGCACAGGAGATCAGAGAACATGACGCGAAGAATGGCGGAAAGTTTGACTTTAATTCTATACAGAACTTGAAGTATTTGGACATGGTAGTTTCGGGTACGATCATGTTCATTTTTTATTGGTTAAATTGTAAAATTTTGAAGCATGTGTAAGATGAGAAACGCTAAATAATTTATTTCTTTAGAGGTATTGAGACGGTGGCCACCAGCTATTGCTACGGATAGAGTAGCAAATAAAGACTACAACATGGGGAAACCAAACGATGCTGTCGCAAAAGATTACACTGTAAGTTTAACAGTCATTCAATTTCCGGTTTTTAAACAACGGTGACAGAAGTCTCGCCCTATATCACAAGAGCATCATCAGCCTATAATGTTCCCACTGCAGGGACTCAGGTCTCCTCTCTAGGAGAGGGATGGGCTATGATCCACCACGCGGGCCTAGTGCGGGTTGGTAGATGTCTCATGTCTTCGATTTTTTCGTTTCTAAGACATGCCGGTTTAATCACGATGTTTTCCTTCACCGTTTTGAGAGAGCACAAGAGCATAAAATGACAATATTTTATGTGCGAGTGACATTAAGAACTCGTCGGCTTAACCTTTCGAGGATTACAGCCTTGATGTTACGTGTATTGTATTTTGTAATGTTCAGGTATAACTGCTACATTCCTTTTATGTTACAGTTGCCCAAAGGCTCAGTAGTTATAATACCGACGTACGCCTTTCATCACGACCCTAAGTATTTCCCTGAGCCCGAGAAGTTCGATCCTGAACGTTTCTCAGAAGAAAATAAACATAAAATCAATCCTATCGCATACATGCCTTTCGGATTGGGACCTAGGAATTGCATAGGTAAGATCAGTATTCATCTATTTCATTAAACTTAATAACATTTTCATAAAACAATCAAGTACTGTAAGCAAGGGATAAATAAAACGATTTTCTTTAAATTACAGGATCAAGATTTGCTCTCTGCGAGGTAAAGGTGATGGCTTACCAGCTTCTACGGCATATAGAACTGTCTCCTTGTGAGAAGACCTGCATCCCATCCAAGTTGGCTACTGACAGCTTTAACATCAAACTGCAAGGAGGACATTGGCTTAGGTTTAGAATGAGGCAGTAGTAAAATCTAGTATTAATGTTAATGATTGTTTAATGGATTTTGTTATAATGTATGGATGCAATGTTACTGAATAAAGATACAACTATATTTTTATTGCCGATAAGATTTCTTTTGCATTGTATTGCCTCATTATGAAAAGATTCGTACCCTTTTCACCATCCAGTCAAACCGTATGCAGCTGCATACCAGTATTTATCTTGGAGCCTGTCCATCTGAACAAGTCCAATAATTAATGTGTGTATCTACAACAATAATTAAGTACCGGTTGTAGTCATAAGGGAGCAGCGGTGGCTCAGTGGAGCAGCGGTGGCCCAGTGGAGCAGCGGTGGCCCAGTGGAGCAGCGGTGGCCCAGTGGAGCAGTGGTGGCCCAGTGGAGCAGCGGTGGCCCTGTGGAGCAGCGGTGGCCCAGTAGGAGCAGCGGTGGCCCAGTGGTGGTGGCCCTGGCTTACGAACAGTAGGTCGTGGGTTCGAACCCAGGCAGGCACATTACTTTGTGTAATTTATTTTATCACCGCTGCTCTCAAAACGGTGAAGGAAAACGTCGTGAGGAAACTGGCATGTCTTAGAATCAAAAAATTCGAAGATATGTGACATCTACCAATCCGCATGACTGGGCCCGCGTGGTAGATTATAGCCCATTCCTTCTCAAAGAGAGGAGGTCTGTGTCCCAGCAGTGGAAAAAATAATAGGCTGTTGATGATGATGATGATTGTAGTCATAATAATAAACCACAAAAACAAATATACTTATTTCACTTTAATATTTGTATTATGTTCGTCCTGTCGTGCGTCGCGCATAATAATGGTTAAGCTAGTTCTTATACATATACATTATCTGTCTACGCCTTACTATATTTTTATAGAAAATCTTCTGGAGCACTCTTGAACAATATCAGCAACAATCCGTTACGGGCCTATACCTTGAGGTACTCCTAACAACAAAATGACTGGAGAGTAATCTACAAATAATAAAACAAACGTAACATTTTTGTAGTCTAATCTGTCCGTCCAATTTATCACACATAAGTATACCTACATTAATAGATATGGAGTAGAGCGTGTGCTGGAGTTTACTCATGGTTCGAAGTGTACAAACTCAGAGTATATTCAGCAGCGAACCAAATAACACGGTTCTGTTTTGTTTACATAAAGTGGTTTTTATTTATGTGTATATTTATCTGTGTTGGCCATTTTTTGCTGTGGTAAGTTACCGGTGTTTTATTTAAATAAATTATACAATAGGCAATATAAAAATTATACAATACGTATTTAGTAGGTAAATATAGTTTTGTACTGACTCATCTAAAAACGATCAATTAAAATTGACCTTGCTACTGATATCAGACACATACGTAAAATAGTTTTATACTTTTGCTTTTATTTATTGTCAATACCCCGGATACTGATAAGCTATTAGAAATCATAGCAAAATAATGGTTTCTAAGAAGAAGAAGTAGGTCTGTGTGCTACTCTTAATATGAACATAACACATTATTTTATCCTTCACATGCGCGGTTAAAAATAGCGCGGTTCATCGATTGAGTCATAATTATATTGGAGAATCAAATAAGACTGTTAAGACAACTGATACAATATTACGAAGTTGATCTATTAGTATGAGTAGGTACAATATTTATTAAAACGAAAACAGAACTTGAAAACAAAATAAAACTTTAAATCGTCGCAATTGAATCAGCCAAAATTCTTATTTTTCACAGATAATGATAATCTTCCTTCTTTGTGTGATTCTTCTGCTGGCTCTGCTATTGCCATACCTCCGGCAAATCATTATATTCCGCCGGCATGGCATCAAGCACTTTATGCCTCTCCCACTGCTGGGAAACATGAGCAAGATCCTCTTGCGACAAAGACACACTGCTGATGATCTTCGTATTTTATACAGAAGCTTTCCTGGAGAAAGGTGAGAGATAACTGAATTACACTTTTTACTTTCAAGGAATGATATAATTGATGCTTCGGTACTATAAATGCTTTTTTTTTTCAGATTCGTGGGTAGATTTGAATTTACGAACGGAGCAGTAGTCATCCGAGACGTTGAGCTTGTAAAGAAGATCGCTGTCAAAGACTTTGAGCACTTCCTCAATCACCGTAACTTTGGAGCTGACTCGTTCTTCACCAGAACTTTGTTCCTTATGCAGGGCATGTACTTTGTCTTTTCATGATTATTTAACGATCATTTCGTCTCTGACTTGATAATTAAGTGTTAGAAAATTGCATATCTTTCGCAGGTCAAGAATGGAAAGACATGCGCTCCACATTAAGTCCAGCTTTCACAAGTTCTAAAATACGTTTGATGGTGCCGTTCATGGTGGAGGTCGGTGATCAGATGATACAGTCACTCAAGAAGGAGATTGGGGATTCGAAAGGTACAAATAAAATTGAATTATATTTGTCATTTCTTACGACAAGGACCTAATTATGATAGCACTTACTGCTGATGTTCTTTGAAAAGATTAGGGGCTAGTATATGCAACTAGGATCCGTGTGACACATGATGAACTGAACAGAGACCATACAAAAAGGGTACGTAAACTAAAAATCGAAATATCGGAATGCTTGATTTTAAGTAGGGTAGATGGCAAAAAAAAAATCATATTAGTCCGTCAGATAAATTGTCAAAAGATATTGACACATATTTTTTTTCACGTAAACCAAAAAAAATTAAGGCGATAGTGCTTTGAAATCTCGTGTGGACTCCCGGAAAGTGACGTCACAAGCCCTCACTCATTTGACGCGTATCTTCGACAATTTTTATTAGTTTGAAAAAGTAAAAATCAAGTATTAAATATTTTTCAATGATCTAACTGACGGACGTAACAGATTCATATTTTTATGTGTCAGGAATGATCTCTGTTTTTGTATGTACTTACATCTTCGTCTTTCTGATTTCAGATGATTTCATAGACGTTGACTGCAAGGACCTAACCACTCGCTACGCAAACGATGTGATAGCTTCTTGCGCTTATGGTCTAAAGGTGGACTCCCAAACAGACAAGGATAATAAATTCTTTGAGATGGGCAAGACTGCAACAAACTTCGATTTCCGTCAAATGATAGTGTTCTTTCTTATGATCAATGCGCCGAATGTTTTGAAGGTGATTTCCACTTAGTGATTATAATATTTAATTATATAGCCCTGCCACTTTGGTCTAGTGATCGCAAGTGCGGCTGCTGACCTCCTGGGTGCGAATACCAGGTCTGGCAGAGTGTCATTGGGTTTTTCCATTAGGAATTTATCAGTAGTACCTACGGAGTCTAAATTCATATTTAGTTGATGGCAATAAGTTCGCCCCCTATTAAATGGGACTCAGAAATAACTGGTAAAATATGGGTGTACTAATGGGTATACCTCCGTCTAACCCTTCTGGTTTACAGACGTGATGTTTCTTATGTTTATAGCCCCCACATTTTTTATATTTGACGATAAGTTTACGCTCTAAATATCGATTAATAATTCCTAGACCGCATTTAGGCCACGGCGAAAAACCCTGGCCCACTCTCGATTCCTTTACGACCAGTGACCGATGAACCGGAAATCCGGGCTAAATTATTACTCATTAATACTCTGCAGCTCATCAGCTGCGCTTGCAACCACAATAGCATAATTATAATAATAACAAAGATAAGCTATAACCTTCAATCACTTACAGATTCTTGACATGAAACTAATACCGGATCACGTTCAAAACTTCTTCACCAGCTTAGTGCTGAATACAATGAAAGACCGTGAATTGCACAACACTGTCAGACCTGACATGATCCATTTGCTCGCGGAAGCTAAAAAAGGTGCCAAAATGATCTAAATACTGCTGACAATGTTTAAATATTGAATGATCCAGTACCTGCTTTTATTCTCTTAGGCAAAATATCTCACGAAGATGTCAAATCAAATGATGAAGCTGCAGGATTTGCTACTGTCGAAGAATCTGCTATCGGAAAGAAGGAAATAAATCGAGGTACTAATTAATAATTTACTTAGTGTGCCCAATACTGGAACAAGAAACACATAACAGATTTGGACGTTATTTTCGATTTTGTTACTTGCAGTGTGGGAGGATGATGACCTGGTAGCCCAAGCATTCCTATTCTTTCTCGCCGGCTTCGAATCAGTATCATCCAGTATGTCTTTCTTATTGTACGAGCTGGCAGTGAACCCTGACGTACAGGAACGCTTGGCACAGGAGATCAGAGAACATGACGCTAAGAACGGCGAAAAGTTTGACTTTAATTCTGTTCAAAGCATGACGTATATGGATATGGTTATTTCAGGTAATATTTTGTTTAATCATGTATATAAAGAAGACATAATTTTGATACCAATTAAGTGCAGAAATTATTTACAGAGGTTTTAAGGTTTTGGCCACCAGCAACGTTTACGGATAGACAATGCAACAGAGACTATAATTTGGGGAAACCAAATGAATCTACTGAAAAAGACTTTATTGTAAGTTAAGATCCTATTTGGCTTTTCTTAGAACATAATTTACTGAAACTGTTCTAATTGTTTATATTTATACCTTCTAGTTGCGCAAAGGCTCAGGGGTGGTGATACCAACCTATGCTTTTCATCACGATCCTGAATTCTACCCTAACCCTGAAAAGTTCGATCCTGAACGTTTCTCCGAAGAAAATAAACATAAGATTAATCCACTCGCGTATATGCCTTTTGGTGTTGGGCCTCGGAATTGCATAGGTACGTTTTTGGTCTAAATATTGTACGTGACAAAAATATTATCTTACAGGATTGCTAACATTAACACCAAATTATCATTTTAATAGGGTCAAGATTTGCTCTCTGCGAGCTCAAGGTGATGACATACCAGATTCTGCGGCAGATGGAACTATCTCCTTGTGAGAAGACCTGCATCCCCGCCAAGCTAGCGACGGATAATCTGAACATCAGGATGCAGGGTGGACACTGGCTTCGGTTTGGACTGAGGAAGTAGAAATATGAAATATGTACACAGAATTGAAGCATTTATAGAACAGTATTTATAAATAAAATAAATTTTGATAAAGATTCAACAGAAGGTATTATTGTTTTTTATTTGAATCAATTAATTTGAGTCGCTGTTGGGAACACTAGACAACAAACATTACAACATTAACATTAACAACATTAACATTTCATTTCATTTAACATTTGTCTGAGCCTGGTAGCTAGCTAGCTACCAGGCGATCTGCCTCGCTCGCTAGCTAGCTAGATTTGTGTCTGGTTGATGGCTATAGGCTCGGCCCAATTACATGGGACTTAAACATAACTAATGAAACATTAAGTGAGTATTTTATTAGGTGTACTTTTACCTAACCCTTTTGCAAATACAGGCGTGATGTTATGTTAACAGTTAAATAAAGAACCAAAATAACAATTGGGAAAAGAAATGAACATTATTCTTAACATGCCTTTCGAATTCAGGTTAAATAATATTTTGATTCACGTACATGCCAATCGATCAGTATCTAGGCTACATCAATTCAGCGTTTATAGCCAGGGACCGAGGTCAGTTAGACCAATGAAGTCTGGAAAGAAAATTAAACATTTTTTTGATTTATTTATTGTGAAAGAAAAAAAAAACACTCAAAAGTGAAAAATAAACTTGAGAAGAAAAATCAGTTTCTGAAGTCGGTGACTTTTGTTTCTGTGATTTCATTTTTTTGTCACCGACTTCAGAAACTGATTTTTCTTCTCAAGTTTATTTTTCACTTTTGAGTGTTTTTTTTGTCGAAGTCGGTTTTATTTTTTGTAAAAAAGTTTTTATTTTTCACTTTTTAGTGTTTCACATGTGCTTACCCCTTCACAACGTACCGGCGTGATGTTATGTTAGGAACTGGTGTAAACAATAGACAGACAATATGAGATTTCAGCAGTCCCAGTCCATTTGCTATCATTTATTGAGGAGTTCCGTTGCCTATCTCCGAAGTTCTTCATCAGATCTTCACAAAATAGTTTTTATAACCTTTGTAGTGAGTACAGGCGTGATATTATGTTGTGTGATGGCGTAAACAATGCTTAGATATGCTATAGCAACAATCGCGGTTAATCTGCTGTTATTTATTGAAGAGTTCCCCCGATTTCTACAAGATCCCATCATCAGATATTGAAATGGTGACAATGGGACCACACGGGAAGCACCAGCTTTCAAATGAAAAAAGAATCATGAAAATCAGTTCACCCAGTCGCAAGTTATGAGCGAACAAACATAAAAAAAAAAAAAATACAGTCGAATTGATAACCTCCTCCTTTTTTTGGAAGTCGGTTAAAAATGCTGGATAATACTCGTAGGACATCTTTTAATTCTACGTCTCCAACAATAACAATCCTCTTTTTTTTTTTGAGAAGATTCCCAATTATCAAATGACTCCTCCTGCTCTGGGCAGAGCGGTAGGGAGTGTCAGACTTCTACTGACTAAAAACCACCCATATTTCTTCTTAGACTGTATTTCGTTACTTCGAAGTTCGAAATACCGAAGTACGGTATACAGAAAGTTCGTGAGTCCGAATTACGTTAGTCAGAATGTACGCTATGACGAAGTACGGTATTCAGAATGTACACTATCGCGAAGTACGGTACACCGAAAGTTTGCTACTACGAAGTACTGTATTCAGAATGTACACTATCGCGAAGTACGGTACACGGAAAGTTTGCTACTACGAAGTACTGTATTCAGAATGTACACTATCGCGAAGTACGGAACACCGAAAGTTTGATATGACCAATTACTCAATAATTATGAGGAATATTCATCATTAGAGAGTATTTCGAATTAGTCAAGTATTATAAATGATGATAGTCTCGATCGAATCGAAGGCTTTCTCGTAGTCCACAAATGCTAAGCAGAGAGGCAGGAGATACTCTTTAACCACCAATTACTCAATAATAAATGAGAATATTCCTCATCGAGATTCTGAGAGAGTATTTCGAAATGTACACGATGTGAGGATAAATGACCTAAAACAGTGACTATAGCTACTGAAATAAAAAAAATCGTAATTTAAATAAGTAAAAGCATTTTAATCTATTCAAAATAAACTTAAAACTTAGGGTAAAAAAAAACTAAATTAACTTTTATTTTTTTTTATTCAGTAGACTAGCTGAACCCGCGCATGCGTAGCAATGCGTTTTTCCTACCTACCTATCTACTACCCTACCTACTACCTTACGTACTACCCTACCTACTACCCTACCTACTACCCAACCTACTACCCTACCTACTACCCTACCTACTACCCTACCTACTACCCAACCTACTACCCTACCTACTACCCTACGTACCTAAAAAAAAAAAAAAGTATCCTATGTCCTTCTCCTGGTTCTTAGCTACCTCCCTACCAATTTTCAGCTAAATCCGTACAGCCGTTCTTGAGTTATAAATGGAGTGACTTGTAAAACCTATTTGCACAATAATCATCATTTATAATACTTGACTAATTCGAAATACTCTCTAATGATGAATATTCCTCATAATTATTGAGTAATTGGTCATATCAAACTTTCGGTGTTCCGTACTTCGCGATAGTGTACATTCTGAATACAGTACTTCGTAGTAGCAAACTTTCGGTGTACCGTACTTCGCGATAGTGTACATTCTGAATACAGTACTTCGTAGTAGCAAACTTTCGGTGTACCGTACTTCGCGATAGTGTACATTCTGAATACCGTACTTCGTCATAGCGTACATTCTGACTAACGTAATTCGGACTCACGAACTTTCTGTATACCGTACTTCGGTATTTCGAACTTCGAAGTAACGAAATACAGTCTTCTTCTTAGCCGTTTGTGATACGGCAACCTACCTATCTACCGACCTAATTCAGACATGGTACGTGTGGAAAGCTTTAAACAGAAGCGGCAGCTCATCACAGGGGGTGGGGTAGTCTCAAATGCGTCGTAGTCCGTCAGTCTGACGTAGAACGTCCGTGGAAGTGGGTTGCTGGCTCCATAGGATTGCAATCGATACTGTAAACAGGTAATTATGGTGTTTATAATTATCGAACGACTAATATTTCTGTTGTGGGAATGATATAAGCGAGTTTGAGAAAACACCATGAAAAAAAAAAAAAATTTGTCCCTCAGTTATTTGTTTTTTTTTTATATTTTTGGGGTCCATTCATAATGGCTAGCAACAGTTTCAACTGACAGCTTTCAGCTGATGAAATAATGTACTTAAATATCGTTTAAAACGTTGTCTAATCTAATCTACGGCTACTGGCTGTAGGTAATAGGTGTATAAATAACAGATGTGAGTGTTCTCATGAGTTCGTACTACTCAGAGTGAGTTCGTATGTGAGTGAGTGAGGTAACACGCTCCCGGTTTCGTTTTTCTGAACATTTTCGTGTGTAATTTCTGTTATATTTGACATAGGTATGTTGATTTTATTGCATACTTAAGTAGGTTTGTTTAGATTCATAACAAACTGTTTCTAAAAAAAGAAAATATGATTCTATTTAAGCAAGAAAAATGCACAACTTTTTCGCTATAGATACAATTTTACAACTTGATTATCTGAGACATATTTGTGATGAAACAAAACTTTACCCTCTATTAATGAAAACAGTTATAAACACATAATACTAGATTAATACAAAACAGACTGATAACAAGACCGCTTGTTGTTAAATAATGCGAGCGAGTTGTTCGCGTTTGTCCTTGGCTGACGACACGGCCAGAATATTGATCAAACGGTTGTCACGCCAACCGGCGTCAAAACAAATATAACGGACTAACTACTGTTTCAACTATTAATACAGAAATCAATACAAACATTAACCGGTTTCATCACAAAATTGATCACCGTAAATTTAACAAATTAACAGGTTTATTCTTGGATACGATTCTCAGGTCTGGCTATGTTGTTGGGTATTTCTATCAAGAATTTCTCAGTAGTAGACCGTTTTTTGTTGATGTTTCTAATGAATGGGACTTTTACAGAACTGTCGAAATGGGTCTAACTGCCGCACTCAGAGATTTTTAATGAATACTTAATCCGTCAATTCGTGGTTTCGTGTGTCAAATGTTTACTTAACTAAGTGAGTGCTTAAGTAATCATTTAACATCTCTAAGTGCGGCAGTTACAACCTATTAAGAATTAGACATGATGCTATGACATTAACAAAATTTTAATGTGTTTTCCAGACAATCATGGTATTCTTGCTAATTTCGGGGGCGGTGCTGATAGCCCTGTTGGTGCTGTACGTTTGGCAGGCATCCTCGACCTTCGAACCGTACGGCATCAAGCACCAGAAGTCAATCCCACTGGTCAACGATGTCATGAGGATGCTTAGACCCAAAGATCATATTGGGCATAATATTGCTGACTTATATAACTGTTTTCCTGGGGAAAGGTGAGATTATTATTTATTTATTTGAAATGGGTTTACTCTTCACCTCAATCTTGCCCTAAGGGCAGCGATGAAGTCAACGATAGAACGAGCTTACCCAGAAGAAGCCTATTTACTCGCGACTTAAATAGATTGGGGTTATATGAACTCGGGAAAACCGACGCAGACTTTTAAGAGTTAGAGATAATGTAGATTTAAAAATAGATATGAAGTGATTTATTATTCATGATAGTAATGCTGATGTAAGTTAAGTACTGGGTGTCAATAGAAGAGTTTTTGGGTTAAAAGAGCATATAATAATTATGCGAAAAAGTTTGGAAGTTTTGCTCGGGGCATGAAAAGATAAAGTTCGTTTGGATAAGGAATTAAATGCATGTGACTAAAACAGTTATTATCTAACGGTGGATGCAAAGGGAAAGGAAGACCAAAGAAATGGTGGATGGATTGTGTGTGCATACGAGAGAAAAGGGATTGAATGATAGGATGAGGGATTGAATGAGAAGTGATAGAAGAAGAAAATATCTTGCGCCGACCCTTATATGTAACATCGGACAAGAGTAGGAAGATAACGATGACAAGGTTTTTAGAGCTGGTGATAATTAATACTGGAGTGCTGAGATTATTTTGATCCTTTTGAGTATATTAGAAAGCGTTGGAATGTACAAAATATCTTCACAAATTCATAATTTCGGAATACTATTTTCCAGGTTCGTAGGCAGATATGAATTCTTGAAAGAGGTGATATTAATTCGGGACCCAGAACTGTTAAAGAAGATAACCATCAAAGATTTCGATTACTTCGTTGATCACGCCATCAATGGACCTGATTCGTTCATGACCAGGAGTTTATTCTTTTTGCAAGGTGAGATATAGAAATATGCTGCTAATATTAATGCAATTATTGTTTGCTTCTTTTTGTTGCTACTTTATAAGTACGCAAGACAAGGTTGGCGCAGTAGCTAAGCGATTGGACTGCTGCGCTGCGTGGCGCGGGTTCGGTTCCCGCACGGACCAAATATTTGTATGGCCTGCAGATAGTTGTTTCGGGTCTGAGTATTTGTGTATGTGACTTTATATGTTTGGGAACGCATCCCACGATACAGGAGAAATTCCAAGTGCGGGGCAAAGTTTTCAAAAAAAAAAAACAAACTGATCCAAATAAACTAATATCTCATTGCTCGGGAAGCTTATTCAAAGCAAGATATACTAGATACTACTAGCTGGCAGACTATCCTGAAGCTGCTGTGTTAATATTTTAAATTTATCCAACAGGTGAAGAATGGAAAGACATGCGCTCCACATTGAGCCCAGCGTTCACAAGTTCCAAGATCCGTTTAATGGTGCCTTTCATGCTGGAGGTCGGGGACCACATGATAACGGCGCTAAAGAAGAAATTTGAAAACTCGAAAGGTAAATTATGATCACAAAATATTATTCATACTAAAATGATCAGTAGAACCTCAAAACTGTCTGATTTGCTCAATTCTATCGTTCTTGTTGTTTATAACGACCCTTACAACAATGATGAAATTAAAGCGAACATATTCATCACTTCTTGGTTTACCAATCCACTAAATTTTAATCCATCGATTAATTCATGATTGATCGTCAATGGACAATAATCGAGTAAATGTAAAGGTCCCCTTTTTTTTCCTAAAAAAAAAACGTTTCCCCACACTAGGAATTTCTCCTGTATCGTGGGTGCGTTCACAAACATATAAACTCACATACACAGATACCCAGACCCGAAACAACTATCTGCAGGCCATGCAAATATTTGTTCCGTGCGGGGATCGAACCCGCGACACGCAGCGCAGCAGTCCAATCGCTCAGCCGCTGCGCCAACCGTGCCGTCTACCCATTTTATCCCTTTAGTACCCATTGTATCTTTTCCATTTCTGTTATCAGATGGGTTCATAGAGGTTGATGGCAAGGACCTCACGACGCGCTACACAAACGATGTAATAGCATCCTGCGCTTTCGGTCTAAAGGTAGACTCTCATACCGAGGAGAATAACGATTTCTACGCAATGGGGAAGAAAATCTCCGACTTCAAGTTTTCTCGAATACTCTTGTTCATACTGCTGGGTTTTGTGCCCTATCTTTTAAAGGTAATCTACTTTTTTACTTGAAGTATTCTCACATTTAACCTTCGATCAAATTTAACTCTCTTTCATCAATCATCAAGTCAATAAGCTGTAAGTATTCTGATTTTAAAAAAGTGTTAGGAATTCAATATGAATTGTTTGAGATAGAAATTAAGAGTATTTGAGATAGTAAAGAGCCTGCAAGAATGTATCTTATTTGCACTTTTGTCGACGTTTTACAAGTCGTATGTAGGCTTATGTGAAATAAAATATTGTGATTTTGATTTAAGGCCATAATATGAGCACATTATGAACTGAAACTCACATTATGTTCATAAATAATGTGAGTTTACTTGCAAAAAGCTATAAAATTCCAAAACTTTCAATACAATTAAAACTTAACTCTTTGCTTACAGATTTTAGATTTTGACTTCATTCCAAAGTATGCTCAAGATTTCTTCAGAAATTTGGTATCAAGCACAATGATGGAGCGTGAGGAGAAGAAAATACTGAGACCTGATATGATCCATATGCTTATGGAAGCCAAAAAAGGTGAAGTTTGTAAACATTTCCCGTAATTACTGCATTTTTTTGTTAAAAGAATGAAAGAAAGAAAAATGCCTTGCGCCGACCCTATGTAACGTGAGCCAAGGGCAGGAACATGATCTACATCATTAAGGGCCTATTAGACCTCAAATTAGCAACTCTATTTGTAGTGGTTCAAACTTCCTTTGAAATAATGTCAGAATAAAGTTCTAATCAGCTTGCACTACAAAGCGGTTGTTACGTCTCTCACTGCGGCCGAATAGCGCGAAATGAGTGGTTTTTCGCAGATTTAATTTATTTAAAAAAAAATACGCTGTAATGTTAAAATATTTTTACATATGTCTTTAGTTGGTTAAATTTCCTTTCTGATAGTAAAAAAAAATAACAGTTATCGCTCAAAATATTGAGCATTTCGAGACGAAAAAGTTTTTTCGTGTTCTTTCTTGATTGTGATTGTGATTTTTTTTTCGAGGTTCTTGATTTATTTTAGAAAATATTTTTGCATAAGTCTTTTACCTATACATTTAACTATACACTGTATTTTTTTTGGAATTGTAATAAGTAGCAATACGGCTAACTCTGCAACGAAAAACAGGTCGTTTTTACGGTGTCCCTCTTATCGTCGCCTTAATACTCTGCCCTGGAGCGCAAATGTGGTGCTGTTTAACAAACGATGGGGTACTTAAGATCGTGTCCTGCGTAGTATATTACCTCAGGAACTGATAGACGCTACCGAAAGCACCAAACAGTAACTCATTTCTGGGCCTACACAATTTAGATTGCCATCGAGACGCCGAGAAGAAGAAATAATCTTCAACCAGAACTCTGCCACCTAGACGATGTTGTTTCTTATTAGAACATTTTTTAATGTTGATGAATGACAAGAGTTAATGAAAATATTTAAATGTTTTCAGGCAAACTGTTTCATGATGATAGCAAGTCCACGGATGATGCTGCTGGTTTCGCGACTGTTGAAGAATCTTCAGTTGGAAGGAAGAAACAGAGCAGAGGTAACGAATGTGTTTATTTTAAACTAAAATCTTCATATTGTTTGGTTTTCCTCGTTGGTGTAGAATTTTCAAGCGCATCTAGGTAAGCATGAGGCCCCGTATGAAAATTTCTAGATCGAGTATAATCGAGTTTTTGATTAGGCACTTCTCAGTAACTGCTTTGACTCTAAATTAGATCCCTTTAAAGTTATAGACTCGTCCTCTAGTCATACTCCGATCTTAAAAATAACTGGCTAAATGAGGCTTGTTATAAATGTATAATGCACACTTTCGTCTGGCCCTTCGGAGGCGTGGTGTTATACTATTATTAATATGTGACCATGTTATATAATGCACGCTTTCGTCTGGCCCTTCGGGTGAGGCGTGGTGTTCTACTATTATTAATACTGAAATCGGGATATATACCATTTCAGTTTAAAAACTTCTAGCGTGGTGTTGTTTATCTTATTTTACTGTTTTTTTTTCTTATAGCATCGTATTGGATACATCCTATCTGGGTAATGTTGCTATAATTAGTGGTAAATAAATAAATCAATCTTTATTTCAATCATAATTTTAATAAAACTGTCTATCAAATTTCAGAATGGAAAGACGATGACCTGGTCGCCCAAGCGTTCCTCTTCTTCGTTGCTGGCTTCGAATCCATTTCATCGAGTATGTCCTTCTTGTTGTACGAGCTGGCTGTGAACCCTGACATACAAGATCGCTTGGTACAGGAGATCAGGGAACATGACGCTAAGAACGGCGGCAAGTTTGACTTCAGCTCCGTACAGAGCATGACGTATTTGGATATGGTTGTATCTGGTAAGACTCGTCTCATTTAAAAAAAAAGTAAGAATAATATTATGAATGGTATACACGTATGATTTTGATTCCTGATTGATTAAACACAGGGAAAGTTGGAAAGAAATGGGGGAGGAAGAAGAGAATTAAAAAATAATAAAATACATGAATTCTACAACAAAAAAAAAACAGACACTGGTGCCGTCTTAAAAGAAAATAATAGCGGACTGTATAATACTGTACTGCAGAGGCAAATTAACCTTCGGCATGCCTGGTGACTAAAAGTTACACGGTATGCCTGGTGGGTTTATCTGCAGACCCGGATTTTTAACTTGTAAATTCTAAAATATTTATTGATAAATAAGTTATTTAAATGTACTAATATGTTTACTAGAGGTGTTTGTTAGAAAATAAAATAAAAAAATATTGCAAATCACCAACTTTTAATAATTATAATGCCAATTAAACTAAAGAAGTGTTTTTAAATCGTTTTAAACTTAGTTACTCTTAAACACACTTAACTTATTAAAAACTTAAGAGATCTCAATCAGACTATAAAAACATAATTATAAGGCACTTCTATGAACTTATAAATAACTAAAGAATATTCAGTCTATAAACATTTTCCAGAGTTCTGGTCCGAAAGGAAATTTCACATTGGAAAACTATACGCACATCCTAATACAACGAGAGTGCGTTCTGGTCTCAGTTAGAGGGCTGCGGGTGCCTAGCATTCATAACGGCCAGCTACTAAGTGCGGTTAGGCGAGAAATTGGAATTTAAAGGAAAAACAATGGTTTATGTACACAGGTGGGTCTGACGGACCCTACCAGGCATGCCGAGGGTTAAAGAAGAAATCGCATTTCCCTCATCCCGAGGACGTCGATTGACTTGGGCAAGGGCAGGAATATCGTGTGAATGTCCTGCTACCTTTTCCAAGAGAAGCCTTCGGGCCATATCTCAATAGTGGAAAGATTTTATTATTTTTCTAAGATATTGATGGCATTTATAAGATATTGAATACTCAAATATTAATTTTCAGAGGTGTTAAGAAAATGGCCACCTTTTGTGATTTTGGACAGACAATGCACCAAACAATACAACTTGGGAAGACCGAATGATATCTCCAAAAAGGATTATATAGTAAGTATTTTTTCCATTTTGTTAACATTTGAATATTTTATTTAGGTATTTACTAACTGATTCCCGCGGCTTCACCCGCGTGGTAAATTATGTACTAAAACCTTCCTCGAGAACCATTCTATCCATTGGTGAAAACAGCATGAAATTCGGTGCAGTAGTTTTTGAGTTTATTGCGAACAGACAGACAGACGCGGCGGGGTACTTTGTTTTATAATAGTAGTGATGATGCACTACATGAAGGACTAACAGCTAATAAAAACAAACAAAAAAAAACCATAGCCACCAGAAAGTCAATAGGGGATCGGACTGGGTCAAAATATTAAGATTCTGTTTAGTCCGTAAGTTAGATTATCGAAAAATATTGAATACGTGTTTTTTGTTTTATCAAATCAATAAAAAATGACGAAGATAAAACGCGTCAAAGATCTTGGAGTGGGGCTTGAAACGTCACTTGTGTCGTCAAAATGTACTATCATATGACGTCACACGAGTTTTCGAAGCACTGTATCGTCTTCATTTTAAGTTTACGTGAAAAAAGAAAAAATACGTGTCCAATAATTTTTGGAAATCTATCTGACGGACTAATTAGTTTTTTTTTGTCCGATCCCCTATTACAAATCCTCACGTATAGACTTATAATAAAAAAAAAATAACACATAGAGTAGTCTGTGTTAATTTTTTACATTCTTTGTTTACATTCTGTAATATTTCGAATTTTACAGTGTTGCTAGTTGCTACATTCTGTTCAGGCCTGTTTCCATGTTAACCCTGCACTCGTGTCGCTATGGTTCATATTTTTCCATAACTGAAAACATAATTATTTCATAGTTTTAGTCATCCAGTTTCCAGTAAATTCGTTAGTAACACCACCATTCACTATTTTTATTTGGAACAATATAATGATTAATCTTTTATGGCCAGACCTGACCGCCTGAACAAATGGCTATTGCTTTTAAATCGTTTTGTATTTTTAACCGACTTCGAAAAAGGAGGAGGTTATATGTTCGTGTGTATGTATTTTTTTTTTTTTTTTATGTATGTTACCTGATTTCTCCCCCATTTGTGGACCGATTCTCAAAATTATTTTTTTATCTGAAAGAGTATACTCCTGAGGTGGTCCCATTTTAATTTGGTTAAGATCTGGTGCTGATCTTCGGAGATATACAATGGAACTCTTCAAAAATAGACGGCAAATCTGTCGTAATTGCTGGAATCGCTTGGATGTTTATTGAATATACATTATCATGACATAACATCACGCCTGTATGCTCTGAGGGGGTACGGTATGCAGATGTGTACAATACACTTTTTTTAGTTGTTATATATGAATTTCATGGACACGTATTACGTGTTTCGTGCTTTTTCTGACGCTATTCAAGTATTCGCATCTAGCAGTCATCACTTGTCTTCATGACAAAGTAAAAATACACACATCAAAAGTGTCTAGGGATCAAGCATTTTTATGCGAATTTCTTGAGATTGAGATGTGGCTTTGTAATAAATTTATGATTTTATAAATGTATATGGATCCTTTTTGGTGCATTTCATAATTTGAATCAGGAACTGTGAATCAAATTCGAGTAAAAGATGAAAATCAGCTGTCAATATTTTCCCTATAAAAACATACAACGCATTGAAGACATTATTAGTGCTACTGTTTCCCTACTACTGATTAAAACCAACGTTATTATGGAGCGGCGACGTCATTTAAGCAGGGAACAAATGCTCAGAGCCGTGGGAATGATAGAAGCAGGTTCCCGGCAACGTACTGTGGCTTTAGCTCTGAATACAAGTCAGAGTGTTATCAGTCGACTTTGGACACGTTACCGAAGCACTGGTACCGTGGCTGAGCGCCATGGAGGACGGTATCGCTGCACCACACGGAGACAAGACCGATACATTCAAATCTTAACTCGAAGAGCTCCAACAATAACCGCCATGATGTTAGCCGTGAGGATTCATCACTCTTCAGGGAACTTAATTAGCGACCAAACAGTCAGAAACCGCTTGCATGAAGTGAACCTTCATTCCCGAAGACCGCTACGGGTACCACCTATAGCAATGCACAATCGTAGGATTCGATATCAATGGGCTCTTGAACACAGAAATTGGGCAGAAGAACAATGGCGTTTCGTGTGCTTTTCTGATGAGTCTCGTTTTGGTATGAGACCGGATACAAGACGTATACGACACTGGAGAACCCCTGGACGCCAACAGCGATGAAAATCCTGCCAGGAAGTCCATCCTTATAGTGGTGGAACCATCATGGTATGGGCGGGTATTTGGATCGGCGGAAGAACTGAGTTGATTTGGATCAGAGGCAACCTCAACGCTCAAATTTATGCTGAGACGATTGTATCAGACGTCATCGTTCCTCTACAAGTGCAAATCGGTCCCTTATTTCAGTTAATGCATGATAATGCACGACCGCACACCGCAAGAGTTGTAAGACAGACTCTCGCCGCAGCTAACATCAATGTCCTGCCCTGGCCTGCTCAGTCGCCAGACTTGAACCCGATTGAGCATGCATGGGATATGCTACAGAGAAGAGCTCTGCCGAATATGGAGGGTATCCAGTCGCAAGAAGACCTTTTTTTGTTGTTGCAACGAACATGGGCGGCCATTCCACAGCGTGATTTGGATGAACTCATTTTGAGTATGCCAAACCGATATTCTTGTGTTGTTAGTGTTTGCGGTAGAAACACGGATTATTAATTTTTTAAGTTACCCAATAAAATTTTAAAGAAAACTGTTATTTCAGTCTTTTTTTCGAACTTTAATGTTAGTGGTTCAAATGTCAAAAATCCCTTTATTAGGAAAATGGCAAATTTCTTTATTAATGCAAAGGTGACTTGGTTTATCGTTACTGTGACAAACGAAAACACTTTATTTGATGAATCCTTAAAGAAAATTTTAATTAATATCAATCAGGAGAAAAGTTATTGCAAAAATATATGTTGATCCCTAGACACTTTTGATGTGTGTAGTTGAATCTTGAAGGTTAAGGGTTAGATTTCTTGGTTGAATGTTAAATGCATAGTAAATATTTGGATAGGATACTAAAACTACAACAACTAAAAATGAAAAAATAAAAAACTTTTTTGCAAAAAAAACAACCGACTTCAAAAACACCAACAAGAGAAAAATAAACTTAAGAAGAAAAATCAGCTTCTGAAGTCGGTGGCAAAAACATGAAGTCAAACAAACAAAAGTCACCGACTTCAGAAGCTGATATTTCTTCTTAAGTTTATTTTTCTCTTTTTGGTGTTTTTGAAGTCGGTTGTTTTTTTTTTACAACTAGTTTCAAGGGGTGGCAATGAAGTTTTTGATGGTTTATGTCAATCCAATACATGAGAGGAGCTTGTAGCTTTGCCCAGACCCATAGTATAATATAATTATATTGCTGTTATTTGTTTCACCTTAACACCTTTTGAACTAAATTATCACTGTAAAGACTTGGGTTGATTGATAGTTATTCTTTTATTTACAGTTGCAAAAAGGTGCAGAACTGTGGGTCCCGACGCTGGCCTTCCACCGTGATCCTCAGTACTACCCTGATCCCGAGAAGTTTGACCCTGAACGTTTCTCCGAAGAAAATAAGCACAAGATAAATCCAATGACATACATGCCTTTTGGTATCGGACCAAGGAATTGTATAGGTAAGATACTGCTGATTGTACCATGTACGGTGAACCGCTCGTCAATGGTAGGATTTGCACAATGAACTTCACTCTTACTGACACAACACAATGGTGCTGTCAACGTCAAATTGTTGCCACTATGCAGATATAATATAAATAGAAATTATTATAATTGAGAAAATTAATATTAAGAATCCAGAAAATTAAATAGACAAAAATAACCTGGTAACTGTCACTTGAGAGCAGTGGTTCGAACACGACTTACGAACAGTAAGTCGTGTTCTCCCCCACCCTTGTCCCATTCTATTTGGGGTCAGCGTAATACGTTTTCTTCTTCCATTTTCCCCTGTCAGTCTTTATGCCATCACGTAATCCTAATGCTTTAGTATTAAGAAAATTATAAGAACTACTACACGCAAGAGGGAACACTGTAAAAAATTATGTAATTTTACATGCAAAAAAATTACATAATCCTGTAAAATTTCCTAAAAATCTGGGAAATTTACGGGAAAATATGAAATTTTACATAAAAAAATGTAAAATTGACGAAAATTATGTAAAATTTCATATTTTCCCGTAAATTTCCCAGATTTTTCGGAAATTTTACAGGATTATATAATTTTTTGCGTGTAAAATTACATAGTTTTTAGTAAAATTACATAATTTTTAACAGTGAACCCGAAAACCAACTGTCAGACACGACACTAGCCTGCATAGCTTTTAAAATTTATGCTTTTTAAATTGTCTAACTTTTAAATAACCTATATTATAGGTTATTTAAAAGTGAAATCCTCTTGTCGAGTCAAAACAATTTAGATCATTACCATGTTTACTATTTGTTTCGAGTTTCCGACAAAACAATCAAGTGCTGTAATCAAGAAGAGAACTACAATGACTTGTGTTTTCTTACAGGATCAAGATTTGCACTCTGTGAGGTGAAGGTGATGGTTTACCAGCTTCTTCGCCATGTGGAACTGTCTCCATGTGAGAGGACCTGCATCCCCGCCAAGCTTTGTCCTGACAACTTTAACCTCAGGCTACAGGGAGGACACTGGCTCAGATTTAAACTGAGAAAGTAGAACCAAGTTATTGTTTTAATGTATCTAATTAAATAGTGATATTTCATATGAAATTCGTCTACAGCTACAGCTATTACAGCTATATTTTTTGTCCTTGTGTTCCTAGATAATACTCTAAAACCAAATAAATATTTATTTGAAACCTTAAATTGTTATTTTGATTGTTATTTATTATATTGTCTTCAAAACAGATAAGTTCAAAACGAATACGAGTATATACTATATATACTATACTATATATCGTCCCCGTAGTTGGAAAATTAAATAAGTCCGATTTTGCCGATATTGACTTTTCCCTATTTTCAAAACACCTAAAACATGCCGCATATTTGAGCCTGGCAGGCATTTTCGTATCTTATTCCGTTCCAAAAATATAGCCATTTTTGTCGGACAGATGGAATAATAAATATCTTTTAATAAACACTGTTTTTTTAAAGGAAAAATAAATAACTCGGTAAATAAATCAATAACTGTGGTCAATGATAAGTTGAATGTCAAATAAATTAAATAACATGAGTTGTTGAGTTTTTCCTCAACTTACAAAATTCTTTCAAAAAACTAAGTAAGTTCTAGGAAAACTAAATAACTCTATTTATTTAATTCTGCTATTCAGAATTCTGATATAACCTACCTAATTTATAAATACTTGATGTTATCTATTTCTTCTACAACTAGAGAATGATTAATTTATTATTAGATGCTAGGCAAATAAACTTAAATAAATTAAGTTGTTAATAATTGCCATAAAACAAAATGCACCTGAGGAAAGTTATCATCTTTTTAAGAGAATTTGGCGCGATATATTGTAAGTAGGTACGTATCTATGCAATGACTGATATTTATTTTTTCCTACCTACTAGTTTGAATATCAATAATTTTGAGTTGTGGGAGAAATTGATGACTCTTCTGCTTTCATTTGAATTTTGACTCTTAAGTTGAAGAATTAAGGTTACTTTTAGTTTGTCACACAAATTGTTTTTTGTTAGGTTTTTTCGTTAATCATTTTTTTTAATAGTGAAACTACCTACGTTGAAATCAATTAGCAAATAATTTTCTGTAGACATAGTATAATTTGCAATTCTGCAGGGTTAAGTTCCTCGCAGTGGTGGTCCTCATCACCTCATGCAGTTGGATTTTGTATTTCTTATCGAATACAGTACGTATTGGGTACTCAATCGTTAACAGCTTTCACTTTGGAGGACTCACTTTGGGGTCCCTCTAGCGCGGCAGTATGCTGCGACATACTTCTTACCCCAGAGTTGATGTGCCTCAAGGCACATCGCCGTCATCGTTGTTTCCTGCTAGATGAACAGGTGGAGCGGCGGAAGCCCCCAGTATGGCTTCGAGAGCTGCGGTCGTGGTTGTCCTCATGCAGACTGCCATACAGGCGAGCCTTTGCATACGTTGCAGCTTGCTTATCGCTGTGAATAATTTGGTGCGGGGCCACCAGACCATTGCCCCGTAGGTGATCATGGGTCGGATTACCGCACAGTAAAGACAAAGTATAATTTTAGGGGATAGACCCCACTTTTTCTATCACTGCCAAAAGTCTCCTCCAAAACTCATGCACTGCCAAAAGGTGATGCAGGCCCTGTTTAGCTTGTTGTCAAGATAACTTCTCAAATTTAACTTACTGTCCAGGATAACTCCCACGTATTTGACCTCGTTGGTTACCTCGAGCTCAGTATCGAATAGCTTAGGTAAGCAATAATGGCCTTACATTTTTGGGTAAACATGATTAGTTCAGTTTTTTGTGGGGTTCACTGAGAGGTCGAACTCAGCACACCATCGCTCAACTATACGTAACGCCTGTTGAGTGAGGTTGCAGATTGTCCCTGTCACCTTCCCCGGGATGAGGATGAGGTTGCAGATTGTCCCAGTCACCTTTCCCGAGATGAGGATGGCGAGATCGTCTGCGTACCCAATAGCGTAAAAGTGGTTAGCATTGAGCTTCGCGATGAGGTCATTAATCACCAGAGAAGGGGCAACAGCACTCCTCCTAGGGGACAGCCCCTGGCTATCACTGCTGACTGCTGCTCTGCACCAAAGCGGACGACTCGTTTGCTAAGCATAATTAATTGGTAATCCAGTCTGTCAGTACCTGTTCCACCGCGTGTCGGGAGAGAGCGGCGCTGATGCTGGAGAAGCTGTTTTGTCGAAGGCTCCTACCCACTAAAACGCCAAATTGGCCCATTTGGGACAATCCGTCAAAACGGCCCGATCGCCACTTTGTGACATTTGTCACAATTGTACATTTTAGTTCCATGGCGTCGTAATATATCTGTTTCCTTCTATCCCATGAAGTTTCAATCCTTTTTCTCTTTTCTACCCGCTACTTTATTAAATTCTTCATGCTAAAAACACGACAACACTATACCACTATGGTCAATTCTATTTAAAAAAAAAAGTTGAATGTCAGTCTTTGAAATCCGATGAATGACGCGCGCGATTGACGGATGCTCTAGTGTATTTTCAAGTAATTTATTGGTTTTGAGTGAGTGTTTTTGAATAAAATAGTGATTTTGTGGATAATTATAATACAGTGTATGTGTGTGCAACCGGATTTTAACCTAAATGTAAGTATATTTTAACTTCTGAGTGATTTTACGGGTGCTTGTAACGGTGTTAGAATTTTGTCAGAATGCTTTCGTAATTTATGAAATTTTAAGACCAATTCCGTATCCAAAGTAATAGTTATCACATTGGATATTTACTAGACAATAGTTTTCAGCAAAAACATATACAAAAGATAGTAAATTAAAGTTAAGATTTTAAGTTTTGTTCAACATAACCTTGCAAAAAAACAAACATGGCGGTCCGCGAAATTCAAAATTATATTTTTTAAAAATTCATTAAAATAAATAAATTTAATTAAAGAGAGTATTTCTTGGTCAGGGGGTCGTCATAGGGGCGGTTCTTGTAGAAAACAATAACATCGTATGTATTGTGTTTACTCAAAATTCACAAAAAAAAAATAAACAAACAATGTCGAGTGCATTTTTTTCATTTAATTAATTAATTAATTAATTCCATATATTAATTTATTGTATAAACCTATCAGCATAATACTTACAAGTAAGTTACATTATTAAATTATCTTTCAGATAGTAGCAAAATTTTTAATTTACGTGAAACAGTATATTTGTGATAAATTATTTAATTTAAGTGATTAAATTATTCCCCGTCAGCAATAAATACTGGTTAAAAAAAAAAAAAAAAATTTTCTACCAACAACTATGTTTATTTTTATTTTATCGTACGTAAATAGAACCCTTCCACCAATAAAAGCCATACAATATATACGGTATCGATTTACTTTTTGAAATAATAATTTTTAAATTTCACATAAAATCACATAAGTTTTTTGCCAACCCTAGTCAATGTTTACGAAATAATATAATAAATTTGAAACGAAATACTAACAAACACTTGACACCACTTGAAAGGGTCTCTCATAAGCTTGAACAAAAACATTACTTCGAACCGTCTATTGTTTATAACACGTCAACAAAAAAATAAGAGCCCGGCCGCACGGCGCACGCCCGGCGCACCCAAGGTCGGGCGCGCTCGACCTCGATTGGTTTTGTTTTGGATTGCGATCGCGCATATGAGCGGCTACGATATCTATGAAAGTACGCAGACAGGTGCCCTTCTGATGTATCGCTTCTTCTAACCGGCTGACTACTAGATGAAGAGCGGGTTCAGTGGACTTACTCCCGCTGTATGCGTGTTGATTTGAGTGAAGAGGTAGGTATTGCTTTTAAAACGCCATCCCTAAGCTCTCTCTCGCATATCTTTTCCATGGTTTTCAAGAGAAAGGAGGTCAGGCTGATCGGTCGGTAGGATTTGGCGGTAGTATAGTCACTCTTACCTGGCTTAGGGATAAAATAATATTGCCTTTACTTCCCTCCATCCTTCCGGGATGTACCGAAAGGCCAGGCACGCCCGCAATATGGGCACCAGTATTTCAGCAACGGAGAGCCCACCCCATTCGGACCGCACTCCTTGAAAGGATGGAAGCACCTGATCGCCCACTGGACTTTCTCCAGCGTGATCATCATGTGAGCATATTTCCAGTCGTTTCCTGTTGGAGTTTGGTTTACCTCAGTCCAGTCAATTTATTGTGGGTGTGAAAACGCAACCCGGGAAGTGTGTTTCAATAAGAACGTGCATCGCCTCTTCTGAAGTAGTGGTACGCGTGTTGTAAGGTTTTCGGAGCACTGCAGGTCCAGCAGAGTTCTGCAGTGCTACTTTTTTCTTTACCCTGTTTGCTTGTTAGCAAAACTCTATAATATTTTCCAGCAAAATTTCTTCCAGTTAGTAGAGCTTCTGTGCCGGATGCATTTTTTGTAGCTGGATTTGGCCGGCCTATAGACGTCCCAATCCTCGTCAGCATAGGTGTTAGCGTTCCAAGTCAGCTCCCCACCATGTTTTCCTGCCTGGTGTTGTGGGCGTGTTTTGTTACCTATTTAATTTTAAATTATACTTTTTTATATTTGATGGGTTGGCTCTTGACATTAGTCTTGGTCAGAGATGACAGAGACAAAGTCTACGATGGAGCGAGCTTACCCAGAAGGAGCTAGTTCACTCTAACTTTAAAGGGATTACTTACGCTGTGTTTGAATTAATGGGTACCTATGTTTATGTCTTTTTTACAAGTTTACATTTAAGTACCTATTCCTTATCGTGTGATTAGTGCCTAACTTAGTGTCAGGGCTTTTATGCCGCCCATAGATCTCTGACTTGGCTTAACATGCCGTCGAGAAATATCTCTCAGGCAAGCTAGTTGCCCGTCGGGGCTGCGGGTTGTTCACAAGAGAAACCGCAGCCTCGACATAAAGGGCTAAGAAGGAACATGGGTGGTTTTTGGTCAGTTGAAGTCTGACACTCCTTTTCGCTCTGCCCAAGGGCAGGAGGGGTCATTTTTAGGTTTTATTATTATTTTTTTGATTTTATAGCCAAACTTAATGTTATTTTTTAGGTTCAAATTATTTTCTGTTTTGATTTGAAAGAATGCTTTAAGTTAAATTTGTTTCCACTTGTTATGATTGGTGTAATTTTGTTTATTTTTTTAAGTTTGTGGTAAGATAAGCATCTGATTTCAATATACATTTTCTAAATTTTGTTCTACTTTTCTTTTTCTTCCTTAATATAACTTTATTAATATCAAAATACAGTTTTTATTTTATATGAGACCAATAATAGTTAAAAAATATCAAAGTTATAATAACATACAAAGCCACAAAATTTTACATTTTATAATAATAGGGGATCGGACTGGGTCAAAATAATATGATTCTGTTTAGTCCGTAAGTTAGATTATCGAAAAATATTGAATACGTGTTTTTTGTTTTATCAAATCAATAAAAAATGACGAAGATAAAACGCGTCAAAGATCTTGGAGTGGGGCTTGAAACGTCACTTGTGTCGTCAAAATGTACTATCATATGACGTCACACGAGTTTTCGAAGCACTGTACCGTCTTCATTTTAAGTTTACGTGAAAAAAGAAAAAATACGTGTCCAATAATTTTTGGAAATCTATCTGACGGACTAATTAGTTTTTTTTTGTCCGATCCCCTATTCGAGTTTGATAAATTTAATAACTGCATTTATTTCACCAAATTATACTCTACCAAATATATTTAGCTTGTAGGAAAACTAAATAAATAGCCGAAATAAGTAGCTAACTGTAGTCACGTTTTAAATAACAGTTGTGGGAAAATTAAACAACTTGTTTTTTATTTATTATTAAATAATAGTTAAAGACAGAGTTCAGTTTGTTAAAGTATAATGTAAAAGGTTATCAGGTCCACCAAATATAAAATCACCGACGGTAAAATTGTCTCACATTTTGTAACAAATGTACATTAACTGAAAAAAAACACTAAATCGCGTTTATCTCAGAACTACAAAATCAGAGTTATTTAGTTTTCCAACTACGGGGACGATATACTATATATACTATACTATATATACTATATATAATATTATAAATGCGAAAGTAACTCTGTCTGTCTGTTACTCTTTCACGCCTAAACGGCTGAACGGATTTTGATGAAATTTGGTACAGACATAGTTTGGAACTTGAGAAAGGACATAGGATAGTTTTTTTTTTTTTTTTTTTTTCGCGAGATAAACCAAAAATCTGCCGGAAGTCACTATTCCACGCGAACGAAGTCGCGGGCAAAGGCTAGTTATCTATATTCACTGCGGGCTTAAAACAGTACCGTGACGGACTCCTGTAGCATTACACATCAGGAACATTATAAGTGTCCAAACAATTGATTAATCAAATCTACTAGACAGTCGTAGCTGTAGACGTATCTAGCGTATACATACTCGTATAAGCAGAAGCGTATTTCTTACGTTAAACACAGTGAATTGGTCAGTGTCTAAGATAACACGTTCATTCTGTGTTTTTTTTGTAATATTTGTTGTCATACTGTGAAAGTTAAAATAACCAGGGACTGTAAATTGAAGTAAGATAATAATAATTTATGTATTTATCAAAGTTCACCAGCGACATGCTACAAAACAACTAGCTGATACTAAAACCTTCCTCAAGAACCACTCTATCCATTAGTGGAAACAACATGAAAATCGGTGCAGTAGTTTTTGAGTTTATTGCGAACAGACAGACAGACAGACGCGGCGGAGGACTTTGTATTAATGTAGTGATACTAAATTGGTGGTTCTGTAAACTTAATAATCGAGATTTTGAGTCGATATGTTTATTCAGTCTTAAAATATTGTCATTTATCGAAAAAAATCTCATTATACACTCAATTTCAAACTCCAATGAGCACAAGCCTGGTATTGTTATAATCATCATCACATTTCATACCTCACTATAAGTATCTCTGTAGCACGGCTGCAAAAACTGAAATTAAGAGACAAGATAAAAGTAATAGTTAAAAAATGTGACCGACACTATCTAAAGATACACGTGTAACAGTTTTAGACGCCGACCCTCACTGACATTACAACGGCTCCAAAATAGCACCAAATTAATTAAATATGACACTTGGACAAACCAAATAATACCTAATTACCGGCTTGACACCATGGAGTGTGCTCCCAACTACGTGCTACGAATTTTAGAATACGAGTAGCTCATGCAATTGGAGATAAAAGCATTATTAAATTATGTTCCTTTTGTAAATAGGTTTTTACAAACACTTTAACTACGCCATTTTTTTTTACTAGATAGGGCGTGTGTTTTGTACCTTATTACTCTGAGAACTGAAATAAATGCAGAGGTTGCATCATA
The DNA here is from genome assembly GCA_949775195.1 of Diarsia dahlii. Classification (NCBI taxonomy): domain Eukaryota; kingdom Metazoa; phylum Arthropoda; class Insecta; order Lepidoptera; family Noctuidae; genus Diarsia; species Diarsia dahlii. Next base: position 940,704 of record OX459201.1, read on the forward strand.
GGTTGCATAGTCTCTTTGAATCTTAGTCAACTTATGAGGACTCTCTCGACAAGGACTATGCAGAGTGTCTGAAATGGTCTTTAAAAGAAAGAACCCCATAGATTTGAGTGAACCTATCCGGTCAGTGCATGCATTTGTCAGTTATCGTGAATAACTCAAGGAGCTCAACGTATTGAACTTGATCTTCAGCAACGGTCATCTTGCTACTACGAGTACTAGGTTCTACACAGTCACACTGTATAGTTAGTAGCAACCAGCCCTTGAATCTTGCCCCTACATTGCTCAAATAAAGCAATGGTGGCCCAGTGGTGGCGGGCGGCCCCGACTTACGAACATTGATTTGTGTAATTTATTTCATTACCGCTGCATGCCTTAGAATAAAAAAAAATCGAAGACATGTGACATCTGATCTACCAACCCACACTGTGCCCAGGTGGCCCATCCCTCTCCTAGAGAGGAGGCCTGAGTCCCTGCAGTAGGTACATTATAGGCTCATGATGATGATCAAATGATTGTCGTTCTTTCAGACAATGATTACATTAATATGCGTGGGTGTGCTCCTCGGTGCGTTGATGCTGTACTTTCGTCAGGCCTATTCCACATTCAGTCGAAATGGCGTTAAGTACTTCACACCCCTCCCACTTCTGGGTAACATGAGCAAGATCGTGTTTCGACAAGACCATATTGCTTACGACCTGACGAATTCATACAACAGTTTTCCAGAGGAAAGGTGAGAAATTAGATGTGGAGGTGTTTGTGTGTGTCCAACACACACACAAACTTTTGGATATTTGATGTTGGAGCGAAATTCCCTGCCTGACTTGATATAACCGATTTGCTAGCTCGTTTCACTGTTGAAGTCATTTCTGTTCTCAGGACAAGATTGAGGTAAAGAGTAGGAAAATTATATTATGTAATAAGTAAAGTATCTAATAAATGAGTTGTTCCGGTCTGATCCCCTAAACCGATCCACTGCCAATATTTTTCTTTTGTTTATTCTGTTCTGATCCCCTGTAATTTATCATTCCGTTCTGATCCCCTTTTTGACACAAGTACAAGTGAAGTACAGTCAACCGAAAAACAGTTGTTAATGAAAAAATAATCAGTTTTTATTTCTATATCATAAAATTGTACGATCATCCCACAAACTACCAGGAGAATAAAAGTCGGAAGGAGGTATTGGAATCTTTAAATCAAATCTATATTATTTCTTTCTAATACCTACCATGCACTTTTTTTTTGGAGATAGGAAACCAGGATAGTAAAGTCCCACAAACTATTCCATTCCAATTTCCAATACCTCCTTCCTACTTCTGTTCTCCTGGTAGTTTGTGGGACTTTACTATAAATGCATAATATAGATTTGATTTGAAGATTCTAATTTCCAATACCTCCTTCCTACTTCTGTTCTCCTAGTAGTTTGTGGGACTTTACTATAAAGGCATATTAAAGACTTGATTTGAAGATTCCAATTTCCAATACCTCCTTCCTACTTCTGTTCTCCTGGTAGTTTGTGGGACTTTACTTTAAAGGCATATTAAAGACTTGATTTGAAGATTCCAATTTCCAATACCTCCTTCCTACTTCTGTTCTCCTGGTAGTTTGTGGGACTTTACTTTAAAGGAATACCGTTCAGGCCCGACTGGAACGACGTCGTTCCACTAAGAAAATTCCGTTGAGACCCGCTGGAACGACGTCGTTCCAGTCGGGCGCAGCAAATTCAAACCTTATTTTTACGTAAAATATGGCTCTAAATCGTCTGGCAAAATTTGTGCCAAAGGGTAACTAGCTAGAGCTGCGTATGGCACCAATAAATTACTAAACATAAACCTGGAACACTTTTAAAAAAATATTGAGAGGCGCCATAGTGACGTTTGACAGTTGATGCAAAAAACGGTGTGGTAAAGTGTGGGTGTCGTAGTGTTTTTGTGTTTGATTTTGTTTGTGAAACGTTGGTAAGTAAATGTTTATTAGGTTAGAAGTCCCTATTGCAACTTTGTAGATAATAATTTGCTTGGCAATTCATATCCCAAAATTATGTTTCGAGCCAACAAAATATCATAACAAAGATTTCGTCGTCGTCATTGAATGAGCGAATTGAAAATATGAATTTGACTCCTTTTCATTGAAATATGGTCTTGGAAACATTATTATCAACGTAAAATATAGTGATAATTCATTATATCGTGTATTCGAAGCAAATAATTTCGTATTTATTTATATTTCAAGGTTATTTCGCAATTCTAAAATGACAGTTCGCCAATAAGAATCTTATAAGAATTTTGAGTTGGAATCTTATTAGAATAATGTATGTAGGTCTCCTAAAAAAACACTGTCATTAGATTACTTGTACATTTGTTATATTAGTTCTAAAGTTTCGTGTAAATTGATTCAGTAGTTTTACCAAAACAAAATAAGATACGCAACAAGTCGAGTGGCGGCGAGTTCTGTCCTAAATCCGGTCGTCTGTGGGATGACAATATACGTCTTTTAAAATAAGAGTTGTTTATATAATAAATACATCGTCTAGCTCTTCAGAAACACGAAACTGTTTACCGTTTGAGATAAGAGATAATAAAACTCGAGCATTAAGCGTTTTAGTGAGCAAGGTCAGATGACGCATGCGATGACGTAACTAGGCGGTCCGTGAGGGAGTTGAGTTAAAATCTTATTAGAATAATGTATGTAGGTCTCCTAAAAAAACACTGTCACTATATTACTTGTACATTTGTTATATTAGTTCTAAAGTTTCGTGTAAATTGATTCAGTAGTTTTACCAAAACAAAATAAGATACGCAACAGGTCGTGTGGCGGCGAGTTCTGTCCTAACTATACGATATTTATAATTCTAACTAAGCTATAAAAGAGTTGTTTATATAATAATACATCGTCTAGCTCTTCAGAAACACGAAACTGTTTACCGTTTGAGATAAGAGATAACAGAACTCGAGCGATAAGCGTTTTAGTGAGCAAGGTCCGATGACTCATGCGATGACGTAACCAGGCGGTGCGTGAGGGAGGGGGGCCCGTTATTTCGCGCGGCGCTAGAGAGGTTAAAGACTTGATTTGAAGATTTCAATTTCCAATACCTCCTTCCTACTTCTGTTCTCCTGGTAGTTTGTGGGACTTTACTTTAAAGGCATAATATAGATTTGATTTGAAGATTCCAATTTCCAATACCTCCTTCCTACTTCTGTTCTCCTGGTAGTTTGTGGGACTTTACTACCTATTCTTTTTCTTTTAATCTAATAGAACCTGTACAAATTTTTGTTGCTGACTGTCCTACAAATGTGTCAGGGTATCCGATTCTTTTACGGGGGATCAGACCGGAATAGAAAATAATTTATAATAAAACGGATCCCCTAGGGTATCAGTTTTAGGGGATCAGACCGGAATAACTCTAATAAATCCTCGTTTATGTTTAAAAAATAGTTCATAGCATTTTCATCTTCTATATTCGTACTGTCTCCTTTTTCATGTCGCTTCAACATAACTTGCCTGGATTTAGCCTTTGATTTAAAAGGCTTTTTTAAACTTGAATATTTTCAAGGTTCGTAGGCAGATATCAATTCATGAAAGAGACTGTCGTGATCCGTGACATTGAGTTATTAAAGAAAATTGCAGTCAAAGACTTCGAGTATTTTATTGACCACTCCGTCATCGGAGTTGAATCCATATTTGGCAGGAGTTTGTTCTTCTTGAAAGGTAATAGAAAATCATTTTTAACCGATTTCCCTTTTTCGATAAAAGTTTTCTGTTTTTTGTTTGAATAGTCAGAAAAAAAATAAAAATAGCGGTTTGACATATTTTTTCTATATCTGTCAAACCGCTATTTTTATTCCTCAGATAAAAGTTATCTGACTATTGAAAAATCAGCCCTTAGTAGTAAATTATTTTGAAACACCTAATGAAAACCATCTTAGAATTACTTATTATTTTCCACATATACAGGTGAAGAATGGAAAGAAATGCGCTCCTCATTGAGTCCAGCATTCACAAGTTCCAAGATACGTTTGATGGTTCCTTTCATGGTGGAAGTCGGCAACCAGACGATACATTCATTAAAAAAGAAGATTGAGGATTCTGGTGGTATTTTTACTAAGTTATTTATAAAATCAGAGGACGAACTCGTGGTTAAATAATAACAGCTGTACGGGTCGATCTTCGGTACCCCAAAGTCTGACAACCAGTCTTAGCAAGGGGTATCGTAATACCCAGTAGTAACCTGATTTTGGAGGTCAGATAGGCTCCATGTAAAATTCTGGTATTCAGCTGCATCTGGTTATATTGGAGGCTAATGCCTACATATTTTGTGCTTAACGTGTCATCCAATGTGTCTAAATAAAAATTATTATTATTATTTTAGCAAAAAAAAAAAAAAAATAACTAAATGTGGCACTCGGAGACTGCCGCGGTAAAGCTATTGTATAGCATTTTTATCAACAGCAAATAATTAAATATTTAATTTGACAACCTCAGTTGACAACCTTGTTATTTTCCGTAACCATAGTAACCTGGTTGAATACTGAATTTTGAATATTTTCGTTAGGGAATCTGTGGATTCGCTCTCCACGCTCAAGGCCCGCGATAGAAGCTATGCAATAGCTTAAAAATTGAAATATTTAGGACATAGTCTCAATTATTTATGAAGTAAATACTAAAAAATTAAATTATGAAAGAAATAATACCTAAATAAGCAGTTCAACGTCCAGTGGTCTAAAGTTCTTTTGTACTTTTTCTTTGTTAGCATTTCAAGGATCCCAATAAATTGTGGACGAGGTTCCCTTTCTCCTTCTAAAACTCTCTATCCTGTGCAATATCTGGCCATGTTCACTTCGCATTAATGATTAGATCGTCGATTAGACCTTCACCGCAATCGAAGTCCTTTTTAAGAAAGCATTTCTTTTCTGTGTAGATGATTACATAGACGTTGACTGCAGGGACCTCACAACTCGCTACTCTAACGATGTGATAGCTTCGTGCGCTTTCGGTCTGAAGGTAGACTCGCAAACTGAGACAAACAACGAATTCTACGAGATGGGCAATGCAGTTACAGATTTCAAGTTTTCTCAATTACTACTGTTTTTCTTTCTAGGGAATGTCCCTAATATCGTGAAGGTAAATTAAAATACATTTTATGTATTTACTATTTTGGAAATGTTTGACCAACATTGCAATATTTCGTGTCGAAAGGAGTGTTTAATAAAAAAAATCTTTCGAATAACTTTCAGATTTTCGATTGCGATTTGATTCCCAGGAAAACCCAGGTATTTTTCAAAAGGTTGGTATTGGATACAATGAAGAAACGAGAGCTGCAAAACATCTTAAGACCTGATATGATCCATCTGCTTATGGAAGCCAAAAAAGGTTGTTCAATTCATTTTATACCACTTTTCATATAATATCGCGGAAACTTACGGAACGAAGACTATCCCTTAATCTAACCTAACCCATCCCATGGTTTATCAGCATTTGTTTTAGCAAGAGACAGACAACTAGTTTCGAGGATTTCAAATAATTGTAATGCTATTAACAACAGGGACGCTAATAATTGCTGTGATTAAAAATTAGACCACAATTTCTTTAAAATAACGTCAATGTTTTCAGGCAAACTATCTCACGACGATGTCAAGTCGAAAGATGAGGCTGCTGGATTCGCCACTGTCGAGGAATCTTCTGAAGGACGGAAGAAACCAAATAGAGGTGATGATCTTGTTTAAACCGAAATCATTTCGTTTCTTTCAAATCATCATCCACCCACCAACCACCATTGTATAATATTTCTAACCACATACTTTATTTTTGATCTTGCAGTATGGACTGATGATGACCTGGTAGCTCAAGCATTCCTATTCTTCTTTGGTGGCTTTGAATCTGTTTCCATCGCTATGTCTTTCTTGCTGTACGAGCTGGCAGTGAACCCTGATGTACAGGAACGATTGGCACAAGAGATCAGAGAACATGATGCAAAGAACGGCGGCAAATTCGTCTTCACATCTATTCAGAACATGATATATTTGGATATGGTGGTATCTGGTAAGGTGTACGTGATTTTCAAACAAGTTAAACGGACTTTGACGATTACATTATTATCATGTATGTAACCTTGTTACATAATTTGAGGTATCATCGGCCTCGTCACAAAGGGTTAAAAAGGAACATGGGTGGTTTTTAGTCAGTAGAAGCCTGACACTCTCTACCGCTGTACCTAGAGCGGGAGGAGTCATTTGATGATTTCCCACCCTCCAGAAAAAAAAGGAAAAATATATTTTGATCAAAGTACAATCTACATATAAATAAAAAGAAAAGTCCTGGCTGACTGATTCATCAACGCCCAGCCCAAACTCTTGGACCTAGAAAACTGAAATTTTGCACAGAGGTTCCCTTTATAATGTAGTCAAGGAATAAGAAAGGATTTTTCGAAATTCAACCAGGATGAAAGTTTGTATGGAAAATCGTCATTTTCACGCGGGCGAAGCCGCTGGCAAAAGCTAGTACACTATACAGCCAAGTAACGTGAAAATCTTAATTTTCTTCGTTTCAGAGATATTAAGACTGTGGCCACCTAATGTGGTGATGGATAGAGTTTGCACCAAGGATTATAACATGGGGAAACCAAATAAAACTGCCAGAAATGATTTTATTGTAAGTTTTTCTTACGATCTTAACAATTCGATGTTATACTACTATTTTGTACGCACTTTTGCAACCGGACTCAGTAATTTTAGTTTCGTCTACACTGTCTGAATTTTTTTAAATCAGCCAGGGTTGCGGGATTTGTTTGAAAAAGTCACCATGACCCTGTAACGCAAAGAGCATTAGTAGGAACACCGATGGGTTTTAGTCAGTAAGAGTCTGACACTCCCTTCTGCTCCGCCTAGAGCGGGAGGAGTCGTTTGATCATTTAACATCCTTATAAATGAAGGGTCCAACTTAATACTATTTCCTTTTTGTAAAAGCTTGCCAAGACAATTACAAAATCGATTTATTTTTTGTAATTTTCAGTTGCGAAAAGGCACAAGCGTTATGATTCCAGTATTTGCCTTCCACCACGACCCTGATTTCTTCCCTGATCCTGAGAAGTTCGACCCGGAACGTTTCTCTGAAGAAAATAAATATAAGATCAATCCGATAGCATACATGCCTTTCGGTCTTGGACCAAGAAACTGCATTGGTAAGATTTAGAAGACTTCAGGATCTTCATGTTATATATCTTCATAAAAAAAACTAGTCAAGTGGAAGTTGGACTTGCACAGGAAGGGTTCCGTACCATTCTAGTAGATTTTGAGAGATTTTCCATGTTATTTTAGCACCATAGACTTCGTATAGGTTTTCCTGTAATCTATTAGCGTTGAACTAATTTCTGTATTTTTTTTCAAAATTTTAGGCTGGTTGTTTAGAGTGGTTGGTCAGACAGACATACACACGAGTGATCCTATAAGTGTTCTATTTTTTTCTTTTTCAGGTACGGAACCCTAAAAAGAAATTGCTGATTGATTCCATTGTACATGTTACAGGTTCAAGATTTGCCCTATGTGAATTGAAAGTGATGATCTACCAAGTTCTAAGGCATATGGAACTCTCTCCTTGTGAAAAGACCCCCATCGTCGGCAAGCTGGCTGCTGATAACATCAACCTGAGGCTGCAAGGAGGACACTGGCTCAGGTTTAGAATGAGGAAATAGAACCATCTAGACAAGCCAGTCAGTCATGGATATTATATTACAAAATTCTTCTGTTTTCCAATCGTAATATGATGTGCTGAGCTGTAAGCGTATTCTGTAATTATTCTTTTAATTCCAAAATAAATTGATGCCATGAAAAACAGAGATTTTGTAACAGAATCTCGTTATTTTAGCCCTTAGTGCTTATAGTATTGTGTTTTCCAATGATTTGATCTCCATAATATTATTTAAATCACCACAACTACAACTAACTAAACTAGAAACCAAACCAACCGTACCACTGCCATAAACAAAATTGAAGCATGTCACGGTAGTAAATATCTTTCCAGGATTGTTATTAAAAAATCCATACGTGTTTGTGATAGTACATCAACGTTCGTTACGGGTGACCGCGTTGGCCGTATTAATTACTGGGGTTAATTGCTACGGTGAATTATACCGGCCAATTACTTCACTCCACGAACTATATTCTTTTTAACTTTTGGGTGCACTAGACAGAAATAATCTACTTGTTTTAATGTTGTTTTCTTGATGAGTCCTTGGATGTAAACGTAATTGTAGATGCTCTTATCGAATAGGTGAAGATATAAATTATAAAGCGAAAGTATGTAGAGCAGTAGCAGGAGAAGTATTAAGTATGAATGAAGATGACAATAAGAACATAAAAAAGAGGAGTGGAGATGATTTAAATTTTTCAAGGATGGAAATGTTTACAGACAACGATGTGTCAAATAAATTATCACAAAGACAGGAGTATGATCGAAAATCTGGCCTATACAATTTGGTGATCCATAAATGACAAAGGGCAACATTGTTTGTAGGCGCCTATAAGTAAACTAATTACAGTGATTTGCGATTACCAGTCGTCCTGCAATAATGATAGTAGCAATTTTGCACTTTATCAACATTTTAGTATAATCTATCGATATCTACATTCTTCATCTCTTGAATCTAAGGAGAGATCACCTTACATTGTTTCTATAACTTTCGTTTCCTATTATTGATCTTCTACATCGTGATCATCTTCTTGAGCATTATCATATTTCATAATCCATTTAACAAGTATTTCTCAATTTATAACCTCATTAATTCTCTCTCATTGATTACATGTCTTTCTTTTTACCATAATATCACAAGTCATGCAATAAAATGTTTCATTCAACCTCCAAAATCTAAACTTCCATCGATCAAATGCACCCAAAACATTCTAAAATTTATGCTTTCATTTCGGCCACTGATTAACTTAAAACTTCCTGTTGGCGGCCGGCAGTCTGCTATATTTTTGAATTTATTATGCAAATGAGCGGTCGACTGTTGCAGCTAATCCGGTCGCTGCTTTGTTTTCTCTTACATTATTCATTTGTTTTTATTGCGCTAATGACCCTTTGATGACATTCTTACAAATGGGTTTTTGGGAAAAAGTGCAAAGAATGTCTCATTATAGTACCTAAGATAAAAAGAACAATAAAAACTTTTTAACAAAAAAGAAAACCGACTTCAACAAAAAATAAAACACCAAAAAAGTGAAAAATTAACTTTAGAGGAAAAATCAGTTACTGAAGTCGGTGACTTTTGTTTGTTTGATTTCCTTTTTTTGCCACCGACTTCAGAAACTGATTTTTCAACAAAAAAGAATTTTTCAAATCGGTTAGCAAGCGACGGAGTTATGCCCGAACAAACATAAAAAAAACATCCGAATTGAGAACCTCCTTCTTTTTTAGAGGTCGGTTAAAAATAAAATTTGTTACAAGAGGAGGGACGATTGTATGCACTGCGTTTTTGAATGAGTGTTTGCACATTGCACAATGGCTTAAATCATGTGCCAAGCCTTTTCCTAACTATGTTCCAGTGTGTGGGTCGGCGTCCAGTATCACTGGATGTAGCTGAATACCAGTATGTATGTGCTTGGAGCGGCTGCCTATCTGACCTCCACAACCCAGTTAGTAGTGAATAATACGATACCCCTTGGTAAGACTGGCTGTCAGTCATGCGGGCCGCTGACTGTAACAACTGTCAAATCAAAATGACAGCCGTGACTAACAACTTATCGCACTTTCCGAGGCAAGGAAGAAACTTGGTATGTAACGGGGCAGCCACCCACGGGTCAACCTAAGCAAGCGTGGCTTAACTTTGAAGATTGACCCGGTAAACAGTTATCATTTGGCCACGAGGTGCTCTTGTTTCTCCTTTTGTTTGCACATTGGTTTTAATTCATCATTAATTCGTGGTCTCATAGTTTCTCCCTAGTTCCTTTACTACTACTATACTAAACTAGAATATTAGAATCCTAACACATTTTACCAGAATAATCTCCACATCTAATCCCCTACAAAGCCGCAGGGAGAAGTATATTTGAATAAGTCCACATCTGCGACAAAATTTACGATTCCCAGTACATTACTCGAACTCTCAACACGCAGGCACGAGCAAGTCTCCGGAATACATTACTTCCACGCCACAGTCTAGACACGCAAGGTCATTTTTTGTGGTTATACTGTTTAAAAGTGTTGTTTTTTGTCCTGTGTTCGTTTAGCATGTGGTGGGTGTTCCACAGCATGTTACTGCGCCGCGGCGGATTATTAATCACTCGGGTGATGTCACTGGCAGACTGACGCGTGTCATTTGCGTGGCCATTGCGTGGTGGGTGATGGAGCGAGTTGGAGACGGAAGCGTATTGTATGCGGGAGATCCCTCTTCTTGTCTTGTTCATTTTTCCCTCTTTACTAATGCCTGTACGATTTTTTCGCTAGTTTGTTTCACAGTTCCAGAGTACTAATAACTCAGGACAAGGGCAGGACGCCAACAAATAAACGTGCAGCATGCACACCGCTCACTTGCGTCTTCATTACCTGAAAGATTGTGTTCAAAATCGTTCCCTAAACCTACTTTAAGTTCTCTTGGTATTTTATATCTTGTTGGCAGCGCATATGTCACGGGTTATATTATTTTGGGTCTCAGCTGCTACCTAGCTGGATGAGATAAGAGGTGGATGACAGCGTTTGCGACACAGCTGCATTTCACGACTTTTAAGTTCCAACTTCTCTCCTAACTTGGAGCATTCCAATAGCGTTTATTTCACGCTGTACACTGTCACTGAACACAAATTCGCGGCTACAACAGCGGTGGTAACTTATGTCAAGCTGTTGTAGTACCGCTATCGTACTGAACTACTGTCAATTGTTGTGGGAAAGAATTTAGTGTATCTGTGAATAGCCAGATATGAGGTATATAGTGTGTCTATGACAAATTCTTAAGTGCTCTCGAAACAGGTACAAAAGGTTAAGAACTACCCAGTGGATAATGTTTCTTTTGAATATTATTTGAAAGGTTAAGTCTGAAAATTTAGTACGAACTTTGAGAACTATTACTAGTCTCTACTAGTCTACGGTTAGTAAAAGGGTAGTCTAACGAAACAGAAACTCTAACTTTTGTAAGAAACATTAATTTCTTCAACAGGACGAAGATGTATCTTCGACAAAGTCCTCTGAAAACCACGAAAACAAATAAATACGCAAACCAACCTTTTTTTTCAACAAATACTTAAACCACAACCGTGTCTAAAAATGTTATCAATTGGAGTTAAAAGTCCGTTTTCGACAAAAAACTGGCCAAGTGCAAGTCGGACTTGTGCCGTTACCATGGCTTCTTATATGTTTTCCTGTAATCTATACGTGTTGAACTAATTTCTGTATTTTTGACGTGATAACGTCTTATAATTCGATGGCCGGCTGCACGCACGAAAAAAGATGACGTCATGCGTCGTTACCTCGCTCTGAGGCGTTCCATCGCAACGGCGTGTCAATTGTTTTGTTTTATTTTCCTATGACGTTGTCACGTTCAACTATCGGCAGTAAACCGATTTTACAGACAACCGATTTTTTTTTTCAGAATTTTAGGCCCAGTAGTTTCAGAGATAAGGGTGGGGAGGGGGAATGGTCGGACAGACAGACGGACAGACAGACACACGAGTGATCCTACAAGGGTTCCGTTTTTTCCTTTTGAGGTACGGAACCCTGAAAATCAAGCAAGGTCCGTGGATGGGTAACTATCTGTAGACCACGATATCTCTTACGCTCTACGAGACCGCGGTATCTCTTTCAAACAACCCGCAGCCCCGACGGACATATAAAACCCTCAAACCTACTTTGCGCAAAACTCCAAGATGTCATTGAATGTCTGTACCTACACATAAACAGATGGAACACAATGGACTATAAGAACGTCGTCAATAGGCGCTAAGGGTGCGTTAATCGCGGCCGGCACTGTAGCCAACTCCAATGAGCATACGTCACGACACTCATTAGACGAAGGAACTTCGCCACCAAAGTGACGCTAAATGTATTACCAGAAGGTCAACTCTGTGATACTAGCGAAAACTGACGCACACGTAGACATACGTGTAAAGTAAGGTTTTTTTTATTGCATCATGGGCTTGCTCTCGATCACGCCTAATGGAAAACGTTGGATGAAGCTATGATGGAACGACTGTGCCCAGAAGATGCATGTTCACACTAGCTTTGAAGGCAGGAGAACACAGAGAGTTTGACACTTTGGCTGAGTAGGTACGACTGAAATGAAATGAAATTGTTTATTCAGTAAATAGGATGTAGGAATCACTTTTACACGTCATCACATTTTAAACTTAAGCTAGATGGGGTCGACATTTCGTATCTGACTACCCTGAGAAGAAATGGTGAAACAAACTCTGGGATCAAAGTCTGTTTTAAAGCATGTACAATATGTTTCATGTTTTACAATGAAATAAATAATAATTTGAACATATAAAATAGGATAATAATTATAATGTCAAATTTACATGTCAAAAATTGTAAAAAAAATAATTAAAAAAGGAAATATACAATTAATAGGATATATCAGATTTTTATGTCAATATTGTATAAGAATTACACAAAGCAGAGCGAGCAATTCAATCCCAAGCCTTTTTGTCATCTATATTATATACTAGCTGATGCCCGCGGCTTCACCTGCATGGATGTCGTTCAAATTATATACTAAAACCTTCCTCTTGAATCACTCTATCTATTAAAAAAAACCGCATCAAAATCAGTTGCGTAATTTATTTGAAGATTTAAGCATACAGACAAACAAACAGACAAAAATAGCGACTTTGTTTTATACTATGTAAGGATAAGGATATAATAATCAATTATTTTGACTCGTCGGGAAAACATTGCCCCACACTAGGAATTTCTCCTGTATCGTGGGTGCATTCACAAACATTTAAACTCACATACACAAATACCCACTGCTCTTAAAATGATAAAAGAATATAGTGACGGAACCGGTATGTCCTAGAAACGAGAAATTCAAAGCCATGTGATGTCTACTAACCCCCACCAAAATTATTACATACTAGGTGTTGCCAGCGGCTTCGCCCGCTACAACTCGGAAATTATCCTACGGGAAGATAAAATCGGAATAAAAATTATCCTATGTGTTAATCCAGGTTATAAACTATCTGTGTAAGTACCAAATTTTATCCAAACCCGTTCAGTAGTTTTTGCGTGAAAGAGTAACAAACATACATCCATCCATAATACATACTTACAAACTTTCGCGTTTATAATATTAGTAGGATAAGGCACCTTTTTACCAGAGGTCTATCTATAGTTTTAGCAGTTGAAACAATAAAGACCAATTTATGCACGTTTATGTGTCCGTGCGTTTTTAATTTATTGTTGTGTGCCCCCTCTGCACACAACAATAAAGCAGACCTTCTGTATTGAATTACTTAGTAAAACTTCACCACTAAACTGCCGAGATAAACTTTGTATATCGCTCCACTGATTAAAGGCACGTTATTTATTTCCCATTCTTTGTTTTGTTGATTGTTTATTTGTATGGGATTCTGGTGGATTAAGTGCTGGAAGTTTGTGAGGTTTATTAGGTTGATGGGTTAATTAGGAATAATACTGTTAGTGCTCTGTGTATTGTAAAACAACATATTATGGAACGTATGAGTCTCTCGCTATCTTGAGCTGCGACAAGCAACAATGACTAACTTAAGAGAACTTCGTCATAATCCGGAACTCGAATTCACCCACTACTGTTATTGCTTATGAAGAAAACAAGGTCGACTGCCTGTTTCCTACCGGATTACCAGCACTTATTTTTATGTTCTTGTGTGCAGTCGATCACACCTTCATTTTACCTGTCATCATATTGCCTCCCTTTTTTTTTTTTTTTTTTGGTGGGTGGAAAATCATCGAATAACCCCCCCCGCTCTTGGGCAGAGCGAAGGGGAGTGTCAGACTTCTACTGACTAAAAACCAAACCCATGTTCCTTCTTCTTCGCCCTTGTGTCGGAGCCGCGGTAACCTTTCGATATCCACAGCCCCGACGGGCGTCGGCCCTTGCGGGCCCCTCCTTGCTGACATCTCTTTGAGGCGCGCGTGGAACACGTACGCGCCGCCGACACGGTCTGTTGCCGTCATGACGACGGCCGGACGGCGAGCTAGCCCGTTACTCACCGTCCACAGGCCCGCGTCTACGGTGGCCGGAGGTCATCGCGTGACCCCCGACATATTGCCTCCCTGGGTTAAAGAACGGACTAATTCTCAAAAATGTAGGTATTTTACCCTCACTTGCTAGGTTTATCGTCAAATAATCATAAACTCCGGCCAATTCCAAGTTCTGAGCCATCTAGTCATTCAGGACAAACCTAACGCGGTGCTATATTTAAAATTCCGTAACTTTGGTATTAGCGTGGAAATCCGCGGAGGCACACAAACACAGAATAATAATAAAAGTGTAGGAACAACTTTGTGGGAACAGCCGGTTTACGATGCGAGACTCGAGCTACACACGGTGATGGAGAATGACAAACGTTTTGTAAAACAGACCTTTCACAATATAATTATTTGAGAAAGAAATGTGGAAAACCAAGTTATTTTATTTGAACCACTAACAAACATGTTGGGGTCGACTACTATCAAGCCGTACGTCGTAGGAAAATTAGAAAACTTTTTTACAAAAAATAAAACCGACTTCGACAAAAATAAAACACAAAAAAGTGAAAAATAAAATAAGAAGAAAAATCAGCTTCTGAAGTCGGTGACTTTTGTTTTTTGATTTCATGTTTTTGCCACCGACTTCAGAAGCTGATTTTTCTTCTTATTTTATTTTTCACTTTTTTGTGTTTTATTTTTGTCGAAGTCGGTTTTATTTTTTGTAAAAAAGTTTTTGTTTTTCACTTTTTAGTGGTTCACATGTGCTTACCCCTTCACAAAGTACCGGCGTGATGTTATGTTATGAACTGGTGTAAACAATAGACAGACATGAGATTTCAGCAATCCCAGTCCATTTGCTATCATTTATTGAGGAGTTCCGTTGCCTATCTCCGAAGTTCTTCATCAGATCTTCACTAAATAGTTTTTATAACCTTTGTTGTAGTGAGTACAGACGTGATATTATGTTGGGTGATGGCGTAAACAATGCTTAGATATGCTATAGCAACAATCGCGGTTAATCTGCTGTTATTTATTGAATAGTTCCCCCGATTTCTACAAGATCCCATCATCAGATATTAAAATAGTGACAATGGGACCACACGGGAAGCACCAGCTTTCAAATAAAAAAAGAATCATGAAAATCGGTTCACCCAGTCGCAAGTTATGAGCTAACAAACTAAAAAAAAAAAAAAAATACAGTCGAATTGATAACCTCCTCCTTTTTTTGGAAGTCGGTTAAAAATAACTAAACTCTGATTGATACAGTAATATTTATGATCATTTTAATTATAATATGGCCAGCAGATGATTTCTAAGGCTCTGATGAAGGAAGAAAGTGTTAACTTTCCACTTTAAGCTAAGATGGAACACTTTTAAGTGAACGTTTGCAGCTGCAACCAATATGACTGATTTGAAGCAGGTACCTACATCGTTAGAAAAGCCTAATCAGATGATGACGATAATGACTATAGCAGACCATTCGGTTATAGGGGAGATTTACAACTCCTGCATTAAGATTAGCGTGGGTTTAGGGATACGTGTCGATTAGTCATCCATCACTCAAATCGGGCAGCGAGTGCAAGTATCCTTGAAGGGGTTTACTGATAATTTGGAGGTTTCATTCTAAACCTTAACTAGTGTTTCCAGTGAACCACATACTACATCTACCAAGCAAGTTCCTGAGATTTCCTCCCCATATACACCCAGGTCCGCTAAGTCTGTAGCGCACTTGATGGGAACTAATGTTGCAAAGCTTTTAGCTCCGCACCCCGCACCCCGCACCTGTCCCCATACAATGCTCCTCATTACACGTCGCATAAACAACAAACGGTTGTTTGGAAACTTCTAGAAAAATGTCTTCAGGGCACGGAGTTAGCTAATTAGTTACAAGACTGACGCGTCTTTTGGTAAGTAGGCGTACTTTGGAAGTAACATTGAGATTACGTCACATCTGAACATAAGGTCTATATTCGTACACGAAAGCTCTTTAAGGGACATTGTAGTCATCATTATCCACAGTCACTCGAAATCATACGAATATATTGTTGAGAGCAGCTGTTTTTTGAAATTCAGTGTTGCTCCCATAGTAAGAGTTGTTCATAATCAGGGACTGAAAGCGGTTACGGTTAAAGGTTAAGATACCTCAAAAATATACCGGTACCGGTTTAAAATAAAGGTTGAGCTATACCGGTACCTTTATAAATAAAGGTTGGGCTAAACCGTTCTTTAACCCTTTTACGATTTCGGTACCGAAATGCATGCCGCGGCGCGCGTGTGTGCGGTGGAAGACGTTAGAACTTGCGTATGTAGTTTATAACAGGGACTGAAAGCGGTTACGGTTAAAGGTTAAGATACCTCAAAAATATACCGGTACCGGTTTAAAATAAAGGTTGAGCTGTACCGGTACCTTTTTAAATAAAGGTTGCGCTAAACCGTTATTTAACCCTTACACGATTTCGGTACCGAAATGCATGCCGCGGCGCGCGTGTGTGCGGTGGAAGACGTTAGAACTTGCGTATGTAGTTTATAATCAACAATCGGCAAGTGAATGACAGACAGATTGGCGAGGCGGTGCGTCATAGCTAACCCCTATTTATTAAGGTTTAGGTACCGCTACCGATACATTTATAACGGTTCTGGTACTTCTACCGAAATATACCGCTATGCATTTCCAGCGTCAAAATTCCACTACCGGAAAAAATAACGGTATCGAAATATTTCGGTAACACTTATTTAACGGTATGACGTCATACCGAAATATAAAGGTACCGTAATTTTTGGGTAATTCAGTCCCTGGTTTATAATATAACTAGCAGTTGCCCGCGACTTCGTTCGCGTAGAAATTTTGACTCTCTTGTCTGGACTGCCTGTACTATGTCAAATCGAATGCCAAATGCCAATCGAAGCGATTATATTCCCTTAAACCAGCCCTGTCGTAAAATCTATTCCTATACCTGAAATGTCTTAACTATGTATATTCTATCTCTCTGCCAATTTTCAGGTACAAAAAGCCAAGGATTTCATATGGACTTACGGGAGCCCTTAGTCCAGGTCTTCCTTACAAACTTAGTTTAGATCTCCTACTCCTAAACTCTAGACTTGTTAAATTTCAGGTTGTTAGTACAAAAAAAAAACAGTACATTTTTACAAACATGTGAAAGCCCTCAGACCTCCTTATTCTGGCCATGTTGCTAAACTCGCTAAATCCGTTCTTAGTGTACGTCTACTAACTATAAAGTACCTTCCTGCCAAAATTGTAGCACAAAAAAGGAAGGACTGTCATACAAACTCGCGTGAGCCCTTAGACCTCCGTAGTCCGGCCCTGTCGCAAAATCGGTTCATAGCAAACTTCTACTCACCTACTACGTCCCTGCCAAAATTCAAGTTAGTAGCACACAAAATGATGGACTTTTAAACAAACTTGCGAGCGCCCTTAAACCTCTCTAATCCGGCCCTGCCACAAAACCTGTACTTAGCAGAGTTCTTCTAACTATAAACTACGTGCCTGCCAAAAATCAAGTTTGTAGCACAAAAAATTAAGGATTTTCTTACGAACTTGCAAAAACCCTTAGACCTCCCTAATCCGGCCCTGTCACAAAATCTGTTCTTACCAGACGTCTACTAACTATAAACTACGTCCGTCTCAAAAATCAAGTTTGTAGCTCAAAAAATGAAGGACTTTCATACAAACTGGCGAGAGCACTCAGACCTCCCTAATCTGGCTCTGTCTCAAAATCGGTTCTAAGCAGACGTCTACTAACTTTAAACTACGTCTCTGCCAAAAATCAAGATTGTAGTACAAAAAATGATGGACTTTCATACAAACTTGTGAGGGCCCTTAGACCACCCTAATCCGGCCCTGTCGCAAAATCAATTCATAGCAGACGCCCACTGACTATAAACTACGTATCTGCCAAAAATCTAGATTGTAGCACAAAAAATGAAGGAGTTTCATACAAACTTGCGAGGGCCCTTAGACCACCCTAATCCGGCCCTGTCGCAAAATCCGTTCTTAGCGGACGTCTACTAACCATAAACTACCTCCCTGCCAAAAATCATCTTTGTACGTCCAGCGGTTTTGGAGATTTCGTGATGAATCAGTGAGTGAGTGACCTTTCGCTTTTATAGATATAGATAATGTGTAACAATCGGCAAGTGAACGACAGACAGACTGGCGAGGCGGTGCGTCAAAGAAAATCCCTATTTATTAAGGTTTAGGTACCGCTACCGATACATTTATAACGGTTATGGTACTTCTACCGAAATATACCGGTATGCATTTCCAGCGTCAAAATTCCACTACCGGAAAAAATAACGGTATCGAAATATTTCGGTAACCCTTATTTAACGGTATGACGTCATACCGAAATTTAAAGGTACCGTAATTTTTGGGTAATTCAGTCCCTGTTCATAATGATGAGTACCTACATTAACCCCTGAAAAGATTTAGTGTACGAACAGATAGACCTTATATACAGGAACTCTGGCCGCGTCACGATGGTATGATGGCTAAGATTCATTGATTGGCCAAAGAGTGGGGCAAACTTAGATTTGAGAAAATCCATGGGGAACTTTGCTAGTAGGTAGTCGAAAAGTTGTGATTAGTAAAAAAAAAACATAACCCTCCTTCTGCCGCAGTCGGGTAATTAAAGGTAACGCATTGTATTATTGTATCGGCAGGTGTCTTGTCCATTACCATCAGGCTTATCAATTTATATCAGCCCGATAAAATAAAGGGAAATAGTCTAAAATTATATATCACAAATCAGTGATATAAATACTGTTATCGCTAAGTTTATCGCTATGATAAACTCTTTGAAAAATATCTACCT
The DNA here is from genome assembly GCA_949775195.1 of Diarsia dahlii. Lineage (NCBI taxonomy): Eukaryota > Metazoa > Arthropoda > Insecta > Lepidoptera > Noctuidae > Diarsia > Diarsia dahlii. Next base: position 959,690 of record OX459201.1, read on the forward strand.
ACTCTAACTCCTAACTCTTCCCATTTATGATGAAATCAGTCTAATTATATGGAAATACTGGCTATCTGATTGCCAAAAAACAATTTCTAGAAAACACACGATTTTTAAAATAACCAGGACCAATCACAATAACTTGCATGGGGCCTGCCATGCCGCCACGAATCACGGTTGTTACGGATGGTACTCTGACCAGGGACTGACCTCGGCAAGTTTTGCTGAATCCAGAAGATTTACCCGTGCAGTGGATATTATTTTGCCACGAGTTCTCATATTAAAAAAAGAAAATAACAAATTATTTCTTAACATAGGTAGTTTTAATTGTAAAATTAGTTTGACAAGAATTAAATTAAATAACAGTAATTTCTTAAATACTCAATTTACACACCAAGCAGTGCACTTTATGCAGTTACAATAATAGTTATAATACTTACACGTAAACCACTTAAAAATAACACCAAGAATACATTACGGACACAATGGAGCTAATGTAATAGGCAAGTTATTTTCCTTGACCCACACTGACCCGGTGTCTGCAAAAGTAAAGATCTCAAGAGCAGCCTTGCCAACCGTCTCTGGTGTCTGCATTATAACTTCTTCTGCCACATTTTTATCAAAATCTTCTTTTTGCCAATCCCACACTTTACCAGCAAATATGGGAGTATCGGTGTATCCTGGACAAACGGTAATAACCCTTACACCACTTTTATCGTAGTTGTAAGGATGACCCAGTGACCTTGAGAAGCCGATCACAGCGTGCTTCGATGCCTTGTAGTACACTAGCCATGGATCGTACTGAAATCCGTAAACCGAAGCTACGTTGTAAATTGTGCCACCGCGACCTCCCTTGTCCGTCCTCATGTATTCCCAGAACTTCATGGTCCATTCGATTAGAGCTATGCAATTGATTTCAATAGTCTTCCTTAGCTGTTCTTCGTCGAACATTGCTGCGTTGTTAATGAGAACATCAACTTGATGATTTTGTAATATTTCTTTGGATACTCTGTCTAAGTCTTTTGTCACGTCACATTTTATAAAAACTGCTTTGCCTTCGCCGTATGTTTCGTTTAATGTTTTGGCAGCTTTGACACCAACATCTTCAATGATGTCCAAGAGTATCAATGTTTTGGCTCCGTTCTTCAGAAACTGGTCCGCGGTGTGGTATCCAATGCCTCGTGCTCCTCCAGTAATTACGACTACTTTATCTTTTGGATCGCGCTCCATGTCGAGTGTTAAACAAAGTGATACTGTACAAAGCTTAATGGTACAACAAATAAATTAGATAGCCTATTTATATTTGTGACAAATATGCTCGTCACGGTTTATCATCTATGATAACCGATAATTTTCCGTAACATTTTGATTCGTTTTCCTTGACTGTATTATTATTACATCATTTTGTGTTTCAACTTCATTTGTTCACAATTTTTTTGTTTAGTAATGCCAGTTTTTAACACTGTCACTATTTTTACCATCTGTTGAATCTAATCTTTCATAATGACCAATGACGACGATGACGATCAAAATGACGATTTTGGTGCTTACATAAAAATCGTCATTTTACAAGTTCTATTGAGTGACGACAAAATACTCAGCCAGGCCTCGGGTTTTAATTGGGAAGATTTTTAAACAAAGCAATTATTTGATAACCATGTTTGTGTATAATGTAATCTGCCTTAAACTTAGTAAGTTTTTATTACTATACATGTCATTCGTCATAATTTTACACATAAAGGGGTGTTTTGTACTGATAGTATAGCCTAGTGGTGCAACCGTTGGACTGCGATCTCATAAGAGACGAGATTTTTATTTTGTTACCTACTGTGATATATTTATTTTTTATTTTATATTATTTTAATTATTATACCTGTTTTTAATTATGATATTATATAATAATGAATTTATTGTAATGTAATTTGTATTTGATGTAATTTTGTATTTTTTTTTATGTAAATTGGGATTTAATGCCTGTAAATAAAAATAATAATAATAAGTCTCCAGTTCAAACCCGAGACACGCACTTCGATTTTCAGATTTTTGCTTTTTTCATTCTTGTCTGTATTGTATAATATCAGTTGCTTTGGTGTGGGGTCGTTAGACCTTACTGCCCACACGATAAAAATAAGAAGTTGCTTTGGTGAAGGAAACATCGTGAGGAAACCATGATGCCAGAGAGATGATCATGAGATGCCGTGATGTCATGATGGCATTTAAGCCAAGTAAGAGACCCATCGCCGCCATTAACTCTGAGACCAAGTTAGGCACTAACCACACGATTCAGAAATACCTAAAAAGTTCGACAGAGATGTTTTACTAAAACATTATGTCAGTTTTCGCTTGACTATAAGCTGCCCGTTACAGATGGTGAGACAGAGCATTGCTAAAGGTCCCCACAGATTAACAGTTCGACGGACGATATCAGACTGTCAGTTAATCGCAATAGGTGTAGTCGTAGATGTTGTACCAGGCCATTGCCGGCAGGCAATAATCGCTTTAGTGTGTAGACGTTATTAGCCTAGGACGGCAAGCGACCCGATAGGACCAGAAACTGCAGGCGGACTGTTACTCTGTGGGGCCCTTTATAGATACACATGGAATGGTAAGACGCATTGCTTGTCGCAAGTCGCGTCGCACGTCGCAGTCGCATTACCTGAGGTCGCAAATGCGTTTGATAGGCTTGTATTAATCCGGTTTTCTGTAAAGTAATGCACCGTCACTCCTTGTAATCTTATCTTTGCTGACGATAAATTACGATGATGACCATGGAAATGACGATATTTGTGATTGTTATACAAAAATCGTCATTTTACACTTTAATATCACTGAGGTAAGTCGATTTATCAAGTTGTTCAAACAATTCTATTAATAGTACTTTATGTAACTTGGCTCCCGCAATGCCATCACGACTGAAGGAGCAGAAGAATATTTTGCCAATCGGTAAATCTTAATGTATAAACATCACATTTCGTCGGTCTAATTATCACAATTCGCAAGTTCATTTGAGCAAATTTTAACAAGAGCAAAAAAAAAAAAGATTTTCTAACAAGTTTCGAGAGGTTTTTAAAATGGCGTTTTATATACCTATTTTAAGTTTACTTTAGAAAGGGTGTAGATTGATATTATTTTACTAATATATTTTAGAATTTTATGACTAGGTAATAAAAAATGGGGTTAAAACAGATGGCACAGAAAAATGGCGTTTTTGGAGATTCAAATTCATATAATTAGTCTGACGATATGTCACTATGTTCCTATAAGTACCTAAATCTCCGAAACCACCCAACCAATTCGAATAAAATTTTGTGAGCGTGTATGGTAGGTACCAGCTTGATAGATATGATAGGTTTAGATCCGATAGAAGGCACCGCCGCCGATCGAAGCAGGGATAGGTCGCTCGCATAATAAATATTTTGTGGAGTATACCATTGTGCCAAATATATATGGAGGATATATAAGGAAAATACAGGCTTCTAGTTAAGGAGGCAAAAGTTTGTATTTTATTATTTATTTACTTTTAATGTCTTTACTGTCATCATCAGTATCATTCCTGCCAATCATCATTCTTCCCAATTTTGTTTTTATTGTCTTTACTGGACAATATTTTTGTGTGTTTATGTAAGTTTTCTTTGTGCATAAATAAATTATACACAGAATGGATACAACCAGATGAGCGGGCAACTTTCATTAGAGCGCAGGTGTCACCTTGTTCGAACTCCCGCAGACCAAGAAAGAATGGTTCAGAAGGGAGGCCAAATACTCACTAATGTGTGGATGACTGTGTTAGGGCATGTCGATATAAAAATAACACAGCCGCCGGTTTCTACGTAACTTTTCTTTTTTTGGTGGGTGGGCAATCATTAAAAGACTCCTCCCACTCTGGGCGGAGATGAAGGGAGTATCAGACTTGTACTGACTAAAACCACCCATGTTCCTTAATCTCAGCCCTATGTGTTCCGGGGTCACGGTATGTTTTTCGAAAAACGCGCAGCCCCAGCGGCATGCCCCTTAATTTTTATGTTAGCTTACTATGCACCGTACTCATACAGCGGTCCGATAAGAGATTTAGTTTAGTATATAAAGTATTTGACCTTATATAACTACTGCTTATAGCATCATACCGTTTGGTCTCTTCCTATCGTCACGTTACAAGCCGTTAGGTTCTAAAACCGCTGCCTGAACCTGAGTCCATGGTGTCCAGGGCTATTGATAGCTGTACCACAGTGACACCGCTGCGGAGCAACACAACCTTAGTATAGACATGTAGCAGGCCGGAACGAAGCATCAATGGTGGATGACGGGATGCCTTAAAAGCCACAAGCTCGACTTCCGGGTGCCAATGGGCAGCAGTCGGCTACACTAAACAGTATTTAACGAATTGATTTAGTAATTTAAAATTTACATTTTATTCACTTTGAGACTAATTATGAAAATTTATCAGTATTTTTATGATAAGACGTCAAATGTAAATATTTTTTTAAGATTACATACCTACAGGCTATCTAGTTTACTTGTTGCATTTTGCTTCCACAAGCTCATTGAACAGTTCATTTTGTGTTACACTGAACATGGAGCGCGATCCAAAAGATAAAGTTGTCGTTGTGACTGGAGCAGCACGAGGCATAGGATACCACATCGCAGACCAGTTTCTGAAGAACGGAGCCAAAACATTGATACTCTTGGACATTATTGAAGATGTTGGTGTCAACGCTGCCAAAACATTAAACGAAACGTACGGCGAAGGCAAGGCAGTTTTTATAAAATGTGACGTGACAAAAGACTTAGACAGAGTATCCGAAGAAATATTACAAAAACATCAAGTTGATGTTCTTGTTAATAACGCAGGAATTTTCAACGAAAACTCACTAAAGCAGACTATTGGAATAAACTGCATAGCTCTAATCGAGTGGAGCATGAAGTTCTGGGAATACATGAGAACGGACAAGGAAGGTCGCGGTGGCACAATCTACAATGTATCCTCCATTTACGGATACCAGTACAATCCATGGATAGTATTCTATAAAGCATCGAAGCACGCTGTGGTGGGTTTCTCAAGATCGTTGGGTCATCCTTACAACTATGGCAAGAGTGGTGTAAGGGTTATTACCATATGTCCAGGATTCGTCGATACTCCCTTACTAGCTGGCCATGCGTGGGAGTGGCAACAAGAAGGTATAGAAAAATTTATGGAGACTGAAATAATACAAACACCAGAGTCGATGGGTGAGGCTGCTATTGAGATCTTTACCGTTGCAGAAACTGGGACTGTATGGGTTAAGGAAAATAATGAGCCAATCAAACTGGCCCCTATGTGTTAAAAACAAAATGCTGGAAATAATTTAAGAGAATTGTGAAACTGTGATTTCAAAAAACTGACATAATAAAGTGTTTTCAAAATATTTAACAATAAAGCTTTAATTGAAAATATATTCTTCTTTTACTGTTTTATTTAAACTTCGTAGGCGGATTTTGATACCAAAATGCCATTTTGTACGTTTCTTTTTTTGTTATATTTTAAATAACAATTTTTTTAATAATTGTTCCAAAGCATAAGTTAAATTATTTTTTTATATTGTGTTATCAAATTAGCGCTAGACTAGACTACAACTAGTCTACTTTGTTGGTCTAGTGGTCGCAAGTGCGAATGCTGAGCATGAGGTCCTGGATTTGATTCCCGGTTTGGGCAAAGTATTGTTGGCTTTTTCCATTAGGAATTTCTTAGTAGCAGCCATTGAGTCTGATTTGTGCACGGTTGATGCAAATAGACTCTCCTTTTTTATATGTTACTTAAACATATCTGGCAAATATGAGTATACTATTAGTTACACCTCTGCCTAACCCTATGAGGATTATAAGCGTGATGTTATGTTTGATTTATATGAACTATAATTAATTATTATATCATCAGTTAGTGGTGACCACTGATAAACAGGTGCCTTCCGTTACTAGGTGCTATCGCCCAGATAAGAAGAATAAATAATTCGATGGAAGGATAAGCTAGATGGGGTCGACATTTCGTATCTGACTACCCTGAGAAGAAATGGCGATACAAACTCAGGGATCAAAGTCTGTTTTAAAGCATGTACAATATGTTTCATGTTTTACAATTAATTAAATAATAATTTGAACATAAAAAATAGGATAATAATTATAATGTCAAATTTACATGTCAAAAATTGTAAAAAAAATAATTAAAAAAGGAAATATACAATAGGATATATCAGATTTTTATGTCAATATTGTATAAGAATTACACAAAGCAGAGCGAGCAATTCAATCCCAAGCCTTTTTGTCATCTATATTATATACTAGCTGATGCCCGCGGCTTCACCCGCGTGGATGTCGTTCAAATTATATACTAAAACCTTCCTCTTGAATCACTCTATCTATTAAAAAAAACCGCATCAAAATCCGTTGCGTAGTTTTAAAGATTTAAGCATACAGACAAACAAACAGACAAAAATAGCGACTTTGTTTTATACACTCGAGAGCAATGAATCCGGGTCACTTAAAGAATGTTAAAAATCTCGGAAACTAAAAATGATAGGTTAATGCAATAAATTGTATTTAATAGACAATGTAATACTCCTTAAATGAAGGTATTAAAACTTCTTAGTTATTGTAAAGTTATATCATAAAAAAATCAAATTTGAAAAAGGGCCACTTTCGAAGATGGAACTACGTAATTACAGCATTTGGTTTTGCTTTTGTTTGTAATCTGTCATTTATGTGGGTACATAAACCATGTTGATAGTGCTCTATATTCATTATTCAAGCTGAAATTATGTCGCTTACGCCTGAAGAATGCACCAGAATACTTACAATGCTGGAAACCGGCCGGAGTCAGCGCGATACAGCCAGGACTGTCGGTGTGTCGCTGTCAACAGTACAAAGAGTTCTCCGACGTTACGAAGAAACTGGTTCTAACCTACGCAGACCAGGAACGGGCAGAACCAGGTGTACCACAGCACGAGAAGACCGATACTTGGTGAACACCATGCTTCGAAATCGCTTTCTCACAGGAACTGAACTCACAAATCAGTTTCGACGCCTCGGAGGAAGTAACCCAAGTGCATGGACAGTAAGACGTCGGCTTGCTGAATCTAACTTAAAACCCCTTAGACCTGCAAACGGCCCTAAACTGGAGCGTGGGCATCGTATTTCAAGACTAAGATATGCCCAGAGCCACGTAAATTGGAGTATTGAAGATTGGTCAAAAGTTATGTCCTCCGACGAATCAAAATTTATGCTCTACAAGCACGATGGAAGACACAGAGTGTATCGAAGACCAGGGGAAAGATTCAAGCAAGCATGCATCGAAGAAAAAGTAGCCTACGGTGGTGGGTCTGTACTTGTGTGGGCCGGAATTTCTTCTGAAAGTCGCACAGAGCTGGTGATCATAGAAAACGGCTCTTTAACTAGCGAAAGATATGTGGAAGAAATCCTCAATGATCACGTTGGTCCATTTATGGTCAATTTAGGTGAGGATGCTATATTTATGCATGACAATGCCCGACCTCATACAGGTAGGATTGTGAATGACTACCTTCAAGAGATGAACATTACTCGTATGGAGTGGCCAGCGCGCAGCCCGGATATCAACCCGATCGAGCATGCTTGGGACGAGCTAGGCAGATGCGTAAAACAACGAAACCCTCCCCCAATCACGCTTCGTGAGCTCAAAATTGCTCTCACAGAGGAATGGGAGGATATTCCCCAAAATCGTATAAGGAACTTGGTGTACAGCATGCCAAACCGCGTAAACGCAGTAATGGAAGCACGAGGAGGCAATACGAAGTATTAAAATTCAAGAAAATCGTAATAAAGTTCAAAAATTTCATGTTTCCTATTTTTGTTTTAAGGAGAGATCAGCAGTTTTTTTCTTTATGTAATTTTGTGTTAATAAAATGTATGGTGACTCATATTTTTCTTACTTTCATTTAAGGAGTATTACATTGTCTATTAAATACAATTTATTGCATTAACCTATCATTTTTAGTTTCCGAGATTTTTAACATTCTTTAAGTGACCCGGATTCATTGCTCTCGAGTGTACTATGTAAGGAAGGATAATAATGATATTGTATCTATTAAACGATCATACAGCGATAATTATAAAAAAGAACAGTGTTATTAACGTTATCGTTCAAATTACTTATGATAAACTTTTTAAATGATATCTATCTAATAAGATACAGCTGTACACCAATAGTTTACATGTAGCGATTGCGTATCTGACCTCCACATATCCATTGATTGTCCAACTTTATGCTTCTGCCTACCCACTTCACATCTTTTAATCGACCTCAACAAGCGTTGCTAAAGCTAGCGTTAAAACCGACCGGACGGTGCTAACTCCAAGTCACCACATTTTTAGAAATATCACATAAACACACGTACAAAAAGGTAAAAGAAGGTACTTTTAGTAAAGTTTTATTCTTAAACAGTCTGAAAACACTCCAATGAGACAGTTTTTGAAATTTTTGTTTCACAATTCTCTTAAAATATTTTCACCAAGTTGTTTTCAACACATGGGTGCCAATTTAATAGGCTCGTTATTTTCCTTAACCCACACACTCCCTGTTTCTGCAACGGTAAAGATCTCGACAGCAGCCTCACCCATCGTCTCTGGTGTTTGTATTATAGCTCCAGTCTCCAAAAACTTTTCAAAATCTTCTTGTTGCCACTCCCACGCCTTACCAGCTAGTATGGGAGTATCAACAAACCCTGGGCATACGGTAATAACCCTTACACCACTCTTGCCATAGTTGTAAGGATGACCCAACGATCTTGAGAAACCCACCACAGCGTGCTTCGATGCTTTATAGAATACTATCCATGGATTGTACTGGTATCCGTAAATGGAGGATACATTGTAGATTGTGCCACCACGACCTCCCTTGTCCGTTCTCATGTACTCCCAGAACTTCATGCTCCACTCGATTAGAGCTATGCAGTTTATTTCAATGGTCTGCCTTATTGAGTCTTCTTTGAAAATTCCTGCGTTATTAACAAGAACATCAACTTGATGTTTTTGTAATATTTCTTCTGATACTCTGTCTAAGTCTTTTGTCACGTCACATTTTATAAAAACTGCTTTGCCTTCGCCGTACGTTTCGTTTAATGTTTTGGCAGCGTTGACACCAACATCTTCAATAATGTCCAAGAGTATTAATGTTTTGGCTCCGTTCTTCAAAAACTGCTCTGCGATATGGTATCCAATGCCTCGTGCTGCTCCAGTCACTACGACAACTTTATCTTTTGGATCGCGCTCCATGTTCAATGGAACATAAAATGAACTATCCAATGCGCTTGTGGAAGCTAAATGCCGCCACAAGTAAACTAGCTAGCATATATATAATCTTAAAAATATATTAACGTTTGACGTCTTATCATAAAATACTGATAATAATTTCATAAATTATGTATAGTTTGTGAAATTATACATAATTTATGACCGATGTATGTACGATGCATAATTTATGATGATATACCTACATATTTCATTTTTGCAAAGTGAACACTCACACAATTTTTTTTTATTTTACGAAATACGTGGTACAACACACTTTGTAAGTCTGTTTAATGTTTCTGTAATTTTAAAAACAGCAACAACGTCTTTCTTTAGTTGTAACGATTGTCTGGCAGTTTGAGTACTAGCGAGACGTAGCGACCCACCCAAATGTCCTTTCTTTGGTATTATTACTTTCGTCGTGACGTTAGCTCCTTGAGTTATAAGTCGAGCTCCACGATAACTGACAAATGCTTGCACTGACTGGATTGGTCCACTCAAATCTGTGTGGTACTATCATCTAAAGACCATCTGCATAGTCTTCATGTGTGTATTATACCAAGATTATGTCTGGACCTTAAAATAAACTATGAGCTCTGACTTTGTTTCGGATGTAAGAAACATCCGAAACAAGAGTAGTCAGGTACGAAACACCGGGACCATCTAGTTTTAAAATAAAGTGACATTTAAAAGTGTTTGTAAAAACCTATTTGCAAAATAAAAATCATTGATCATTTAACCGAAACCTGAGAGATTTTTATAAGAAATATAACGCATTCTCCTGAAAAATTACTAAAACTGAGTTATGTTGTTCCTTGCAGGTGTTTCTGTTTTTCTTAGTAGTTACTAGTAGGATTGGATTGGCAGGCGTTGTCTTAACGTAACTTTTTGAACGCCGACAATATCTCCATTTATAACTAAGAACCATCCAGATAACCTCACAAGTACGATCAAAAGATCACCGCACTAGATAAAGACAAGGATTGTGGATATACTAACGTACCATAAAATAAACAAACAGATTAAAAAAAAAACTTCATATTTTCTACTCTGAATGTATTTTTTTTAGTGCAATCTTTTGTAATCTGCCATTGTCTTTTATGAAGTTTTATTAGACGGTTCCACACAAATTGTCATTTAACACCTTCTATTTTTGAGCTAGTTCGAGACTTCATAAGAAGTTGCTCAAACAAATCAACTTTATGATAACCATTTATAGATTTAATTAGTCTGGGACACGTTTAGCATATTTTATATTTCCATTACGTTACAAGTTCAAGCAAAAAATGCAGACAGAGGTGATTGAAAATAACAGTTTGCAGTTTATGTAGGTATATATTAATCCATCGCTTTTTTTTTGGTTGTGTGGAAAATCATCAAATATTATTAATAATAATAAATACATTTATAATCGTGTTTTGAACAATCCTACCAATTTTCAGCCGAGTGGAAATTAATGTAACCTTTTTTTTTTTTGGTGGGTGGAAAATTATCGAATAACCCCCCCCCCCCCCCCCCCGCTCTAGGGCAGAGCGAAAGGGAGTGTCAGACTTCTACTGACTAAAAACCACCCATGTTCCTTCTTAGCCCTTTGACTGTATCTTTGGTCTAGTGGTTGCAAGCGCGACTGTTGTGCGAATTTATGCTCCTGGGTTTGAGTCCCAGGTTATTGAGTTTTACCATCAATAATCTCAATCACGGAGTCTGTATTTGTGCCCGGTTGATGGCAATAGGCTCGGCCCCTAACACCTGGGACTTAACAGGGCTGTGGCTGTATTAATGGGCTCAGCTCTGCCTAACCCTTTGAGGATTTCAGACGTGATGATATGTTAGGTATGTTATGTATTAATTTATATTTGTGTGGAAACCAGTGTACCTTGTTTTTGTTAAGTGCAGATAATATCTAAGTGGTTTCTTTTTTGTTCTACGTTAAATAATTGTTAGCGAGCTGGGATGTTTGCTTTAAATTTTACGTGAATGTTTTGTAATGTTAATAGTAGATCAGATACCAATGCTGCTGTAAAATTATACGATTCTACAGCTGCAGTAAATGCATAATGTTTTATAGACGGAAATTCAGGTACAGTATAAAAAGGCACTAAATCAATTAAAAGATCAAAGCAAATTTCAACCATAACATTTAATCTTTACAAAGATAGTATTAACACATAATAGGGTATTTCCAGTAACTTTAGCACTAAGTAACTTCCACAATAGGCTTACCACCTTCGATGAGCCAAGCTGTTCCAGTGTTAGCCTTCTGGTAGATGTCCACTGCAGCGTTACCCACTGATTCTACTTTCTGCCACGCTTGAGCTTTGAGGAACTGACCAAACTCTTTATCTTGCCCCATGTCCCAGGCCGCAGGCTGCTCCGTCAGCTTAGTCTCGGTAAATCCTGGACAAATTGCTACTACCCTTACACCAGTCCTTTCACAGTTGGCGACATGTCCCAAAGACTTCGTGAATCCCATAACGGCAAACTTCGAAGCTTGATAAATTGGCAGGAACTGGTCGACTCTGTAGCCGTAGATAGAAGCTAGGTTGATGATAGTACCTCCATTTCCGCCTTTGTCTTTCCTCATATGATCCCAGAAGGTCAGTCCCCACTCCAAAACCGCTGTGACGTTGATGTCGATGGTCTTCTTCAGGAGACGGTCGTTGAGGATCCCGGCGTTGTTGACGAGGACATCTACTTTGTAGGAGTCGAAAATCCACTTGGAAACAGTTTTGAGGTCTTTTGTGACATCACATCTCAGGAAGGTTGCTCTGTTGTTACCGTGTTTGGCGTTCAGTCTCTTCACAGCATCAGCTCCGTTCTTTTCGTTGATATCGAGTAGGATGGTAATTTTGGCTCCCTTAGTGAGATATTTGTCAGCGATTTCGTAGCCGATCCCGTCGGCTCCACCGGTTATAGCTACTACTTTGTTCGCTAAGTCTCTCGCCATGTTGTGAGTTTGTCGAATGCGCTCCAACGACTACGGAGCTCAGAGTTGAACGCGGAATTTATAATGCATTGCAATAATGCGATAATTCTTGACAAACAAGCAATTAATTTGTTATTCAGTTCAATGTTTTAATATCATGTTGTTAAACCATCGATAGATAGTTTAACTAAGCTAGGGACGCATAATAATATTTAATCAATTCGTAATAACAATTATCAGTATCGGTATGTTTACTCGTAGTTTAACTTTGATAGCAAAATCTAGATCGCAATCAACAACATTTAGTGGTCAGTTTGCTCTAGTTTTGTGTATGTATGCAAATTTTTTATACGATTTAATTACCTACATTTGTTTTTTCATTGACAACTCGTATGGTTAGCGTTTATCTTGCTTAATTTAGAAAAAGTTTGAATTACTGACTTAGAAATATCAAAAACATTGAAAAAGTTGTTCAACAGGGTTTTTTGAAATTCATTTTCAGACTCACCTTTAAAGTCTAAGGTTTTTTTGTGTAGATTAAGTTAGATTTTATATTTTTGCAAAAAAACAGAACCAAGTAAAGTATGCTATGTAGAGGTTGAGAATGTTATTACAAACACTGGATTTCCTTGATTTAATAACATTAATTTATGCAAGACAAATAGATCTATTATACAACGTTGTAAAGACTGTATGATAATAGGTAATTAATGAATAGTGATTTATTCCTCTGGATGTGTAGGTGTTACTGAGGGGTGCGCCAAAGTTCACCTAAATTTTCAACTCCGATAATTGGAAATCCGAAAATGTTCTTCCTAACATTTTTCATCCTAACAATCTAAATTCCTAACTACTCTGTCTCTAATGTTCATATTCCGAAGCATTCAACTTCATAATGTCAGTAGCAATAAACATCTATTATACTTTTATTTGTTTTCCTATATTTTCTCAACATAACCATCTTTTACACTATTATTCAAAGTCATATCTTTTTTGTTTAGATTTCTTTTTATTCATAAAATTCAGTATTATATGGTATGCAAAGATATCCATAGGTTAGGTTAGGTTAGCACTGTGACCAACACTATGCGAATTGCTGAATTTCATTCATTTAAGACATTTCATTTAAAACAGTGAAACGACTTAAATCATATTAAACAGTTGTATGAGTGAAAATATTATGGTAATTATGTTTAAGGATAAAATCGTCATGATAAAAAACAGTAGCCGCCTTATTACAAAACGTAGTTAAACCTGGTTTAACTTAGACTTGGTTTATCTCGCATGACGTCTCACTTCAATAATATTCAAAAGAAAGTGACAGCATGCGAGATAGACCAGGTCTAAGTTAAACCAGGTTTAACTACCTTTTGTAATAAGGCGGTAGGAGTTTAAATATATTTACAATAATGATATTATTAATTACAATTTTCGGAAACATGAGTGTTATGTACATCGCCGGTAGCACTACAAATAACGTATGAATGAAAACTTTAGGATGAAAAATTTTAGGAAGAGTGATCATTCGGATTACAAATCGTTGGGAAGAACAATTTCGGGTGAAGAACTTTAGGTCAGCCAATATGGACCCGTTACTGAGAGCTGTCTATCTTTCCGCTCCTCATACCCAGGATGATGGTCTGCTGCGCAAACTGCATAGCGGTGATGATTTCATTTTGAAAAGCCAATTATCAAAATATAATATGGTGTCCAATAAACGGCTGCCAATAATAACTAAACTTAATACAGGGAGATCGGTTCAAATACTTTGAACTATGGGATTAACGATGAAATACGATAAAAATCTGGCAAACGAGTTGGACTCGCACATGAAGGGTTCCGTTTTCACATGTACTACACGCCCTTAAAATATTGCCCACGTTTGATCAAGAAGTAAGAGAAAATAACGTTACAAACAAAAGTTTGTACCTATTGTGATAAAACTCAAAACTCGGTCCACTGAGTTTAACCAGTTAATATGCAAGATGACTTTATGTAATCTCACCTGAGGTTAATTCGTACACCAAATTAGTCAGACGAACCATGAACTTAGATTCCCTATGAGAAAAATAAAACAAAGTTTGAGTTTTTGAAATAATTTAAGCCGGATTCAGAATATAGTAACAAAAAAACAAATTGCTCACAAGAACAAAAGAAGTGACATTTAAAAATAAATCTTATTATATGACTCAAAACTTTGTTTTAAACGTAAAGAGTGATTTTTTCGTGAGAAGAGCAGATTTTTTTCTCCGAGCCGGTCTATGTGAACGGACCCTTATGCCAATATAATTTTAATCTTTGGTTTTCAAAAAGATATTCAAAAACTTAATGATATTTCTATCGATATAGGTAAAATGAAATGGCACATCATTTCCAATCAGAAATCAGATGACTGTCAATAAATGTAATAATTTATGTGTACTTAATGAATCATTATATAATATAAATTATAATTACCGCCCACAACTTTATGAGCGATTGTGTTGTTTACATCCGATATGAGAAAAAGAAAAAACCGAGAGTCAATGTTTATTACTCGTACCTCTGCATTGGGTCTTTTTTATAGGGTTAAAATACCTGCTTATTAATTATGTGCATTCATTCTTTGTCGTGTTCTTATAAGTGCATGTTACAGGCGGGGCGTCGCGCGGCGCGTGCTGCGTTTTTAATTCAAACACATGGCGATCCTCGATTTTACGAGAAGCTATTTTCGCACGTTAGTTTAAAATGCAGCGTTTGTTGCGGTGGAATCGTCTCTCAGTAAATTAATAAAAAAACACGAGACGAGCCTTCTCCACGCGCCGCGCAACGCTCCGCGTCTCCGTAAACGAGCCCTAACCTAGTGTCAGAGCTTTAATGCCGCCAATGCAGGCCACTGACTTGGTTTTACATGCCGTCCAGAAATATCTCTCGTACGAAATAACTCTCTCTGTTTAATTATTACCTTATCCTGTAGTATAATAATTTAACATCAGTTAACTGCATTATCTCATACAAACATTCTTCTCAACTCCCACTATTAATAAATCTAATGCTAACAATGACAATGAGAGGTCAAATGTGGGCTAATCTATTGTTGTATTAAATAAGATAACTTTAATTAAACAATGACATTCAACGTTCTTAGAGTACGTAGTTGAAATTATTTATTTGCATTGCATGCATGAGATGTTACAGTAGTAATTTTGTTCCTGGAACATTCTATCATTTAACATGCAAAGATTTATACAAATTCGTGGCTATAATTTATAGTTAAACAAATTTTTACTTTTAGACCATTATAGGTACTTATAGTGTACATGATGGCAAGAAGTTCAATTATCATAAACACTGAAAACGGGATATTTACCATGTTTACTTTTTGTATCGAGTTCCCGATATTTTGGCGCCGTTGTTTGTAACCTCAAAATCAGTGTTATTGATAGTTTTAGAGTCAGGTCAGTTTAAAGTTCAATTGTGTTTAACACAAAATTCAGCTATGTGAACTCCACTCATTCATGCAATCAGGAAGTTTCATGAAGTACTCAAGTAACAGGGTATGATGGAAGGTGGGCCGGGCCATTGTCTGTAGGGAGAAGCCACATATGCGCTTAAGACCTAAACTGACCGTGGGTCCTCATTATGTAGGTAGAGCAATAATAATGCTCCAGCTAATACGGGCTCAAAGTCTGTTTAGAAACTTCCAAGTCGGCCATAGCAACGCGTTGCCGGGTGGAAGCCCCTCCAGGTGGTTATTAAATGATGCGTTTAGGTAAGTAGCTCCCGTTAGCAGAAACTCCGTTTAGACGTTGGTAATGACTGGAGGCACTACGCACCCAAGAAAACTTTACCCATAGCTTTTTAGCCTCTAGGTTACTGAGAAGTGACTGTGCATTGGGAGGCTCGTGTCAGTTTGTAGCTTCCTGGCTACAGCCTTGCAGATTTCTGTAAGTTCAATGTCAGACAGTGAAAGCAATATTCGTTCTGGGCTATAATTCAGACATCAGTAATAATCTGGCACATCTTATTCAGAGCTATATCATCCTGTTAATCGTGGGTAGATTGACCCCAAATTGAACGCCATTTTAGAACCAAATGCCTGAGGACTAGAATATAAAATATTCCATTAAATACAATAAAGCAGGATCGGAAAACCTTAGCTACACTAACCAAAGTTGCTGTAGGTCTCATAATATGGAAAAACACCGGCTATTAGTCATGCAAAATATAATTATACCTAATTATTTTCAAGATGACTTCTAGCTTAGCAAAATAGCTCTTAGTTCCAACAAGTGACATTTAATAGCATTTTTTTTTTCAAAATATTGACAACTGTATTATTAGAAAAATTAAACTACAAAATATCCGGTTGAAATAGGTACATTTGAAACATATATACAATCTAAACAGTATATACTACATAAGTTAGATCGACTAATTATCCAACCTACGAATGTCAATGAATTAGAGGTCAGGCTTATGATATGAAAACATAAATATTTACCAGACGTGCTCGATTTACTTCGAAACAAATAAACTTCAATAGTACCGTTATGCAATATGTTCAATAAAACCTTGTCTTATCCGAAATGGGCATACCAATGATAATTATTGCCATTGTAAAATGATTAAGTAATGAAATTTAAAATGCATGATTATTATCCCAAATTACGACCGTTTTCCTAAATTTTAACAAACTTTAATGTGTCACCCGAGAAGCGACCGCTTGCACCCGTGTGTTATTATAAAAGTTCCTTTACTTTTGAGTTTCCTTAAAAAAAATCATAATGACTTGAACAACAAGGGCCTTTCGCCTTCAAAAGGGGCTTTCTACACACATTATACAGTATCGTCCCATTCATAGTTCTTCATAACACTTGAGTAATCGGTGCACCACCTTCAATTAACCACACGGTTCCACTTTCAGCTCCTTCATAAACTTCCACTGCAGCATTACCGACATCCTCAACCCTTTGCCAAGGAAAAGAGTTAGCATATTTCACTAAATCCTCAGGCAAGGTCTTTTGAAGTTCTGGATCTCGTAAATAGAAGGTCATTGGAGTGTCCGTAAATCCTGGGCACAAAGCAACCACACGAACTTTTGTTTTCTCAAAGTTTTGAAGGTGTCCCAAAGATCTAGTAAAGCCTACAACAGCAAATTTTGAAGCTTGATAATCAGAGGCGTATGGCATTGGTCGAAATCCAAATATTGATGATATCAACATGATGGTGCCGCCATTTCCACCGTTGTCCTTGCTCATGTGTTCTTGAAACTTCATTGACCATTCTATTACTGCTGTGACATTTACGTTAATTAACTTTTTGTAATCTGTTGTGCTCGCAACTCCAGCACTCACAACTAATACATCTACTGTTTTGTATTTATCAATGATAACTTTCGAAACTTCTTCTAAATCTGTAGTCACATCACATTTTATGAATTCAACTTTACCTTCTCTATGCTTGACTGTCAAGTCGTTGCTTGTCTTGGTTCCTTGTACTTCATCAATATCCAGTAAAATAGCAGCTTTAGCCTCGTAATTTAAGAACTGGTCAGCTATTGCACATCCAATACCGTGAGCTCCTCCTGTCACAACCACTACTTTATTCTTAAGCGACGTTGCCATTATTATTTTAAAACTTGCACGAAAGATAGCGGTAGATGTAATGCCTTACGCAGTCTCTCCAATATAACCAGGAGTTGTCGAGGTTAACAAACCAGGTGTAATCGTTTGTGTAGTTAAAAATAATAAAAAGACACTGTCTTATGTTGAACACGAACAGCAAACTGGCCATTGACACTGCTCGATTATGTTATCATACGAGTAAATTATCACAAAAAGAATTATCTGAGTTTCCTTTGTTTGCATTCATTCATGACAACTGCAGGAAAACCACGAATTTTGTATTTCAATATGAACTTTAATAATTTATTTGTGTTAGGTACTATGTGAAAAAGTACAGTCTTATTCTTCATTATACGCAGACACATTAAGATTTTCTTTTTAATCGAGGTATTGAGAAAAGTAACTGCTTTTAGTTAGATTTATTTCATCCGGCTAAGTTAAAACATTAAGCGAGTTATTCTTTCAAGAAGTGCACTTGTGTCCCAGCCCCCGCTGGAGGCGGTCGGGGCGTCGGGGGCAACGTGATGGCTTCCGGCCACCGTAATCGCGGGCCTGTGGACGGTGAGTAATGGGCTAGCTCGCCGTCCGTCCGTCTTATGACAACAGGCCATGTCGACGACGGCGCGTTCGTGTTCCACGCGCGCCTCAAAGAGATGTCAGCAAGGAGTGGCCCGCAAGGGCCGACGACGCCCGTCGGGGCTGCGGATTGTCGAAAGAGATACCGCGGCCTCGGCACAAGGGCGAAGAAGGAACATGGATGGTGTTTAGTCAGTAGAAGTCTGGCACTCCCTTCCGCTCTGCCCAAGAGCGGGAGGGGGTCAATATTATGATGATTTTCCACACACGCGAAAAAAAAAAAAATGTTCAAAAATCTAAAACCCGACCACTAACAAAATCGCGGTCTTTAAAGTAGAAAACAAGAAAATAATTCTTGTCTGATATTCTTCGTAGTCGCATGCCACTGATACCTGATGCTCCTTCATGGCGTTCTCATTGATACAGAAGTCAGCTGCTAATTGCCATTAGCAAGGTGGCATGCGACTACGAAGAATATCAGACAAGAATTATTTTCTTGTTTTCTACTTTTAAGACCGCGATTTTGTTAGTAGTCGGGTTTTAGATTTTTGAACTTAATTTTTTTATTTGAATTTTATTTTTGTGTGTACTTAAACTATAATATAATACATATTTGTAACTAGCTGATACCCGCGACTTCGTTCACGTGGAAATTTTGATGTGTGACTGTCTCGTTGATCGAGTGGTCTCAAGTGCAACTACTGAGGATGAGGTCCGAGGTTTGATTGCAAAGTGTTTTCGCAGTAGAGGCCACGGAGCGTGGTTTTCGTGCCAGGTCGATGGCAATATTATATCTATAGACATCAAACGCCCCCTATTCCATGGCGCTTGAACATTACTGGCAAAATGTGGGTTTACGATTAGGTACACCACTGCCTAACTCTTTCGGGATCTTCTGTTGGCACTGGATGGGAAAACTCTTCGTAAAGTGGAATTTTTGCATCTACATCTAATTCCAGGCGACTCTCTCCTGTTTAAAGCAGTTTATTTGCAAAGACATCTGTTCCATGGCCAATCGCAGATTTTTGGTGATGTTGCAAGTTGGGGTAAGATTCGACGGCAATTTGTAAACGGAAAGTGCAATCTGGCCATTGTTAAGCAAAGTTGCGGCAATGCCCAAGGCAGCCACAGCCGATAAGACGGCATGGTTGGCGCAGTGCCTCGGCGTTTGACTGTGGCTCTGCATGTCCTGTATTCGATTTCCACACTGAACAAATATATTTACGTCGCGGGTCTTATCTAATTTTTCATTACTCATACTCTGAAAGTAGGTCAGAACGTGCCTGCGGAGCGGGCTGAAAGTACTACTTTTCAGCCCTAGGGAGAATCGCTTTCTACTGACAGCTGTCAAATTATTTTATGTAATTGGGAGCAAGTCTATTGCCACCAACTAATGTAATTAGGAGCAAGCTTATTGCCACCAACCGATGTGATTAGGTGCAAGCCTATTAAGATCAACCAATGTAATTAGGAGCAAGCCTATTGCCATCAACTGATGTAATTGGGGGTAAGCCTATTGCCATCAACCGATGTAATCAGGAGCAAGCCTATTGCCATCAACCAATCTAATTAGGAGCAAGCCTATTGCCATCAACCGATGTAATTAGGAGCAAGCCTATTGCCATCAATTGGTGTAATTAGGAGCAAGCCTATTGCCATCAACCGATTTGGGTAATTGGGAGCAAGCCTATTGCCATCAACCAATGTAATTAGGAGCAAGCCCATTGCCATCAACTGATGTAATTGGGGAAAGCCTATTGCCATCAACCGATTTAATTAGGAGCAAGCCCATTGCCATCAACTGATGTAATTGGGGGCAAGCCTATTGCCATCAACCGATGTAATTAGGAGCAAAGCCTATTGCCATCCACCGATTAGGTGATTGGGGGCAAGCCTATTCCCATCAACTTTCCTTGTATTCGTAATGAAAAGCACAGTGTTTACCTCGGGTTAAAGACTTATTTAGTCCCTCGAACTATTAGCGCCCTCGCTGCGCTCAGGCGCCAAACTACGTGCGACTCGGGACTAAATAAGTTCCTTTCACCCGTAAGGTAACAATGTACTATTAATTATTAGGTTTTTATTTTAAAGTTTTTACAGCTGTTTTTCTTACTGTGTACCTGTCAATTTGTATTTGTTGACTATTCACGACAAATATTAACACCGCAATTCTAAAAATGGTGTCAAATGAACAATGCCATCTGTCGAAGACGAAGTTAAACTGCCAAAATTTAATGCATGGGAAGCAAACACACACTATAGGGTTTAGGCTATGTAGTTTCCTGCATGAATGGTGCGCGGAGGCACTACACTGGGGGATAACTCCGCTGCCGCCGTATATTGCCGCATGGCGGACAGACCCCACTGGTGTGATTTCATGGCGACATGGAGAGAGCGACTGTCGCAACCCCGTGCAGGGCACAGTGGTGGTAAGTCTCCTCTTTGAGGAGTGGCTTGAGAGGCGCCACGGCGCTCTCACCTTTCGTCTGGCGCAGGTCCTCACCGGACACGGTTGTTTCGGGATTCGGGAGGCACCTGCACCGAATCAGGCGGAAGGAAACGCCCAAATGCTACTATTGCAAGGATCAGCCGGAGGACACGGTGGAGCACACCGTGGAGGTCTGCCTTGCTTGGGCGGAGCCCCACTTGGGTTGAGCCCCGTCGTGTTCTCTTAGCGACGATCGGCGGCGGCGACCTCTCGCGTCCTGCCCTGGTTCAAGCCATGTTGCGGGGCGAGAGGGAATGGGACGCCGTCGCCTCCTTCGGCGAAGCAGTGATGCTAGCGAAGGAGGTGGCGTGGTGAGAGAGAGAACCTCTCGTCCCAGCCGCAATAGGAGACGCTCTGGGCGTCGGGGGTCACGTGATGGCTTCCGGCCACCGTAGGTGCGGGCCTGTGGACGGTAAGTAGTGGGCTAGCTCGCCGTCCGCCCGTCGTAAGACGACGACAGGCCGTGTCGACGGCGCGTTCGGTTCCACGCGCGCCTCAAAGAGATGTCAGCAATATGGTTGAGGCCCGCAAGGGCCGCCGCTTGTCGGGGCTACGGGTTGTTCGAAAGAAATATCGCGGCCACAGCACAAAAGGCAAAAAAGGAACGTGGGTGGTTTTTAGTCAGTAGAAGTCTAACATTCCCTACTGCTCTGCCCAGAACGGGAGGAGTCAAATGATGATTTCCCACCCTCCAAAAAAAAACCCTATGTAGATTTTCAAAGCAGCGTCATTTAAACTAATCAAGGGTACATTTTGTTATCGTAACTGTTTGAAAAATACGATTTAAAAGTTATCTTGTGAACACACTTATTAATTAGTACCGTTTTGATGCAATAGATGTCGTTGCATGTATGTTTCTAAATTAAACTACAACTACTAAAAGGTTATTGCAGGGATATATGTTGGTCCCTGGACACTTTTGATGTGTGTAGTTTTAAGTTATTTAAAAAAAAACCATTGTTCATTTTAATTTTTGTCTGTTTATTTTTATATGTATGCCCTGTGTCTGTACCAATAAATGTTATTTCTTTCTTTCTTTTCTTTAAATGATGATAAGTTTTCTTAAATACCTTAAATTCGTATATCTTTTGATAGAGAGCACTAATTCCAATGAAACAAAAACTAAAACCCTAATCTTATTAGTTTTAAAATGTACACGTGATAATACTATAATAAACTATACACCCAAGACACTCAGACACAACAAAAGAAAACATTATTTTTTCTAAATAATTATGTTCAGTATACAGAAACTCTACGTCTACAGATTTATAATATTGTATTTACAATTAAAAGTAGATTATATAAATTTACTCTGAATTGATTTGAAAATCATATAGCATCGAAATGAAAACAAATACGTGGAACTTACAAAAAGTGAAAACCGATTGGGGATCGAACTCGCGAACACGTTTCAACATTTTTGGAAATCTTATAAAAAATCACTAAAAGTGAATACTGACTGTGATTTGAACTTGCGTACCTTTGTTTACGGGTAAGTCTCTGTACCGTTAGGCTACGTACACCAGTGACAAACAGTTTGAAATAGACCTTCTGTTTTAATATAGTATGACAGTTGACAGTTCGATTGTGTACGATACCGGAAATTTGAAATGACGTAAGGGACTTCAGCTTTCTCTTGGATTTGCAACGCTCGCACCAGGTGCTTAAAGTGAAAAATTGCACAGCACGCTCGATGTCCCTTGCGTTATTTCGTATTTCCAGTATCAAGCTGAAAACAGTTGAGGATTATGGATAATGCAATACTGCTCACCCCCTTAAGTTATTATGGGGATAATTTATAGCCCATGTGTTATTCCAGACTATAATCTACCTCTGTGCCAAATTTCATCCAGATCCGATCAGCCGTTCTCGCGTGAAAGAGCAACAAACATCCATCCATCCATCCATCCATCCTCACAAACTTTCGCATTTATAATATTAGTAGGATAGCTGATACCCGCGACTTCGTTCACGTGGAAATTTTGATGTGTGACTGTCTCGTTGATCGAGTGGTCTCAAGTGCAACTACTGAGGATGAGGTCCGAGGTTTGATTGCAAAGTGTTTTCGCAGTAGAGGCCACGGAGCGTGGTTTTCGTGCCAGGTCGATGGCAATATTATATCTATAGACATCAAACGCCCCCTATTCCATGGCGCTTGAACATTACTGGCAAAATGTGGGTTTACGATTAGGTACACCACTGCCTAACTCTTTCGGGATCTTCTGTTGGCACTGGATGGGAAAACTCTTCGTAAAGTGGAATTTTTGCATCTACATCTAATTCCAGGCGACTCTCTCCTGTTTAAAGCAGTTTATTTGCAAAGACATCTGTTCCATGGCCAATCGCAGATTTTTGGTGATGTTGCAAGTTGGGGTAAGATTCGACGGCAATTTGTAAACGGAAAGTGCAATCTGGCCATTGTTAAGCAAAGTTGCGGCAATGCCCAAGGCAGCCACAGCCGATAAGACGGCATGGTTGGCGCAGTGCCTCGGCGTTTGACTGTGGCTCTGCATGTCCTGTATTCGATTTCCACACTGAACAAATATATTTACGTCGCGGGTCTTATCTAATTTTTCATTACTCATACTCTGAAAGTAGGTCAGAACGTGCCTGCGGAGCGGGCTGAAAGTACTACTTTTCAGCCCTAGGGAGAATCGCTTTCTACTGACAGCTGTCAAATTATTTTATGTAATTGGGAGCAAGTCTATTGCCACCAACTAATGTAATTAGGAGCAAGCTTATTGCCACCAACCGATGTGATTAGGTGCAAGCCTATTAAGATCAACCAATGTAATTAGGAGCAAGCCTATTGCCATCAACTGATGTAATTGGGGGTAAGCCTATTGCCATCAACCGATGTAATCAGGAGCAAGCCTATTGCCATCAACCAATCTAATTAGGAGCAAGCCTATTGCCATCAACCGATGTAATTAGGAGCAAGCCTATTGCCATCAATTGGTGTAATTAGGAGCAAGCCTATTGCCATCAACCGATTTGGGTAATTGGGAGCAAGCCTATTGCCATCAACCAATGTAATTAGGAGCAAGCCCATTGCCATCAACTGATGTAATTGGGGAAAGCCTATTGCCATCAACCGATTTAATTAGGAGCAAGCCCATTGCCATCAACTGATGTAATTGGGGGCAAGCCTATTGCCATCAACCGATGTAATTAGGAGCAAAGCCTATTGCCATCCACCGATTAGGTGATTGGGGGCAAGCCTATTCCCATCAACTTTCCTTGTATTCGTAATGAAAAGCACAGTGTTTACCTCGGGTTAAAGACTTATTTAGTCCCTCGAACTATTAGCGCCCTCGCTGCGCTCAGGCGCCAAACTACGTGCGACTCGGGACTAAATAAGTTCCTTTCACCCGTAAGGTAACAATGTACTATTAATTATTAGGTTTTTATTTTAAAGTTTTTACAGCTGTTTTTCTTACTGTGTACCTGTCAATTTGTATTTGTTGACTATTCACGACAAATATTAACACCGCAATTCTAAAAATGGTGTCAAATGAACAATGCCATCTGTCGAAGACGAAGTTAAACTGCCAAAATTTAATGCATGGGAAGCAAACACACACTATAGGGTTTAGGCTATGTAGTTTCCTGCATGAATGGTGCGCGGAGGCACTACACTGGGGGATAACTCCGCTGCCGCCGTATATTGCCGCATGGCGGACAGACCCCACTGGTGTGATTTCATGGCGACATGGAGAGAGCGACTGTCGCAACCCCGTGCAGGGCACAGTGGTGGTAAGTCTCCTCTTTGAGGAGTGGCTTGAGAGGCGCCACGGCGCTCTCACCTTTCGTCTGGCGCAGGTCCTCACCGGACACGGTTGTTTCGGGATTCGGGAGGCACCTGCACCGAATCAGGCGGAAGGAAACGCCCAAATGCTACTATTGCAAGGATCAGCCGGAGGACACGGTGGAGCACACCGTGGAGGTCTGCCTTGCTTGGGCGGAGCCCCACTTGGGTTGAGCCCCGTCGTGTTCTCTTAGCGACGATCGGCGGCGGCGACCTCTCGCGTCCTGCCCTGGTTCAAGCCATGTTGCGGGGCGAGAGGGAATGGGACGCCGTCGCCTCCTTCGGCGAAGCAGTGATGCTAGCGAAGGAGGTGGCGTGGTGAGAGAGAGAACCTCTCGTCCCAGCCGCAATAGGAGACGCTCTGGGCGTCGGGGGTCACGTGATGGCTTCCGGCCACCGTAGGTGCGGGCCTGTGGACGGTAAGTAGTGGGCTAGCTCGCCGTCCGCCCGTCGTAAGACGACGACAGGCCGTGTCGACGGCGCGTTCGGTTCCACGCGCGCCTCAAAGAGATGTCAGCAATATGGTTGAGGCCCGCAAGGGCCGCCGCTTGTCGGGGCTACGGGTTGTTCGAAAGAAATATCGCGGCCACAGCACAAAAGGCAAAAAAGGAACGTGGGTGGTTTTTAGTCAGTAGAAGTCTAACATTCCCTACTGCTCTGCCCAGAACGGGAGGAGTCAAATGATGATTTCCCACCCTCCAAAAAAAAACCCTATGTAGATTTTCAAAGCAGCGTCATTTAAACTAATCAAGGGTACATTTTGTTATCGTAACTGTTTGAAAAATACGATTTAAAAGTTATCTTGTGAACACACTTATTAATTAGTACCGTTTTGATGCAATAGATGTCGTTGCATGTATGTTTCTAAATTAAACTACAACTACTAAAAGGTTATTGCAGGGATATATGTTGGTCCCTGGACACTTTTGATGTGTGTAGTTTTAAGTTATTTAAAAAAAAACCATTGTTCATTTTAATTTTTGTCTGTTTATTTTTATATGTATGCCC
Organism: Diarsia dahlii; assembly: GCA_949775195.1. NCBI lineage: Eukaryota > Metazoa > Arthropoda > Insecta > Lepidoptera > Noctuidae > Diarsia > Diarsia dahlii. The sequence continues at coordinate 985,390 of OX459201.1, forward strand.
TGTGTCTGTACCAATAAATGTTATTTCTTTCTTTCTTTTCTTTAAATGATGATAAGTTTTCTTAAATACCTTAAATTCGTATATCTTTTGATAGAGAGCACTAATTCCAATGAAACAAAAACTAAAACCCTAATCTTATTAGTTTTAAAATGTACACGTGATAATACTATAATAAACTATACACCCAAGACACTCAGACACAACAAAAGAAAACATTATTTTTTCTAAATAATTATGTTCAGTATACAGAAACTCTACGTCTACAGATTTATAATATTGTATTTACAATTAAAAGTAGATTATATAAATTTACTCTGAATTGATTTGAAAATCATATAGCATCGAAATGAAAACAAATACGTGGAACTTACAAAAAGTGAAAACCGATTGGGGATCGAACTCGCGAACACGTTTCAACATTTTTGGAAATCTTATAAAAAATCACTAAAAGTGAATACTGACTGTGATTTGAACTTGCGTACCTTTGTTTACGGGTAAGTCTCTGTACCGTTAGGCTACGTACACCAGTGACAAACAGTTTGAAATAGACCTTCTGTTTTAATATAGTATGACAGTTGACAGTTCGATTGTGTACGATACCGGAAATTTGAAATGACGTAAGGGACTTCAGCTTTCTCTTGGATTTGCAACGCTCGCACCAGGTGCTTAAAGTGAAAAATTGCACAGCACGCTCGATGTCCCTTGCGTTATTTCGTATTTCCAGTATCAAGCTGAAAACAGTTGAGGATTATGGATAATGCAATACTGCTCACCCCCTTAAGTTATTATGGGGATAATTTATAGCCCATGTGTTATTCCAGACTATAATCTACCTCTGTGCCAAATTTCATCCAGATCCGATCAGCCGTTCTCGCGTGAAAGAGCAACAAACATCCATCCATCCATCCATCCATCCTCACAAACTTTCGCATTTATAATATTAGTAGGAAGTAGGATGTGTTAGCCAAGATCTTTCATTTGAAACCAAACTTGCTATGATTATCTCAATTTAATATTTTTTGAGGTAAGTTTTAGACATTTAAATTCCGTCATAAAAATAATTTATAAAATTTGTATAGCCTATGACACCGGGCTACTCTTACGAATCTATTGACACCTAATTTATTAAAATCCGTTCAGTAGTTTAGGCGCTACGGTGGAACATACATACATAGACTGCCAAAATCATTACCCTTCCTTTTGGCTTCGCCGTAGTCGGGTAAAAAATGAACTGCACTTGTTACTACAATAATTGGTACAGGGATCATTCTATTCAAAGTTGACATCTCAGTCATTCTTTCATTTAATACCGACACGGTTGGCACAGTGGCAGAGCGAGTGGCTGCTGCGCTGTGTGTCACAGGTTCGACTCTGGCTCAGAACTAATATTTGTATGTCCCACAAGAAGTTGTTCCTGGTAAGTTTGTGTATATAAGTTTTAGTCTACGGGCAAGAAACCGAGCGATGGCGGCAGCGGGGCGACGCGACGCGACGGCGATGTAAACAAAAGCATTCCAGTGTGCGGTTTCTACAGTCTTTTATTTTACGGTTTGTTTCGTGCCTGCGTGAGATATTGCCGCCTCGCCTCGCTGCCGCCATCGCTCGGCCTCCGCACGTGTCTGCAGACTTAAAGTCACCCATGGTAAAGGAGAAATTCATAGTATCGGACAAAGTAATAAAAAAACCGGCCAAGTACATGTCGGACCACGCACAATGTAGGATTCCGTAGTTGCGCATTTGAACAGTCTTTGAGTTACGAGTATAGTGCGGACAGACAGACAGTCAGATGGACATGGCGAAACTATAAGGGTTCTTTGTTATCTACGGAACCCTAAAAATGGGAAATTGTGTCTGGCAGTATTTTTACTAACAATCTTTGACCTAAAACTCCTCATGCCTCCTCACTCCATATACCTACCACACAAGCCATATATATACCTCCAACATAAGAAGTACATGAGCCCTCAGTGAAAATATCCATCTTGTTATAGTTAACAAGCTCGCAGCGAGAACTAATTTACATGTAAACCTCTTACAAGCGGCAGGCGACGGGCTTAACGACGACAAAGTACAAAAAAATTGTCTCGATAGACTACAAGAGTGTGTACTGATGGTTATAATGGTGTGAGGTGTTGGCATTGAGATTATTTTTGCGTTGACTGCCATGGTTGTAAGCAGCGGATCAAGTCAAGATGGATAAAATGGCGACAGGTTACTGGAACAACTTCTGACCCACGGATGCCACCTTTTTTGGGTTGTGGGAATCATCAAATGACTCCTCTCGCTCTGGGCAAAACAGAAGGAAGTGTCAGACTTCTACTGACTAAAAACCACTCATATTCCTCTGTGTCGAGGCCGCAGTATCTCTTTCGAACAACCCGCGGCCACGACGGGACCCACGGATGTCCCTTTTTTTTTTTGATAGGTGGAAAATCCTCAAATAGTGGGTTATTTGAGGATTTTCCACCTCTCGCTCCTGCACAGAGCGAAAGGGAGTGTCAGACTTCTACTGACTAAAAACCACCCGTGTTCCTTCTTAGTCCTGTATGTCGAAGCCGCGGTAACTTGTGAACAACCCACAGCCCCGACGGGCGTCGGCCGTTGCAAGCCCCTCCCATGTTGCTGACATCTCTTTGAGGCGCGCGTGGAACATGGATGTAATGATCTAGAAAGCATAAACATGTTCTGAACAGACGTCAACAATAACATCATTCTCCTACACTCGTATCCTAGTTTATTTGGATTTAAGGCAGTGTGTCCTCCGGATGCTTCCACTGCGAGGATCGACCGGAGGACACGGTGAAGCACACTGTGGAGGTGTGCCCTGCTTGGGCAGAGCCCCGCCGTGTTCTCGTAGCGGCGATCGGCAGCGGCGACCTCTCGCGTCCGGCCCTGGTGCAAGCGATGGTCCGGGGTGAGGAGGAATGGGACGCCGTCACCTCCTTCTGCGAAGCAGTGATGCTAGCGAAGGAGGTGGCGGAACGTGAGAGAGAAAGAACCGCCGGAGGCGCTCCGTACGTCGGGGGCCACGTGATGGCTTCCGGCCACCGTAGACGCGGGCCTGTGGACGGTGAGTAATGGGCTAGCTCGCCGTCCGGTTGTCTTATGACGACAACAGACCGTCGTTCGTGTTCCACGCGCGCCTCAAGGAGATGTCAGCAAAGAGGGGCCCGCAAGGGCCGACGCCCGTCGGGGCTGCGGATTATCGAAAGAACATAACGCGGCCTCAGCACAAGGGCGAAGAAGGAACATGGGTTGGTTTTTAGTCAGTAGAAGTCTGATGTTGAAGTTTGATGATTTTCCACCAAACAAAAAAAAAATCGCAGTGTGTCCTATTCTACCTCGTTGGTCTAGTGGTGGAAAGCGCGAATGCCGAGCATGAGGTCCCGAGTTCGATTTCCAGTTCAGGCAGTGTCATTGGGTGTTTCCTTCACGAATCTTTTAGTAGTGGCCATGGAGTCTGGAGGTCCGGTTGATGGTAATAGTCCCCCATTTTACATTTACACCTTTGCTTCGGGGATTACAGGTGTGATGTTATGTTGAGTCTTCTTCTTCCGTACTTTTTACTAGTGACCGGGATTTCTAGTCAGATAATCTTTCACACAGTCTGTTCATCGTTTGTTTGGTCTGTCTTATATTCATACTTTCATACTAAAAACTATCCTTACGATTTTAAAAACATGTAATATCCAGCAGTAATTTGCTATCAATCAAATCAGAAATAAACCATGGCCACTCCATTGTATTTTTGAAATTTTCGCTAGCCCACGTCACCCGAGATAACGCAAAGAATCAAACGATACCACATACATCAAAATCGGTTCCAGCGTTTACAAGTAATGGTGAAAGAAAGAAACTCACAAACATACATCATCATCATCATCATCATCAGCCATTAGACGTCCACTGCTGGACAAAGGCCTCCCCCATAGAACGCCATAAAGATCGACAGCCTGCCGTTTGCATCCACCGGTTGCCCGCGACTCTCACGATGTCGTCGGTCCACCTGGTGGGGAGGCCTGCCAACGCTGCGTCTTCCGGTTCGTGGTCGCCACTCGAGAACCTTTCTTCCCCATCTGTTGTCTGTTCTTCGAGCGAACATACATACATACCTATGAACCCTAAAAACATAACACTTTTGTTTTTGGGCAGTCGTGTAAAAATTAGGTAAGTACTGCTTCGTAGGGCTTCATTGTCTCAGCGTTTTCTTGTGGTCGCCACTGTTGATTCTGGCTAACAGGAGTTACAGTGGTTTGGGAATAGTGTGGGTTTGTCCCATGAAAAAAATTGTTGCTGAAGCCCAAACATCACTTCACCTAATGCCGTTTCGCTGACTCGCCACGTCAGTAGACGAGGGGTGTGACAACACAAATAAGTAAACGCTGCAGTATGAGGGTAGATGCGTCGCTGATTCCTCAGCGCTTTCCGCTTGTTTACTTTGGACATAAAGCGAAAAAATGGCGTTGTTTATTGGTTAGGGATTCATTTTTAATTTACGACAATGTCAGCATAATGTGAAAAAAGCTACGACACAGAAAAAGTTTGTTATTATGGAAAAAAATGTGTTTCTTTGAAATTTCAAAATTCAATATTTACGTTAGGTTATGAATGGCCTGGCATGGGGGAGGCCTATGTCCAGCAGTGGACATCTTTTGGCTGAAATGATGAAATGATGATGAATGGCCGCTGGGGCTAAAAAGTTCTGGAGTGGTGGGCGCAAACTGGAAGACGTTGCGTTGGAAACCGTTCCAATTTAATAGGTGTACCGATAACCTGGTGAAGGTTGCGGAGATTTACTGGATGCGAGACGCATGGGACCTGTCAATGTCGCGACACTTGGAGAAAGCCTATGTCCAGCAGTAAACGCCTTTTGGCTGATATGATGATGATGACTTACGGAAATCTCAGTGTTTACAAAATGGGTCTGTATAGGCTGCATTTTCGTAAGTTTTATTATATAGAGTTCATTAAGACTCAAGCAATACGCTGAAAGTATGAAAATAACAAAAATAACAAGGTGCTCTGATTATGACGAGTACACACTCGTTACTGTCAGTTTTAATTGCTACGGATAGATGTCGCTACCTGTCGTACCGTTCGCAAAAATGAGATCTGTTTCATTTATTTATTTTTTACCCGACTACGGCAAAGCCAAAGGAGGGTTATGATTTTGACTGGCTATGTATGTATGTATGTATGTTTGTATGTATGTATGTGAGTATCTTCATCTGTTCCCTCATAGCTTCTAATCCACTTATCGGAACTCGACATAATATGAGGTATCGTTGAACCGTCTTAATTTTCCGCTGAACATAAGCTACGTGACGTGTCACAAAAAGCAATTTGGCGCCCTCTAGCGGACAAAAAGTAAGGCTAAAAATATAAATATGGAGATAAATACGCCGTGTTTGGTATCATTTGAAAGGTCCTCACTTGTACATTTCCAAAATATTTTTCAAATCTAAAATCACGCCCTCTAGGGTACAAAAAGTCAAGAGTGAAAAAAAAAATAACACCAAAAAAGTTTAAATAAAAAAGTAAAAAACTAAAACCCGACTACGACAAAAAAAACGACGCTAAAAAAGTATGAAACAAGATTTTCAGGATATAACAAAAAGAAAAGCCGTAGTCACACGGTATTAAAGTGTTTAGGTTGGTACGTTTACGTTTTTTTTGTCGTAGTCGGGTTTAAGTTTTTTACTTTTTTTTAAGTCCTTTAAATGTTGGTGTATCATTTTGTACGTTTTTTTGAGGAGAATAAATACGGTGTGTTTTTGATTAACTTGATTCATTAGGCATTAAACTAATCGACCATATTATACGCAACATCACACAGTTGTCTTAAATACAAATCACTGACTTTGCTCAAAAAGCCCCTAAGCTAAAAAGTGGTACAAGGATGGCTATGTCTGCTGTAAGCACGAGGAGCTACCGACGTATGCTCTGCGCCAAAATAACCAAGTTGTAGCAAGAAAGCGATGCGGTAGACCTCACAGGAGATGGCGGGCCGAGCTAGACAGAACCCACGACGGGATCCACATTTAAAAAACTTAGAGGTCATAGGGCGACCTTAGTCTAAGAGTGGGATGACACAGGTATCTTAAGCATTGACGGCACGGTTGGTGCAGTGGCTAAGCGATTGGACTGCTGCGCCGCGTGTCGCGGGTTCGATCCCCGCACGGAACAAATATTTGTATGACCTGCAGATAGTTGTTTCGGGTCTGGGTATTTGTGTATGTGAGCTTATATGTTTGTGAACGCACCCACGATACAGGAGAAATTCCTAGTGTGGGGCAACGTTTTTAAAAAAAAAAAAAAAAAAAAAAAAAATGTCCGACAAAATCTGAGTGAACTAGACACCTCTGCCTGCCCCAATTTGGAACACAGGCGAGCTACTATAATATGTTATGAAATAATAAATGATCAGCAAATTGATTAATGATCGTGTAATGTTGAAGGAAGCGATAAACAAGCTTAATTCACTGCTAATAATGTTTCTTTCAGCTCGAACGATGTGGCTCATTTGTTATCGGAAAGAAATGATTGGTAAATAATAATGTGCTGGTAGTAATTATATTAATGATCTTTAGTAAACAGACTAGTTGATCCAGTGGATGCAAGCGTAACTGCTGAGCATGTAGACCTAGGGTTAATTCCCCGGACCAGACAAAGGGAAAGTGGGTTTATTCCTCAAGAATTTATCAGTAACATATCAGCCACGGATTATGGATGCATGCCCGGTTAATGGTAAAGGACTCGTCCCCTATATCATGAGATTCACAATTATGTCCAAAACAGCACCAGTTTCTTGATGTAACAAGTCAAAAATAACCATAACAACCTATAACCTATAACCTATAACCTACGTTTATTTCTACATAATATTTATTTTCAAATTTTTTTTTTCCCAACCTCAATCTTGCCCTAAGGGCAGAGATGAGGTCGACGATGGAACGAGCTTACTCGCGACTTAAATAGATTGGGGTTATATGAACTCGGGAAAACCGACGCAGGCAGGGTATTCCACTCCTTGGCTGTACGAATAAAAATAATAAAAATAAATGTATTTGTTAATATTATATGGCGTACATAATAAAAGTAGTATAATTATACTACTGGTAGAGAGGTAAACATAAAACTAAAAATTATAAAATTTCCTTTAATTGTACGTTTGCTGACTTTACACGAACGATATAAAAAAGCGACTAAAACTAACGAACTCCCTGATACCCACTTCACATCGATATGAGTCGCATCGCAATCCTGTTGCTGAAAATCAACTGATACCGATTCAGAGGTTACACATGGTTGAATATTGTCAGGACTGGGGGTTTAAGAAAAACATTTTTTTTTTTTGGGGTTTGGGAAATCCTCGAATGACTCCTCCCGCTCGGGGTAGACCGGTAGGAACTGTCAGACTTCTACTGACTAAAAATCACTCATGTTCCTTCTTAGCCCTTTGTGTCGAGGCCGCGGTATCTCTTTCGAACAACACGAAGCCCCGACGCAAAAAACACATCTCAGCCTTTCATAGTCAGTGGCATTCTGTGGTTTCTACCTACTCCCCTGGGAAAAGGTCGTGAGTTTATGTATGTACGAGTATGTATGTATGTATCTCAGCCTTTTCCTAACTATTTATTAGCCTTTTCCTAATTCCTAACGTCGATTTTTGAAAATATTTTGTTTGTAATAATTTAAAGTTGTACAGTATTTAGCGATTTTTTAAAACAAATAAATGCAATTTCCTTATAAAATCGCAGGCTAAAACAGAAAATTCCATAAGGTACAAACGTACAAACTAATAATTAGGACGCATGCAAAGGAATTTAATTGATGTCCAAGAAAAGCGATAGATTGTAAAACAGATACCGAACTTACAGAATAATACACACATACACATATAATATAAACTCACGCCCTTTTCCCATGGGGGTAGGCAAAAACCACAAAATGCTGCGATCCTTACATGCTCCTGATAATGTCCCTTCATAATGTTTATTCAAATCATCATTCATCATTTCAGCCGAAAGACGTCCACTGCTGGGCATAGGCCTCCCCCAGGTGTCGCCACATTGACCGGTCCCGTGCGTCTCGCATTCACCAGATCATCGGTCCTCCTAGTGGGAGGCCTTCCAACGCAACGTCTTCCGGTTCGCGGTCGCCACTCGTCAAATAATTCAACATATTAAATGCAATCAGCCCGCGATTTGTATATCGCAAACTGTTAGCCAAATTACTTTTCGCAGGAACTAAAAAATATATGGAAATGTTCAAAATAAGAGAGCGGAGATTGAATTAGGATATAAGTTTTTAAACTGACATGGTCACTGACACTACTATTAATATCATAAACGGGATGTTTACCATGTTTGATTTTTGTTTCGAGTTCCCGATATTTCGGCGCTGTTACAAGCACCATGATCACGGATAAACGGTTTATCCCGTTTATGATATTAATAGTAGTGAATTAGGATAGTTTTTTTTTTGGTGTCAAATATTCCTGGGCAAGTATTAGTTATCGGGATGTTTGCCCGCCCTAGCGTCACTGTCACTGGGCGGCCTTGGGCGGGGGACAAGTTAGAAGTTATGAGCGAAAATGTCTGCAAGAAGACACGTTCCGGACGTTGTTGCTATGATTATTACTAAAGGTTCTTTATTTAAATTAGAATGTGAAGTTTATTGTGCACCAAAATTGTTAGAATGTTGGAACAGTTTTTATTTTCAAAATAAAATTAAAAACGACTCCTAACCAATCAAAATCGTTCGGCAATAAATTGTTTATTGTTAGCAATCGTATTGCTAAGTTGCTGTTATGAAGAAATGTATTGACATTGACAGGTTCGATATTTATGTTTCTAATTTTACCTAAGATGTCATCATACTTAAATACATTGAAGTCTTCAATATTAACAAATTTATTTATTTATTAATAGTGACGCCCTAGAAAAACATGCACTGATCTTATTAGTCAAAAAGGACAGGTGTGTTAGTACTCGTAACCGGCGTGCATGTATGGCCAGTTAAATGAATGTGGACGAGGCAAAAGGAGTATGGAAGGATCGTAGCAAGTGACGTTCTGTGGTTTCTGGCTACCTCGATGGGAATAGGGCGTGAGTATAAGTAAATATGATTTTACAAAAGTTTATTCTTTCACATAATAACATGATGAAGGATTAGGCAGCGTTACCACGTTTCGCCAGTCATGTTCAAGGCCTATGTAATGGGGGCAAGCCTATGGCCACTAATCGGGCAGTAATACAGATTTCGTGTACCTATGTGGCGACTAGCGACATCTATCGCAACACCTGCGAACTAACATCAAGAATTCCTACAATCATCGCTCTATCAACATTATCCGCGACATATGCATAATTATATAGGAGTTCCCGAATTACATAATATGTCGGGCAGTTAGCCCACCGGACACAATACCCGTCCGGTCAAAGGATCCTCCCTTTTCAACGGGGCATGAAGAACTTTACACCCTGTTCCTCAAGCTCCCCTAACCTATATTATTCTACTAAGTAATGCCTGATTAAAAATTCAATAACATTTTGCACTACCAGGGAATCCAACCAACTGCGTCTTACTCAACAGTCACACATACGACCAGTCGACCAACGAGACAGTTATTCAGCAGAGTAGTTCATTCTTTTAGCATTTTAAATAATATAACTAACAAGCGGACGTCATGCGGTTTCACCTGCGTAGTTCCCGTTCCCGTGGTAACACAGAGACAAACAGTAGCCTATATCACCCGGGGATAGTGAAGGTTTCCAACGGTGAAAGAATTTTTTAAATCGGTTCAGTAGTTTTTACCCGACTGCGGCGAAGCCCAAAAGGAGGGTTATGTGTTTGACGTGTATGTATGTATGTATGTCCGTTTCTTTGTTCCCTCATAACTCTTAAACGGATAAAGGGATTTCAATAAATACGTCGTTAGATTCGTATTGATGGCGCGAGTGCTATAGATTAAATTAAAATTAAAAATCAAAGAAAAAATGCGGATTTTGGGGGCCAAATAGTTAAGTTTACTCGTTATATACAAATCTTCCCTCTTCATCATCTATAAAAATAAATCTGTAGAAAAAATATTTTTGTACATTGAAAATATTAAAAAAAGGAATTGTCAGGGTGTTATAGTATAACCAACAGAACTCATTTCCAGCATTTTTAGAATTTTTGTCTGTTTGTCTGTTTATCTGTTTGTCTGTTTCGATGACTAAGCATCACGTATTTACGAAACTAACTTTTATACATAAATATTGTGCGTAACTTGGGGTATTACTTAGTCTTTGTTTCATCGTAATAGATATTTGAATTTATAGTTTTCAAGAAGAACTTTATCATTATGATCATGAATGAGACATGCAGCGACATCTATTAAACGAAATGGTACTTTTTAATAAATGCCTTCCAAAGATAACTTTAAAAATGTTATGATAGCTTGAGGTACTCTGTAGGTAAGAAGTCTAAATGGAACTGCTTTCAAAGTCTACATAGCCTAAACCCTATAGTGTGATTGATCGCTTTCCATGCATTCAATTTTAGCAGTTTATCTTCGTCTTCGATAGATGGCGTTGTTCATTTGTACGTACACATAAAAAAGGGGAGGTTTTTTTTTCTTGCGAAGCCCATAGTGTGGGATGTCATTAGATAGGTCTTTGAAAAAGATTGTTAGTTTGCTCAAACGCTTTTTCGATTAACGAATCCTTCGTTTGTGAAATATTAAGCTTTAAAATGCAAATTTTGTTAGACTCAAGTCAGGCTACATACACCACCCGTCGGGGCTGAGGGTCCCGTCGGGGCTGCGGGTTGTTCGAAAGAGATACCGCGCTCTCGGCACAAGGGCTAAGAAGGAAAATGGATGGTTTTTAGTCAGTAGAACCCCTCCCGCTTTGGGCAGAGCGGAACGGAGTGTCAGTCTTCTACTCTGTTTCAAATTTCATCAAGATCCGTTCGGCCGCTCTGACGTGGTTGATTAACAAACATCCATCCATCTAAACTTTAGTATAGGTACATATAATAGTCTATGCTTTGTCTAAGCGACGCATTTTAGTTTTCGACAACCATGCGAACGAAGTCGCGGGCACAGCTAGTATTAGTACACTCGAGAGCAATGAATCCGGGTTACTTAAAGAATGTTAAAAATCTCGGAAACTAAAAATGATAGGTTAATGCAATAAATTGTATTTAATAGACAATGTAATACTCCTTAAATGAAAGTAAAAAAAATATGAGTCACCATACATTTTATTAACACAAAATTACTTAAAGAAAAAAACTGCTGATCTCTCCTTAAAACAAAAATAGGAAACATGACATTTTTGAACTTTATTACGATTTTCTTGAATTTTAATACTTCGTATTGCCTCCTCGTGCTTCCATTACTGCGTTTACGCGGTTTGGCATGCTGTATACCAAGTTCCTTATACGATTTTGGGGAATATTCTCCCATTCCTCTGTGAGAGCAATTTTGAGCTCACGAAGCGTGATTGGGGGAGAGTTTCGTTGTTTTACGCATCTGCCTAGCTCGTCCCAAGCATGTTCGATCGGGTTGATATCCGGGCTGCGCGCTGGCCACTCCATACGAGTAATGTTCATCTCTTGAAGTTAGTCATTCACAATCCTACCTGTATGAGGTCGGGCATTGTCATGCATAAATATAGCATCCTCACCTAAATTGACCATAAATGGACCAACGTGATCATTGAGGATTTCTTCCACATATCTTTCGCTAGTTAAAGAGCCGTTTTCTATGATCACCAGCTCTGTGCGACTTTCAGAAGAAATTCCGGCCCACACAAGTACAGACCCACCACCGTAGGCTACTTTTTCTTCGATGCATGCTTGCTTGAATCTTTCCCCTGGTCTTCGATACACTCTGTGTCTTCCATCGTGCTTGTAGAGCATAAATTTTGATTCGTCGGAGAACATAACTTTTGACCAATCTTCAATACTCCAATTTACGTGGCTCTGGGCATATCTTAGTCTTGAAATACGATGCCCACGCTCCAGTTTAGGGCCGTTTGCAGGTCTAAGGGGTTTTAAGTTAGATTCAGCAAGCCGACGTCTTACTGTCCATGCACTTGGGTTACTTCCTCCGAGGCGTCGAAACTGATTTGTGAGTTCAGTTCCTGTGAGAAAGCGATTTCGAAGCAAGGTGTTCACCAAGTATCGGTCTTCTCGTGCTGAGGTACACCTGGTTCTGCCCGTTCCTGGTCTGCGTAGGTTAGAACCAGTTTCTTCGTAACGTCGGAGAACTCTTTGTACTGTTGACAGCGACACACCGACAGTCCTGGCTGTATCGCGCTGACTCCGGCCGGTTTCCAGCATTGTAAGTATTCTGGTGCATTCTTCAGGCGTAAGCGACATAATTTCAGCTTGAATAATGAATATAGAGCACTATCAACATGGTTTATGTACCCACATAAATGACAGATTACAAACAAAAGCAAAACCAAATGCTGTAATTACGTAGTTCCATCTTCGAAAGTGGCCCTTTTTCAAATTTGATTTTTTTATGATATAACTTTACAATAACTAAGAAGTTTTAATACCTTTATTTAAGGAGTATTACATTGTCTATGAAATACAATTTATTGCATTAACCTATCATTTTTAGTTTCCGAGATTTTTAACATTCTTTAAGTGACCCGGATTCATTGCTCTCGAGTGTATAAGTATAGAAGTAAATTACTATTCAAAATAAACTTGTATCAAAACAGCCCCAACAATCGCTTCTACATATTTTCGTACCACAGCCGGGCCTAACTCCGTACGTAGCGAGATGAAGTTGATAAATGACACGAAGGTAATCCAGCTTGTAATCTCCGCCGGTGCGTCCCGGCATTTTTCACCTTTTTCTATCTTTTAATCCGGAGCCGATCGCGCAATGGATGACGCGCCAGTAATGAACTCGCGCAGACAACTCTGGGTAATGAGGAGGGCTTAGAGAGACAGGTTCGAAGTTTAAATTGTATCGAGAAGTTTTTGTGTGTATTTGGTATAATTATGAAGTAAGCAGCGTAGTGGCGTATGGCATCCGTAGGCAGCAGCTGAAAATCAGCGTCTGGTCAGCGTTGGGGCTACGGGTTGTCGGCTGCCTCGACACAAAAGGTTTAGAAGGAACTTGGGTGGTTTTAAGTCAGTAGAAGTCTGACACTCCCTTCTGCTCTGCCCAGAGCGGGAGGAGTCATTTAATCATTTCCCAAACCCCAAAAAATAAAAAGTTGTTACACACACTGTAATTGTCATCTGGAATTATGCTGAGCTGAGGCTCTTTTGATAGTATCAGTTTGTTTGTGTTGTAAACAAGTTTAAAAATCTAAAACCCGACTACGAATAAAATATTGGTTTGTTATTTACATAATACGAGTAAATAACACAGACTAGACCTCGAGAACTGTTTGACCGCAATCTAAACGTATTTAGTGACTAAAACTATAATATCATATTATACATATTTGTAATGTGCTCGCCAAGACCTTTCATTTGATACCAAACTTACTATCATTATTATGATTATCTCAATTTAATATTTTTTGAGGTAAGTTTTTGACATTTAAATTCCGTCCTAAAAAGAATTTATAAAATTTATATAGCTTATGTCACCCGGGCTATTCTTACGAATCTATTGATACCTAATTTATTAAAATCCGTTTAGTAGTTTAGGCGCTACGGTGGAACATACATACATACAAACATACATACATAGACTGCCAAAATCATTACCCTTCCTTTTGGCTTCGCCGTAGTCGGGTAAAAAATTAAGGCGTTTTTGTGAAACACAATTTTCTTTCTTTCTTTCTAAGTTTTTGCTATTCTATAAATTTTTAAACTGACATGGTCACTAATATTTTCATTAACATTTGAAAAGGGACATTTACCATATTTAGTTTTTGTTTTGGATCAAACATGGTTCAGTGGTAGTGGTTGGTGGTGGGTTACGGCTAATAGTTCGTTTTCAGTGAAAATGATAATAATTACGCTGCTTAAAAAAGTGTTTGGAAGGCAAGAAAATTTTACACATTTTAACAATATGAGAGAAGTTGAAGGGGTAAGTGGACAAAGGTGTTATCTGACAAAACTGAAAAAATCGAGTTTCTTGCATGAACATAGGTTTTAAGTGACGATAAATCGACTGGTGGGCTCAAAATATCTAATTTTAATTCATATCCAAAAATACAGACCCTAGCAAAGGTGTTAACTACCAATATGCATACATTTAAAGTTTGCAAATGTGTTATGGGCATATACATTTTCGAAAAATCATATAATCTATTACGTTTCAAATAACCTTTTGCATGTTCGGAAAATTAACACGATTTAATGAATAAAAAATAAACAAAGGTGTTATGAACTGTGTGATACGTTTGCTGACATAAAATTGATTTCTTTTTTTTTAAACCCTATAATGAAAATGGGATTAACGTTTTAAATCTCCATTGGTTTAATTTATTTTATCTACTGCATTGATTTTAGTGTTGTATGTTATAGCATTTTAAAACGCACTTTTTGACACATTTGACAGTGACATTTCGATTCCGCGCGTCTTTCGCGCGCCTTTCTCAGTTGGTTCATTTTCCTACAGAAGTTTATATTTTAACCGACTTCAAAAAAGGAGGAGGTTCTATGTTCGTGTATGTTTTTTTTTATGTATGTTACCTGATTTCTCCCCCATTTGTGGACCAATTCTCAAAATTATTTTTTTATTTGAAAGAGTATACTCCTGAGGTGGTCCCATTTTAATTTGGTGAAGATCTGGTGCTGATCTTCGGAGATATACAATGGAACTCTTCAAAAATAGACGGCAAATCTGTCGTAGTTGCTGGAATCGCTTGGATGTTTATTGAATTTAAATACATTATCATGACGTAACATCACGCCTGTATGCTCTGAGAGGGTATGCAAATGTGTACAATACACATTTTTTTATGTATGTTCACCGATTTCTCCCGGGACCATTTGTAGAGCGATTCTCAGTTCTTTTTTTATTTTTTTAAGTGTATACTCCTGAGGTAGTGCCATTTAAATTTGGTGAAAATCTGATGCTGATCTTCGGAGATATACAATGGAACTCTTCAAAAATAGACGGCAAAACTGTCGTGATTGCTGGAATCGCTTGGATGTTTATTGTTTATACAACATCATGACGTATCATCACGCCTGTGTGCTCTTAGTAATAAATCAATAATAGAAGATATGAACCACCATTTTTATGATTTCAACAAATTATAAGATGATTTAGGAATAGTAATACCAAACCTAAACTCATTAAGACAAAAAATCAACTTTAAAGTTCATGTTAAATGGATACGCATTGCAGATTATGGTAGATATTTGTATAAAATCAACTATGATCCCAACACACCATTTTTGGAAGTGTCTCTTGTAAAGAAAATTAATGTTACACCAACAGTTTTCATAGCATGTGTTAACAATCATAAGGGTAAAATCTCCAAAGAAAAAATTGCTGATATAAAAACTCAACTTGAATACATTGAACAAGAGTCTCAATGGTATTATTTTAATATTTTAGACAACTTTCCTTAATGTTCCACCTTACTAACATGTTTTTTTTGCTGAAATAAATATATTTCATAAAAATAATGCTTGTTATTTAATTTTTCACATAAGCCCTTTTTAAGTTCACATTGTCTAAATATGATTTACATGAAATTATACATAGGTGTTAAGTTCGTGTTTTCTCTATATTTTTATAAATATATTAAAAAACTTTATTTCTGTTAGATAATCTATTAAGAAATGATATTTTAAAAAGGATTGACACTTCAGATTTAGATAAAACATTTAAAATGTATAACTACCTTGATTTTAAGATTTATAATTTTCTAACGCTCATATCTCAATTTGAATTTTTTGCTAGTTATCACCTTTGTCCACTTACCCCTTCAGTTCTTATAAGCTCTACAACCTGATGAAATGTGTTTTTAACTCTTGTCGATACCTATCTCCAATTAACTCTAGACTTTATTGTTATTATCATATTCCTTAGTTAATTAATTTTCATGTAAATCGGTCTAGACTAGATTCGAATGTAAACCTATGAATAATAATTATTAAGATTCATGATATTAGACAAAAACTGGATCCCGAAATTATTATTTCAATATTTTGTAGTTATCTTCAAAATGCCTGCTGTAAAATATTTTTCTTCTGTTTAAATAAATATAAAATGAAAATAATAATAGGCGTTTGAGCCGACATTCACCCATTAAAATGAATGCGTTCTGCACAGGCGAAACCGAGATTAAAAGTATTTTTTATTATTTCACAGCATAATTAATACAGCTCTTAAACGTAAATATAATTATTAAAAACTTTTTTACAAAAAATAAAACCGACTTCGACAAAAAAAACACTCAAAAGTGATAGATAAACTTGAGAAGAAAAATCAGTTTCTGAAGTCGGTGACTTTTGTTTCTTTGATTTCATTTTATTGTCACCGACTTCAGAAACTGATTTTTCTTCTCAAGTTTATTTATCACTTTTGAGTGTTTTTTTTGTCGAAGTCGGTTTTATTTTTTGTAAAAAAGTTTTTATTTTTCACTTTTTAGTGTTTCACAAGTGCTTACCCCTTCACAACGTACCGGCGTGATGTTATGTTAGGACTGGTGTAAACAATAGACAGACAATATGAGATTTCAGCAATCCCAGTCCATTTGCTATCATTTATTGAGGAGTTCCGTTGAATATCTCCGAAGTTCTTCATCAGATTTTCACAAAATAGTTTTTATAACCTTTGTAGTGAGTACAGGCGTGATATTATATTGTTGTGTGATGGCGTAAACAATGCTTAGATATGCTATAGCAACAATCGCGGTTAATCTGCTGTTATTTATTGAAGAGTTCCCCCGATTTCTACAAGATCCCATCATCAGATATTGAAATGGTGACAATGGGACCACACGGGAAGCACCAGCTTTCAAATGAAAAAAGAATCAAGAAAATCAGTTCACCTCCTCCTTTTTTTGGAAGTCGGTTAAAAAGGAAAACTTCAAAACAGAAATGATGAGTAGGTACGCACAACATCTCAAAATCAGATTAACTTATAGAAAAACCTTTTGACGCAAAACACAAGAATGGTATTTACTCTTAAAGTATGAACAGTGACTATCTGATTCTACATAGCAAGTGTAAAAGAAAGCAGAATATATCAAAAGGCTTATTTATTCAAATTAAATTGATAATCAGTACTTTTTTTACGTCACAATTTTTCCCAAACGTTTATTAACAAAATTTTTGTTAGCTTTCGATGATTTATTGTTGTGCTGATTATTCCTAAGACTACGTTATATTTATTCAGAAAGTGTAAGTTCATCATCATCATCATCAGCCTATAATGTTCCCACTGCAGGGACTCAGGCCTCCTCTCTACGAGAGGGATGGGCTATAATCTACCACGCGGGCCCAGTGCGGATTGGTAGATGTCACATGTCTTCGAATTTTTTGGTTCTAAGACATGACGGTTTCCTCACGATGTTTTCCTTCACCGTTTTGAGAGCAGCGGTGATGAAATAAATTACACAAAGTAATGCGCCTGGCGGGGTTCGAACCCACGACTCACTGTTCGTAAGTCGGGACCGCCACCACTGGGCCACCACTGCTCTCAAGTAAGTAAGTTCATGAATGATTAAATATTATAGGTGTTTGTTTACTAAGAATAATGTTCCAGCATCCAAGGCGTCCCACCATCCCGTTCGGGGTTGCGGGTTGTTCCGCGGCTGTGACCGCGGTCTCTGCAGAAAAGGCTACGAAGGAACATGAGTGGAACACCCTGCCTGCGTCGGTCTTCCCGAGTTCATATAACCCCAATCTATTTAAGTCGCGAGTAAATAGGCTTCTTCTGGGTAAGCTCATTCCATCGTCGACCTCATCTCTGCCCTAAGGGCAAGATTGAGGTCAAGAGTAAGCCCATTTAGTATAAAAAAAAATTGTGGTTTCTAGTCAGTTTTGATGATTTCCAGTCAAGAGATTTGATATCCAAGAACAAACATAAGGATTATTTTCCAACGGAACTCAAGTCCAAATTAAACTTGGCCAATTTTTTTTTCACATAGCTAACGCTAATCAGCAAGTCATGATTATTTATATCTTTAAATAACCTTACAACAAACTAATCGCAATGATAATATAATAATGATTATCATGATGACTTGCTGTTACTAAATGATGTTCTTTAAAACAGGTTGATCTTTCACAGATTTTAATCTAACACGTGTATGAGTGTGTGTGATATCTCAATGTGTGTGTGTGAGTGAGTGTGATAATTATCTCACTGTTAATTTACCTGACCGAGTGATTAGTAGGTCGCTGGGTTCCGTGAAGTATATAGGTAGCACGCTATCGTAAAAGCTTTTACTTTTCTTGTAAATAAATACATTTTGACGTCGTTCGACGAAAAGTGCTGATTTTCAGCCTAGTTTGAATAAATGACTTTTAATTTTGTTTTTTTAAGGTTCCGCACCCGAAGGCTAACCAACGGGACCATAATATTACGCTATCCGTCCGTCTGTCTGTCAGCGGACTGTATCTCATGATCATGAGTTGTTAGTTTTTTTGCCATCGACTGCTCAGAGTATTTTGTTATTTTGTGTTGATAAAGTTTTTTATTTTATCATTTTTAGTTATCAAAATCAAGTCATCATGAATCAAGGACATCACGTCAACAAAGGCCAGGAGGAAAAATAAACTAAAGTACTAAACCAATTTTAATGAAATCTCCATGGGGCTAATCAGAAAACGTAACCTTTCATAAATTCAAGATGTTTTTAAATCACACTGATATTATAAAGGCGAAAGTTTGTGAGTGTGTGACTGTGTGAGTGTGTATCTTCACGCAAAAACCACTGAACGTATTTGCCTAAAAATTTTTACACAGATAGTTTATAACCTGGATTAACACATAGGATAGTTTTTATCCCGATTTTATTTTCCTGTGGGATAATTTTCGAAATGCAGCGGGTAAAGCCGCTGGCAACAGCTAGCAGTTTCATAAATCACGAAGTTATGGCAAAAAAATGTTTATTTCAATGCGGCGGCGCGTGCCGTGGCAGCGGGTGCGCGGGGCTCCGGGTCGCGGGGTGGCGGTTGCGCGTTGTGACGTGCATTCGTTGTTCCGTGATTCGGGGTCTTGTGCATTCGTTGTTGCGGGGTGCGTCGCTGCGTGCTTTCGTGCGCGCAGTGTTCGTTGTTGCGGGCATTCGATGGCGTGTGGTTCGGCGTGGTGGCTTTCGGAATGACGTGTTGCACTCGTAGTTTCGTTCTTCTTCTGTCCTTCTGACATTCAAAAGTGCCTGTAATGGCTTAATTGAAATAAATTATTTGAGTTTGAGTTTTTGAGTTATCTATAAAGTGCTTGGCCAGACTGGCAGCGCGGTGCGGGGAGCGGCGTGGGTGCGGGAACGCGCGCGTTTTTGCTGTCCGCAGTGGACTGCGGCTTGGTTCCGAATGTTGTATTGTCCAGTGTTTGTCAAACTATAATATGGATGAAGAAGACTTGTTTTTACTGGAAAATTCTTACTTTAAATGGCAAATGATAAAAGTGAAAAAATAAAATTAATTTAACCAGAGATAATGAAGGAGAATTTTACACACTATAAGAAAGATTGCGAGAGCAATTTTTTTTTTTTTTGTATTGACGATGTTTGACATCCACAGTGCAGGTCGTGCTTGAATAGCACGTAACAATTCTTCAGCATTTAATTGTGAAGACGCCATCACAACAACGCGCGCGATAGCTCGAATAGTTTGAGATACCCGCTCTATGAACGAGCTATGGCACGAGTTGCCCGCGCGCTCCCCGCGGACAGTAGCCCGCGCCGCTTCCCGCGCCCGCGTGCCCACTATGGACACTCAAATGAAGTTCCATACGTTTAAGTTTGTCGCGCCGCGCCCGCCCCGCGCCCGCGTTTGCAGTCTGGCCAAGCACTTAAGTGTTGAACTAAACTCTGTATTTTTCTCAAAATTTTAAGCTCAGTTTTTTCGGAGATAAGGGGGAGGGAATGGTCGGACAGACACACAGACACACGGAGTTCCGTTTTTTCCTGTTGAGGTACGGAACCCTAAAAAGAAAATACACAGTCGAATTCAGAACCCCCTCCTTTTCTGAAATCGGTTAAAAAAGAGTAACGATCCCAAATAATATTTCGATTCTATGGCAAAATGTCGCAATCATATGTAATAGTGCTATCAATCTTCATCATAATTATCTTCCTCGATTTGTTACCTACATAATCATAACCAGGTAAAAACCTGGCTGATGCACTGTGCACGCAAAAATCAACTTTAGGGCTTAATGTAGCTAGTAACCATGTAAGTATAATTGTATCTAGTAGGTATATATTTGATATCTAATCATACAGCTGAAGATAGTACAATAATATGAACATATATG
The DNA here is from genome assembly GCA_949775195.1 of Diarsia dahlii. NCBI lineage: Eukaryota > Metazoa > Arthropoda > Insecta > Lepidoptera > Noctuidae > Diarsia > Diarsia dahlii. The sequence goes on from OX459201.1 coordinate 1,005,809, forward strand.
TGTATATGCAAATTACATATAGCACACACTTAAAACAGTATCATCAAAACAAAGATTACTTTTTTATCTGTCGTTATAACAACACATATAAAAACCTGTACCTTTCAATGTATAACGATAATATATTTGTTTTACATACCGGACGAGTCTTCGGTCTAAATCACTCGTGTAGTTCACAGTGAGTAATGCTTTTGTATTTTGTGTTTGATTTTGCTTAAGACAAAGTGTTTTAATTATTTTAAATAATACTTATTTAGAATTATTTATTGTTAATAAGTTTAATGTTGTTAATAAGTTTTGTTTGTGATTTTTAAGGAAAAGTAAAAAAAAAAACATAATTTAATGTGTCGAGGTCATTGGTGACAATTATGTGTATTTGGTCGATTATTATTCGTAACTACTACAATTTATATATCAAAGGTAACTTCCTCATAGAAGCGGACATGAGTTAATTTTATTAAACTCTTCATTCAATTATTTTTTTCTCGATTTTCAAATCAATTTTGCTTCCTAAATATTTCCGGTGCGGATTTCGAGTTTGACAAATAGCTTTCCAGTTTCTTTAATGATTCTATAATAATTTACTACTCTTGTAAGTGTACTACATTATGCATTATCTTTATTATAATATAATTTGTTCAATTAATAATGAGTATAAAAAAAAAAAAAAACAGGAGTATTTAATTTCTTTTGTTCACTGATAATACTACCCAACAAATGAAGTGGTGATAATTCAAACCCAGTAATCGATACGCAGTAAGCTACATATTATATAACCATAGATGCCTTATTATGAAAACCATTATTTTGATTGCAGTCCGGGGACAGTTCGGTGGATCATGAGTCTTTGGTCAACTGGACCCACTCGAACTGAAACCACAAGTTAGGTCAAACAAATTACATTTTAAATTGTTTTTTTTTGTATAGTTTTATTGTGGGTCCAGTTACAAGCAGGTCCAGTTGACCAAATACTACATTTCTTTGCAGGTCCCCCGACTGCAATAAAAAAATGTACCTACCATGTTCTCATTCACTGAAATCATTAGACTTGCTTTGTATCCACGACGGAACGGAGCAGGTATATGCGTTTAGGGTGAGAGATGTTTGTGTGTGCGAAGTAATGTTCCCACCTATCTTATAAACTAATGATCCGATTTTGATGCGGTTTTCAATAACGGGTTTGTGTTCGATATGTTCATGTTCTTGGACAGGTGACATGGCTGTAACTCACTAGGGGGCGCCACAATATTAGTGCAAAACAATGTTGCAATATAATCAAAACGAAATGTCCGATTACAATTCTGTTTTCAGCAATGAGTACGTGGTAGCTTAATGCATGTTCCCAAATAATAAAAATTACGTCTGTAACTCACTAGAGGGCGCTACAATATTAGTGCAAAATAATATTGCAATAATATGAAAACGTATTGTCTGATTTCATTCCAATGCTGATTTCAGGAATGAGTTCGTGGGTGACGAGCTTTCCTATAATTCGTATTATGCTCTCTAAAAAGTCTTAAATAAAATTAAGCAAAATTAAAATTTTTGAAAAAAACCCACGACGGTACAAATATAATTGAAAAAGAATAAAATAACTTTAATGAATATCGATGTTTACAGCTTTTCTTAACGTGTCTGTTTCTCGAAGATAAACTTAGATGTAGAAATAATAATTTTACCATAATACATAACTAAGGAATATCCGTCGTAATATTTTCAGATCATGATAGCCCTACTATGGCTCGGCGTGGTCATCATAGCAGCAGCGCTGTACATGTACCAGGCTTACTCTCGCTTCAGTCGGTACGGTGTGAAACATTTCACGATAGTTCCACCAGTGGGCAACCTGATGAGCCAGTTGATGCGGAGAAAACATGTCTCTGAAGCGATCCAAGATATGTATAATAGTTTTCCGGAAGAAAGGTACGTTTAACTTTTGTAGTTGTTTACCATTATTATTATTCTGACAAGCTTTTCCCTACGATGTTAAGTGCCTCTTGAATAGATTGTTTATTAGACTTTTGCACTAACTAGTGTAAGAAATGAAAATAAAAATTTATTTAATAGTACTACATAAATAAAAATAAAAAAGTCAGCGTAATGTTTAATGCATGCATAAATAGATGATAAAGACAGGCGAATAATAAATTACAATGCTTGTAAAAGGCTGCTAAGTTATAAGTACTAACCAAAATATACATAACACCACATTGTACACTTGGTTCGCAAAAAATGTTTTGACTTTGACTTTGAAATGACAGCTGGAATAATAACGTGCTTCGAGGCACGGAAGTAGCTCAACGTGGATTTGCCCGTGCCGCTCTTATTATTGAGACATGAGGCTGCTATTTACGCTGAATTCAAGGCATTCATGTCCCATTAAACCATGTAATATTAAACCGAAGTGTCTAGTCGTCCGATTAGCGGATGAATAAAATTAATTAGTCGTCCGATAAGAAGCCGGATGAATAACCAAAATTATAATACGACCGTCTCGCGACAGTATCCTTTATGGGCGGCATGGGCACCGGGCCGTAGGCCGACGAAGGAGGCCGGCGGAGGCCCGGCACTTCGGGGACAGAAGATAGTGTTATTTAATATGCGAGCAAAGCGAGCGCGCGTCATGGAGTACATGCGTTGCATTTAAGAGTGACAGAGAGAACGAGAAAATGGCACGCGGTGTTGTCAGTTCGAACGATGCTAGAGGCAACGTCATTGGCTGTCGTCGACAATTGCCACGTGACTTATCGGGCGACTAGCAACAGCCAATATTAAACTCACTCTCAAACTCTTTCCTAGGTTTGTAGGCCGATACGAGTTCTTGTCGCCAGTGGTGACTATTCGAGACCTGGAGTTGGCGAAGAAGGTCACAGTCAAAGACTTTGAACATTTCCTGGATCACCGTATGCTGGTGGACGATACTGTGGAGCCTCTGTTTGGAAGGAATCTCTTCACTTTGAGAGGTATGGGATCTGAAAGATATTTAGAATTTAAAGTGCCCATAGATGCCAAAATGCAGTTGCATATCAAAATAAAAAAAATCGTTCATTCAAGCAAAAAATACAAAACTAATTGAGCTGGTCTCTTATTGTACGGGAAATTCATACAAAGCGAGGTTAGGTTATGTTGGATATGTGTCGCCATGGGTATAATTTCTAGCACCATCCCATATCTTCCCGTGGGTGTCGTAAGAGGCGACTAAGGGACTTACCAGAGAATGGGCAGCAGCGATCTCTGTGTCTTTGTAACAACCATACTGCGATCGCCAACCCGCCTGCCAAGCGTGGCGATTATGGCAAACCCCCCCAAAAATGCCTGGGGGAGGCCTATGTCCAGCAGTGGACGTCTTTTGGCTGAAATGATGATGATGATGATGGGTATAATTTCTCAGTAACGGCTTGGAATTGCACTTCGTTAATGGATAGCAAAATAGAGCTCCCCTTAATATCATGCTGCTTAAACGTAACTGTCAAAATGTACGTGAAACCACATGGCCACATCTCTGACCAACCGTCGGAATACTTGTATTTGTTTTGGAAATCCCATAACCTTTTTTGAAATGTTTGTACAGGTCAAGAATGGAAAGACATGCGTTCCACATTGAGTCCAGCGTTCACCAGTTCGAAGATGCGAGCCATGGTGCCATTCATGATGGAGGTCAGCGAACAGATGATAGGAACCCTGAAGAAGCAGATCAAGGAATCTGGAGGTCTGTTTTGAAAGATTTAAAAAGATCAAATAGTTAGGTATAATAAATTCTGATTTCTATAAACAGAAATAAAAACTAAAAACTCATTTAAAGTTAGAAAAGGAGACGAAAACGACGACGACGACGTATAATTTTGCTACTCCTAAAATGAGACAATGTGGCAGCGCAGGACCGGTCGATGTTGTGATTAATCATTCGATAGACCCTTGCCGGATAACTTATTTTGACTAGTTAGTTAGTAGACGTAGTAGACCCAACAAGATAAATGCAGTACCACAGCCTTAATGTAACACCCGAAGCATTGGAAATAGACTATCGGTTGTCACTCTGGTAAAAATCATAGACGATGGTCCACAAAATCATTTTTAATTTAATATGTCGTTCTAAAACGCTTTGTCCCATATTTTACGACCGATCACATGTCTTTATATTATGTTCGCTATACTCATATTATATTATGTTCTTTGTATTCCCCAGTCGATTACGTAGACGTGAACACACGAGACCTGATGACACGCTACGCCAATGACGTCATAGCATCCTGTGCCTTCGGTCTGAAGGTGAACTCTCATTCCGAAAGGGACAACCAGTTCTACACGGTTGGCCATGAGACAGCTAGTGTAGGCTTCAAGAGGATCTTGATCTTCATGGGGTATACTTCGTTTCCTTCTATTATGAAGGTAAGTCAAACCTAAGATAGAATTAGAAGTGTAAACCATAATAATGTTTAATGAATCGCTACAGTCATCTGAACTAGTAAAATGGTCTAAATGAGAGGTCTAGAGTGATAAAATTATCACTGATTTTTTCATAATTTTAGACCATTCCTGGGAACCTTCTAGTTAAGGAGATGTTAGTTGGTGGTAGAATAGATAGCAGATGAGTGAATGTTGTGATTAGTGGCAAATTAGACTACTATGTATCTTATGTTACAAATGGTTTCAGAAATTCAACGTTAAAATATTTTCGGACGCTACGGTGAACTTCTTCCAGAGCATAGTATTAAATACAATGAAAGATCGACAGAAGAAAAATATTATCAGACCTGACATGATACATCTACTCATGGAGGCTAAGAAAGGTATCGTATATACAATTTCGTTCGAAGGAATCAATATCCTCATCATTTTAGCCGAAAGACGTCCACTGCTGAACATAGGCCTCCCCCAAGTGTCGCCACATTGACCGGTCTCATGCGTCTCGCATTTCACTAATCCTTGCAACCTTCACCAGGTCATCGGTCTACGTAGCGAGAGGCCTTCCAACGTAACGTCTTCCGGTTCGCGGTCACCACTCCAGAACTTTTTGGCTCCATAGGCCATCCGTTCTGCGAGCAATGTGCCTTGCCCACTGCCACTCATCATCCTCTACGTCAATTTAGTGAACATCTTGTATCCCAATTATTTCAATAGAGAGGGTGTGCTACAGAACTAAACATACTGATAGGTTATTCATTCACAAAACTTTGTAGCGAACGTAAGGATCATACAAAAAAACAAGTTACCATTTGTAACCGTCTGTTATTTGACCTTCATGTTATTTTGATTAACAAAAACAGGAAGTTTCGCGCCATACTGAACCTTATTAGCTGTAGATAATCTAAATAGAGTGGGTAAGTACTTATGGTTTAGCATTCTAAAGAACTTATCAATACGTGTAGAACAACAAAAAAATAACCAAGGTTACGTATATACGCTATTATTACTAAATGATTATTATATGCTGCGCAAAATGTTCGCAAAGTACATAGTGTGCTGCACAAAATGTTTGATGATGATGATTTTGATGAAACCGCACCTTAAGGCATAAAAAATTGATACTAACTGAATACTAATATCACATTTAAACAACTTGCATTTTTTTACAGGAAAACTTACCCATGGAGAGAAACCTGACGAAAAAGAAAGCACTGGATTCGCAACAACTGAGGAGTCAGATGTAGGAAAAGCAACCAATAATAGAGGTCAGTATTTTATTTTAATGCTCTGGTAGGTATTAATAAAAACGAAAAGAAACAAAATTTTTGTGAGTAATCTCATAGTTGGAAGAAATATTTGCAGCAACATTAGTAACCGAGTAACTGTTTCTCTTTAACACAGATTTTCAAAATCTAGCAGGAAAACAGTGCTCACCCATTTATTCTGAAAAACTTTATACTTTTTTTTTTGTTTTGGTGGGTGGGAAATCATCGAATAACCCCCCCGCTCTTGGGCAGAGCGAAGGGGAGTGTCAGACTTCTACTGACTAAAAACCAAACCCATGTTCCTTCTTCGCCCTTGTGCCGAGGCCGCGTTATGCCTTACGATAATCCGCAGTCCCGACGGGGAAAACTTACGTGCTACAACATATAATATTCTCAGATTGGTCCGACATCGACCTGGTTGCGCAAGCCGTCCTGTTCTTCGCGGCTGGTTTCGACACGGTATCATCAGCCATGACGTTCCTGCTGTACGAGCTGGCAGTCAACCCTGATGTGCAGGAGAGGCTGGCTCAGGAGATCAGAGACAATGATGCCAAATACGGCGACAAGTTCGACTTTGACTCCATACAGAGGCTGCCCTATCTGGATATGGTTGTTTCAGGTGAGGCTTAAGAAAAACAAAAAAGAAAGAACGTTTGAATGGAGGAAATACTTTTAATGAAAATGCATTTTTAACCAATCTCTTAAAAAGGAGGAGTTTTTGAATTCAGTCGTAATCTTTGGTTTCTTTTTTCAATCATTAGCATGTTTTTTTCAAAAAGATGATGCTAAAAATTATTCATAGAATTTCGTCTCTGATTGCGTAGCGCCATTTATAGATTCACTATGTTTAGAAAAGGCTATTAAAATAACAACAATCATGTCAAGTGTTTTCGTACATATTATATTTCAATTTATTATTTTCAGAGGTGTTAAGACTGTGGCCACCTGCTCCTGCGCAAGATAGGATTTGTACTAAAGACTACAACTTAGGGAGAGCCAACGCCAAAGCAGATAAAGACTATATTGTGAGTTTCACAACAGTTCTATCCTATTTAATATTATAAACGTGAAAGTTTGTAAGTATGTAAGTATGTATGCATGGATGGATGGATGGATGTTTCTTACTCTTTCACGCAAAACCTACTGAACGGATTTGGATAAACACATCACATCACATTTAGATTTGGATGGACACAGATTGTTCATAACCTGGATTAACCCTTAAGATAGTTTCCCGATTTTATCTTCCCGTGGGATAATTTTCGAGTTGTAGCGGGCGAAGCCGCTGGCAACACGTAGTTACCTATAATTTAGCCTATTACTCGGACCAATTGAATTCAGTTTACCATCGACTAGCGTGTCGATGGAAGACTTATAGATTTTGGCAGTACCACTAATTTTTCAACCAATTCTTTTTCTCTAGGTCCGTAAAGGAGAAGCCATAAACGTCCCCACCTGGGCGATACACCATGACCCCAAGTACTATCCAGATCCCTACAAGTTCGATCCCGAACGGTTCTCGGAGCAGAACAAGCACAACATTAAGCCGTTCACCTACACGCCATTCGGACTTGGACCTAGAAACTGTATAGGTGAGTATCAAATAGTTTTAGTGTAGGCCTACACTAAGAGACATCCGAATGAATCCTTAAACATGTGAGCATCGTAGGAAATTTATTGTTTTGCTCCTGAAACTGACCTTGGAAATTCAAAAGAGTGCTTTTAATTTGTGAAAGCATTATTTTGGGTGGCACTTAATGATGGTAAATAACAAAGGTTGTTTAGAAATTAAAGTCAAGGCTTAGTGGTGGGGTAGAATAGAATATAATTATGAAACTTATTATCCAGATATTCAGGTATTGCCAAAATTTACCATGTATTCCGTTATACCTGTTTGAAGTCGACCTTTGCCGAACCCTTCATGGATTAAACCGTGACCATTAAGTTATGCATTTGGTTTCTCTCGACCTTCACCTGCCTTCAAGGTATCAACTTCAAAGCTATTCCAATCATTAATATTCATATCAAATCCGAAGGTTACCTTGAAAGAATGGGCTATTCGGAATACGAAGGGTACACACACGTTCGGGGTGCCGGTAAAAGACGTCCCGATTCAATTCACCGACTGGCAAACTCTGTTCGGCACACTTTGATCTAAGCCGGGTGACTCTTTTCTGAACGCATTAGATAGTTACTGCCCAGTGTGATGAATCAGAACAATATGACAGCTCTAACACGCGAAATTCGCAATCACCGAATGAAATCATGAGTCATGACAGTATGATTTAAATATGCATGTGACTAGCCATGCTCAAAGAACTTGAAGACAATATCAAATATTCAAATGGACCAAATACACATTACTTACAGATTTAGATATGAAAATGGTTTTTTGATCGACGTAATATTATTACAAATTCTGGAATCAAGATAGTTTTATTTCGAACAATGTTTCATGAATTTCCATATTGAATGCCTATAAAGGGTGTGCAGGCGTTATAATACGAAATTGGTTTCTAAATCTAGTAATCTATCTACCCTGCCAGGCGTGGTTATTACATAACACCACGTACTGTATTTCCCGTAGGGGTAGGTAGAGATAGTACTACAGTGTTAACACCGGTCTCATGTTATAGGGGTAAGCTTAATATTATCCGGGTAGGTCCAGGAAATAAATAAGAAGTGCTACTGAGCAGTTCCACTACAAGGGTTCCTTTTCTATCATTTTTCTAGGGGCATGACTAATCACTAATTATGTCCCTCTAAAAGTCATGGTGGAACAGGTCTCAGGTCTTCAACCAACGGGAGAGTGGTAATCATAGTTTTCAATTTTTAACCACCTTTTGAGGTACTTAATTTAATTTGTTTAAATTAGTTTTAATTATAGTGGGAGAGCCGGCTGCAAAAATACCTACCTCATCAGGTACCCCAATAGGCTATCTTTAGATCGTTAACCGACACTTAAACACGTAAAAAAAATCAGGTCTGCCAGTGCCGATCCTGCCGGGTCATGGAAAAAAATCATATTTTTTGTCGTATTTTTTTGGTGAAAATTACGTCACAAGGTACCCGAATTAAAGTGCTGGCAACAGTTAACCATTGATTAATTACCTAAAAAAAAGTAGGTCTGCCATTGCGCACTCTGCCGGAAGTACTTGGCAGACCTCTAAAATATGGCCCCTCCAGCACCATGAACCTACCTCATCGAGTACCCTGATGGAACCTACGCCAAATAATAGCCAAGATGCCCTCGAAAGAGGATCAAAAGGTCTGCCAGGTCTAATCTTGCCGGAACTTAGTGTTCAAAGCATTTGAAGTTGGTATGGTAAGTCGGCAGCATTATTTCATACAAAGAAGAAGGGGCGAAATGTCCCTATATCAAATGAAAGAGCGTAAAAAATAGATCATTTTATTCCATAACAGTAAATGTGTGAATACTGGGGGAAAAAAGTTATTCACCGATAAAGAGAGAAAATATTTTTTTTATTTTTTTTCATCGGACATACTTGGGTGAGGTGTCTATTGATAGGTCTTTTAAAATGACCGTGATGTTTCTAAGATCATTTTTTCTCAAAGTCAATCGTTTGAAAGATAGACAGTTTCAAAGTGCTAAAATGTGTCCCCACCCCCTCTAACTTTTAAACTAAGAGAGTGAAAACTCTAAAAAAATATATACTGTAGATCGCAATAAAAAATTACAACCAAGATTAGTTTGAACGAGATGAAGTTAGCCGTTTTTGAGATATAGCACATTTAAAAAACCGCAAATATAACTTTGTCATTCATACAGTTACTATGAAAAACAAACTTATCACAAAATGTGTATTTTTGTTGCCGCTTTAACAAAAAATAATACAAATTAAAGGTGGCTCCTACGATGGTACGGAACCCTTCATGTGCGAGTCCGACTCACACTTGGCCAGTTTTTTTTTAAATCCAATTTGTTTTTATCTCCAATTATTCACGTTTACTGTGTGAATAATTGGAGATAAAAATTATTCACCTATAAAGAAATGATTTTTTATTTTATTTTTTAGTAGTGCTAGTGACCCGCCCCGGCTTTGCAAGGGTGCAATGTGCGGAATATAAAACTTCCCCTTGAATCACTTTTGTCTATTGCTGAAAACTGCATTAAAATCCGTTGGGTACCATCTATCTGGCAGAAACTTGATGCTCCGAAATTTATTTGGCATACCACACTTGGCATATTCTTCTTTGAACGAATGTGTTTATGGCAGATCAATTATTTAGTAGAATACTCATTTCGGAGAATGTTTAAATAGCCGAATTTTCAATGGCATACTTTTAAGATGGCAGAATTTTATTTGGTAAATTTTTATACGGTATAACGACCGTCTCGCGAAAGTATCCTTATGGGCGGCATGGGCACCGGGCCTTAGGCCGACGAAGGAGGCCGGCGGAGGCCCGGCACTTCGGGGACAGAAGATATTAGTGTTATTTAATATGCGAGCGAAGCGGGCTCGCGTCATGGAGTACATGCGTTGCATGTATGAGTGACGTCATTATTATTATTAATAATTATTATTATTATTTTAGACATACATTTAATGTTCTCAGCTAGAAATTATAGCCGGGGTGAGCTGATAATAATAATAATAATAATAGTTATTATTATTATTGCATGTTACACGTATGTATGAAATGAAATGCGTGCCAAAAGACGATTCTGATTATGAATTTTCGGCGAAATGATGGTTCTGGAAATGAAGTTTATGCTCAAAGATGATTCTGACTTACAAAATTATGCGTTTTGAATTTATGGTAAATGAGTGTATGCCAAATGATTTTCTGCGAAATGAAGTTTCTGCCATCCACTGTTATGCAAAACAAAATTCGGGTATAAAAAAATCTGCTAAAAAAGGTAGACCCAAATCCGTTACGATGTTTGTGTGTTTATGAGCAATACACTCAAAAAGTATTCGTACTTTCTACGATGACATCGTCCCAAGCACGAGCAGGGCCAACGAAGTTTTGAAAATGGCGGCGATGTGTTTCTGTGTGATTTCTAATCATCATTATTTCATCAGAGCTGTGGTGGCCCAGTGGCTGCCCCGACTTACGAACAGTAAGTTGTGGGGCTCGAACCCAGGCAGGCACATTACTTTGTGTAATTTATTTCAACACCACTGCTCTCAAAATGGTGAAGGAAAATATCGCGAGGAAACCGGCATATCTTAGAACCAAAAAATTCTAAGATCTGTGACATCTACCATCCCGCACTGGGCACGCGTGGTGGATTATAGCCCATCCCTCTCCCAGAGAGGAGGCCTGAGTCCCTGCAGTGGGAATATAATAGGCTGAGGATGATGATTATTTTAGCCGAAAGACGTCCACTGCTGGACATAGGTCTCCTCCGAGTGTCGCTACATTGACCGGTCCCGTGCATCTCGCATCCAACGGATCCCCGCAACCTTCACCAGGTCATCGGTCCACCTAGTGGGAGGCCTTCCAACGCAACGTCTTCCAGTTCGCGGTCGCCACTCCAGAACTTTGTCCCCCATCCGTCATTCGTTCTGCGAGCAGTGTGTGGTTTTATAAATATCCTCATGCATGGTCTCCCCTTCATCGTCGGCGTGGTGTCCCAAGGTCGGTGCGTAGACCTGTATGACCTTCAGCACACATCTTTAGGATATTCTGAGTATAAGGTACACCACCCTGGTCGACACACTCTCGATCTTCACCACGTTATTCATGAGGGACTTGTGTACGATAATCCCAACACCACCCTGGGACTGCCGGTAACCCTCTCGGAAGTAGAGTCGGATTTCAGGATTATCGTGTCCTCCCCCTCTCTTCGGACCTCAAATAATTCCACAATACTCCATCGCAACCTGCTCAATTTCTCTTCGAGTTCCGTTACTTTTAGGTAGCCGGACCTTTTCCCTTGCCGCGCCGCTGCCTCGACCGCTACCGTAGTCGAGGGGTACTAGGGGCCATTTTTGTGCGCTCATTTCCATTTGGGAAGGTTTGCCATAATCGCCACGCTTGGCAGACGGGTTGGCAAGCGCAGTAAGGTCATAACAAAGCACAGTAGAATGCTGCTGCCCATTCTCTAGTACGTCCCTTAGTCGCCTCTTGCGACACTCACGGGTAGATATGGGATGGTGCTATTCTTTACGCCCGACACCATATGGAACGCGTTTCTACGTTTAGATCTTGTAAACTACGCAATGGATTTTAATGCAGTTTTTATAAATAGACAGAGTAATTCAAGATGAAGGTTTATATTCAGCACAATGCACCCGTGCAAAGGGCGGGGCGGGTCGTCGTCTTTCGGCTGAAATAATGATGATGAGAAATTCGGACGATGTCATCGTAAAAAGTGCGAATACTATTTGAGTCTAAAAAATTAAAAAAAATCATTTCATAAAAGGTGAATAACTTTTCTCTCCAATTATTCACACAGTAAACGTGTGAAAAATTGGAAAAAATAAATCAATTATTCACTCACACAGTAAACGTGTGATGGACGGTGTGAATAATTGGAAAAAAATAAATAGGATAAAAAAAAACTGGCCAAGTATGAGTCGGACTCGCATATGAAGGGTTCCGTACCATCGTAGGAGCCACCTTTAATTTGTATTATTTTTTGTTAAAGCGGCAACAGAAATACACATTTTGTGATAAGTTTGTTTTTCATAGTAACTGTATGAATGACAAAGTTATATTTGCGGTTTTTTAAATGTGCTATACACATTTTAGCACTTTGAAACTGTCTATCTTTCAAACGATTGACTTTGAGAAAAAATTATCTTAGAAACATCACGGTCATTTTAAAAGACCTATCAATAGACACCTCACCCAAGTATGTCCGATGAAAAAAAATAAAAAAAATATTTTCTCTCTTTATCGGTGAATAACTTTTTTCCCCCAGTATTCACACATTTACTGTTATGGAATAAAATGATTTATTTTTTACGCTCTTTCATTTGATATATAGGAGAAAGTGTTACAAGGGACATTTCGCCCCTTCTTCTTTGTATGAAATAATGCTGCCGACTTACCATACCAACTTCAAATGCTTTGAACACTAAGTTCCGGCAAGATTAGACCTGGCAGACCTTTTGATCCTCTATCGAGGGCATCTTGGCTATTATTTGGCGTAGGTTCCATCAGGGTACTCGATGAGGTAGGTTCATGGTGCTGGAGGGGCCATATTTTAGAGGTCTGCCAAGTACTTCCGGCAGAGTGCGCAATGGCAGACCTACTTTTTTTTAGGTAATTAATCAATGGTTAACTGTTGCCAGCACTTTAATTCGGGTACCTTGTGACGTAATTTTCACCAAAAAAATACGACAAAAAATATGATTTTTTTCCATGACCGGCAGGATCGGCACTGGCAGACCTGATATTTTTTACGTGTATAAGTGTCGGTTAACGATCTAAAGATAGCCTATTGGGGTACCTGATGAGGTAGGTATTTTTGCAGCCGGCTCTCCCTCTATTAGTACCACTGCTCCCAAAAAAGTGAAAGAAAACATCGTGAGTAATCTGGCATTAAGTGGCATAATATACCGTCGTGTACCGGGACCTCGTGTGAATCTGCTAAATAGCTGACCTTTTTGCAGACCAAAGGCCTGTTTCCCAGCAATTATAAGATAGCTAATCTTTGAGGTCCGTATCCAGCAGTAGACATTGACAAGTATTTATCGTGATCATAATTTAAATTTCAGGTTCAAGATTCGCTCTCTGCGAGATCAAAGTGATGGCTTACGATTTGATCCAGAAAATGGAAATATCTCCTTGCGAAAAGACCCAAATACCCGCCGAATTATCGAAGGACGCTTTTAACGTGCAGATTCAGGGAGGTGATTTCGCACGCTTCAGGATTCGCCAATGAAATTGTGATTTAATTAGTTTTATTTAATGATCAAAAGTGGATTTTGCCAATGACACTGGAATAGATATCGTTCAAAAGTTTACTGCCGCACTCACAGACGTTTAATAATCACTTAAGCCATCCCTTAGTTAAGATTTTGTCACTTTAGTGAAGGTTTTGTATGTCAAATCTTTACTAAGTGATGGCCTAAGACTTCATTAATGCTCTCTGAGTGCGGCAGTGAGTCTCATTGCTAAGGAAAGTTGTCAGTAACAGCCCTTGATCACAGCCAAAGTGTCCCGTATCGCGATCAGATTCAATTGTGAAATCCACTATAACAAGCATAGCCTGTACAATGTATACTAGTAGTCTTCTATTTTATAATAATGTTGATCTTGTAAATACATATTTTCGAATAAATATATGCGTATTCTGTTATTTTGTGGCTGTTTTTTTTTAGTGTGGGAAAATGGTGGGAAATCATCAAATGACGCCTCCCACTCTGGGCATAGTCGGTAGGGAGTGTCAGAATTCTACTGACCAAAAACTACCCATGTTCCTTCTTAACCCTTTGTGTCGAGGCCGCGGTATCTCTTTCGAACAACCCGCAGTACCGACGACTCGGATTATTTTGTGCCTGAGTAAGAAATAAGTTATCATGCTTTTTACGCCTAATGGCTTTCTATTGCAATGTACCTAACGTTAAATTTTCAATTAATTTGTTAAGTTCTATTCAGTTAATTTTCTAAAAAAAATAGTATAGGAAGGTGGGATTATGATGATTTTCTTGCCACATGAGACCACCAATAAAATCGCAAATAAATGTAATCAGCTACTTCAACAACATCAAAAACATTTAGGCCCTGTAGGGAAAGTTTTTCTGGGACTGATATATAGGAAATATACCGAAATGTTATAGCATTTATTCGTCTCGATGCATTTCATTACTGCATCCCTGTGAAGGTAAGGGCGGGAAAGATAGAAAAACTGTCAACATTAATTAACAATAAAAACATTTCAACTAAGCCAGTTATAGGCACTTTTGACTTTTCGCAAACACGGTTTATTTTCTACAGTAACACACAAACATTATGTATAAAACCAAAATGACGAAAGCAAGACAAATCTAGCCGCGTAGCTAGTTAATTCATAATTTAAGCCCCCAAAGTAGTACAATGAAAACTAGAGCCCTGTCTTTGATTTTCTATACATTATAAGCGCAACGTGCATAATTTAACTTTCATAGCTTTCAACCGCGGAGGGTAATTCCGAACTAATTTACGTACAATTTTATAGACTTGTTTAAATTGTGGTCGAAAATGTGTGCTTATTGAATCACGGGATTCTAGACTCTTGTCTGTTACTAAACTTTTACGTAATTTGCCTATGTCTTCGGTAGGTGGCTTTCACTGAGTTCAAAGTATGTCGGATCCGGTCATTGGTTAGGTAGGATATAAAACTAATTTATTGCAAGCGCGCCAGTGGGAAATCCCGAGGCTTACTTTACTTACAAGTCTACCCACACCTAAAGCGCGCTTCTACAGATACGTGATGTTTTGAGTTTACAGCAAGGATGACATTCTGTGTCTGATCGCAGTGGAGTCGAGATTCCCGGAACTGTACCCAATTCATATCCATCACGTGGTTTGGAAGATATGAGGGAATCCTACTAATATTATAAACGCGAAAGTTTGTAAGTACCTATGTATGGATGGATGTTTGTTACTCTTTCACGCAAAAACTCTGAGCGGATTTGGATAAAATTTGGTACACAGATAGTTTATAACCTGGATTAACACATCGTTTTTATTTCGATTTTATCTTCCCGTGGTATTTTCGAGTTGTAGCGGGCGAAGCCGCTGGTAATATTTTAGTAAAGAATATTACAAACAAAGATAGGCGCGAAAAACATAACCCTTTCCTTGCAGTCGGGTAAGTATACGGAGCGTGTGGGTATTGCTCTGTATATTTTAACTGTGAACCCCCTTACTAAATGTTCTTATTTTTGGGCTATTCTATTTAATAAATGTTAACAGATTTTCATGGGAGCGTATCGGTTGTTATTGTGCAATGAGTTTCAAAAACCCATTTAGGATTATAACAGAAAAATAAAACTCCTACCTTTTCCTTTAAAAGCATTTTTTAAAAGCTTTTATTTATGGTTGAAAATGTGAAAATTTTTACAACAAATCCCAATTTGACAAGTCACAATTATTCTTCAAGATTTGGTTTAAATAGATTTTAATTCTAACACTTTTCTGTTACAGTGCTTTGATTAAAAGCTCCTTGCATTCAGTACAATCGTTTGAAATAAGCTCAAGAGTTCTTGTACTCGTATCGATTTTCCATCCTTAGATTTTAACTTTTTTTAATTTGTTACATTGAATGTAGAACTACGGTTGTCACAACGTAATTTATTGTTGACTCAACTGTTAAGGAATCAACATTCAGAAATTCAACTATTAGTTTTTTCAGTGTACACAAAAACAAACAATTTAAAAGCACAACAAAGCAGCTAAAATCTATATTAGCGTAATATTTCAGCTTTTAGGCGTCCTACACACTTAATGAACCGCCTAACATCAATAAATTACATCTATTTAAGCGACAAAAGCGGGTCGCGTTTCCAATCAAGCTTGTGTGGCCGCCCCTTACACGCCGGCCCCAATAACTACGTTAGAGCAGTATTCGATCTTGTGGCAACACTCGATAATCCAACGGGTTAAGGAACTATGATGTAACTTGATGTCGTGATGGTCGCAAGATTGTTATTGCCAGTTCAGACAGTACTCTCAGTTTTGAAAAAGTTGATGGAGGAAAGATACCTAATAAATTAATATTCAGGATGATAATACGTCTGACAACTGTAGGGAATCATCGACACAACGAAGATCGACTTGACACTTTTAAAGCGAAACAGTAGGTAAGGCAAGTTTTTGGAACTTCACAAGCTTACAAGAGACAGTTCTCCAAAACCCCCGACGCCCGGAGCGTCTCCCGCGGCGGCTGGGACGAGAGGTTCTCTCCCTCTCACGTTCCGCCACCTCCTTCGCTAGCATCACTGCTTCGCAGAAGGAGGCGACGGCGTCCCATTCCTCCTCGCCCCACGACCATGGCTTGCACCAGGGCCGGACGCGAGAGGTCGCCGCCGCCGATCGCCGCTACAAGAACACGGCGGGGCTCTGCCCAAGCAGGGCACACCTCCACAGTGTGCTCCACCGTGTCCTACGGTCGATCCTCGCAGTGGAAGCATCCGGGCGTTTCCTCCCGCCTGATTCGGTACAGGTACCTCCCGAAACATCCATGTCCGGTGAGGACCTGCGTCAGACGAAAGGTGAGGGCACCGTGGCTCCTCCCTAGCCACTCCTCAAAGAGGGGACTTACCGCCACTATCGTGGCGTGCCCTGCACTGGGTTGCGACAGTCGCTGTCTCCATGCCGCCATGAGATCGCACCGGAGGTCCAACCGCAGAGTGGCAATTTGCCGCGGCAACGGCGTGACCCCCCGGTGCAGCACCTCAACGCGCCATTCACGCAGCAGGCGCGCGAGGACTATCGCCTCCAGATCCCAAAATGCCTACCCTTCGACACTTTCCAGTGTTTTAGCTAGGAAGACAAAGTGGCGGAATGTAATCTCTAGCATAGGGCTAGTTGACGATAACGACACTTATCATTAATGTCATAATTATTTTATATCTGGTAAAGTTTTTTTTCAGCTGAAATAATAATGACACCGATGATGGGCATAATAATATTTTGGTGAAAGAGAGAGTATGTGTAATGTAAAACCACACAATATTATTCCGTGGCGACAAGAACTGTATTTCTTATTTCTTGAAACATTTTTAAAAATACGTCCGATTTTTTAATATAAACAGTGTTGGTCGCTTGTTATATTATTCCATGCACGTCGTAAAATGTACCAGGGGATAAGAATGAGATAAGACGTAATGCAGACAATGAAACTGCGACTAGACGCTATTTCTACTGAATTGCTGCTTGTTGCAATCTTCTTTATCGTCGTTTTGACCCTTGAGTGGGAATCACACACATTTAAAAAGCCAGTAAATATTATAATAGGTACGTCAAAACATCAAGCTTTTTTTTTTCTTTTTTATTATAAATGGGCTTGCTCTTGACTTCAATCTTGCCTTAAGGGCAGAGATGATGTCGACGATGGAACGAGCTACCCAGAAGAAGTCTGTTTACTCGCGACTTAAATAGATTAGGGTAGGGTTAGGGGTGGGGCTTGTAATCCCAGAAGGCCTAGGTATACCTTATAGTACACCCATAGTTCGCAAGTTATCGTTTAAGTTCCATGAAAAATGGGCGCGCCTATTGCAATCAACCGAGTTCAAATTCACACTCCGTAGCTATTTCTCAGAAATTCATGATGGAAAATCTCAATAACAAATTGTCCACAATGGTGTGATTTTAAAATTAAATAATGGATGACCTCAGTTCACAGGGTAAAAATATTTTGACAGCGACTCCTAATTTTCAACATTATTAATTTTGTGGATCAGTCAATGCTGGTCCAGTGGCTCAATTGGTCAATGGACTGTGTGAAATACGATATGGCTAGAAATGAAATAACTGCTGAGATGGCGAGTAATAGAGAAGTATGGAATTTTGGATTGAATCCAAAAAAAATGGAATAAGGGCAGGATTATGATGATGAGTCAATGCGGGCTGTGTCAGGAATCTGAAAGCCTGACAATCAGATTTACTTCCTCGTATCACCTTGTATCTCGATTCATCATCTGCCTAACCTTTTCCCAACTATATTGGGGTCGGCTTCCAGTCTAACCAGATGCAGCTGAATACCAGTATTTTACATGGAGCGACTGCCTATCTGACCTCCACCACCCAGTTAATACTAGGTAATAACGATACCCTTTGGTAAGACTGGATGTCAGAATTTCAGGTCACTGACTACCTGTAACGACTGCCAAAGATCTATCGATCTATCTATCTCGATTACGATCCGACAGTCGCTGTGTGTGAAATATTGGTATTTTATGCATCTATTTAGACTGGAAGTCGAACAGATTAGAATGTAATTTTCAGCATTTCCGATCAGTATCCTTTCCAAAATCATAAAGCAATCAGTCGCTATCTCCAAGTACACGATAAATCGTCTGAGGTAGGTTGCTCTAAATTATATTGACGTGTTCCCATTGAACCGTCGCCGTCGACGCCGGGCTCTTGCCACTCTACGGATCCCCACAAAAAGGCCCCTGAGGGTCCCGTACACCACATTACGTCGCATTCAGGTGACGGGTTAAAACGAAGTGAGGAAGTAGAGAATTTAATCAGGTTGCGGTCGTGGGAAGCAGAAATCATATGTGTAAATTAAATATTTAATTGTGTGTGTGTCGCGTAAATACATAATTGATTATTATAATAATAAATTGTATTATAACAAAGAGTTTTTGTATGAAGGTATTGTTAATTTTGATGAGTTTATAATGATGAAAGGATTATTTAACAGAAGAATCAATAAATAATTATGTTGCTAATTGAAATGTCCCGGGGGTTAAGGGGCCTACTTCTGAAGCACTTGTTGTGTCTTCAGAACCTGTCAAGTGACTTTAAGGTGATCGGTAACAAGTAAGGAAACAAGACATGCTTTCAATGAAATGATCAAAAACTACGTAGATTTTAAAGTCAGGCACGGAGCCTGACTTTAAAATCTACGTAGTTTTTACTGAGGCTATTACTGAGAAATTCTTGATGGAAATACCAAATAACACTTATCCGACCTGCTAATTCAACCCAGGACCTCAAACACAGGAGTCGCGCTTGCGACCAGGACGAGACAGAACAACGACCATGGAGACCCTATTATTATTACATGGGGCTTAAACCAAGGGCCATGGGGCCATGGGGCCATGGGGCTGTCCAAGTTATTAAGTACTAACATAGGCTTAAGTTAAATTGTTACTAACACAGTGGACCTCTTTTGTAGTCTGATGAATAAATTATTATTATTATTATTAAACACAACTGGAGAAATGTGGTTGTAATAATGGGTACTCCTCTGCCTACCCCTTCGGGGATTACAGGTGTGATATTATATCCCTTTACATTTAAAACAACCTAAATTCTAGGCTTCCAGTCTAACCGGATGCAGCTGAATACCAGTATTTTACATGGAGCGATTGCCTATCTGACCTCCACAACCCAGTTAATACTAGGTTAAGGCTGGAATACACATGCTACGTAGTAGCACAAAAACATGCTAGTTTCGAGCAGCTGTCACTTAGTAGCACACAAGTAGCAAGTGTATACGAAAAGAGCATGCTTGTTTCAAGGCATGCTACCTAATCGCAAGCCGGTCTATTTTTCTTGCTAACTAGCACGACGTATAAAACCTCTTTTTTGATATTCTTTGGTTTTACTATTTTATGTTTTTTTTATCGTGCTGTCACCTTTTTGTTATTTTCTGTCAGTGTCTCCAATAAAAAACTGTAAAGCCGTGTCCCCACTTACGTCACCCAAAACTTTCCTGTTAGGCGCGTGGTTCACCCTCACGGAGCCGCGCGGACCTAGTGGGGACGCGGCTTAACATAATGTCACTCTGACGTATTTAAAAGAAGTATGCTTTTGAAGTCTGCAAGAGCAAATGTACACACTCAGATAGCATGCTAGGAATTAACATACTACCTAGTAGCAAACAAGCATGCTTTTCTAGTAGCATGTGTATTCCAGGCTATACGATACTCTTTGGTAAGACTGGATGTCAGAATTTCAGTCACTGACTATCTGTAATAACTGCCAAAGATCTATATATCGCAGCCGGGACCAACAGCTTAACGTGCTTTCCGAGGCACAGAGGAAACTCGGTATGTCGGGCGGTCACCCATCCACAGACCGACCTTGGCAAGCACAGCTTTACCTAAAGATCGACCCGAGTGGCAGTTCTTATTAAGCCACGAGCCACGTTCTTATTAAAACAACCTAAATATTGATACAAAAATAACAGCATTTACTCCAGCAAGTCTTAAACTATCGACAAGCTGAGAACTCATCTATTTCCCTTACTTCAGTTACAATTTGTGAGAAAAATGAGTGCAATTTCTCACAGATTCTCAATACGGGAACAAGATATATACTGATATTGTTCGAAGTACGTTCCCTTGATGCGGAAGTAAAGAGAAAATTTAAAATGGTTTATGGTTGCCACTTTCTTGAACAGACACTGTGGAGCTAAATTGTTAGTGGATGGATGGAAAAATTGGTTGGAACTTAAGTGATATAATATGTAGCTATGCAGTGTGTTAGGTTAAACGTTATATAGAAAAATAAACGTTATATTGAAGGTTGCTTCAGTAATCGATTCTCGTCCCAAATATGTAAAAAAACTATAACCTTAATTTGTGACGTAATTGTGCCATTGCGGACGCTCTTCAGGACTTACTTTATTAGACGTTTCTTTTTCGCCATTGTCCTACATCAGTTCTAAAATATGAAGAGAAAATAGATTACACCTAAAAGTCATTAAACCACGAGTCACTGACTTTTTTGCGGACGCTGTAGTGATAAGCATCTTTAAGACTATTAGAAAAATAATCAGTTAATGGAGCTATTCTCATATCGATATTTAGGTAGTTTTAAATATAAATAATGTAATGTAATCATCATCATCAGCCTATAATGTTCCCACTGCAGGGACTCAGGCCTCCTCTCTAGGAGAGGGATGGGCTATAATCTACCACGCGGGCCCAGTGCGGATTGGTAAATGTCACATGTCTTCGAATTTTTTGGTTCTAAGACATGCCGGTTTCCTCACGATGTTTTCCTTCACCGTTTTGAGACAAAGGGGTTAAACAAAGAAGTTTTTAGACAAAAGGGGTGAAGGGTTATAATATTATAACATAACTGCATGCCTGCAACCCCCAAAGGGCTAACCCTTTGGGGGTTACAGGCATAGGTGTACGTAATAGTACACCCACGTTTCGCTAATTATGTTAAGTCCCATGTAATAGAGGACGAGCCTTTTCCATCCATCGGGCACATAAATATTCAGACTTCGTGGCTGTTACTGAGTTTCTGATGGAAAAAACCCAATAACACTTTGCCTGGTCTGAGAATCGAACCCAGGACCTCATGTTCAGCAGTCGCGCTTACGACCATTAGACCAACAAGGCATCTCAGTGATAAAAGAAAGAACTAGTAGGTGAATAATTAATATGTTACAACTTTTTTTGTGGGAGGGAAATTATCAAATATCCCCTCCCGCTCTGGGCAGACCGGAAGAAAGTATCAGACTTCTACTGACTAAAAACCACCCATGTTCCTTCTTAGCCCTTCGTGTCGAGGCCGCAGTATCAGCTCCGACGGGATAACACTTTGCCTGACTTGAAGGCCAGACCAACGAAGAAAACTATTATCTAAATATCAATAAATTAATTATTAAAATACTGTGTAGTATTTAAATATTTCTAAGCAAGCAGCAGCGCTCGGTCCCCCTCAAAATACCACTTTAAAACTTCGTCTCTAATACTCAAAAACAAATGGCAGCTATCTCCCACACCGCAAATCCCATTGGCTGCGGACTGGGGAGCGATACGCGCTAACATTAATCACAATCATTCAATATCGAGCCAGCAGTGCAAGTACGAACTTTGCATCGATAAGACATCGAGATCGTTATCGTTGTCAGTTTTATCGAGCTTGTTATCGAATTTGGAAGTACGTAACACGCGTCGACAAGATTTATCGTGGGCGGAATCGAATTGCTAAGGATCGACAGTCAATTGGCAACACTGATGACGTCCAAAGACAAAACCACAGATTACTATATTAGTACTACGACAGAACATTTAAGGTGGGATTTCAGTGGCACGACTAATATCTGAGAAATCTATAAAATCCTTTTTTTCATAGATGTTCGGCATTGTAAACAATGTTTAAGGGTTTATTTCAGAGAACCTACTAGTATTTACCAAAATTGCCGTTTATTTTAGTAAAAATACAGAATATATTCCATCTTCTTAGCGTCGTCATGTTTACCTTAGCCAAAAAAAAATTTAATTGTCGTTGACACTGTTGACAGATGACATTACTTTCTAGTTTCTTGAGAAAGATCTAAATAACGTCGTGTTTAATCACAATACAATTTTATTTTTAGCTTTTAAAACCTTAATTATTAGTGTTCTTGGGTTCTCCGAGATGGCTGAATCAGCAAGGTACGTATTTTTATAGGTTCATTCAATAAGATTTAAGTTTCTCTAGATTTGTCATTAAAATCTTGGGACTACTCTGTAACTAAGAAAACCGTCATTCATAGGTCAGTTAATTTTGCTGAAAAACCAGCAAATCAAGGATTCCAGTGCTAAATTCAATTCAACCAACTACAATATTTTATTATCATCTTTTAGCATTCCACATCACAGTGGTATGTTCGCTACTGGAAATTGGTTTTGGTCAGTGTGTAGTCTGGGCACTATGAAAGTTCCTAGTTTGTGAGAAGACCATATTATAATTGTGTTCTGGAGAGCCAACTTCTGGTGTGGGCAAAGTAGGTGTCAGCAAATAGGGTTCTATTACATATACGGAATCACCTGAAACAAAAAACTAATAAATAATATTATTTTTCAGAAAACAGCAGACTGGATACTCAGTGTCTGAAGAGGTGGAGGGTGAAGATGATAATTTGTAAACTCAAACGCATTTATTTCAATCAGACCATCGGCCCTTTTGAATGGCAAAAAAAGCTAAGCTACAGTCACAGTCACGAGGCATAATAACTTGAGAAAGTACTGTGGTTGGTTGGTTATACTTTTCTTATAATAATAAAACAAATGTTTTTTAATGTGTTGTTGTCATTTATTTGTAATTTACCATTTCAAAATACTATGTATACCCATATGAGGGGTCATCAGGATTGTTGTTACAGGGTGTAAGTAACAATTGCAATATGGGTGCAATCAACACAACCAAGGCAATCTGGTATTCCGAATTTGTGCTGGAATCCTTCCACGATGGCCCTCCTTTCAGCTGCAGTTCCTAGGAAGTTCACGTAGGTGTGGAAGAGGCGGCGAACTATTGCCCTCGACACTTCTCGCACAACTTTGCTTACGGTTTTTTGGCCAAGGGCAAGAAAATACTAGGTACTTACCACAATATGGACAGGGAGTCCAGTGGATCGTGTCCTCCGTACGTCTACCTCTATTCCTTGAATTAAAATGACTGCCACTTCTCGAGTCACCCAAAAGAGACGAACAAAACAGTCCTCTGGAAGTTCCAGAGGATTGTTTGTATCGTAGACGTCGCCTCCGAATACGCATCACGTTGTGATGGTGCTGCCGTTCTTCCTCATCACCCAGCAATAAAAGTTCTAAATCCATTCAAAAAATAAGTAGTGTTCGATAGGCTTAACGGGCTTTTACAAGGTGTCGATAAATTATCGAGATCGACAGCGTAAATTGTCGATCTCAACTGTCAAAATGTCGTTTCGTACTTGCATTTTCGATAAAATCGTTTAAATTTTAGAGTATAACTACCGATCGTTATAATATTATTTACGTACTTGCGACATCGATTCGATTCGATAAAAGCTCATTTTATCGAGAATAACTGTCAGATTTATCGAATCGAGTGCTACGTACTTGCACTGCAGATTCGTCTCGTTCGAATGGATGTTGCCGTAGCTTATTAATCCACGTTTTTAACGTAGATTCCCCTTAGCGTGGTGTGAGTTGCGGGGGTAGTGGAAGCGTTTAGGGAATCTAAACTCATAATCATCTTCATTCCCTTGTCCCATTCTAATACAACACAACACGTTTTTTTTCTCCCACTCTCCCCTGTCAGTCGTCATAGCATCATTTATTTATTAATGCGCCAAAGTTCACCTAAAATTTCAACTCCGATAATTGGAAATCTGAAAATGTTCTTCCTAACATTTTTCATCCTAACAATAGCAATTCCTAACTACTCTGTCTCTAATGTTTTAATTCCGAAGCATTCAACTTCATAACGTCAGGAGCAATAAACATCTATTAAACTATTATTTGTTTTCCTATATTTTCTCAACATAACCATCTTTTACACTATTATTCAAAGTTATATCTTTTTTGTTTATATTACTTTTTATTCATAATAATCAGTATTATAAAAGGTCCCATTAAAATAGGTGGACAACATTTTAGAAATCATTCAGACCGCTAAAATAAGGACAATAGTAAAAAAATATATAAGAAAAAGACATTAAAATACCTACTTTTATATAGGATAAGTTTGTTCTAGAGTGCCGGCAATTTATTATTTTAAGTCAAAATAAAATCACTTAATAATAGTGTTTTTTTTTTGTTTAGATGTCTTTAGTTAGGCTTACTAAACGCTGTGTTAAAATTTGTCCACCTATTTTAATGGGACCTTATATACTATGCAAAGATATCCATAGGTTAGGTTAGGTTAGAACTGTGACCAACTACGCGCGAGCCGAGCGAGCGAAGCGAGCGGTGCCGCGGCAGCGGCCGGCAAGCGCTACCTCGAAATTGGTAGCGAAATTTTTCTAAGTATTTTTTTCATAGTGCCCCCAAGACGACACTCTGACCTGAATTGCATTCATTTATTTCATTTCAAGACAAAAATCAGTGAAACGACCTTTAATCATTCTAAACAGTTGTATGAGTGAAAATATTATGGTAATTATGTTTAGGAATAAAAGCGTTAGGATAAAAAACAGTAGGAGTTTAAATATATTTACAATAATGATATTATGAATTACAATTTTCGGAAACATGAGTGTTATGAACATCGTCGGTAGCACTACAAATAGTATGAATGAAAACTTTAGGATGAAAAATTTTAGGAAGAGTGATCATTCGGATTACAAATCGTTAGGAAAAACAATTTCGGGTAAAGAACTTTAGGTGAGCCAATATGGACCCTATTTTAGCATCGTGTATTTTGTGTCCGTAGGTGTGACCGTGACATCACAGTGGGCCCTATCAGAATACCAGCGCTGCGGTATTTGTTTTCATTTATCGCAGCATCATGCTGAGATAGGAGCCTTTTTGGCCTCGCACAGGTTTTCTCTTTTATTATTAGCTTTATATTCTTTTTTGTTATTATTATTTTTTGTAGTTCCTGTGCTTGTCCCAAATAAATATTTTTCTTTCTTTCTTTCTTTATTTACTCCTTTCTCTTTTATATCATTCCTGACACAATCCATCCATCTTTTATTTGGCCTTCTCTTCCTCTCCATCCATCAACAATAATATCCATTACTTTTTTAGTCACATGCGTTTCATCCCTCCTCATCACAGTCATGTCCATACCAAGACAGACGACTCCCTCCGTCCGTCGTCACGCTATCGCCATTATCTACTTCTGAATACCAAAATTTATTCAATGAATTTAGTCGCCAATTCGTAAAGGTTTATATCGAGAACGGGCACGAAAATCCAAGTTACTCTTTTAAAATGTTTTATAATATTTTGTATAGATTTTGGCTCTGCAACAAAACCTATTGGTTGAAATAAATTCTATCTAAGAATAAAATGGCAAAAATGGAATACACTGATTGGTATTCTAATATCGATTTACCATTTTCTTCCTTTCTTTGGCACAATTTCAACAGCACAAACTTTCAGCTGGTACTACTTTTGTACTTGAGATAAGCCTGGTCAAGCCCGCCACACTATTCCCAAACCACTGTAACTCCTGTAAGCCAGAATCAACAGTGGCAACCACAAGACAAGCGCCGAGACAATGAAACCCGACGAAGTCCCAGGGAAACGATTTTAATTCTCGAGAAGGGGAAAAACATAATTAAACTAACAAACTTTCAAAAATATTTTGTTTTTATGAATTTTATATCGCAATTGTAAAACAGTATTTATCAAGTCTCGCCAAAAATGCAGCCCCAACTCATTGTATCGGAAGTTGGATGAGCCGCGAACAAAAACCGACTGCCTGTAATACACGGACCGAAATTACGCTCCAAAAGGCACAGATTATATAATAAACTAGTATTTGCGTGGCTGCGCGAGCTGCGCGCAGCTCGCGGGGCGTGAAGTGGGGGAGAGGGGGAGCTTTGAAAAATGATTTCGACTAACGCATTCAAAACGTAAAACGCAAAATCTGGGAAAATACCCTAAAAATTGGGATTTTTTTTGCAACAGGCAACAGCTTAAATAGTAATTTGTACCTTGGTACATGGTTTGGCCAAAAAAAAACACCTCCTTTATATTATAATAAATAAAATATATGTGTAAATGTATGGTATTTTTTTTAAATAACGACCAGCAATTAAATTTCAAGTTGTTTGAAACAAAATTTATAACATTTATCCTTTGCAGATAGCTCAACTATTTATGGTATAAATACTTGTACATATTCATAGAAGCTTTTTAGTAAATAAAGTTATTTGACTATGTACATAATTTCACAATCTCTGAATAATGCTATCTGTCAAGTAAAATCTATGTTATTGAAGAATTTAAAGTAGAGATGGAAATATTATTTTTTCGTACCACTTGCTCAAAAAAGTGACATTCTGTGCCACAAAAAGCGAACATAACAATAGTCATTTTTAATCTGTTAAAAACAGGGAAAGAAAATTATACTGAATTTCATTCATCCTCTAGGGGGAGAATGTAATTTAAAGGAAAAAGGAAATTGTACTGAATTTCATTCATCCTGTAGGGGGAGAATGTGATTTCTATCAATAATTGGACCAATGTTTCGAATGTTAACTTGTACTTTTAGTTGTCATTATTTTTAATAAATGCTAAATCCCTCGCTACACTCAGGACTCGTCTTAAATCCCTCGCTTAGCTCGTGATTTAAGTTTTTAACACCCTCGCTACGCTCGGGAGTAAACCTCGTGTCCTTCGTTGCGCTCGCGATTTAAATCGTCACCCGCGACAGAAGACACTGCTTTATACCCTTGGTTAATTCACACATTGGACACATTCTATACGTGCCTGAACTGCGAAGCAAAGAGTTACCATTTAACATCAAGTTGACCATAATTTGCTTGTTCCATCAGTTTAAGTAGTTATATCTACAAGTAAAGGTAGGCAGAACCAATTATGTAGATAGGTACGTAGGTATCTTTGTTGTCCAAGTCTTAATAAGTTAGGTTACATACCTACATGTATAATTATTAAGTATTAATTGTGATGCCCTTACCTACCTTACTTACCTACGTTAGTTGTTATTCTAAGTTTTCACGATGCTCTATTCTTGAAGTAGATTTGTCAATAAATATAATAACCCAGTTTCTCATAAAAATAGGTCAGGTCGACTAACTCATTGCCCCTTTCAATGAATCTGAAAAAAAAATGTTCCAAGTCTCTTAACTTCCGAGATCCGCCTAAAGGGGGGGTGAAGGGGGGCAAATGGGTCTACATTGAAAAAGGTAGGAGGGGACAAGGGGGCAAAAACGGGAGGTTTTGCACTTTTAAGTTACTCATGAGAGTTACTTATACGCTTCACCTCCTCAACCTTCGTTACGCTACGGAGGTCGCCGGCTCGCTTCGCTCGCCACCTCCCCTCTTCGCTCCACTCAAGACCTGCCTACCACCGAGGAAAAGCTATCGTGACCTTATCCCTCCCCTACACTACGGGGGTCGCCGGTAACACTCCACAACAAAGTACACAATCGCTTCATACAACACAATCCGGTTGGGGGATGCCGGCTGTCCCATTTATCGTGTCGAAAATTAGAATTTTTCATCATTTTTACAAAATAGCCGCCACACTGTCCACCATCTTTTTTTTCTGAAAAGTCATAATTTTCCTGAAATCTCAGGGATATAGGCCACCAACTGGTGTACTTGGTGTTGCTAACTTTTGAGTTTAGTAGAACAAACTAATTCGCCAAAGTCGGGTCTGACCCAAAAATTGAAGCGCCAATGGCTCTCGGGGTTGCCAGCTGAAAGTGATGAAAATGGTCAAATGTCATTCGGGGGACTTCAATGTTGTCAGCTAGTCAAAGTTTTCTTTCGAATTGTTGTTATTTCTACTTTTCATGTTTTCGTGGAAAATCTGGGAAATTTTCCTAAAAACGGGGAATTTTTTTGCGTTAGGTAACACTCCACAACAAAGTACACAATCGCTTCATACAACACAATCCGGTCGGGGGATAACGGCTGTCCCATTTATCGTGTCAAAAATTAGGATTTTCCATCATTTTTACAAGATGGCCGCCACACTGTCCGCCATCTTTTTTTCTGAAAAGTCATAATTTTCCTGAAATTTCAGGGATATAGGCCACCAACTGGTGTACTTGGTGTTGCCAACTTTTGAGTTTAGTGGAACAAACTAATTCGCCAAAGTCGGGTCTGACCCAAAAATTGAAGCGCCAATGGCTCTCGGGGTTGCCAGCTGAAAGTGATGAAAATGGTCAAATGTCATTTGAGGCACCCCATTCTTAGTGTTCCTGTAAAAAAATTCCTTTCAAAATGTCGTTCTATTCCATTAATCATGGTTTTGGGAAAAAATCTGGGAAAATACCCTAAAAATGGGGAAATTTTTTGCGTAAGGTAACACTCCATAACAAAGTACACAATCGCTTCATACAACACAATCCTGTCGGGGGATGCCGGCTGTCCCATTTATCAAGTCGAAAAATAGGATTTTTCATCATTTTTACAAGATGGCCGCCACACTGTCCGCCATCTTTTTTTTCTGAAAAGTCATAATTTTCCTGAAATCTCAGGGATATAGGCCAGCAACTGGTGTACTTGGTGTTGCCAACTTTTGAGTTTAGTAGAACAAACTAATTCGCCAAAGACGGGTCTGACCAAAAAATTCAAACGCCAATTGCTCTCGGGGTTGCCAGCTGAAAGTGATGAAAATGGTCAAATGTCATTTGGGGGACCCCAATGTTGCCGGCTAGTCAAAGTCTCTATTTAAAATGTCATTATTTCTACTTTTCATGTTTTCGGGGAAAATCTCGGAAATTTCCCTAAAAATGGGGGAAATTTTTGCACCAGGCCACACTCCTTGACGAATTACATAACCGGTCCATACAACACAATCCGGTCGGGGGATGCCAGCTGTCCCAATTATCGTGTCGAAAATTGGGATTTTTCGGCCTTTTTACAAGATGGCCGCCATGGAATCCGCCATCTTGTTTTTCTGAAAAGTCATAATTTTCCTGAAATGTCAAGAATATAGGCCACCGATTGGTGTACTTGGTGTTGCCAACTTTCGAGTTTGGTAGAACAAACTAATTCGCCAAAGTCAAAAAGTCCCAAAAATTAAAAAGTTCAATATTTTTTGGGGTTGCCAATAAAAACGAACCAAAATGGTCAAATGTCATTTGAAGGACCCCAATGTTGCCGGCTAGTCAAAGTCTCTATTTAAAATGTCATTATTTCTACTTTTCATGTTTTCGGGGAAAATCTGGGAAAATACCTTAAAAATGGGGAAAATTTTTGCACCAGGCAACACTCGTCAACAAAACACACAACCGCTCCCTACAACTCGAACCCGTCCGATGTTGCCAACTACCCGAAAAATGGATTTGAAAAAAATCGAAATTTCCAACTTTTTACAAAATGGCCGCCGCAGCGTCCTCCATCTTGGATTTTCACAATGTCATAATTTTTCCATATTGCCATTGAAATTACCAACAAATAGGCAAACTCTACTTTTGCGGTTTTAGAATTTGGTAGAAGAAAACAATTTGTCAAAGTCGAGTGAAAAAAGTCGACAATTTCAAAACGTCCTGGCGCGGCCGCCATCTTGTTTTTTTTTTTTTTTTACTTTTTTTTTAAATGCTTTTACATTTCGTATAGGACCTCTGAGTCGAAATCCATCCAAGTGTTTCCCCCACCGAAATCGGAAATGGACTCGCCCTCCATCTTGGATTTGAACTTTCCCTATAATTTTCCTCTACTCGATTGGTCAGATTACACATTTTTGCTAAACATACCCCTGACCCATCTCTCACCCATTCCGAGAAACGACATGTCAATCAGTGAGTGGCTTTGTAGTTTTATATAACTATAACTAGTATTTGCGTGGCTGCGCGAGCTGCGCGCAGCTCGCGGGTCGTGAAGAGGGGGAGAAGGGTTGCTTTCAAAAATGATTTCGACTAACGCATTGCCACTTTCAATGAATCTTCAAAAAAAAATGTTCCATGTCTCTTAACTTCCGAGATCCGCCTAAAGGGGGGAGAAAGGGGGCAAATGGGGCAAATGGGGCAACTTTGATAAAGGTAGGAGGGAAAAATGGGTCAAAATGGTGAGGTTTTGCACTTTTTAGCTACTCATGAGAGTTACTTATACGCTTCACCCACTCAACCTTCGTTACGCTACAGAGGTCGCCGGCTCGCTTCGCTCGCCTCCTCCCCTCTTTGCTTCACTCAAGACCTGCTTACCACCGAGGAAAAGTCATCGTGACCTTATCCCTACGCTACGGAGGTCGCCGGCTCGCTTTGCTCGCCACCTCCCCTATGTCGCCAGCAAGTCAAGGTCTTCATACTAAAAGTCTTTACTTCTACATTCATGTTTTTGGGCAAAATCTGGGAAAATTCCCTTTAAATGGGGATGTTTTTTTGCAACAGGCCACATTACTTAACGAAATACACAACCGGGACAACACAATCCGGTCAGACGGTGCTGTCCCATTTATCGTGTCGAAAATTGGTATTTTTCATCATTTTTCCAAGATGGCCACCACACTGTCCGCCATCTTGTTTTTCTGAAAAGTCACAATTTTTCTGAAATATCGAGGATACAGGTTACCGACTGGTGTACTTGGTGTTGCCAAGTTTTAAGTTTGGTAGAACAAAAGAATTCGCCAAAGTCAGTTCTGATCCGAAAATTCAAGCCCCAATGACTTTCGGGGTTGCCAGCTGAAAAGAATGAAAATGGTCAAATGTCATTTGAGGCACCCCATTCTTGGTGTATATGTAAAAATTTCCATTCAAAATGTCGTTATTTCCACTATTCATGTTTTTGGGAAAATACCCTAAAAATAGGGAAAACATTTGCGTAAGGTAACACTCGACAACAAAAAACACAATCGCTTCATACAACACATTTCGGTCGGGGGATGCTGGCTGTCCCATTTATCGTGTCGAAAATTGGTATTTTTCATCATTTTTACAAGATGGCCGCCACACTGTCCGCCATTTTGTTTTTCTGAAAAGTCATAATTTTCCTTGAATGTAAAGAATATAGGCCACCAAGCGGTGTACTTGGTGTTGCCAACTTTTGAGTTTAGTAGAACAAACTAATTCGCCAAAGACTGTTCTGATCCGAAAATTTAAGACCCAATGACTCTCGGGGTTGCCAGCTGAAAAGAATGAAAATGGTCAAATGTCATTTGAAGCACCCCATTTTTGGTGTTTATGTAAAATTTCCATTCGAAATGTCGTTATTTCCACTATTCATGTTTTTGGGAAAAATCTGGGAAAATACCCTAAAAATAGGGAAAATTTTTGCGTAAAGTAACACTCCACAACAAAGTACATTATCGTTTCATACAACACAATCCGGTCGGGGGATGCCGGCTGTCCCATTAATCGTGTCGAAAATTAGGATTTTTCATCATTTTTACAAGATGGCCGCCACACTGTCCGCCATCTTTTTTTTCTAAAAAGTTATAATTTTTCTGAAATCTCAGGGATATAGGCCACCAACTGGTGTACTTGGTGTTGCCAACTTTTGAGATAAGTAGAACAAACTAATTCGCCAAAGTCGGGTCTGACCCAAAAATTCAAACGCCAATGGCTCTCGGGGTTGCCAGCTGAAAGTGATGAAAATGGTCAAATGTCATTTGATGGACCCCAATGTTGCTGGCTAGACAAAGTCTCTATTTAAAATGTCATTATTTCTACTTTTCATGTTTTCGGGGAAAATCTGGGAAATTTCCCTAAAAATGGGGAAAATTTTTGCACCAAGCCACACTCCTTGACTAATTACATAACCGGTCTATACAACACAATCCGGTCGGGGGATGCCAGCTGTCCCAATTATCGTGTCGAAAATTGTGATTTTTCGGCCTTTTTACAAGATGGCCGCCATGGAATCCGCCATCTTGTTTTTCTGAAAAGTCATAATTTTTCTGAAATATCATGAATATAGGCCACCGATTGGTGTACTTGGTGTTGCCATCTTTCGAGTTTAGTAGAACAAACTAATTCGCCAAAGTCGGGTCTGACCCAAAAATTCAAGCGCCAATGGCTCTCGGGGTTGCCAGCTGAAAGTGATGAAAAAGGTTAAATGTCATTCGGGGGACTTCAATGTTGTCAGCTAGTCAAAGTTTTCTTTCGAATTGTTGTTATTTCTACTTTTCATGTTTTTGGGGAAAATCTGGGAAATTTCCCTAAAAATGGGGATTTTTTTAAACCGGGCCACACTCCTTGACGAATGACATAACCGGTCTATACAACACAATCCGGTCGGGGAATGCCAGCTGTCCAATTATCGTGTCGAAAATTGGAATTTTTCATCATTTTTACAAGATGGCCTCCACACTGTCCGCCATTTTTTTTTTCTGAAAAGTCATAATTTTCCTTAAATGTCAAGAATATATGCCACCGATAGGTGTACTTGGTGTTGCCAACTTTTGAGTTTGGTAGAACAAACTAATTCGCCAAAGTCGGGTCTGACCAAAAAATTCAAACAACATTGACTCTCGGGGTTGCCAGTTGAAAATGATGAAAATGGTCAAATGTCATTCAGGTGATCCCATTCTTGGTGTTTATGTAAAATTTCCATTCAAAATGTCGTTATTTCTACTTTTCATGTTTTCGGGGAAAATCTGGGAAATTTCCCTAAAAATGGGGAAAAATTTTGCACCAGGCCACACTCTCTGACGAATAACATAACCGGTCCATACAACACAATCCGGTCGGGGGATGCCAGCTGTCCCAATTATCGTGTCGAAAATTGGTATTTTTCGGCCTTTTTACAAGACGGCCGCCATAGCATCCGCCATCTTGTTTTTCTGAAAAGTCATAATTTTTCTGAAATCCCAGGGATATAGGCCACCAATTGGTGTACTTGGTGTTGCCAACTTTTGAGTTTGGTAGAACAAACTAATTCGCCAAAGTCAAAAAGTCCCAAAAATGAAAAAGTTTAATATTTTTTGGGGTTGCCAATTAAAACGAACCAAAATGGTCAAATGTCATTAAGGGGACCCCAATGTTGCCGGCTAGTCAAAGTCTCTATTTAAAATGTCATTATTTCTACTTTTCATGTTTTTGGGGAAAATCTGGGAAAATACCCTAAAAATGGGGAAAGTTTTTGCACCAGGCAACACTCGTCAACAAAACACACAACCGCTCGGTACAACTCGAACCCGTCCGATGTTGCCAAGTACCCGAAAAATGGATTTTAAAAAAATCGAAAAATCCAACTTTTTACAAAATGGCCGCCGCAGCGTCCTCCATCTTGGATTTTCACAAAGTCATAATTTTTCCTAGTTGCCATTGAAATTACCAACAAATTGGCAAACTCTTAGTTGGCGGTTCTAGAATTTGGTAGAAGAAAACAATTCGTCAAAGTCGAGTGAAAAAAGTCGACAATTTCAAAACGTCCTGGCGCGGCCGCCATCTTATTTATTTATTTTTTTTTACTTTTTTTTTTAAATGCTTCTCGATTTCGAATAGGACCTCTGAGTCGAAATCCATCCAAGTGTTTCCCCCACCGAAACCGGAAATGGACTCGCCCACCATCTTGGATTTGAACTTTCCCTATAATTTTCCTCTACTCGATTGGTCAGATTACACATTTTTGCAAAACATACCCCTAACCCAACTCTCACCCATTCCGAGAAACGACATGTCAATGAGTGAGTCAGTCAGTGGCTTTGTAGTTTTATATAACTATAAAACTAGTATTTGCGTGGCTGCGCGAGCTGCGCGCAGCTCGCGGGTCGTGAAGAGGGGTGGAGGGGAGCTTTGAAAAATTATTTCGACTAACGCATTGCCCCTTTCAATGAAGCTTAAAAAAAATGTTCCAAGTCTCTTAACTTCCGAGACTTCCCTTTAGGCGGATCACGGAAGTTAAAGACTTGGAACATTTTTTAAACAAAACAGAACACGAGTTTAAAAAAGAAGTGGGTGAAGAGGTGGGGGATGAAGGAGGGAGAGGAAGGAGCTTTGAAAAATGATTTCGACTAACGCATTGCCCCTTTCAATGAATCTGAAAAAAAAATGTTACAAGTCTCTTAACTTTCGAGATCCGCCTAAAGGGGGGAGAAAGGGGGCAAATGGGGCAACTTTGAAAAAGGTAGGAGGGGAAAATGGGGCAAAAAGGGGAGGTTTTGCACTTCTTAGCTACTCATGAGAGTTACTTATACGTTTCACCCACTCA
This sequence comes from Diarsia dahlii, assembly GCA_949775195.1. NCBI lineage: Eukaryota > Metazoa > Arthropoda > Insecta > Lepidoptera > Noctuidae > Diarsia > Diarsia dahlii. The sequence continues at coordinate 1,040,613 of OX459201.1, forward strand.
ACCTTCGTTACGATACCGAGGTCGCCGGCTCGCTTCGCTCGCCACCTTCCCTCTTCGCTCCACTCAAGAAATGCCTACCACCGAGGAAAAGCTATCGTGACCTTATCCCTACGCTACGGAGGTCGCCGGCTCGCTTCGCTCGCCCGCTCCCCCCTTCGCTTTACCGGTACCACCACGGGATAGGTTTCGACGCGTACTATAATACTCCACTGAGGTCGCCGGCTCGCTTTGCTCGCCACCTCCCCTACGTTGCCAGCTAGTCAAAGTCTTCATTCTAAAAGTCTTTACTTCTACTTTTATGTTTTTAGGCAAAAATCTAGGAAAATACCCTAAAAATGGGGTTTTTTTTGCAACAGGCAACATTTCTTAGCGAAATACACAACCGGGACAACACAATCCGGTTAGAAGGTGCCGCTGTCCCATTTATCGTGTCGAAAATTGGGATTTTTTATCATTTTTCCAAGATGGCCACCACACTGTCCGCCATCTTGTTTTTCTGAAAAGTATTATTTTTGCTGAAATATCGAGGATACAAGCTACCGACTGGTGTACTTGGTGTTGCCAAGTTTTATGTTTGGTAGAACAAAAGAATTCGCCAAAGTCGGTTCTGATCCGAAAATTCAAGCACCAATGACTCTCGGGGTTGCCAGCTGATGGCCGCCACACTGTCCGCCATCTTGTTTTTCTGAAAAGTCATAATTTTCCTAATATTTCAGGGATATAGGTCACCAAGTGGTGTACTTGGTGTTGCCAAGTTTTAAGTTTGGTAGAACAAAAGTTTTCGCCAAAATCTGTTCTGATCCGAAAATTTAAGACCCAATGACTCTCGGGGTTGCCAGCTGAAAGAATGAAAATGGTCAAATGTCATTTGAAGCACCCCATTTTTGGTGTTTATGTAAAATTTCCATTCGAAATGTCGTTATTTCCACTATTCATGTTTTTGGGAAAAATCTGGGAAAATACCCTAAAAATGGGGAAATTTTTTGCGTAAGGTAACACTCCACAACAAAGTACACAATCGCTTCATACAACACAATCCGGTCGGGGGCTGCTGGCTGTCCCATATAACGTGTCGAAAATTAGGATTTTTCATCATTTTTACAAGATGGCCGCCATAACATCCGCCATCTTGTTTTTCTGAAAAGTCATAATTTTCTTAAAATCTCAGGGATATAGGCCACCAACTGGTGTACTTGGTGTTGCCAACTTTTGAGTTTAGTAGAACAAACTAATTCGCCAAAGTCGGGTCTGACCCAAAAATTCAAACGCCAATGGCTCTCGGGGTTGCCAGCTGAAAGTAATGAAAATGGTTAAATGTCATTCGGCGGACCCCATTCTTGGTGTTTATGTAAAATTTCCATTCAAAATGTCGTTATTTCTACTTTTCATGTTTTCGGGGAAAATCTGGGAAATTTCCCTAAAAATGGGGAAAATTTTTGCACCAGGCCACACTCCTTGACGAATTACATAACCGGTCCATACAACACAATCCGGTCGGGGGATGCCAGCTGTCCCAATTATCGTGTCGAAAATTGGGATTTTTCAGCCTTTTTACAAGATGGCCGCCATGGAATCCGCCATCTTGTTTTTCTGAAAAGTCATAATTTTCCTGAAATGTCAAGAATATAGGCCACCGATTGGTGTACTTGGTGTTGCCAACTTTCGAGTTTGGTAGAACAAACTAATTCGCCAAAGTCAAAAAGTCCCAAAAATTAAAAAGTTCAATATTTTTTGGGGTTGCCAATTAAAACGAACCAAAATGGTCAAATGTCATTTGGGGGACCCCAATGTTGCCGGCTAGTCAAAGTCTCTATTTAAAATGTCATTATTTCTACTTTTCATGTTTTTGGGGAAAATCTGGGAAAATACCCTAAAAATGGGGAAAATTTTTGCACCAGGCAACACTCGTCAACAAAACACACAACCGCTCGGTACAACTCAAACCCGTCCGATGTTGCCAAGTACCCGAAAAATGGATTTGAAAAAAATCGAAAAATCCAACTTTTTACAAAATGGCCGCCGCAGCGTCCTCCATCTTGGATTTTCACAATGTCATAATTTTTCCCAATTGCCATTGAAATTACCAACAAATTGGCAGACTTTTCGTTGGCGGTTTTAGAATTTGGAAGAAGAAAACAATTTGTCAAAGTCGAGTGAAAAAAGCCGACAATTTCAAAACGTCATAGCGCGGCCGCCATCTTGTTTTTTTTTTTTTTTTTACTTTTTTTTTAAATGCTTTTACATTTCGTATAGGACCTCTGAGTCGAAATCCATCCAAGTGTTTCCCCCACCGAAACCGGAAATGGACTCGCCCACCATCTTGGATTTGAACTTTCCCTATAATTTTCCTCTACTCGATTGGTCAGATTACACATTTTTGCAAAACATACCCCTAACCCATCTCTCACCCATTCCGAGAAACGACATGTCAATGAGTGAGTGGCTTTGTAGTTTTATATAACTATAACTAGTATTTGCGTGGCTGCGCGAGCTGCGCGCAGCTCGCGGGTCGTGAAGAGGGGGAGAGGGGGAGCTTTGAAAAATGATTTCGACTAACGCATTGCCCCTTTCAATGAAGCTTAAAAAAAATGTTCCAAGTCTCTTAACTTCCAAGATCCCCCCTTTAGGCGGATCTCGGAAGTTAAGAGACTTGGAACATTTTTTAAACAAAACAGAACACGAGTTTAAAAAAGAAGGGGTGAAGAGGGGGGGGGGGCTAAAAGGGGGAGAGGGGGGAGCTTTGAAAAATGATTTCGACTAACGCATTGCCCCTTTCAATGAATCTGAAAAAAAAAATGTTACAAGTCTCTTAACTTTCGAGATCCGCCTAAAGGGGCGAGAAAGAAGGCAAACGGGGCAACTTTGAAAAAGGTAGAAGGGGAAAATGTGGCAAAAAGGGAAGGTTTTGCACTTTTTAGCTACTCATGAGCGTTACTTATACGCTTCACCCACTCAACCTTCGTTACGCTACGGAGGTCGCCGGCTCGCTTCGCTCGCCACCTCCCCTCTTCGCTCTACTCAAGACTTGCCTACCACCGAGGAAAAGCTATCGTGACCTTATCCCTACGCTACGGAGGTCGCGGTCAAAGTCTTCATTTCAAAAGTCTTTACTTCTACTTTCATGTTTTTGGGCAAAATCTGGGAAAATACCCTGAAAAATATTTTTTTTTTTTTGCAACAGGCAACATTTCTTAACGAAATACACAACCGGGACAACACAATCCGGTCAGAAGGTGCCGGCTGTCCCATTTATCGTGTCGAAAATTGGAATTTTTTATCATTTTTCCAAGATGGCCACCACACTGTCCGCCATCTTGTTTTTCTGAAAAGTCATAATTTTTCTGAAATATCGAGGATGCAGGCTACCGACTGGTGTACTTGGTGTTGCCAAGTTTTAAGTTTGGTAGAACAAAAGAATTCGCCAAAGTCTGTTCTGATCCGAAAATTCAAGACCCAATGACTCTCGGGGTTGCCAGCTGAAAAGAATGAAAATGGTCAAATGTCATTTGAAGCACCCCATTTTTGGTGTTTATGTAATTTTTCCATTCAAAATGTCGTTATTTCCACTATTCATGTTTTTGGGGAAAATCTGGGAAAACACCCTAAAAGTGGGCAAAAAATTTGCGTAAGGTAACACTCCACAACAAAATACACAATCGCTTCATACAACACAATTCGGTCGGGGGATGCCGGCTGTCCCATTTATCGTGTCGAAAATTTGGATTTCTCATCATTCTTACAAGATGGCCGCCACACTGTCCGCCATCTTTTTTTTCTAAAAAGTCATAATTTTCCTTAAATGTCAAGAATATAGGCCACCGATCGGTGTACTTGGTGTTGCCAACTTTTGAGTTGGGTAGAACAAACTAATTCGCCAAAGTCGGGTCTGACCAAAAAATTCAAACGCCAGTGGCTCTCGGGGTTGCCAGCTGAAAGTGATGAAAATGGTCAAATGTCATTTGGGGGACCCCATTCTTGGTGCTTATGTAAAATTTCTATTCAAAATGTCGTTATTTCTACTTTTCATGTTTTCGGGGAAAATCTGGGAAATTTCCCTAAAAATGGGGAAAATTTTTGCACCAGGCCACACTCCTTGACGAATTACATAACCGGTCTATACAACACAATCCGGTCGGGGGATGCCAGATGTCCCAATTATCGTGTCGAAAATTGGGATTTTTCGGCCTTTTTACAAGATGGCCGCCATGGAATCCGCCATCTTGTTTTTCTGAAAAGTCATAATTTTTCTGAAATTTCAAGAATATAGGCCACCGATTGGTGTACTTGGTGTTGCCAACTTTCGAGTTTGGTAGAACAAACTAATTCGCCAAAGTCAAAAAGTCCCAAAAATTAAAAAGTTCAATATTTTTTGGGGTTGCCAATTAAAACGAACCAAAATAGTCAAATGTCATTTGGGGGACCCCAATGTTGCCGGCTAGTCAAAGTCTCTATTTAAAATGTCATTATTTCTACTTTTCATGTTTTCGGGGAAAATCTGGGAAAATACCCTAAAAATGGGGAAATTTTTTGCACCAGGTAACACTCGTCAACAAAACACACAACCGCTCGGTACAACTCGAACCCGTCTGATGTTGCCAACTACCCGAAAAATGGATTTGAAAAAAATCGAAAAATCCAACATTTTACAAAATGGCCGCCGCAGCGTCCTCCATCTTGGATTTTCACAATGTCATAATTTTTCCCAATTGCCATTGAAATTACCAACAAATTGGCAGACTTTTCGTTGGCGGTTTTAGAATTTGTTAGAACAAAACAATTCGTCAAAGTCGAGTGAAAAAAGTCGACAATTTCAAAACGTCCTGGCGCGGCCGCCATCTTGTTTTTTTTTTTTTTTTACTTTTTTTTTAAATGCTTTTAGATTTCGTATAGGACCTCTGAGTCGAAATTCATCCAAGTCTTTCCCCCACCGAAACCGGAAATGGACTCGCCCACCATCTTGGATTTGAACTTTCCCTATAATTTTCCTCTACTCGATTGGTCAGATTACACATTTTTGCAAAACATACCCCTAACCCATCTCTCACCCATTCCGAGAAACGACATGTCAATGAGTGAGTGAGTCAGTGGCTTTGTAGTTTTATATAACTACTAGTATTTGCGTGGCTGCGCGAGCTGCGCGCAGCTCGCGGGGCGTGAAGGGGAGCTTTGAAAAATGATTTCGACTAACACATTGCCCCTAGTATTTGCTCGGTGCTGCTTGCAGCTCGCGGTTTTGTCGTGCTTTTGAGGAGTTTTAGTTACCAAGACAAAAAAAATTTCAGTAGTAAAAAAGAGGTGAAGAGGGGGGGTTGAAGAGGGGGAGAGGAGGAGCTTTGAAAAATGATTTCGACTAACGCATTGCACCTCTCAATGAATCTGAAAAAAAAAATGTTCCAATGCAGCTCGCGGTACTACCTACCTACACCTACCTACTACCTACCTACACCTACCTACACCTACCTATACCTACCTACACCTACCTACACCTACCTACTACCTACCTACACCTACCTACCTACACCTACCTACTACCTACCTACACCTACCTACTACCTACCTACACCTACACCTACCTACACATACCTACTACCTACCACCTACCTACTACCTACCTACTACCTCCTACTACCACTATAAAAACATTACCCTAAAGTTTGCTTGTCGTCGCCCCTGAGTGGAGCGAACCTGCGAGACCGAGTGGAGCGAAGGGGGGAGGTGGCGAGCGAAGCGAGCCGGCGACCTCTTTAGCGTAACGAAGGTTGAGTGGGTGAAGCGTACCTACCACCGGAAAGCTATCATGCCAGCTTCGCTTTACCGCTGTACCACCACCGGACAGGTTTCGATGCCTACTATAATATTTGTTCAAACACCTAATGGCTATCTATAACCGTTATGAAGTTACAGCCCTTTTAAATTTAGGGGAGGTTGGGGAAGGGTGGTTTTATTGGTAGGGACGGTATACAAATTTCAACGCCCCTCAATAGATTTTTTGATTCTTAATCAAAAAATTTGTCAGGATTAAAAAAAAGAGGCTAAGAGGGGGGGGGGGGGTGAAGGGGAGGAGAGAGGGGGGAGTTTCCAAAATGATTTCGACTAACGCAATGCCCCATACCATATACTTAAATGAATCTGAAAAAAAATCGTTCCAAGTCTCTTAACTTTCGAGATCCGCCTAAAAGGGGGGATAAGGGGGCAAGGGGGGCCACTTTGAAAAATGATTTTTACTTTACCGAACCTCCTCTATACGAATCTGTAAAAACAAACATGTAAAATCTCTGATAAGAATGAAAATGGTCAAATGTCATTTGAAGCACCCCATTTTTGGTGTTTATGTAAAATTTCCATTCGAATTGTCGTTATTTCAACTATTCATGTTTTTGGGAAAAATCTGGGAAAATACCCTAAAAATGGGGAAAATTTTTGCGTAAAGTAACACTCCACAACAAAGTACACAATCGTTTCATACAACACAATCCGGTCGGGGGATGCCGGCAGTCCCATTAATCGTGTCGAAAATTAGGATTTTTCATCATTTTTACAAGATGGCCGCCACACTGTCCGCCATCTTTTTTTTCTGAAAAGTCATAATTTTCCTGAAATCTCAGAGATATAGGCCACCAACTGGTGTACTTGGTGTTGCCAACTTTTGAGTTTGGTAGAACAAACTAATTCGCCAAAGTCGGGTCTGACCAAAAAATTCAAACGCCAATGGCTCTCGGGGTTGCCAGCTGAAAGTGATTAAAATGGTCAAATGTCATTTGGGGGACCCCATTCTTGGTGTTTATGTAAAATTTCCATTCAAAATGTCGTTATTTCTACTTTTCATGTTTTCGGGGAAAATCTGGGAAATTTCCCTAAAAATGGGGAATATTTTTGCACCAGGCCACACTCCTTGACGAATTACATAACCGGTCCATACAACACAATCCGGTCGGGGGATGCCAGCTGTCCCAATTATCGTGTCGAAAATTGGGATTTTTCGGCCTTTTTACAAGATGGCCGCCATGGAATCCGCCATCTTGTTTTTCTGAAAAGTCATAATTTTCCTGAAATGTCAAAAATATAGGCCACCGGTTGGTGTACTTGGTGTTGCCAACTTTCGAGTTTGGTAGAACAAACTAATTCGCGAAAGTCAAAAAGTCCCAAAAATGAAAAAGTTGAATATTTTTTGGGGTTGCCATTTAAAACGAACGAAAATGGTCAAATGTCATTTGTAAGACCCCAATGTTGCCGGCTAGTCAAAGTCTCTATTTAAAATGTCATTATTTCTACTTTTCATGTTTTCGGGGAAAATCTGGAAAAATACCCTAAAAATGGGGAAATTTTTTGCACCCGGCAACACTCGTCAACAAAACACACAACCGCTCGGTACAACTCGAACCCGTTTGATGTTGCCAACTACCCGAAAAATAGATTTGAAAAAAATCGAAAAATCCAACATTTTACGAAATGGCCGCCGCAGCGTCCTCCATCTTGGATTTTTACAATGTCATAATTTTTCCCAATTGCCATTACAATTACCAACAAATTGGCAAACTCTTTGTTGGCGGTTCTAGAATTCGGTAGAAGAAAACAATTCGTCAAAGTCAAGTGAAAAAAGTCGACAATTTCAAAACGTCCTAGCGCGGCCGCCATCTTGTTTTTTTTTTTTTTTTACTTTTTTTTTAAATGCTTTTACATTTCAAATAGGACCTCTGAGTCGAAATTCATTCAAGTCTTTCCCCCACCGAAACCGGAAATGGACTCGCCCACCATCTCGGATTTGAACTTTCCCTATAATTTTCCTCTACTCGATATGTCAGATAGCACATTTTTGCAAAACATACCCCTAACCCATCTCTCACCCATTCCGAGAAACGACATGTCAATGAGTCAGTCAGTGAGTCAGTGGTCTTGTAGTTTTATATAACTATAACTAGTTTTTGCGTGGCTGCGCGAGCTGCGCGCAGCTCGCGGGTCGTGACGAGGGGAGAGGGGGAGCTTTGAAAAATGATTCCGACTAACGCATTGCCCCTTTCAATGAAGCTTAAAAAAAAAATGTTCCAAGTCTCTTAACTTCCGAGATCCGCCTAAAGGGGTAGGGGGCAAGGGGGTCAATTTTGAAAAATGGTTTTTACTTTCCCGAGCCTCCTCTATACGAATCGGTAAATAAAACAGAACACGAATTTAAAAAAAAGGGGTGAAGACGGGGAGGATGAAGGGGGGGAGAGGGGGGAGCTTTGAAAAATGATTTCGACTAACGCATTGCCCCTTTCAATGAATCTGAAAAAACAATGTTACAAGTCTCTTAACTTTCGAGATCCGCCTAAAGGGGGGAGAAAGGGGGTAAATGGGGCAACTTTGAAAAAGGTAGGAGGGGAAAGGGGGGCAAAAAGAGGAGGTTTTGCACTTTTTAGCTACTCATGAGAGTCACTTATACGCTTCACCCACTCAACCGTCGTTACACCTCCCCTCTTCGCTCCACTCAAGACCTGCCTACCACCGAGGAAAAGCTATCGTGACCTTATCCCTACGCTACGGGTTAATTCGCTTTACCGGTACCACCACACGATAGATTTCGACGCCTACTATAACACGCTACGGAGGTCGCCGGCTCGCTTCGCTCGCCACCTCCCCTTTCGCTCCACTCAAAATCTGCCTACCACCGAGGAAAAGCTATCGTGATGTCATTCAAAGGACCCAAATGTTGCCAGCTAGTCATAGTCTTCATTCTAAAAGTGTTTACTTCTACTTTCATGTTTTTGGCAAAATCTGGGAAAATACCCTAAAAATTGGTTTTTTTTTGCACCAGGCAACATTACTTAACGAAATACACAACCGGGACAACACAATCCGGTCAGAAGGTGCCGGCCGGCTGTCCTATTTATCGTGTCGAGAATTGGGATTTTTCATCATTTTTCCAAGATGGCCACCACACTGTCCGCCATCTTGTTTTTCTGAAAAGTCATAATTTTTCTGAAATATCGAGGATGCAGGCTACCGACTGGTGTACTTGGTGTTGCCAAGTTTTAAGTTTGGTAGAACAAAAGAATTTGCCAAAGTCTGTTCTGATCCGAAAATTCAAGACCCAATGACTTTTGGGGTTGCCAGCTGAAAAGAATGAAAATGGTCAAATGTCATTTGAGGCACCCCATTCTTGGTGTTTATGTAAAAAAAATCCATTCAAAATGTCGTTATTTCCACTATTCATGTTTTTGGGAAAAATCTGGGAAAATACCCTAAAAATGGGGAAAATTTTTGCGTAAGGTAACACTCCACAACAAAGTACACAATCGCTTTATACAACACAATCCGGTCGGGGGATGCCGGAAATTGGGATTTTTCATCATTTTTACAAGATGGCCGCCACACTGTCCGCCATCTTTTTTTTATAAAAAATCATAATTTTCCTGAAATCTCAGGGATATAGACCACCAACCGGTGTACTTGGTGTTGCCAACTTTTGAGTTTGGTAGAACAAACTAATTCGCCAAAGTCGGGTCTGACCAAAAAATTCAAACGCCAATGGCTCTCGGGGTTGCCAGCTGAAAGTGATGAAAATGGTCAAATGTCATTTGGGGGACCCCATTCTTGGTGTTTATGTAAAATTTTCATTCAAAATGTCGTTATTTCTACTTTTCATGTTTTCGGGGAAAATCTGGGAAATTTCGCTAATGATGGGGAAAATTTTTGCACCAGGCCACACTCCTTGACGAATTACATAACCGGTTCATACAACACAATCCGGTCGGGGGATGCCAGCTGTCCCAATTATCGTGTCGAAAATTGGGATTTTTCGGCCTTTTTACAAGATGGCCGCCATGGAATCCGCCATCGTGTTTTTCTGAAAAGTCATAATTTTCCTGAATAGTCAAGAATATAGGCCACCGATTGGTGTACTTGGTGTTGCCAACTTTCGAGTTTAGTAGAACAAACTAATTCGCCAAAGTCAAAAAGTCCCAAAAATTAAAAAGTTCAATATTTTTTGGGGTTGCCAATTAAAACGAACCAAAATGGTCAAATGTCAATTGGGGGACCCCAATGTTGCCGGCTAGTCAAAGTCTCTATTTAAAATGTCATTATTTCTACTTTTCATGTTTTCGGGGTAAATCTGGGAAAATACCCTAAAAATGGGGATTATTTTTACACCAGGCAACACTCGTCAACAAAACACACAACCGCTCGGTACAATTCGAACCCGTTCGATGTTGCCAAGTACCCGAAAAATGGATTTGAAAAAAATCGAAAAATCCAACTTTTTACAAAATGGCCGCCGCAGCATCCTCCATCTTGGATTTTCACAATGTCATAATTTTTCCCAATTGTCATTACAATTACCAACAAATTGGCAAACTATTTGTTGGCGGTTCTAGAATTTGGTAGAAGAAAACAATTCGTCAAAGTCGAGTGAAAAAAGTTGACAATTTCAAAACGTGCTGGCGCGGCCGCCATCTTGTTTTTTTTTTTTTTTTTACTTTTTTTTAAATGCTTTTACATTTCGTATAGGACCTCTGAGTCGAAATCCATCCAAGTCTTTCCCCCACCGAAACCGGAAATGGACTCGCCCACCATCTTGGATTTGAACTTTCCCTATAATTTTCCTCTACTCGATTGGTCAGATTAGACATTTTTGCAAAACATACCCCTAACCCAACTCTCACCCATTCCGAGAAACGACATGTCAATCAGTCAGTGGCTTTGTAGTTTTATATAACTATAACTAGTATTTGCGTGGCTGCGCGAGCTGCGCGCAGCTCGCGGGGCGTGAGGAGGGGGAGAGGGGAGCTTTGAAAAATGATTTCGACTAACGCATTGCACCTCTCAATGAATCTGAAAAATAAAATGTACCTACACCTACCTACTACCTACCTACACCTACCTACACCTACCTACACCTACCTACACCTACCTACTACCTACCTACACCTACCTACTACTACCTACCTACACCTACCTACTACCTACCTACACCTACCTACACCTACCTACTACCTACCTACACCTACCTACTACCTACCTACACCTACCTACTACCTACCTATCACCTACCTACCACCTACCTACACCTACCTACTACCTACCACCTACCTACACCTACCTACTACCTACCTACATCTACCTACTACCTACCTATCACCTACCTACCTACTACCTCCTACTACCACTAAAAAAACATTACCCTAAAATTTGCTTGTCGTCGCCCCTGAGTAACGCTTCACCCACTCAACCTTCGTTACGCTAAGGAGGTCGCCGGCTCGCTTCGCTCGCCACCTCTCCCCTTCGCTCCTCTCGGTCTCGCAGGTTCGCTCCACTCAGGACCTACCTACCACCGGAAAGCTATCATGACATTATCCCTACGCTGCGGGGGTCGCCGGCTCGCTTCGCTCGCCCGCTCCCCCCTTCGCTTTACCGCTGTACCCCCACCGGACAGGTTTCGACGCCTACTGTAATATTTGTTCAAACACCTAATGGCTATCTCTAACCGTTATGAAGTTACATCCCTTTTAAATTTAGGGGAGGTTGGGGAGGGGAGGGGAGGGTATACAAATTTCAACGCCCCTCAATAGTTTTATGTAACAATTTTTTTTTTTTTCAGTAGTAAAAAAAAGGTGAAGAGGGGGGGGGGGGGGAGTGAAGGGGGGACAGGAGGGAAGTTTCGAAAAATGATTTCGACTAACGCAATGCCCCTATAAATGAATCTGAAAAAAAAATCGTTCCAAGTCTCTTAACTTCCGAGATCCGCCTAAAAGGGGGGAGTGAAGGGGGCACGGGGGTCAAATATGAAAAATGGTTTATACTTCCCCAAGCCTCTTCTATACGAATCTATAAAAAAAACACGTAAAATCTCTTTATTTCCGAGATCCGCCTAAAGGGGGGGGGTGAAGGGGGGCAGGGGGTCAAATTTAAAAAATGGTTTTTACTTCCCCGAGCCTCTTCTATATGAATCCCTAAAAAAACACACATAATGTCTCTTTATTTCCAAGATCCGCCTAAAAGGGGGGAGAAGGGGGGCAAGCGGGGCCACTTTGAAAAATGATTTTTACTTTACCTTGCCCCCTCTATACGAATCCCTAAAAAAAAACAAGTAAAGTCTCTTTGTTTCCGAGATACGATAGGGAGGGGGGAGAAGGGGGGGGAAAAGGGGGGGTTTGAGACTTTTCCCATACTCACGAGAGTGACTTGTTTACGAATCTGTCTATATATACCCACCTCCCCATCCACCATCTGGGAGAACAATTCTGTCAATCAGTCAGTGAGTCAGTGGTAATTTAGCTTTATATAGTATAACTAGTATTTGCGTGGCTGCGCGAGCTGCGCGCAGCTCGCGGGTCGTGAAGCCCGGATAGAGGTAGCTTTGAAAAATGATTTCAACTAACGCATTGCCCCTTTCAATGAATCTGAAAAAAAAAATGTTCCAAGTCTCTTAACTTCCGAGATCCGCCTAAAGGGGGGAGAAAGGGGGCAAATGGGGCAACTTTGAAAAAGGTAGGAGGAAAAAAGGGGGCAAAAAAGAGAGGTATTGCACTTTTTATCTACTTATGAGAGTTACTTATACGCTTCACCCACTCAACCTTCGTTACGCTACGGAGGTCGCCGGCTCGCTTCGCTCGCCACCTCTCCTCTTCGCTTCACTCAAGACCTGCCTACCACCGAGTTACATAACGAAATACACAACCGGGACAACACAATCCGGTCAAAAGGTGCCGGCTGTCCCATTTATCGTGTCGAAAATTGGGATTTTTTATCACTTTTCCAAGATGGCCACCACACTGTCCGCCATGTTGTTTTTCTGAAAAGTTACAATTTTTCTAAAATATCGAGGATACAAGCTACCGACTGGTGTACTTGATGTTGCCAAGTTTTAAGTTTGGTAGAACAAACTAATTCGCCAAATTCGGTTCTGATCCGAAAATTCAAGCACCAATGACTCTCGGGGTTGCCAGCTGAAAAGAATGAAAATGGTCAAATGTCATTTGAAGCACCCGATTCTTGGTGTTTATTTAAAATTTTCATTCAAAATGTCGTTCTATTCCATTAATCATGTTTTTGGGAAAAAATCTGGGAAAATACCCAAAAATGGGGAAAATTTTTGCGTAAGGTAACACTCCACAACAAAGTACACAATCGCTTCATACAACACAATCCGGTCGGGGGATGCCGGCTGTCCCATTAATCGTGTCGAAAATTAGGATTTTTCATCATTTTTACAAGATGGCCGCCACACTGTCCGCCATCTTTTTTTTCTGAAAAGTCATAATTTTCCTGAAATTTCAGGGATATAGGCCACCAACTGGTGTACTTGGTGTTGCCAACTTTTGAGTTTGGTAGAACAAACTAATTCGCCAAAGTCGGGTCTGACCAAAAAATTCAAGCGCCAATGGCTCTCGGGGTTGCCAGCTGAAAGTGATGAAAATGGTCAAATGTCATTTGGAGGACCCCAATGTTGTCAGCTAGTCAAAGTTTTCTTTCGAATTGTTGTTATTTCTAATTTTCATGTTTTCGGGGAAAATCTGGGAAATTTCCTTAAAAATGGGGATTTTTTTTAAACCAGGCCACACTCCTTGACGAATCACATAACCGGTCCATAGAACACAATCCGGTCGGGGGATGCCAGCTGTCCCAATTATCGTGTCGAAAATTGGGATTTTTCAGCATTTTTACAAGATGGCCGCCATGGAATCCGCCATCTTGTTTTTCTGAAAAGTCATAATTTTCCTGAAATGTCAAGAATATAGGCCACCGATTGGTGTACTTGGTGTTGCCAACTTTCGAGTTTGGTAGAACAAACTAATTCGCCAAAGTCGGGTCTTACCCAAAAATTCAAGCGCCAATGGCTCTCGGGGTTGCCAGCTGAAAGTGATGAAAATGGTCAAATGTCATTTGAGGGACCCCATTCTTGGTGTTTATGTAAAATTTTCATTCAAAATGTCGTTATTTCTACTTTTCATGTTTTCGGGGAAAATCTGGGAAATTTCCCTAAAAATGGGGAAATTTTTTGCACCAGGCCACACTTCTTGACGAATTACATAACCGGTCTATACAACACAATCCGGTCGGGGGATGCCAGCTGTCCCAATTACGGTGTCGAAAATTGGGATTTTTCGGCCTTTTTACAAGATGGCTGCCATTGAATCCGCCATCTTGTTTTTCTGAAAAGTCATAATTTTCCTGAAATGTCAAGAATATAGGCCACCGATTGGTATACTTGGTGTTGCCAACTTTCGAGTTTGGTAAAACAAACTAATTCGCCAAAGTCAAAAAGTCCCAAAAATTAAAAAGTTCAATATTTTTTGGGGTTGCCAATTAAAACGAACCAAAATGGTCAAATGTCATTTGGGGGACCCCAATGTTGCCGGCTAGTCAAAGTCTCTATTTAAAATGTCATTATTTCTACTTTTCATGTTTTCGGGGAAAATCTGGGAAAATACCCTAAAAATGGGGAAATTTTTTGCACCAGGCAACACTCCTTAACAAAACACACGACCGCTCGGTACAACTTGAACCCGTCCGATGTTGCCAACTACCCGAAAAATGGATTTGAAAAAAATCGAAATATCCAACTTTTTACAAAATGGCCGCCGCAGCGTCCTCCATCTTGGATTTTCACAATGTCATAATTTTTCCCAATTGCCATTGAAATTACCAACAAATTGGCAGACTTTTCATTGGCGGTTTTAGAATTTGGTAAAAGAAAACAATTTGTCAAAGTCGAGTGAAAAAAGTCGACAATTTCAAAACGTCATAGCTCGGCCGCCATCTTGTTTTTTTTTTTTTTTTTACTTTTTTTTTAAATGCTTTTACATTTCGTATAGGACCTCTGAGTCGAAATCCATCCAAGTCTTTCCCCCACCGAAACCGGAAATGGACTCGCCCTCCATCTTGGATTTGAACTTTCCCTATAATTTTCCTCTACTCGATTGGTCAGATTACACATTTTTGCAAAACATACCCCTAACCCATCGCTCACCCATTCCGAGAAACGACATGTCAATCAGTGAGTCAGTGAGTGGCTTTGTAGTTTTATATAACTATAATAACTAGTATTTGCGTGGCTGCGCGAGCTGCGCGCAGCTCGCGGGGCGTGAAGGGGGGAGAGGGGGAGCTTTGAAAAATGATTTCGACTAACGCATTGCCCCTTTAAATAAAGCTTAAAAAAAATGTTCCAAGTCTCTTCAACTCTCAACGAGTTCTCGTCAACAAGGCTAAAGAAAATAGGTGGATCATTTAGATGCCAATGTATTCGCTTTTATAATAAACTTCGAAGCGACATTCAAAATTTAAGCATTAATAAATTCAAATCTTTTATAAAACGTAAACTTTGCCAGAAAGCCTTTTATGCTGTCAAAGATTATATAGAGGACAAAAAAGCTTGGGATTGAACTGCTCCAATTTGAATTGAAGGTGAATTGATTTTATATCTTTTTATTAATTATACCTTTTTATTTTAATTTTTTACACTTTGACATATTAATTACATATTTATACATTATTTACAATCCTTTTACAATTTGACATTTTATGATTTTTCTTTATACACAATGACATTATTTACTTTTTTAAGTATTGTAAGGAGAGTTTTCTCAGGGGTTGGAATATTTGGGCTATTTCAATGAGTCACTACGTTAAATGGTAAAAGTATATTGTAAAACGGTAAAAACACAGAACTATAGGTAAAACTAAACGAACAAACAGGAGTTAAACAGTAAACTTGGTAATATTAAAACGAGCGTTTCGCGGATCTGTTGAAAGCGCGCGCGAATCGAACTCCACTGTCTTTGGATTCGCGCGTCGCGGGCTGGGTTGCCAGGAGCCGTGGACGGTGCTGCCAGCTCACAAAAAAATATTTAAAAAAGGTAGTGCTACAGTATGATATTATTTTTTTGCTATTTTGATCAATATTTACTTGTTAAATATTTTATTTTTCATTTAGTTTTGTGTATAATGACATTTATTAACTTGACATGATTATTTAATATGACAAATATTTTATTATTTTTATATTGTGAATGTGAGGACCATGTGGGTCTTTCTCTAATTTTAACTATTGTCTGGCAGTTTGAGTACTATAAGTGACCCACCCAAATGTTCTTTCTTTGGTATTGTTCGTCGTGACGTTGAGCTCCTTGAGTTATAAGTCGAGCTCCACGATAACTGACAAATGCTTGCACTGACTGGACGGGTCCACTCAAATCTGTGTGGTGCTTTATTCAAAAGACCATCTCAGACACTAATCTGCATGATCTTCATGTATTTTATTATTTTCATATTGTGAATGTGAGGACCGTGTGGGTTTTTATTTAATTTTAACGATTGTTTGCCAGTTTGAGTACTTTAAGCGACCCACCCAAACGTCCTTTCTTTGGTATTGATCGTCGTGACGTTGAGCTCCTTGAGTTATAAGTCGAGCTCCACGATAACTGACAAATGCTTGCACTGACTGGACGGGTCCACTCAAATCTGTGTGGTGCTTTCTTCAAAAGACCATCTCAAACACTAATCTGCATAGTCTTCATGTGTGTATTATACCAAGATTATGTTTGTACCTTGAACATATTGTAAACCAAAACGATTTTAAAAGAGTGTCCATGAAGTTTCTTGCCATTCTTCTCATGAGACCAACGCTTTGGAATTGGCAACTACAGTACACTCACGAGTTATTATGCCTTGTGACTGGGACTGTAGCTTAGTTTATTTAGCTTCAGTAGTACAGTAGTTTACTGCCGCACTCGGAGAGCTTCAGTGGTTGCTTGGGCCGTCGCTTGGTAAGGGCTTTTGGCGGTTTTGTCATACAAAACTATGTCAGGCCTTTGCTGGGTGGCGGCTTGAGTAATCGTTGGATATCTCTGAGTGCTGCAGTTAGTTTAATTCGACTATTCAAAAGTGCCTGTTACTGGCCTACTTGAAATAAATATTTTTGACTTTGACTTTGACTCTTTACTTCCGAGATCCGCCTAAAGAGGGAGAAAAGGGGGGCAAGGGGGTCAATTTTGAAAAATGGTTTTTACTTTCCCGAGCCTCCTCTATACGAATCCGTAAACAAAACAGAACACGAATTTAAAAAAAAGGGGTGAAGACGGGGGTAGGATGAAGGGAGGGAGAGGCGATAGCTTTGAAAGATGATTTCGACTAACGCATTGCCCCTTTCAATGAATCTGAAAAAAAATGTTACAAGTACCTTAACTTTCGAGATCCTCCTAAAGGGGGGAGCAAAGGCGCAAATTCGACAACTTTAAAAAAGGTAGGAGGGGAAAATGGGGCAAAAAGGGGAGGTTTTGCACTTTTAAGCTACTCATGAGAGTTACTTATACGCTTCACTCACTCAACCTTCGTTACGCTACGGAGGTCGCCGGCTCGCTTCGCTCGCCACCTCCCCTCTTCGCTCCACTCAAGACCTGCCTGCCACCGAGGAAAAGCTATCGTGACCTTATCCCTTCGCTACGGGGGTCACCGGCTCGCTTAGCTCGCCACCTCCCTCCTTCGCTTTACCGGTACCACCATAGGATAGGTTTCGACGAGTACTGTAATACGCTACGGAGGTCGCCGGCTCGCTTTGCTCGCCACCTCCCCTATGTTGCCAGCTAGACAAAGTCTTCATTCTTAAAGTCTTTACTTCTACTTTCATGTTTTTGGGCAAAATCTGGGAAAATACCCTAAAAATGGGTTTTTTTTGCAACAGGCAACATTACTTAAAGAAATACACAGCCACGACAACACAGTCCGGTCAGAAGGTGCCGGCTGTCCCATTTATCGTGTCGATAATTGGGATTTTTCATCATTTTTCCAAGATGGCCACCACACTGGCCGCCATCTTGTTTTTCTGAAAAGTCACAATTTTCCTGAAATATCAAGGATACAGGCTACCGACTGGTGTACTTGGTGTTGCCAAGTTTTAAGTTTAGTAGAACAAAAGAATTCGCCAAAGTCGGTTCTGACCCTAAAATTCAAGCCCCAATAACTCTCGGGGTTGCCAGCTGAAAAGAATGAAAATGGTCAAATGTCATTTGAGGCACCCCATTCTTAGTGTTCCTGTAAAAAAATTCCATTCAAATGTCGTTATTTCCACTATTCATGTTTTTGGGAAAAATCTGTGAAAATACCCTAAAAATGGGGAAAATTTTTGCGTAAGGTAACACTCCACAACAAAGTGCACAATCGCTTTTTACAACACAATCCGGTCGGGGGATGTCGGCTGTCCCATTTATCGTGTCGAAAATTAGGATTTTTCATCATTCTTACAAGATGGCCGCCACACTATCCGCTATCTTTTTTTTTTAAAAAGTCATAATTTTCCTGAAATCTCAAGGATATAGGCCACCAACTGGTGTACTTGGTGTTGCCAATTTTTGACATTAGTAGAACAAACTAATTCGCCAAAGTTGGGTCTGACCCAAAAATTCTAACGCCAATGGCTTTCGGGGTTGCCAGCTGAAAGTGATGAAAATGGTCAAATGTCATTTGAGGGACCCCATTCTTGGTGTTTATGTAAAATTTCCATTCAAAATGTCGTTATTTCTACTTTTCATGTTTTCGGGGAAAATCTGGGAAATTTACTTAAAAATGGGGAAAAAATTTGCACCAGGCAACACTCCTTGACAAATCACATAACCGGTCAATACAACACAATCTAGTCGGGAGATGCCAGCTGTCCCAATTATCGTGTCGAAAATTGGGATTTTTCATCATTCTTACAAGATGGCCGCCACACTGTCCGCCATCTTTTTTTTTAAAAAAGTCATAATTTTTCTATAATTTCAAGGATATAGGCCACCAACTGGTGTACTTGGTGTTGCCAACTTTTGACTTTAGTAGAAAAAACTAATTCGCCAAAGTCGGGTCAGACCCAAAAATTCTAGCGCCAATGGCTCTCGGGGTTGCCAGCTGAAAGTTATGAAAATGGTCAAATGTCATTTGATGGACCCCATTCTTGGTGTTTATGTAAAATTTCCATTCAAAATGTCGTTATTTCTACTTTTCATGTTTTCGGGGAAAATCTGGGAAATTTCCCAAAAAATGGCGAAAATTTTTAAACCAGGCAACACTTCTCAACATAACACACAACCGCTCGGTACAACACAATCCGGTCGGGGGATGCCAGCTGTCCCAATTATCGTGTCGAAAATTGGGATTTTTCAGCCTTTTTACAAGATGGCCGCCATGGAATCCGCCATCTTGTTTTTCTGAAAAGTCATAATTTTCCTGAAATGTCAAGAATATAGGCCACCGATTGGTGTACTTGGTGTTGCCAACTTTCGAGTTTGGTAGAACAAACTAATTCGCCAAAGTCAAAAAGTCCCGAAAATTAAAAAGTTCAATATTTTTTGGGGTTGCCAATTAAAACGAACCAAAATGGTCAAATGTCATTTGGGGGACCCCAATGTTGCCGGCTAGTCAAAGTCTCTATTTAAAATGTCATTATTTCTACTTTTCATGTTTTTGGGGAAAATCTGGGAAAATACCCTAAAAATGGGGAAAAAATTTGCACCAGGCAACACTCGTCAACAAAACACACAACCGTTCGGTACAACTCGAACCCGTCCGATGTTGCCAAGTACCCGAAAAATGGATTTGAAAAAAATCGAAAAATCCTACTTTTTACAAAATGGCCGCCGCAGCG
This sequence comes from Diarsia dahlii, assembly GCA_949775195.1. Taxonomy (NCBI): domain Eukaryota; kingdom Metazoa; phylum Arthropoda; class Insecta; order Lepidoptera; family Noctuidae; genus Diarsia; species Diarsia dahlii. The sequence goes on from OX459201.1 coordinate 1,060,207, forward strand.
TCCTCCATCTTGGATTTTCACAATGTCATAATTTTTCCCAATTGCCATTGAAATTACCAACAAATTGGCAGACTTTTCGTTGGCGGTTTTAGAATTTGGTAAAAGAAAACAATTTGTCAAAGTCGAGTGAAAAAAGTCGACAATTTCAAAACGTCATAGCGCGGCCGCCATCTTGTTTTTTTTTTTTTTTTTACTTTTTTTTTAAATGCTTTTACATTTCGTATAGGACCTCTGAGTCGAAATCCATCCAAGTCTTTCCCCCACCGAAACCGGAAATGGACTCGCCCACCATCTTGGATTTGAACTTTCCCTATAATTTTCCTCTACTCGATTGGTCAGATTACACATTTTTGCAAAACATACCCGTAACCCATCTCTCACCCATTCCGAGAAACGACATGTCAATGAGTGAGTGGCTTTGTAGTTTTATATAACTATAACTAGTATTTGCGTGGCTGCGCGAGCTGCGCGCAGCTCGCGGGGCGTGAAGTGGGGGAGAGGGGGAGCTTTGAAAAATTATTTCGACTAACGCATTGCACCTCTCAATGAATCGGAAAAAAAAAATGTTCCAATGCAGCTCGCGGTACTACCTACCTACACCTACCTACACCTACCTACACCTACCTACACCTACCTACACCTACCTACACCTACCTACACCTACCTACACCTACCTACACCTACCTACTACTTACCTACACCTACCTACACCTACCTACACCTACCTACACCTACCTACACCTACCTACACCTACCTACACCTACCTACACCTACCTACACCTACCTACACCTACCTACACCTACCTACACCTACCTACACCTACCTACACCTACCTACACCTACCTACACCTACCTACACCTACCTACACCTACCTACACCTACCTACACCTACCTACACCTACCTACACCTACCTACACCTACCTACACCTACCTACACCTACTTATACCTACCTACACCTACTTATACCTACCTACACCTACCTACACCTACCTACACCTACCTTCACCTACCTACACCTACCTACACCTACCTACACCTACCTACACCTACCTACACCTACCTACACCTACCTACACCTACCTACACCTACCTACCTACACCTACCTACTACCTACCTACACCTACCTACCTACACCTACCTACCTACACCTACCCACTACCTACCTACTACCTACCTACACCTACCTACACCTACACCTACACCTACCTGCACCTACTACCTACACCTACCTACTACCTACCACCTACCTACTACCTACTACCACTAAAAAAACATTACCCTAAAGTTTGCTTGTCGTCGCCGCTGAGTTACGCTTCACCCACTCAACCTTCGTTACGCTAAGGAGGTCGCCGGCTCGCTTCGCTCGCAACCTCCCCCCTTCGCTCCACTCGGTCTCGCAGGTTCGCTCCACTCAGGACCTACCTACCACCGGAAAGCTATCATGACATTATCCCTACGCTACGGGGGTCGCCGGCTCGCTTCGCTCGCCCGCTCCCCCCTTCGCTTTACCGCTGTGCCACCACCGGACAGGTTTCGACGCCTACTATAACATTTGTTCAAACACCTAATGGCTATCTCTAACTGTTATGAAGTTACAGCCCTTTTAATTTTAGGGGAGGTTGGGGAGGGGAGGGTATACAAATTTCAACGCCCCTCAAATAGATTTAGGTAAGAGTCAAAATTTTTTTCAGGAGTAAAAAAAGAGGTGTAGAGGGGGGGGGGGGGGGTGAAGGGGGGGAGAGGGGGGAGTTTCTAAACAAGATTTCGACTAACGCAATGCCCCTCTATATGAATCTGAAAAAAAAAATGTTCCAAGTCTCTTAACTTCCTAGATCCGAAAGGGGGGGGTGAAGGGGGGCAAGGGGGTCAAATTTGAAAAATGGTTTAAATTTCTCTAAGCCTCTTCTATACGAATCCCTAAAAAAAAACACGTAAAATCTCTTTATTTTCGAGATCCGCCTAAAAGGGGAGAGAAGGGGGGCAAGGGGGGCCACTTTGAAAAATGGTTTTTACTTTCCCGAGCCTCCCCTATACGAATCTGTAAAAAAAAAAAAATACGGGTCTCTTAGTTTCCGAGATATGATAGGGAGGGGGGAGAAGGGGGGGGGAAAGGGGGGGTTTGGGACTTTTCCCATACTCACGAGAGTTGGTTGTTTACGAATCTGTCAAAATATACCCACCTCCCCATCCACCATCTGGGAGAACAATTATGTCAGTGAGTCAGTGAGTGAGTGAGTGGTAATTTAGCTTTATATAGTATAACTAGTATTTGCGTGGCTGCGCGAGCTGCGCGCAGCTCGCGGGGCGTGAAGAGGGGGACAGGGGGAGCTTTGAAAAATGATTTCGACTAACGCATTGCACCTCTCAATGAATCTGAAAAAAAATGTTCCAATGCAGCTCGCGGTACTACCTACCTACTCCTACCTACACCTACCTACACCTACCTACACTTACCTACACCTACCTACACCTACCTACACCTACCTACACTTACCTACACCTACCTACACCTACCTACACCTACCTACTACCTACCTACTACCTACCTACCTACACCTACCTACTACCTACCTACACCTTCCTACTACCTACCTACTACCTACCTACACCTACCTACACATACCTACTACCTACCACCTACCTACCTACTACCTCCTACTACCACTAAAAAAACATAACCCTAAAGTTTGCTTGTCGTCGCCCCTGAGTTACGCTTTACCCACTCAACCTTCGTTCCGCTAAGGAGGTCGCCGGCTCGCTTCGCTCGCCACCTCCCCCCTTCGCTCCACTCGGTCTCGCAGGTTCGCTCCACTCAGGACCTACCTACCACCGGAAAGCTATCATGACATTATCCCTACGCTACGGGGGTCGCCGGCTCGCTTCGCTCGCCCGCTCCCCCCTTCGCTTTACCGCTGTACCACCACCGGACAGGTTTCGACGCCTAGTATAATATTTGTTCAAACACCTAATGGCTATCTCTAACCGTTATGAAGTTACAGTCCTTTTAATTTTAGGGGAGGTTGGAGAGGGGAGGGTATACAAATTTCAACGCCCAAATAGATTTAGGTAAGATTCAAAAAATTTTTCAGGAGTAAAAAAAAAGAGGTGAAGAGGGGGGGGTGAAGGGGGGAGAGGGGGGAGTTTCTAAAAATGATTTCGACTAACGCAATGCCCCTCTATATGAATCTGAAAAAAAATTCGTTCCAAGTCTCTTAACTTTCGAGATCCGCCTAAAAGGGGGGAGAAGGGGGGCAAGGGGGTCAAATTTGAAAAATGGTTTTTACTTCCCCGAGCCTCCTCTATACAAATCCCTAAAAAAACACACGTAATGTCTCTTTATTACCGAGATCCGCCTATAGGGGGGGTGAAGGGGGGCAAGGGGGTCAAATTTGAAAAATGGTTTTTACTTTCCCGAGCCTCCTATATACGAATCTCTAAAAAAACACACGTAATGTCTCTTTATTTCCGAGATCCGCCTAAAGGGGGGGAGAAGGGGGAAAAGGGGGCCACTTTGAAAAATGATTTTTACTTTACCGAGCCCCCTCTTTACGAATCCCAAAAAAAAAACACGTAAAGTCTCTTTGTTTCCGAGATACGATAGGGAGGGGGGAGAAGGGGGGGGGAAAGGGGGGGTTTGGGACTTTTCCCATACTCACGAGAGTTGCTTGTTTACGAATCTGTCAAAATATACCCACCTCCCCATCCACCATCTGGGAGAACAATTCTGTCAGTCAGTCAGTGAGTGGTAATTAAGCTTTATATAATATAACTTTTGACTGGCCTGTTGGTCTAGTAGTTAGTGACCCTAACTGCTATGCCGGAGGTCGTGGGTTCGATTCCCACCCAGGACAAATGTTTGTGTGATGAGCACGATCATTTGTTCTGTGTCTGGGTGTAATTTATCTATAATATGTATGTATTTAGAAATATATAAGTATATTTATCAGTTGTCTAGTACCCATAACACAAGCTCTGCTTAGCTTGGGACTAGATGGCGTTGTGTGATAGTTGTGGAATATTATTATTATTATTATTATAACTAGTATTTGCGTGGCTGCGCGAGCTGCGCGCAGCTCGCGGGTCGTGAAGAGGGGGGGAGGAGGAGCTTTGAAAAATACCTACACCTACCTAATACCTACCCACACCTACCTACTACCTACCTACACCTACCTTCACCTACCTACACCTACCTACACCTACCTACACCTACCTACACCTACCTACACCTACCTACACCTACCTACACCTTCCTACACCTACCTACACCTACTTACACCTACCTACACCTACCTACTACCTACCACCTACCTACACCTACCTACTACCTACCTACACCTACCTACTACCTACCTACCTACACCTACCTACTACCTACCTACCTACACCTACCTACTACCTACCTATCACCTACCTACCACCTACCTACTACCTACCGACTACCTACCTACTACCACTAAAAAAACATATCCCTAAAGTTTGCTTGTCGTCGCCCCTGAGTTACCTACCTACCACCGGAAAACTATCATGACGTAATCCCTACGCTACGGGGGTCGCCGGCTCGCTTCGCTTGCCCGCTCCCCCCTTCGCTTTACCGCTGTACCACCACCGGACAGGTTTCGACGCCTACTATAATATTTGTTCAAACACCTAATGGCTATCTCTAACCGTTATGAAGTTACAGCCCTTTTAATTTTAGGGGAGGTTGGGGAGGGGAGGGTATACAAATTTCAACGCCCCTCAAATAGATTTAGGTAAGAATCAAAATTTTTTTCAGGAGTAAAAAAGAGGGGAAGGGGGGAGAGGGGGGAGTTTCTAAAAATGATTTCGACTAACGCAATGCCCTTCTATATGAATCTGAAAAAAAATTCGTTTCAAGTCTCTTAACTTCCGAGATCCGCCTAAAAGGGGGGAGAAGGGGGGCAAGGGGGTCAAATTTAAAAAATGGTTTTTACTTTCCCGAGCCTCCTCTATATGAATCTGAAAAAAAAATCGTTCCAAGTCTCTTAACTTTTGAGTTCCGCCTAAAGGGGGGGTGAAGGGGGGCAAGGGGGTCAAATTTTAATAATGGTTTTTACTTCCCCAAGCCTCCTCTATACGAATCCCTAAAAAAAACAAGTAAAATCTCTTTATTTTCGAGATCCGCCTAAAAGGGGGGAGAAGGGGGGCAAGGGGGGCCACTTTGAAAAATGATTTTTACTTTACCGAGCCTCCTCTATACGAATACGTAAAATAAAAAAAATACGGGTCTCTTACTTTCTGAGATACGATAGGGAGGGGGAAGAAGGGGGGGGGAAAGGGGGGGTTTGGGACTTTTCCCATACTCACGAGAGTTGCCTGTTTACGAATCTGTCAAAATATACCCACCTCCCCATCCACCATCTGGGAGAACAATTCTGTCAGTGAGTCAGTGAGTGAGTGAGTGGTAATTCAGCTTTATATAGTATAACTAGTATTTGCGTGGCTGCGCGAGCTGCGCGCAGCTCGCGGGGCGTGAAGTGGGGGAGAGGGGGAGCTTTGAAAAATGATTTCGACTAACGCATTGCACCTCTCAATGAATCGGAAAAAAAAAATGTTCCAATGCAGCTCGCGGTACTACCTACCTACACCTACCTACACCTACCTACACCTACCTACTACCTACCTACACCTACCTACACATACCTACACCTACCTACACCTACCTACACCTACCTACACCTACCTACACCTACCTACACCTACCTACACCTACCTACACCTACCTACACCTACCTACACCTACCTACACCTACCTACACCTACCTACACCTACCTACACCTACCTACACCTACCTACACCTACCTACACCTACCTACACCTACCTACACCTACCTACACCTACCTACACCTACCTAGCTACACCTACCTACCTACACCTACCTACTACCTACCTACACCTACCTACCTACACCTACCTACACCTACCTACTACCTACCTACTACCTACCTACACCTACCTACACCTACCTACACCTACCTACACCTACCTACACCTACCTACACCTACCTACACCTACCTACACCTACCTACACCTACCTACACCTACCTACACCTACCTACACCTACCTACACCTACCTACACCTACCTACACCTACCTACACCTACCTACACCTACCTACACCTACCTACACCTACCTACACCTACCTACACCTACCTACACCTACCTACACCTACCTACTACCTACCTACACCTACACCTACCTACACATACCTACAACCTACCACCTACCTACTACCTACCTACTACCACAAAAAAATATTACACTAAAGTTTGCTTGTCGTCGCCACTGAGTTACGCTTCACCCACTCAACCTTCGTTACGCTAAGGAGGTCGCCGGTTCGCTTCGCTCGCCACCTCCCCCCTTCGCTCCACTCGGTCTCGCAGGTTCGCTCCACTCAGGACCTACCTACCACCGGAAAGCTATCATGACAGTATCCCTACGCTACGGGGGTCGCCGGCTCGCTTCGCTCGCCCGCTCCCCCCTTCGCTTTACCGCTGTACCACCACCGGACAGGTTTCGACGCCTACTATAATATTTGTTCAAACACCTAATGGCTATCTCTAACCGTTATGAAGTTACAGCCCTTTTAATTTTACGGGAGGGTATACAAATTTCAACGCCCCTCAAATAGATTTAGGTAAGAATTAAAATTTTTTTCAGGAGTAAAAAATGAGGTGAAGAGGGGGGGGTGAAGGGGGGGAGAGGGGGGAGTTTCTAAAAATGATTTCGACTATCGCAATGCCCCTCTATATGAATCTGAAAAAAAATTCGTTCCAAGTCTCTTAACTTCCGAGATCCGCCTAAAGGGGGGGTGAAGGGGGGCAAGGGGGTCAAATTTAAAAAATGGTTTTTACTTCCCCGGGCCTCCTCTATATGAATCTGAAAAAAAAATCGTTCCAAGTCTCTTAACTTTCGAGATCCGCCTAAAAGGGGGGAGAAGGGGGAAAAGGGGGGCCACTTTGAAAAATGGTTTTTACTATACCGAGCCTCCTCTATACGATTCCCTAAAAAAAAACACGTAAAGTCTCTTTGTTTCCGAGATACGATAGGGAGGGGGAAGAAGGGGGGGGAAAAGGGGGGGGTTTGGGACTTTTCCCATACTCACGAGAGTTAGTTGTTTACGAATCTGTCAAAATATACCCACCTCCCCATCCACCATCTAGGAGAACAATTCTGTCAGTCAGTCAGTCAGTGAGTGGTAATTAAGCTTTATATAGTATAATAATATACTACTCGTAGTATAATGTATTGCATATATTTCAGATTTTCGCTTTTTATGCAGTCGAGTTCACTCATTATAAATGGAAGCTTTTTGCAGCAAGCTCTACTTTGTAGGGCTTGATATTATTTCTTTACTACCTACATTATTAAAGAGTTTTTTTGAAAATAATGGATAATGAAGCATTGGGCAAGCGTGGTGGATTAAAGCCCATACCTCTCCAAGAGAGGAGGCCTGAGTCCCTGTAGTGAAAATTCTTTATGTAGTGTAGTATCTAAGTACGCACGTCGACATACACGAAAAGTGACTTCGCTTTGTACCAAGGCATAGATGTATTTCATTCACATTCATAAAACCAGCCACCCGGTTGACGTCACTGGGGCAGGCAAAAGAAACACTGCCGTGATGACTTCGACTCACTCCTGATCCTGACTAATTGGCCAGAGGTGGCAAAACACCGGAACAGTTAGAAAGGAATGGAGGAGGCGTTTGTCCAGTAATAGGTCATCATCATCATCAACAGCCTATAATGTTCCCACTGCAGGGACTCAGGTCTCCTCTCTAGAAGAGGGATGGGCTATGATCCACCACGCGTGCCCAGTGCGGATTGGTAGATGTCACATATCTTCGAATTTTTTGGTTCTAAGACATGCCGGTTTCCTCACGATGTTTTCCTTCACCGTTGTGAGAGCAGTGGTGATGAAATAAATTATACAAAGTAATGCGCCTGACGGGGTTCGAACCCACGACTCACTGTTCGTAAGTCCGGCCCGTCACCACTGGGCCACCACTGCTCTTCTAATAGTAATAGGTCAAAAGAGGCTAATTACAAAAAAATACAGCCAATAACTTCGTCCCTTGAAGGAGCACATCTGTTTTAGATATGGCAAGGTGATAGAAGGCCTATGTCCAGCAGTGGACGTCTTTTGGCTGAAATGATGAAGGTGATAGAATTTATACTAACTACTACTACAATTGTTTACTGCCTCCAAGTCGGGATGCTTAGCTAAGTTTCTCCGATTTATAATTCTTATCAAAACTTTATCATTTACTTATTCCATATCTACAAAGAATGTTAAAGTACTGTTAACGAAACTGAAAGGCACAATTATTGTTCTCGTCACTGCGATATTTTTTTTGTTCTAGATCATACCTTAGGAACCCCCCAAGTTACAAATTATTCACAGCTGTTTTTTTTTCACTTCTAGTTTTTCAGGTTATAACTTTACTTATTTACCTCCATATGATCCGTTTACAGCAATAAGCATTTACTAGCACAATGTTTTAAGAGTGCTACGTTGAGTTTTATCGTAAAATGTGATTTTTCATTGTTTCCCAGCAAGAAAAAACTCTAAAAACAATATTTTTTTGCATAGGGATTTAATGTAATATAGATAATGCTTGGTTTACATCCTGTATTTGTATTGATCTTGGAGTCCGAAACCAAAAGACACATTCAATTTCTCTTTATTGCGTTACCACTACTGCTAGTAAACATCAATAATACTCTCTCAGTACCTCTGAATTTCAATTGACAAGTAAACAAGAAGCTTTGCAACAAAGTTGTGGCACAAAACACGAATAGAACACAAAGGTATCGAGGTGAATTTTATACGGATTCCGACTTTCCAGAAACAGTGTTTTAACAAAGAGTTCTGATATCACTCAATAATTAAATTTAAAGGGAATTTATTTAGAAGGTTATTATCAATTGGTTATTGTTTCATATTTTCATTAAGTATCATTATCGTTGGCGTTTCGTCTTAAACCCACTTTTAGATATTGGGTTCCACGTAAACATAGCTGGAGATTGTTTAAAGTATTTTGTATCCATCCTTTCCTTAAATTCAGGTAGTATTGAAGTAATAGAGAAACTTCTTAGAAATTGTTATTATGAGTCTGTACCTACTCATAGTAACGATATCTAAGAAGGTTCTCTTTTAAGGAAGGTTGCACAGCTTGAGACAGACCTGTGTCAAGGAATTGATAGTTATAATTACAATTCCGGGACTATTTATTTCAACAAAATCTCCTAGTGTGGGGCAACGTTAGTAAAAAAAAAAACAAAAAAAAAATGCTGAAAGTCGAAATACAAGAAAAATAGAAATACAAATCGCGTTGTAAACGATTAGCACCTGTTTAACCTTACTTGTATACCTGCAATTTATTAATCTTTTGATAGAGATAGTTATCATTTAATTTTTTCATATTTAGGTATTCATTCATCAAACAATTTTCATTGTGTTAGAATTTTACGAAACAATTACACATCAAATCATACAGCAGCAATAAAATCAAATATAAAGTAAACAATAAAAAAAAATACTATGTCATCAATCAAAACCAGTTTACAAATCAAACAATAAAATATCACTCAAGTTGTCGTCTATAATCGCGCTCATTTTGTTGACACTTGTTTCCGAGCCCTCTATTTTCGGGAACCAAAACTTCCTTAATTTATTGAATTTCCAAAGTTATGAACAAATCGCAACCCGTCAAAGCTCAGGTACTCAAACAGGAGAAACAAAACCCGATACTTAACTACACAATTTAAACTTAAATAACGGTGGTTGAGTTAGGGGAGATCACAGATATAGATAGGACCTAGATAACGCAAGAGGAACGCACTTTGCGTGCCTCTTTTCGTGCCTAAAAATAAACTGGCCACTTTCGCGCTCAGTTTGCATCGGTGTATAGCGCTAGTCGCGGAAGACGATCTGCCCAAGGATTGGAGAAGGACAGCAATGGACAGGCAAATGTGGAGGGAACTTGAGGAGGCCTATGTCGAAGACAGCCTGACCCGGTAACTGATTTTAAATGTTAGGAAATACATATAGAAAAGTAGTTCAGAAACAATATTGTTAGTAGAAAATAAAGTTAGTATAGTTTATGTTTAATTATGTTACAAATTATTGTGAAAAGGTCAGAGTAAATAAAGGCTATTTTTTTTTTTTTTTATTTTATTTTTTTTTTTTTTTTATTTATAGCGCTAGTCAGAAGTCGGTGCTGGTGAAAAAGGCAGGGGTTGGGGCTAAGGAAGCGCCGTACGCGGCGGCGTCTTGAATCGATTTGATTTTCCAATTTAGGTATAGTGCGGGTGACGTCATAATAATTATCATCATCAACAGCCTATTAATGTTCCCACTGCTGGGACTCAGGCCTCCTCTCTTTGAGAAGGAATGGGCTATAATCCACCACGCGGGCCCAGTGCGGATTGGTAGATGTCACATGTCTTCGAATTTTTTGGTTTTAAGACATGCCGGTTTCCTCACGATGTTTTCGTTTATCGTTTATCGTCCTACGTCATAATAGGTAGTCAAAAAATGGCACGCTTAGTTTTCATACAGATCGTGATACTTGCGTTATCTAGGTCTATCTATATCTGTGAGAGAGATAGTACAAGTTAGCAGTGCTCTTCGGTAAGTGCGGTGTTTGGCCTTCAGTTTGTTGTTTAAGGTTCCTAATGAACTCAAGTCTTTGTGAATAGGAGCCGCCACTTCTATTTAGTGGTTTGAGGTGATTAAAGACTTAGGTCTTGAGGAAAGGTGGCGAGGAACTGGGAAAACATGTGTAAGATGAACTTAGTTTTTTTTTATCTAAAGGCGATAGACGTACATACAGCAACAAACTTACCACAATCTTTTTTTTTTTTTTTAATATGGGCTTACTCTTGACCTCAATCTTGCCCTAAGGGCAGAGATGTGGTCGACGATGGAACGAGCTTACCCAGAAGAAGCCTATTTACTCGCGACTTAAATAGATTGGGGTTATATGAACTCGGGAAAACCGACGCAGGCAGGGTGTTCCACTCCTGCTGTACGAATAATGAAAGACTTAGCAAAACGCTTCGTACGAATGTGTGTTCTCTTACCAAAATTCCTTTTTTTCTAGATTGGGAAATCTCCCAACCTACAAAAAATGGTAATGTATTGGCAGAGTGGTAATAGGGAGTGTCTAATTCTACTGACTAAAAACCACCCATGTTCCTTCTTAGCCCTTTGTGTCGATGCCCTTTGTATCTCTTTCGAACAACCCGCAGCCCGCAGCATAATACCTGTGTTCTCCTTAGGGTAAGACAGAAGTGTACCGGTAGTAGAGCCACATTAGGTCAGTTATATTTGATTCCCATTTAATATGTGGCTAGCCGGTCAATGTGGCGACACTTGGGAGAACCCTGTTATAGTGAACGTCTTTCGGCTGTAAATCATTACAGCCACTTCAACATCATCATCAGCCATAAGACGTCCACTGCTGGATAAAGGCTTCCCCCATAGAACGCCTTAACGAACGGTAACCTGCCGTTTGCTAGCCTATTAATATAAACGGGTTTAGAAACCGGGCTGATTCTGATAAGTATTAAACGCTTTAACGAAGGAACCGAATAACTCTTTGGCAACTTTGGAATTAAAACCAGGCCCCCATGTTTAGTAGTTAAGATTGCGATAACTACACTTACATTTTAGAGATGCATCTATGTAGATAGCTTCTTTTTGCAGTATGCAATTATTATGCATAGAATAGGATTTGACTAGGGTTGCTACATGGAAAATTATGAAAGCAGAACTAGAAATAAGCCAACTGTAATAAGTATGACTTAAAGTAACTTAAAATAATAATTCAATTATTTATTCAAGCAATAAAAACTCATAGTGTTAGTAACAATTTGACTATACCTATATTAGTAAACTAAATTAAACACAAAAGAAAAACAAACAACACGAAACATTAAATTAACACAACAAAGGGACATTATAGGTCCAGCAGTATCTACGTTACAGGTCCAGCAGAAACCCTACAGCACCGGTTAACGATCGCGCAATCCAGTCGGCCAGAGATCATTTTTAGGATGCTGTTGGAGCTGCCCCGCACCCTGCATACCAGGGATGCGCATCTCTTACGCATTACTGTATAAAACAATCTACGCGGGCTTCCGCAAACATCCCTGAAGCTGAACTTATGGTCAATTCTTTAAAAAGTTATCCGGACAAGAACTACTTGCGTACCTACTTTATAACAAAGAGTTTTAATAACCACCAGGATAATTTTTTCCTGGTCCATGAGAGAATTTCATAGTTTGAATTATTTCTGACTGTACATAATATAACATCATGCCTGTAATACCAGAAGAGTTAGGCAGAGATGTACCTCATAAGAAGGCGAGCCTATTTCTACTATCAGACTCCATGGCTGCCACTGATAAATTCCTGATGAGAAAACGCAATAATAGTAGCCCTACCTGGGCATCGAACGCGGAACCCGCTCGCGCTTGCGACCAAGGATCTGATGGTATATTTATGGTAGATTATGATTACTTATCTTGGTTTTACGGAACATAGATTTCTATTACTATAGTAGTTTTCTCGCTTCACTAACAATTTTTTCTCCTGTATCGTGGGTGCGTTCACAAACATAATTATAAGCTCACATACACAAATACCCAGACCCGAAACAACTATCTGCAGGTCATACAAATATTTGTTCCGTGCGGGGATCGAACCCGCGACACGCAGCGCAGCAGTCCAATCGCTTAGCCACTGCGCCAACCGTGCCGTCAATTCTTTCCTTAATTGAATCCAAGAGTAAAAGGTTAGACTAGGTCATCGTAAAACCCTACAGCCGGGCTAGTTTCCCTTATGCAGTGCCCATTAGCAGCCGAGCTGCGTAATTCCGTGCAGCCCTAAGTACGTAATGACTTCCTCGCAGTAATTGTGTGTTTGCCAACGCTTGATTAGGATCTAGACGCTGATTGGATGGCGGATTGTATCTTAGGTTAGGTTCTAGTTATTCTATAAGGACTAGTTTTGTGTCAATTTGGGAATAAGAACGGGTTGGTTGGTTAATGGCTTGTGGGAAGTGAGTGGAAATCTTTTGTAAAATGGGCTTAGACTCAAACTCAAAGTTATTTTTTTAAAGCATTGTAATAGTAAGCAAGCATAACTTGTAAAAGTACTATGTAGTTGACCATACATTCCATATATTCCGCAACAATATTCTTCGTGACGAATATTAAGTCTTATACAATCTACGACATGAAACTCTACTCTACTTTATTAGCTTGTGAACGTACATTGCAGAGAACGGTCAATAAGAAAACTTAATTGAAACCACCCATTACGAATCCGCAATAACCGTTAAAGATAGGAGTCTATTTCAATAAGGCTCACTTTCTAGGTCTTCGTTTACACAGCTCTAAACTTATCTTTATTTTCTTCAATCAAAATATTGACTAAGCATTCCTATCCAGAATATTTTCCAAGACCTGATTCTTTTCACAAGCCAGCTTAGTCTCAGAACATGAGTTGCGAAAAAAAACCTAACAAAACATACCTTGTGACATTTCCCCGAATCTGTAGGACAGGATTAGTATTCTCCCTTCTCCCGGCTAATCTCGGTCTCTCGGTATCTCGGTTTCTCGGTCTCGGGAATTTGGATCACTCGTCGCCGATACCATTATTTGCTCGTTTTGCGTATGATATTGGTGGCGTGGGAATTAGCTTTCCTATTCTTTTTTATTTCCATCCGATTTGCAAGCGATTTGTATTTCGTTTAGATTTCCGGGTGAAGAATGAAATGTATTACAGTGGTAGTGTTGTGGTTTGTGGCGGGGTTGGAAAGTGGTGTATTGTGATTTAGAAACGGTATAAAGGGTGAATATTGGGAGATACCGCGGCCTCGGCACAAGGGCGAAGAAGGAACATGGGTGGTTTTTATAGTCAGTAGAAGTCTGACACTCCCTTCCGTTCTGCCCAGAGCTGGAGGAGTCATTTGATGATTTCCAAACCTCCAATAAAAAAAGCGTCAACATCTTAAGAAACTGATAGTGCGAAAGTACCATAACTTAATCATTAACTTTATATAACACTGTGACAAGCCCGGACAGAGGTGGCATGACGACCTAAAACACAAACCGCAAAGCCCTTTCGAGTTGGTGCTACAAAGTAGCTCCTTGAAAAGCTTGGAGGTGGTGTTTGCCCACCAGTGAACTGCTTTTTTTTTTAATAACCTGTACTGTTTCACTGCTGGGTAAAGACCAAGATAAAGAACTGCTTATGTTGAATTAAAAAACAAAACCGCAAATATTGCATGATTTTAGTAAGTGTAGATATTTAATTGAAAGGACCCAAAACCTGATATTATAACGTGATGGCACAGCTTGTACAAAATACGCAAACTACAAAATTACTTTACTTTTAGAACCATTTACATAATTCCACATTCTACAAACTTACAACTGTACAGACAATCCGTTTTCCAGACAACCGTGACAGACACTAATGTGTTTACCATACATTGTAGCTACATTTAAATCTGCAAGTAATTACCGATCGCTTGTCTCGAACTACCGTCAACATTGTTAATGGCGGAAAAACGCGGGAATTCCGGCCATCTTGATTAAGCGCTTGTCAACCGCGTAGCGTCGCTCCGACACATTGTGACATCACCGCTAGGGATGGGCACACGTGAGTTTCATTACGGGAATTAAGGGAAAAAGCGAAGGCCAGATTAAGCGATGTTGCTGTGATACGAACTTGGTTGAGTTAACAGTCTTTAGGTCACATTCAGGCGAGTAGATCATTTACCGAAATTGAAATCGTAGTAAGACATATTACAAATTGCTTGGTTTTCAACTGTTCATTGAGTGCTCATTGAAAAACAGACCTACAAAAAAGTTGACTAGACAGACCGAATAAAGAAAAGACTAGACAAAGTAGTTATTCTTTATCTTATCCCGACTATCGCTTGTAAATATTTGGATGTAAAGCTTATTTCACTATCACTTTTAAATCCATCTTGCGAAAAGCGACTGATCTCCTTATATAGTATATAAATGTTATCTATGGAGATCCGTCGCTTTCTAAAAACTATTCGGATTCATCTATGTACCTACATAAATAAAAAGAAAAGACCTGACCGACAGACTGTCTCATCAACGCCCAGCCCAAACCCTTTGACCATGAAAGCTGAAACTTTGAACAAAGGTTCCCTTTATAACGTAGATTAGGAATAAGGATGGATTTTTTGAAACACAATCCATAAAGGCATAGGGGATAAAAGTATATATGGAAAATCGTTATTTTTGTAGTTTAACCGACATTCACACGGGTGAGTTTGAAATATGCGCAGAACTGCAGATAATTTATACTTATAAAAATAAATGGTCGTTTGTCGACCGCGACCAAGCATGCTTTCCATATTTAACATTGCGAAACCAGATAGAAGGGTCCAACTAACAGATATTTTAAAGAAGTTCCATCAAATCCCGGCACACCACATCACTACGACACGTATCTCCGTCGCGAATATAAATGCGTGTGGCATATTTTTTCGATGCCGTTCGAGGGTTGGAATCAAGAAATATTCACCGATAAGATTGATGGCAGCCGTGACAGGTCGGAGGAACAGGCTGGAGGGAACACGTATCCTGATAAGGGGATAAAAACGGATGTATTTTGTTTATAAAAGGGGGAACAATTTTGGAAATAGAACTGAGATGCGGTCTCATTAGACTGGCTGTAAGATTGGTTGTTTGTTGGGTGAATGTGTGTCAGGAGAACAATGTGACCAAGAAGGTACTGAAAACATACGATTCATAATCATAAACGATGACCATTTGACCATAATGATTTGAGATGTTTCTGTTACGCAATTTGAAAAAAATACCCTAAAATATCAGGACTAAATGGCGCAACTACATACACATGGGCATCCGCTTGAATTCGATTGCCTAAAGAACTCTAACCAGTTAACGGGATCGAGTATGCTCTTTGGAATATCTTGTCCGGTTTCATATTCATAGGTGGATGTCTATAAACTCGAAACTATGCTGAAAACTGATCACACACTGGTCTCAGTAAAAACATAGACGAATTACAAGTCCAAACACTAAAAGTAGCAAGAAAATAACAATTTACGAGCAGTTACGGACAAAAACTTTTCCATTACTTACCTCCCATCACCTGTTATTGTAATAAATTACGTTTCAACTTTCTATTGTAGCATTTATGTCGTTTCAAAATGAAAGTATTCACTAAAACATGTTTTGTGCAGCTATTGTTCGGTAGACTATCTATTTTGTTCTGCCCTTATTGTTGCGCTCTATTGTCCGACTGCTCACTACGGAATATAAGAAGTAATAAAATAGCCACTCTAGGACACGGTTACTGGGTTCCATTGCTGTAGAATAAATAGGAATTTTAATATAACAGTCGGTACAAAAGTTACATGCAATTAGTGCATTGAAAAGCTAATATATTCAAAAGACGGTGGTTTGAAATAAACCTAAGAGAAAAGTCATGGACTTAACTATTAAAAACATTGTAGGACATAGCGTTCTTCAGAAAAGACAGATGCGTAGTATGACCATAATTATGTATGAATGTGGATGAGGCAAACGCAGTATTTAAGGGTCGTAGCAGGTGACGTTCTGTAGTTTCTGCCTACCCCCATGGGAAAAGGGCGTGAGTTTATGTATGTATGTATTATAGGACATGTCAGGGAGATGACAATTACGATGACAATGAACTACCTACCCAACTCATAACAGTTATGCATTTCATATTAACGTATCTCAAAATCAAAACGATGTCCATTATTGCGCTGTACCTACACCATTCATTCTTTACAAAAGATAAAATATTTTTAACTCTTTCTCTAAACAAAAATCTTAAATATTAAAAGCTTCAGAAAATCCAACAATGAAACGCCAAAAGTACAATGATAAGCCATTAATTACTTCGTTTTATTAAAGCAGTTTGAGTGAAATTATCAGTGAAGCCACTCGCGGCAGCTTAAAAATAAGCTTACCGTCTCTCAGGCATTAAGCCTAGCAAATTCTTTAAATTCTTGCTGACTGGGTGTTTTAGCCTTTTTTGTTTAACCTGGATTGTAGAAGCCTGGGTGACAGACTAGTAAAGTTTGTTTCACATTTTTTACTACCGAGGCGTTGTGAAAATATTGGTTGTCTTTTGAATATTCTTATGCAAATTATGATATCATGGAAAGTTGGATATTGAGTACAGTCTACCTTAGCATTTCAGATCTCAAGTGTGTAAGTGGCTTGTTTTCACAGACAATAACTCAACTCCCCTCTATGTGCAGCTTGTCCGAATGTTTGCACATTTGATGACCATAAGACTGCATCAGTGCGGAGTTAGTAAAGCAGAATTTTGGGCCAAAGATAATAAAAAAATATAATCTAGGTAATATCTCAGTCACACAAACGTGAGTTAATATGATGTTTATCTCAGATATCGGTTACTTTTCATTAAGGAAAATGATAAGGAAACTTGGATTGATTAGTTACTAAGTAAATTAGCTCGTGTTTCCTTAAATTAATAAACAGACAAGCCTTTGAGCTGATAAAGGATAAAGAAAAATTCCATGCTATAATTGTGCTCAGAAATATGTAGGAAAATATTCCTTTAATTTTCCTTCCGTTCTGATAATTTATCCGAAACATTTCAGTCGTGTTCTGCCATTTAAAGTTTCAGTGAACGCTGTTAAATGATACTTTAAACAGTCGAAAACGTGAACGTTTCAACAAACGATATTGGAAGCTGTTCATTATTTACGGATATATTTGCGCCGTTCGTGAGCTTTTTGCCATTTCACAAGTTTCTCTTGAATTCTGAATAACAAGCTTGTATGTTTTTTGAGTATTTTGCATTGTTTTTACATTTTATTTTCAACAAGAAACATGAATATGTTGTAAACCAAGCCTGTTAATTCCCAAAACTTGAGAATTTCATGCAACACTTTCATAAAAGTGGAACACAATAACAAATCAGATATTCAAGCATTGTGGTAAACACCACTCATTTATTATTAGCACTTGTGACGGGATATGTATCATGCTTACTACTTAATTCTTTCAAGTTTGTTGTCACTAGACCATCGTCATTCTCTTGCCCTTATACCGATTCATTTGGGACCAGCGCAGCATGATTGTCTTCTTCTCTTCTTTGTTTCTGGTCACCTCCTTTCTTACCCTATCATTCTTAACACAGTCCATCCATCGTTTCTTTGGTCTTCCTCTACTCTTATACCCATCCACATTCATCCTCAAAACCTTCCTCGAGACATCGACATTTTCAGTGTTAGTGACCATGTCAGTTTAAAAACTTAATATTATACCACTCATTTATTTCATAATCAACATTTATATTAGTGTAACCAAGATTTGATGAATCAACCAACTTTTTTATTCCAATAAACGTAAACCTGATATTAATTAATCCTCGTTTAATAGCGGATAATCTCTGATTTTCTACGCGACACGATTCCATCGAAGTTATAGAAAGTTTAGCTGACAATTAGAGTTTCTGACAGATTCAGTGGAACCGACTCAATTGAATCATTTGTTAATCTACCGATAAATGGACCATTGTAATAACGCAATGGAAAGTGGTAATCGAACTTTAAAGAGATTACTTTTGCTTATTATATATTGTCACGTTTGTCTATGAGAGCGCAATCAATAAATATTGTATTTAACCACATAAATGATGGTACTTTTACTAAATATCAATGTCTACCATGTCTGGCATGTTTAATGCATGCCGTGGCAGCCTTTAATTAAGGTTACACTATAAAATGTCATTGTAATAATTATGAGTATTTCAACATGTATTTTTGGTGTGTGCTTTGTTGGTTGTCCTTAAATAAATAAATAAATTTATTTTTGAAAGGCTAATAAAAACACTTGATTAGCCCTAGCGTAAAGGAAAAATCGTGTGTCCAGAGACTTTTTGCAGCTTGTACTTAACTGAAAAACTTTGTCCACAGAGACATGGGTATTATTTGTTACCAAAATAAGCCAAAACGAACAAACATAACCGTCAAATAAATCGCATTAAATACAAAACGAACCACAAAAATAACAATTTGGAAAATAATTTGCGAAAATGTCCTGTAATCCGTCTGTTGACTCAAAACTTTTCGTCGAAAAGAATAATTGAACGCGTAAAAGCCCCAGTAATAATAGCATTTAGAAAAGCCGCAGAAAACGATAACTGCCCTAACTGGGGATGATTGCCCCTCAAGGGGCGAACTAAAGTTTCTACCCTCCCACGAACCGATTAAGGAATTTGGTAATAGAATAAAAAATTCTCCGCCTAAGTTGGGTTAAGTTGAGAGTTGCGAATGGCTGTAAATGTGCCACCTGCGTGTGTGATTTTATTTTTGTATGAGAGTGGGTTATAAGATAGAACTCGTAACAAAAATAAACGGCGAAAATAGGTTTCGGTTGACCGAAAATATTAGGATTATCTTTACTGCGGCAACACAAGCATTTATGAAACTGATTTTTTAATAGTCAAAGTCAAAGTCAAAGTCAAAGTCAATTTTATTTGTGTAACATAGGTAGTGAATACAGTTCTTAAATTAATGTTAGATCGCTATGTTATGCCAAAAGACGTACAAATATTGATGGTTGCATAGCATGCGAAATAATAAAAGAAAAATTTATCATGCGAGAGGTAAACACAAATTATTTGGTAGGTATGTCAAAATTAATAGAATTATACTAAAAACAAGTATTATAAAATGTCATAATATCAAGTAAATTCTACAGCCAAAAAGAAATAAAAATAATAATAATAACAAATGTCAAATTCAGCTAGAAATCGTCTATTGTGTGTATTCTCCAGTCAAAATAAATAAATAAGTCTACATTAATTTATCATTCAGAAATTCATCAATAGTGTAATAACAATTTTTCAATTAATAACAATTTTAACTTTTTTTTAAATTGAGTAACATTTAAATGTTTTATTACATCCGGTATCCTGTTGTAAATGCGCGGCGCCATGCCTAAAACGCTCTTTCTCAATAAGGCTGTCTTACAACGCTGATTGCTTAAAGAGTTTGCGTATTGGCTACGAATCGCAACATGTCTTAAAGTTGACACTTTTTCGAACAAGCTCATGTTTGTTTTGACGAAAACACTAATTTCAAATATATATAATGATGGCAAGGTGAGTATTTTGAGCGATTTAAAGAATGGTACACAGCTATCATCAGTTCTAAGACCACACATCGATCTTATGCATCTTTTTTGTGCCTTAAAAACAATATCTCTATCAGTAGAATTGCCCCAAAAAACAATACCATATCGCAGTATTGAGGCTACTAGGCCGTGATATGCAACTAGTAGCGCATCCATATTTATTTTTCTAGCAATTTGGAAAAGTGCGTAAGCTGATTTATTTATTTTTTTACTTAGGTCATCTATATGGGCCTTCCAGTTAAGTTGACTATCAAGGAGTAAACCTAAGAATTTTGCTACTTTAACTTCTTCAATGTCACAGTTACTATGTCTAATATTTACTTTTGGTACTTCAGTTCTTTGGTGAAAGTGCATGATTTTCGTTTTCTTTAAGTTAATAACTAAATTATTTTTGTCAAGCCAATTAATTATGTCCGATAGTGTATTATTTATGTCAACTTGATAAGTATTGCGATCAATACATTTTACTATGGCAGTACTGTCGTCTGCAAACATCACCATTTGATGTTGAGTCACCTTTGGTAGATCATTTATATAGATCAAGAAAAGAGGTGGCCCAAGGACGCTACCCTGTGGGACACCAAACTTTATTAATCTATAATGCGATAAAAAACTCTTTTCAAATTTTGTTTTTTCACATATTCTTACAATCTCTGTACACTGCATTCTGTTGGAGAGATAGGATTCGAGTAGTTTTAAAATGTTACCTCTGATACCGTAGCTACGCAGTTTGTCCAACAAGACGTCGTGCTTTACGTAATCGAAGGCTTTGGTCATATCTGTGTATAAGGCACAAAATAGGAGCTTTTTGGTCTACTGCCAACATAGTGCCACGTAAGAAATCAAAAATAGCCATATTGATCGTGGTGTTTTTTCTAAAGCCATACTGTTCCTTGCATAATAAGTTAAATTTATTAAGGTAACCATACAGAGACTTATAAATAATTTTTTCGAAAACCTTGGAAAATACAGATATTTTTGCTATTGGCCTATAGTTCTTCATATCAGTTTTTTCATCCTTTTTATGAAGTGGTTTAATAATAACTTTCTTCAAGTCCTCAGGATAAACTCCGTCAACAATGCTAAGGTTCATAATATGCGCTAATACGGGTGCTATAGAATCATTTACGAATTTTATCACCTTTGTTGACATACCGTCAAATCCCACAGTACTAGTATTCTTAAGTGATCTTATTGCCGAAATCACGTCGTTTGGTAGAATAGGCTGCATAAACATTGATTGGCTTGTCAGATTATCAAATTTTCTGTTGGATTCTATGTCAGTTTTAATGTTATTCTCAATTTCATCTATAAAATAATTATTAAATTCATTTGCAATGTCAATAGGTTTTGAGAAGGTCTGGTCAGATTTATTAATGGTCATTATTTGTTCTTTAGGAGAGTTATTTTTAGGTCTATTGACAATTTGCCATACAGCTTTTGACGTATTCTTTGAGGTTTTTATAAAGTAGTCATTTTGAGCTTTCTGTGTAAGTCTTATAATTTTCTTATATTGCGAGGAGTATTTTTTAAATTTTATTTTATTTTTTAATACAGGATTTAGTCTGTATGTCCACAATAATTTTCTTTGTTTTTTACTACAGCTTTTTATACCGCTCGATACCCATTTTACGTTTTTGTTAGTATTTATTTTAATTATTTTATCAGGGAAGCAAAGTTTGTAGAATAGGGAGAACGTTTCATAAAATCTTTTGTAGGCTATATTGGCATCGTTACTTGCATAAACTTCCGTAAAGGTTAAACTTCGTATGCATTCGCGGAATTTTTTGAGGTTCTCTGTGGAGTAGTCTTTTTTTACAAGTTTCCAGAATTTTAAGCGGCATGTTCTATTTATGGGAACCCTGAGTATCTGTGCTGTGTGATCAGAAAGGATAAGATCGACAATCTCAGCTTTACATCCCCTTCGTAAGTTATGCGCGAAATGATCGATACATGTGTTACTACTGAGCCTGGTGGGTTGATTTATTACTAATGTCAAGTTGTAACTCAGTAAAAAATTCTCCAGTTCCAAAGTAATCCTATTCTTTTTTAAAGTATCAATATTTAAATCGCCACATAAAACAATTTTTTTTCTATTTAACAAACATAACTTTCTCAAAATAATGTCAAGCTTATCATAAAATGTCAAGTAATTGTATTTAGGAATTCTATAAACACAAATCACAATAATAGAATGAGTTGTCAATTCAACTCCACAAATTTCAAAAACGCCTGACACAGAGTGCTTAGCAATATCTGGTAGTTCTCTAAATTTATGCCCAGTTCGAACCAGTACGCAAGTCCCTCCGCGATTTGTTTCGCGACAAAAGAAAGCAGCGGGATGGAAACCAGGTAAGTCCAACAAACTTTCATGGCCAGATGTAATAAAATGCTCAGTTACACATAGAACATCTATAATAGTTCCTTGATTTTCAAGATTTTTCAATTGAACTGTTAATAAGTCCGATTTATTCAGCAAACCGGCAATATTTTGGTGCAGAATATTGAGAGAATTATAGAAAAAACTGCGAGTTTTGTTCCTCTGTACTAATAATAGTCGCTGATGATGTCTTAAAATTAGGATACATTTTATCATTCATGTCAAGTTCACATACTTCATACTGAGTATTTACATTTTGAATATAAATAATCATATCATAAATATCATTAAAAATTGATTTCATTCCGGAGTCATTTATCATGCCCGTGCGTCTATTGAACATGGCTTCATCGAATGTTAAATTCTTGTTACAATCCAAAAAATAAGCATATTCATGAGTAGATGTATCCAAATATAACAAGTTATTAAAAGATTCTACTCTCGAATTGTATAGATAATTATAAGTGAATTTGTACGTTGGTGTGCATATAATTATATTCGTATTTGTAATCTCTTGTAAAACTTGTCTTATTAATAAAATGCTGTCATAATAATTACATGTGACTTGGAAGTCCTCGCCACCTATCAAAATAATGCAGTAGTCCAGCATGGTGAAGTTTACCAGTTTTTCTTTGATGCCTTTCAGGAGTCCTTGGATGTTTCTATGAGGTGTGATGTAGTGACAAAGTTCACATTTATCCATGGTTTTTTCTGCGATGTCAAGCAATTTATTCCTGTTGTCGGTGCTTAAGATGCATATTTTGCTACGTTTTAAATTACAGTGGTCCGGATTATTAATAATTTGTTTTGTTGGTGTAACAGTTTTGTTTGCATCAGTTTTGCTGTCCTGGCGTAAAGAAGGATTATTGCAAATATTTACATCCGTTTGTGTTTGTTTGCATGCGTGTTCCATTCTTTGTTGGTGTTTTAATTTTGCTGGTGTATGATCCTCCGTTTGCGTGAGTTTATGATTTTTCTTAAGTTTTAATGCGGTTTTGGTGCTGGGTGATTTTAGTTTAATTGGACTGCAAGTGACTTTTTTGTACAGCTCATTTTGTTTGCTCAGATTAATGTTCATTGTTTTGAGGTTATTATTTTCTAAAGTCAAATCTTCAATTTCCAAGTGAGCGCTCTGTAGGTCAAGTGTGAGGTTGGTAATTTGCTCTCGTAGTTTCTTGATGTCATTGTCATCATCGTCAGATATCTCCGGTACACTAGTGCCTGTCTCATTTAAAGTCGTAAGTGTCGCAGTTACTTCGCTGTCATTCAATATTGAGTCTGATTTAGTCCTGTTACGGCGGAAAGTAATGTTTTCTAGGAAATTCATACTGGATATTTATTTATGGATCAATTTCTACCAATTAATAGTATATTTTATTACTTGGCAACACCACTTTAACAAATCTCCAAAAGACTCGTTTTCAAGTCTCGTTATATCGATTTCTGAACGAAACTTCTTGCGTCAAAATTGTTATCAGTTGTTTGTGATTGGTCAATGTTTGAAATGATGAATCAGCTGTTGCTTGTTTACAAAAAGACAAGAGATTTTTCAAGTCACTACTGGTTTTATAAACAAAATTTGTACTTAACTCTTCGAAATGATGTTCTTGTTAGTTATATGTCACTATTTAATTATTCTCGTCTTCAGGCATACAATTTCACCGCTTATATTGGTGTATAATTATGTATTTCAGGTCACTATAGTCAGAACACTTCGATCTTCACATTTAGTTTGTTGCACAGAATATCCATAGGATAACACTCTCACTAGTGCGATACGATACACCGAGTATTATAGACAATATTTAAGTTACTTTAGAAGCCAAAAAACATTAAAATTAAATATAAATATGTAGACTGATGTTAACATTGGCTAGTGTTGCCAGCTTCTTCATCAATAAAACACTGTGTCCTTTCTGGATTAAGTTTAGATTGAAGCGACACTTTTATTTCTTTGAAAGGTTAGGCAGGAGTTTATGATCTATATTATCCACAATTTGGCCTCAGCCCAAAAGTTGGTAAAGTTATTTTCATCAACCGGTTGCATTTCAACACTGACCGCTGAGAAATAATAGGAAGCCGCTTTAATTTAATGCTCAAAATTACGAAAATGCTTTGGAAATAACTGTGCTTTCCGTTATCCTACTAGAAGGGCCATCATCATCTTTCTCACCTTGTCTCATGTTACTTGGTTATTCTATCAACTGTCACGCTATCATTTACTCTTTATCATACCATTAGCTTTTGCCAGCGGCTTCGCCCGCGTGAAATTGACGATTTTCCATACAAACTTTCATCCCCTATTTAACTCCCTTAGGGGTTGAACTTCGAAAAATCCTTCCATATTCCTTGTCTACATTATAAAGGGAACCGCAAAATTTCAGCTTTCTAGGTCCAAGGGTTTGGGCTGGGCGTTGATGAGTCAGTGAGTCAGTCAGTCAGGACTTCTCTTTTTATTTTCATATACCAGTCCTCGGACAATCCATCCATCGTTTCCTTGATCTTCTTCTCCCTCTACATCCATCAACATTTATATTTATCACTCTTTTATTTATACACATGCGATTTGTCGATTCGAAAAGGGCCCTATGCTGTCTTGAAATAAACCTCAATTGCGCTTCTATATCAAACAATAAACTCTGATTGGTAGACTAGATATGCTGCTTGACACAGCCGAGTATTGAAACCGAGATGTTCTCCAGAGATCCACTTACCGACACATTGGTTGAGTGCGACTGATTCCTACTCGAACGCTGTGGTACTGCGGCTGAATATAATGACCTCATTATAGATGAGGCTGACTAAAGAAGACAGCATAATTATAATGAACCTACCAAAGCTACATTTATTAAAAATTTCAACGTCGGATACCGAGTTGAAAAAAAGTAAATACAGTGAAACTTGGTTAAGTGAGACTTGAAGGGACAAAGGACATCATCCATTTTGGTCCAAATGTCAAAGCCGGCCAATAAAAAAGTGCTTTATTCTGAAAGAACTCGTTCGCCTTAGCATTTTTTTATATGACACCAAAGCTGTAGCACCAATATACTTGGTGGTATTCATGTTAAAAAAACCTGATTTTTCATACATTTTTCCTTTCAATGAATCTGAAAAAAAATATGTTCCAAGTCTCTTAACTTCCGAGATCCGCCAAAAGGGGGGGAGAAGGGGGGCAAGGGGGTCAATTCTGAAAAATGGTTTTTACTTTCCTGAGCCTCCTCTATACGAATCCGTAAACAAAACAGAACACGATTTTAAAAAAAGGGGTGAAGAGGGGGGGGGGGTGAAGGGGGGGAGAGGGGGAGCTTTGAAAAATGATTTCGACTAACGCATGGCCCCTTTCAATGAATCTGAAAAAAAAATGTCCCAAGTCTCTTAACTTCCGAGATCCGCCTAAAGGGGGGAGAAAGGGGGCAAATGGGGCAACTGTGAAAAAGGTAGGAGGGGAAAAGGGGGCAAAAAGGGGAGGTTTTGCACTTTTAGCTACTTATACGCTTCACCCACTCAAGACCTGCCTACCACCGACGAAAAGCTGTCGTGACCTTATCCCTACGCTACGGGGGTTGCCGGCTCGCTACGCTCGCCCGCTCCCCCTTCGCTTTACCGGTACCACCACAGGACAGGTTTCGACGCCTACAATAATACGCTACGGAGGTCGCCGGCTCGCTTCGCTCGCCACCTCCCCTCTTCGCTCCACTCAGGACCTGCCTACCACCGAGGAAAAGCTATCGTGACCTTATCCCTACGCTACGGGGATTGCCGGCTCGCTCCGCTCACCCGCTCCCCCCTTCGCTTTACCGGTACCACCACAAGATAGGTTTCGACGCCTACTATAATACGCTACGGAGGTAGTCGGCTCGCTTCACTCGCCACCTCCCCTCTTCCTTCCACTCAAGACCTGCCTACCACCGAGAAAAAGCTATCGTGACCTTATCCCCACGCTACGGGGGTCGCCGGCTCGCTTCGCTCGCCCGCTCCCCCCTTCGCTTTACCGGTACCACCACAGGATAGGTTTTAACGCCTATTGTAATACGTTACGGAGGTCGCCGGCTCGCTTCGCTCGCCACCTCCCCTATTCGCTCCACTAAAGACCTGCCTACCACCGAAGAAAACCTATCGTGACCTAATCCCTATGCTACGGGGGTCGCCGGCTCGCTTCGCTCGCCCGCTCCCCCCGTCGCTTTAACTTTCGAGCCTCCTCTATACGAATCCGTAAACAAAACAAAAAAAGGGATGAAGAGGGGGGGGGTGAAGGGGGGGGGGGAAGGGGGAGCTTTGAAAAATGATTTCGACTAACGCATTGCCCCTTTCAATGAATCTGAAAAAAAAATGTTCCAAGTCTCTTAACTTCCGAGATCCGCCTAAAGGGGGGGAGAAGGGGGCAAGGGGGTCAACATTGAAAAATGGTTTTTACTTCCCCGAGCTTCCTCTATACGAATCCCTAAAAAAAAACACGTAAAGTCTCTTTGTTTCCGAGATACGATAGGGAGGGGGGTTTGGCACTTTTCCCGTAGTCACGAGAGTTACTTGTTCACGAATCTGTCAAAATATACCCACCCACCTCCCCATCCACCATCTGGGAGAACAATTCTGTCAATCAGTGAATCAGTGAGTCAGTGGTAATTGAGCTTTATATAGTATTTTTAGAACTCAAATAATACCAAGTATAGTGATGCTACAGCTTTGGTGTCATATAAAGAAATTCTAAGGCGGACGAGTTCTATCAGAATAAAACACTTTTTTTATTTGCCAATTTTACTTTTGGACCAAAACTGTATGAAATGTGGATGATGTCTTTTGTCTCACTTATAGATTTATTCCACTTACCCAGTGTCTCAGATATCCAGGTATAAAATAAAAATCTGTCTTACTTACAAAGGGTTTCATTAATAGAGGTCAGAATACAGGATATTTCAGTTATAGAAGTGCGATGATTAAATAAAATAACGTGTTATGTAAACGATAAATGTGTTTTTTTTTATCTTTATTGGGAATCAAAAAACGGTAATAAATGTAATAAACAAAAATATTGGAGCACGTTTTTTTATAAACCGTACAAAAGTGTAAAAACTTTCATAAACGGATATTAACTTAAGTTTTTGACGTACTGATAATGATTTGAGCCTTCGTTACGGCATTTATCAAATAAACATCGGTATAATAGTAAAGCAAAACTAAAACTGCTGACCTGTTGCTTTACAGATTTATCAGAGGCTCAAAATTAGTTAAGTGCGGAATTTGTGGGTAAAATAGGAATAAGTAAGTAAACAAACAAAACGATGTTATCTCAGTTAAAGGGGTCCATATTGGCTCACCTAAAGTTCTTTACCCGAAATTGTTCTTCCTAACGATTTGTAATCCGAATGATCACTCTTCCTAAAATTTTTCATCCTAAAGTTTTCATTCATACTATTTGTAGTGCTACCGACGATGTTCATAACACTCATGTTTCCGAAAATTGTAATTCATAATAATAATTTCAATAGTGTAAATATATTTAAACTCCTACTGTTTTTTATCCTAACGCTTTTATTCCTAAACATAATTACCATAATATTTTCACACACAACTGTTTAGAATGATTAAAGGTCGTTTCACTGATTTTTGTCTTGAAATGAAATAAATGAATGAAATTCAGGTCAGAGTGTCGTATTGGGGGCACTATGAAAAAAATACTTAGAAAAATTTCGCGACCAATTTCGAGGTAGCGCTCGCGCCGGCCCCTGCCGCGGCATCGCTCGCTTCGCTCGCTCGGCTCGCGCGTAGTTGGTCACAGTTCTAACCTAACCTTACCTATGGATATCTTTGCATAGTATATAAGGTCCCATTAAAGTAGGTGGACAAATAACACAGCGTTTAGTTAGCCTAACTAAAGACATCTATACAAAAAAAAAACAATATAATTAAAGTGATTTTATTTTGACTTAAAATAATAAGTTGCCGGCACTCTAGAACAAACTCTAGGATGAGTTTGTTCTAGAGAGAGAGTAAAAGTAGGTATTTTAATGTCTTTTTCTTATATTTTTTTTTACTATTGTCCTTATTTTAGCGGTCTAAATGATTTCTAAAATTTTGTCCACCTATAATTTTAATGGGACCTTTTATAATAGGTACTGATTATTATGAATAAAAAGTAATATAAACAAAAAAGATATGACTATGAATAATAGTGTAAAAGATGGTTTTTTTTAAAAGATGGTTATGTTGAGAAAATATAGGAAAACAAATAATAGTGTAATAGATGTTTATTGCTACTGACATTATGAAGTTGAATGCTTCGGAATTAAAACATTAGAGACAGAGTAGTTAGGAATTGCGATTGTTAGGATGAAAAATGTTAGGAAGAACATTTTCGAATTTCCAATTATCGGAGTTGAAATTTTAGGTGAACTTTGGCGCACCCCAGTTAAAGAGGTTAACGTATATAAAATTCACTAAAATTCACCCGCTGTCTCAGTTATAGAGGTAAATATGACGATAAAATCGAAAGAACGAATCCCAGATATAGAGGTTTGCTTCGTCCCACTAACAGAGGTAATGCAGTGCCAAAGTGTTGGGACCGCAGTATGAGTTCCAGTTATGGAGGTTTCTCACTTATCCAGGTCCCACTTAGCCAAGTTTCACTGTATTACCAACACCAACTGATATTCAGTTGGTGTCGATCACTCGTGGCTAAACAACCTAGCGCTTGCCTAGGTTGGTCCGACGATGGTCGTCCATTACATACCGAGTTTCCTCCATGCTTCGAAAAGCCTGTTAAGCCGTTGGTCTCGGTTGTAATCATAGATCTTTGACTGTCGTTGCAGTTATAGTCTGACAACCATTTTTACCTAGTGGTATCGTATGACCCAGTATTAACTGGGACATGGAGGTCAGATAGGCAGTCGCTCCATGTAAATACTGGTACTCAGCTGTATCCGGTTAGACTGGTAGCTGACCCTTACATAGTTGGGAAAAGGCAGGCATGTGATGATGATGATAAATATATAAAGGGCCAAGTATGGAAGCAAAACCAAACCAAAATATATTGAATTTATTTCTACACATACATACATAAACTCACGCCTTTTTCCCATGGGGGTAGGCAGAAACCACAAAACGCCACCTGCTACGATCCTTACATACTCCTTTTTCCTCGTCCACATTCATACATCTGGTCATACACGCACGTTCGGTTACTTACGCACCTGTCCTTTCTGAAGAACATCACCAATAAGGTCAGCGTATGTCTTTCCAGGGCCTCCCCTCCCGGCGTTGCCACTCACATCTGCCTTGTAAAAACCTTTCGTAAATCGACTTTCACTCATCCTCTCTACGTGACCAAACCACCTAAGCATACTCTTTTCAATTTTTGTCACTTCATCTTCTTTTAAACAGCAGCGTTCTCGTATAACCTCATTCCTCAATTTATCATAAACTGAACTTTACTTAACTGAACCTATCAAACATCTCAGCATAATAAAGTATCTAGAAAATCATCAGGTGCGCGTAACATTGGGGTCGTTCCGGGCTTCAGGGGTAGAGTGACGGCGCCGCCAATAAACGCGGTGCGTACCGAAGCAATATTTCTGACACAGGAAGTACGCCCTAAATATGTTACCAGCACGTTACGTGGTACAATGTGTGGAAGATTTAGACAGAAATAAAATATTTAGACCACATAATTGTAAATATTTTGTAATCTGGACGTTCGCACAGTGATCAATAATAATTCCTAAAAGTTAGGGTCTCATAATAATTTTTGGTCAATGCTGCAATGTGTCGAAATTTCGATAAATATTTTTTTTCAGTATACAGGGTAAGTGTTGTATAGGTATTTATTCTAAAACATCAACATTATGTAGATAGTAGTTCAATAGATATGTCAAAGTTTATTTCAAAGTTGTCTCGAATGCTAAATTATTGTAACAAGACTGATTTATCGATGTTTTGCCCTTCTATTCAAGTTAACTAAGTATTTAGAGAACATTGAATTGAAATAATTGTGCCCATATAGGAAGGTTTGTAATTTTTAATGCTATATAAAAAAAAAACAAAAATGACAGATTTATATTATAAAAACATAAACAAATTAATGTACTGATTGACTTATGTTATTTTTGACGTTCAAAAAGTGCTGATCGATCTCAGCCTATTTAGTTTAATGTCTTCTCATTTTACTTTCACTGGGACCTAAATCTCATATTTGATAGACATTGTTGTGCAGGTCCATTTGATATTGTGGTGCAGGTCCAAGGTTCGATGCCGAGGTTGGGCAAAGTGTTATTGGGTTTTTCCATCACGATTTTTCAGTAGCATTCACGGAGTCCGGATGTGTGCCCCGTTGGTGGCATTAGGCTCGGCCTAATGCCACCAACGGGGCATTACATGAGACATGAGACAAACATAACTGGTGAAATTAATGTACCCACATTAAACTTAACCCTTAAAGTACTACCGATTTTTTTCTAGTTTATAATATAATTTAAACCGCTTTTCCCCATACCTTAGCCCACCCACCATTGAACAACCACATCCGGTCGAGTGCCCTTCCGGCCCACTCATAGAATAAATAAGCAAGTATCGGCGCGGCCTCCGATTGGATATAAATCAGCGCAGTAAGACAATCACGTTTATGTTCGGCTTATTTGGCTTATAACCTTGTTACACAAAACTTTGTGGATGAAATGAGGAGAGGATCGATGGAATGGCTCACTTGGATTATATGTGGGTTGAGAGTAGTCAAACGTTATGTTAGCTCTGACTTGCCTCATCTTTCCTTAATTATCTAGTCTAGATAATGAAGTAGCATTCAGTGTGTACTTAGAAAGTGTGTACCTTGAGTAAAAAATATACACATAACAGGAAATGGCTTAAGAGAAATGCTACCTGTTATTTACTATGCTTTACTACGGCATGTTTTAAATGAGGTACTCGGATGCAGCCCGTAAAATGCCATTGAAATTGCACCTCTCCTTCTTTATTTTTTTTTTCTTTATTTATTTAGGGACATTTATAATCGCAATGCCTATGTCAGTCCCATCGTATCCTAAATATACATTTGTCAAATGTGGGCCATGAACCTAAACAGACTCTTCGCATCATCACCATTTGGTTGAGCCAGGATTTTGTGGAATGTGCCTACTTCAAGTCTGTTTAACCTCAATACCCTAAACAGCTCATTTCTCCCAGACTCATATCGGACACAGTTCATCAATAAGTAATGTAAGTCTTCAACAACTCCACACTCCACACAACCTCTCCTTCTTTTCTCTTCAACCTTTGCCCACTTAATGCTGAGAAAAGGTATATTTCAAATCTCCTGAGCTTTGGTGGTATTGTGTTATATTCAGTTTTTTTCCGGCTACTTTAATGAGATTTGAAATTGCACCATTGACTATGAATGTTAGAAAATATAACAAGCAAAAATTATTCATTTCTCAGAAATCAGATTCCAGTCTAATCAGATGCAGCTGAATTCCACCATTTAACAAACTCAAACTCAAATCGTTTATTTCAATTAAGCCATTACAGGCACTTTAGAATGTCAGAAGGACGGAAGAAGAACGAAACTACGAGTCATTAAGAAAGCCACCACGCCGAGCCACACGCCACCGAATGCCCGCAACAACGAACACTGCGAGCACGAAAGCACGCAGCGACGCACACCGCAACAACGAATGCACAAGGAGTGGAGCTACTGTCTATCTGACCTCCAAAACACAACGGTAATGATAATTCCGCTCGATAACACCATACCCCTAACAAGTCTGACCTGTAAACATATGTTACTAAAAGAGACTTTATCTAATACCTACTCAATATAGCCCAAGATGCTAAATATTCCTAGAGGCCTAAATTATTCACCAACGAACTGCCGTTCACTTCGGACCTCCTAAAGAAAATCAATATAATCACCATTTAACAAACTCAAACTCAAATCGTTTATTTCAATTAAGCCTTACAGGCACTTTTGAATGTCAGAAGGACGGAAGAAGAACGAAACTACGAGTGCAATACGTCATTCCGAAAGCCACCACGCCGAACCACACGCCACCGAATGCCTGCAACAACGAACACTGCGAGCATGAAAGCACGCAGCGACGCACACCGCAACAACGAATGCACAAGGAGTGGAGCTACTGTCTATCTGACCTCCAAAACACAACGATAATGATAATTCCGCTCGATAACACGATACCCCTAACAAGTCTGACCTGTAAACATATGTTACAGACTTGTTACCTAATACCTGCTCAATAAAGCCCCATACGCTAAATATTCTTAGAAACCTAAATTATTCACCAACGAACTGCCGTTCACTTCGGACATCCTAAAGAAAATCAATATAATAAAAATAGGTAACATTCGACACTTTTATAGGGCATCTAAATTCACAGGGAAATTAAGTACTGCGTGCAACGATAAAGTGGTTGCTTTATGTTCTAAGCCGTTGGTAAATTTTGTATGAGAAATATTGGTGGCTTTTTTAAGTATCCTTTTTATAGGGTCCGACTATTTTTGTTGGTCGTATCCGGGTGTGTTAACATTCACCTTGGGTACTTATTTAATGGATGGTTTTCTTAGGGTTTTGTCCTTGGAAGATCTTTTAAGTGCGTTAAAGTCTTGGTTTTCCGGATCTTAAGGGTTATGCGTCAGCTTGATTAATTATGTAAAATTCTTCCATAGTAGTGGTATTCTGGATGTCCCATCAATAATCTGAAACCAAATGTACCTAATTTTGACCAGTTATTATTTGCGATCTCTTTGCGATTAACAAAACAGCAAGCAATCATAAAAGTAAACAATTACTGAGTAAACCTTAAAAACCAGCGGAAGATTTAAGCAAACTGAAGCCAAAAAGCCAGCACAAATAACGAGCTCTCTGTTTCCTACATTTTCAATTATTTTTACACAAAGTTCTGCATACTAAAAAAGGACCCGAAAAACTACGTACAGGCATTAACATGTAGCATTACACGAAAACAGGGAAAAACATAGAACGTTCGAATCGCACAGTCGCGGTACACTGCAGAACAAACGTTAATTTAATACGGAAAGCGAGTCAAAGCGGGAGGACTGGCGTTCTTTGGCAAGTCAGCCCCGAGCGTACTGGCGAGTTCAAAACTTTCACAAACTATTATTTTTGATTCCTCTATAATGAATGGGAAATGCGAGTAGTTATGCGAGTTATTCCAGTTTAATATTTAGTCGAGTTATTGTACGTAACTTTCAGATTTAGCTTTGAGTTGTGGATGATGTTTTTTCACTTAGATTTATGAGAAGAAGTTATTTTAATACACATTTTGATTCTGTAGAAATAGGGACTGCTATTTAGCTGCGCGCACTTAGATCAGAAGCCGACCTCTATAAGGTGGGACAAGGCTAGGTAAATGATGAACCTAGTTTTGTTGTACCACAAACAAAACCTTACGGAGACACAACAGCGGATATTTCGCCGTTTTAGTTAAAATTTTCTAAAAACCAATGAACACGTGATAAAAATAAATAACAAACATAATACATAACTCTCCTGAAACACAAATTCTAAAATTTCAAAGTATAATCGCACTATTCCAGCTACAACCAGTTTCACTTTTTAAAAGGTGTAACGGTGTAAGTCAGTGGTTAGTGATCCCGTTTCCATAGTGGACCGAATGACCCGAAACCCACCTTATATTTCATCTCAATCTCCAATCTTATTTCTTTTACACGTAATAATAAAACTTATAACTGTCTCAAGCACCCATCAATACTAAACTGAATTAGGTCTATCTTTAGACACTGAAAGTTCTTACTTAATATAAGTTTTATTAGTCTCAGATACGAGTAATTCGATAATAACTGCCATTTTATTACGTACTCGATGAAGGACAAATAAAAGTGACGTAAAGTGACGTAATAATTATGCTTTGTTATCGATTCTTAGAAGTAAATACTTAAATAGGCAATTTGATTGAATAATAACATTTATTTTCATTATAAATTGGATTTTCACTCATATCTTATCCACGTTATTAATTTGTGGTTCGGTTTTATTTCGGTTTTTATTTGAGAACAGTTATAATTGTTCCAAAATTTGATGGAAGATTGCTTCCTCTACTACTTTACTGGTAGTTATTTATAAAAAAAAGAAAAGAATTCGGCTGTTTCCTTTTCGAAAGAAAGATATTAATCTTTTTCCTTACTAGGTACTTTTCTGTGGGCAATTGATTTAGACCAGCATGAATTCCTAAAAACAATACTTTGAAGTGGTGGGGAAGTAATTTTACTTTGGCTTTTAATAAAATGAAGAATAATTTGTATAAATAATAGTACATTAAGGTACAAGTGTGTAACGTTGGTGATTACCGCTGAGGCGCCATTGAGACCCGAGCCGTCAGGTGAGGGTTCTAAGAAAGCCGAGGACGGTAATCATCAATACACACGTGTATCATACGACGTTTTTCAATAAAACACTTGTGAATAAAATATTACTGAAAAGCCATCTTCAACAGTTAAAACGAGTTAATTTTTTTTCACAATAGCGGGAAAAATTAATCGCATCTACAGTTCGACCAACTTATCTGTGCATGCGGGAAAACACGGAACTAAAATAAATGTACTAAGTTTGACGTAGCGATGCATTTTTTCTTGACCAGTGGCGCCACCATGAAATTCACACTTAAAATGGTCATACTGTAACAATGACAATCGACCATAGACTAAATGAATGAGCGCGATAGAGTTTTAGCCACGTATAAAATGAGGAAAAGTTTTCTTTATTACAGAAAAAATAAAAGTTATATTATTTGAGTGAAAGTTTTATTTAATAAAAACGTACAAGTTGAAATTATCTATTTAAATTCAAATTTGCATGAAATGAGCAAGCAATAAATACATTAATTTATTTTTAATATTGAACACGATCTTTTTTGTATCGAAACTTTTTTATGAACGTAGCAACTCAACCAATAAAATTTAAAAAAAAACCTTATGACTCACTAGTGAATAATAATAATGAAAAAGTCACAGTTTGATTATAGGTGTCATTATGTGCCTAATTGCGGTGAAATTATAGCCACTTTATGAGCAAGTGTGTTGAAAAGTAACTTAAGTGGCAGTGGGCAGGGCAAATTGCTCGTAGAATGGATGGCCGATGGGGCCGAAAAGTTCTGGAGTGGCGACCGTGAACCGGAATACGTTGCGTTGGAATGCCTCCCACTAGGTGGACCAATGACGACGAGCGGGGATCCTCCCGCTACCTTCCCACTGGATGCGAGACACACTGGACCGGTCAATGCGGCGACACCTGGGGGAGGCCTATGTCTAGAAGTGGACGTCTTTTGGCTGAAATGATGATGATGATGATGATGAAGTAAACCTCATTATCAACATGAATATTGACAAATACCCCATACTCACTCAAGCATATCAATCATCCGCACTGTGATCTAACCCAGCATAATATTTGAACCAATCACATTTCTCGCATAAAATTCAAAGCTAAAATAAAATGCAGCGACAAGCGAAACGAATAAGAAATGAAATCACTTCAGTCACCACCTGTACCGAACGAAACACGACTGCACGTACTGTGCAAAGGGAATACGAAAATTGTTATGTAAAAGATGAAGTGTGCATCTGTGCGCCACTGTACTATGCCGACTCGAATCGTCAAACGATACATGGGTATTGGTTCGATTGAGAGCGGGTTGCGGGCGGACTAGGATACTTTTTGTAATTGGCTTCTACATTAGTTCAAGAAAAATCAAAAAGAAAGAAAAAGAAAGCCAGAGAGGGAGAAAAGAGATTAAAAAGGGAAAAACAAAGAAAGAGGGGTATTATTGGAGAGTGGGAATGTCAGTTTGTTCAGGTTGTGGGTATGCCTAATAGTTTACTCACATTTTGCAAGTCTCAAGCACGTCTCAAGTAACAGGGGGCGAGCTTATTTTTTTATAGTTTTTTTTAAACTATATTAAACTCACATACACAAACACACCCAGACCCGAAACAACTATCTGTAGGCCATACAAATATTTGTTCCGTGCGGGGATCGAACCCGCGACACGCAGCCCAGCAGTTAAATCGCTCAGTCACTGCGCCAACCGTGCCGTCAAATCACCACCCCGGGGTCTAAAATAGCCACTTTAGTAGTCATAATATGAATTGCGTTAGAAAGCGTAATTTCATATTATAATTTTCAGTTCATATCATTTTCCCAATTTTCCTATTATGATCTACTTTCCTAAATGGTCACAAACGCAGTTACTATTATGAAAGGTCAATTTTACGCTTTTAAACTCAATTCATGTTATGATCTGCATAAGGTACCATTTTAGAATAGTAAAGTATTTTTAAAATTAATCGCTATCCGCTTTATCTAAAACCGAGTCCTAATAGGAAAGTCGACAAATAATCGATATTACATTTTCAATATTCAGTACGTGCAAGTCGTGGCAGAGCGCGTGATTAGATGAATGTATGCAATGTCAATTGATACGGTAAAGGAAATGTGGAGGATCTTAGTACAAATTGAAGATGCATATCGGTGATTTTGGTTACATCTTGAGTCTAAGGATGATTTAATTAGCTTTGGGTTCGATTCCTGGCTCGGGCAAAGTGTTTTCAATTAGTAATTTTCCGTAGCAGCCTCGGAGTCTGAATTTAGCACTTTAATTACTTCTATTCGACACAGAATCTACATACTTACTCATTAACGTGTTCGTAAATAATCTGTTAAAGAGCAAAGACAAATAATAATATCTACTGTAAAATTACTTAAGTCATAAGAAGGATTACAATGGAAACGTCTATTAGTACAGAAGGATTAGCACACGCAAGATTTAAGCACACTGTCTGACACTCAATTTGCAGAATAAATATTAAAAATCGTACAGTAAACAGGAGTTGATTCTCATCAATTATAGCGAAGTTTGAACAAGTGTTGCGACGGAACCGTTTAGCTCAGCACTATAGTTGGCGAGAGATCCCACGGACACACTTCCTGGACTGTATTATGTAAATGCAACTGGTTGCTAATTTTGCAGGATATAATATATCCTGCAAAATTTACTTTACAGCAAAGCAAATATTATTTGCTTTGCTGTAAAGTATAAAAACGAATTCATAACATAAAACAACACTCCTGTATTCCTCGAAGGATTAAGCAGAGATGTACCTGTTAGGAGCTGTTATGGGATAAATAAAAACACTACCAATTAAACACATGAATTAACTTTATTACTCACAAAACACTTACACACAATCACTAAATCACTACTGAACACTTTGTCGCACTAGATAACTCTTCGAACCTTATGTTGTCTCGCTTAAAAGTGAACTCAGTCCCACTTCGTCCTCAATCGGTCCTTTTATACCCAAGCAAACAAAAGATATTCGAGATAATTCTCTAGGTTATTCAAGAAAGCATCCACAAAAAACATTAACAAAAAATAAACTTAAAAATAAAAGAACCGACAAGGAAGAAGTTACTTTACGCCCCCGGCATACGGTCGAAATTACAATGTCAATTGCCGCTGACGCCGCGCGTTTGCTGACCTTGAATACAATGTAACTATACCTACGTAAATAGAAATAGGTACCTAAAAGAATGAACTCGTCTCTACTCGTCTTTTCTAGGTAGAATCTTCGAGAAACCTCGCTAATAACTGTTTAGCAGTTATTAGCGAGGTTTCTCGAAGATTCTAGATGACCGTCGCGCGTCGTAACATACATATAGTGCACCCAAATTTCGCCAGTTATATTTAAATCCTATGTAATACGGGACGAGATTATTGGCATCAACCGGGTACAAATCCAGACTCCGTGACTACTTCTGAGTGATTCCTGTTGGAAAAAGTCAATAATGATTTGTGCGACCCGAGAATAGAGCCTTGAACCTCAAGCTCTGCAGTCGCAATTAATTGTGACCAAGACCAATGATGTTCTTTCTGTGGCCGCTTAGATACCCAATTGTCCAGCATTGTAAACCTGTAATCTATCTTCTATAAAAATATATCTATATAAATAATAAAAAGAGAAGTCCTGACTGACTGACTTATCAACGCCCAGCCCAAACCCTTGGACCTAGAAAGCTGAAATTTTGCACAGAGGTTCCCTTTATAATGTAGACAAGGAATAAGGAAGGATTTTTTAAATTCAACCCCTAAGGAAGTTAAATAGTGGATGAAAGTTTGTATGGAAAATCGTAATTTTCACGCGGGCGAAGCCGCTGGCAAAAGCTAGTTGTAAGCATAATTGCATGACTGTAAATGAAGGCATATACAAGTTCTGTTTCGTTTGAACTGTATTTAATATTTGCCATTGTTGGAAATTAACACCCAGATTTTATAACACAAAGCGTTAATGAAAAAATTAAAAGTTAAGGCGAGGTTGCACTACTTTGTTTTTATGTACGCACGACCTCACCCCCCGCCCTGCCGCGCGAGCGATATAATGCCTAAATTTTGACTATTTTTTCTCTCTTGGAGAAAAATGATAAAGAAATTATACATTATGTGACCCGAGATAATATACATTTTTTACGACCTTTATTATGATATAAGTTTTATTTTTCTAAGCCTAATATAACTCAAGTAAAACGATTATTTAGCCATCATTTGGACATGTTTTGTAATTGGATGCAGTGAAGTGTAAGTAATTGTGTATCGCATGCCCGACATATCATGATCGAAGAGTCAACTATGTAATACATTTTTCTCAAAATTTAAATCCGTTCCATGTACGAGTAAAACGCTATTGTTGACGACGTCTATCGGGGTAACCTCGCCTTAATATGCAATTGGTAGAAGCAAGCTTCACCTTACAATTTTCTACCAACTCTACTGCAACGGTTGCACAACCGTCGCTTTTACAACTTCAACAGTACACCCAAAAAAGTGTAGCCTAAGTTTGAAAATAGTTGAGAAGCCGGAGCGAAGCCGAGGCATCCAGCGACGGGACAAACGAAGCTGCCCGCCCCTTGCTTTTTAAACTAAGACTTTACCCACTCTTCAGGAATGCACCAACTTTCGGGTCAAATCGTGAGCTCGCGCAAGATTGAGAGGTATGGTTAATGATGTTGGTTATATGAATAGGTTTGTTATGAATAGAATTTTTTGCAGTCTATTTGACAAATGTTTTTTGTTGCCTCGTAATGCTTCTCGTCCTAAACAAAGTGATCGTGCTTGAATACCCGATCCTAACGTCGAACTGAGTGCACTACGTGAGCTCGACAAATGATGTGCGAATAACACTTGTGCGACAAAACTGTACTGCGACTCACCATAGTTAGAATGTACGCTTGTGCGACACATTGAAGCTCGACATCACGCTAGTGCGACAAACGGTTGTGCGACAGCAGTGCGACAAACGATTGTGTGTGACTGTTATTTTGTAAAGGCCAAAAAATTCGAATGAACGCAGAAAAGCTTTTATGTATCTACCTACAAAGTAAACTTAAAAAAAGTATTTTAAAAATAGTACAAAGCCTTTTAACCTTAACGCCTGCTATCAAAAATTTTATGTTACATTACATCTTGTAGTTTGAACATTAAGCGTGATTGTTCAGATCTACCATTGTGGCGGCATTTTATTTCATCAGCACAAAGCTATCTAAATGTAATGGTCCATTACACCGAACTGGCAGCCTACTAATGTGTCCACTAAACCATTAGTGACGGTTTGCTTTAAGTTGGGGATGCGATAAAGTAATTATTATAATAACTTTGTTTTTATCGGTTCTGCTGTTCCGTAGTGAGCATAAGGTCTCTTTTCGTTTGAAGAAGGATATGTGGTGTATTGACACACACGGTATGTGGTGTGTGAATGAATGATTTTAATTGATCAATAAAATTAATGCATGTAGTCTCTAAAATGTGAACGATTTCAGGAAAAAACAGGGAATTTGGTATTTACCTTCACTATCTCTTATTTTTTTCTTATCACACCGCGCGACGTGGTGACGTGCATAAGACATTTAAAACAATTAAAATAGAAAGTCATACCTATTCGAATTTGGCTGATATCAGCACTATTTGAACATCAATACGTGAGGCAATTCAAAACGCTCGCTCTTTGCATTATGTTTGTGACAAGATTGTTTCATATTCATATATTTTATCTTTATTTCCCTTCCCATGTGTGAAGATCTTACAATTGGCTTAAAGCTCACGTACAAATATGGACACTTTATCGCACAACAAAAATACAGATTAAATGTGTGAAATTAAATTAATACTGAATCAATTAACAATTTAAAAGTATGTCTGTAAAATTAATTAATATAATTTTAAGATTTACACCCTTCAGGTCGACGACTTTATGAGTTAAAACGTTAAAATTTTGTTAATCAAACGGGGTAATTACAATGGCTCAAAGCTAAATTCAAGTTAGTTTTGCGATGTATATTAAAATGTCATAATCTAGAGCAATTTTGTAATATAAATTTCTACCTTAAATCTCCCAAGGGGTCAACAGAGTTTAAGTAAAATAATAATAATTTCGAGTTTCCACCTGTCGACTTGTTCTTTCGTACCTTCATTTGAGAGGTGCCTTTATAACGTCTCAATGGTGGTCCCACCGCTGATCAAAACTGTTTCAGCTATCATAATTAACAGTGAGATCTTCTTGTCTATGATTACTTTAGACAGTGACTTAGGATGGTGCTAATCAAGTATGAAAAATACCTGTTACATAATTATGCCGTGTAGAAACTTATTGTGTCGGGTGTCGGAAAATATAAAAAATGACGATTTTTCATACAAACTTTCATCCCCTATTTTATCCCTTTGGGGGTAGAATTGATCAAAATCCTTTCTTAGCGGATGCCTACGTCATAACATCTACCTGCATGCCAAACAGCCCGATCCGTCCAGTGGTTTCGGCTGTGCGTTGATAGATCATTATGTCAGTCAGTCACCTTTGAGGGTTATTGATATTATATGCACTACTGGTATTTAGCTACCTAACCAAATGCGGTTAGGCTGGGAGCCGATCCCAACATAGTTGCAAAAGGGCTGGGCAGATGATGAGAATTTGTCACCATTCAATCAATAGAGTAGTTCATAGTTTTTTTTTGTAGTACGAACGTGAAAGAACGATTCTAGGTTGAGGTAGCGGGGAAAAATTGAATTTTAGCTGTCATCCCGTGCGATATTAGTAAGGAGAGATAAGAACGGACATACATTTTGTATTTATTGAATTTTGTGTCTGTTTTTTAATTTGGTCACTGATGGTCATAATAATCCTATATTGAAACCAAAATCATCGATTCAAAGTATCGATTTTGTTTCATTTTGTTTGATCGATTTTGTTACAACACAACAAGTTTACACTCCTAGCACCAGCAAGCTAGTTCCTCCAATCAAATCCCACGATACAGCAGCTTCAGGAAATTTCAGTGTAGTGCAATTTTACACGAAACTGTCCCACATTGAGCCAGGCTAGTCAAACAACTCTTCGGAAAATCGCTCCAATAAAAAAGAAACAGAGATTCTGTTCGTTCCAATTTTCGCTCCACTTTCCGTACCTGAATGGTTGCTAGTTGCAGTATATGGTGTTTGTACTAAGGTTATTTCAGTTTTAGCAGCTATACATAACATCACGCCTGTTAAGAAAAGGTGAACCCATTCTTCTTTCTTCTCTTTCGTCACACTGTTGACAGAATGGTCGTGGTCGTCATGACAGGGGTGGTGGCAAGCTTCACAAATCGTCGCCATTCCTCTCGTACTGTTGCTTGCCTCGTGCATTCCTGGAGTGGATAATTTTGTACAGTTTTGATTTGGTCAGTCCAGTCATTACACCATTATTCCATACACCATTATTATGCGAGTT
Organism: Diarsia dahlii; assembly: GCA_949775195.1. Taxonomy (NCBI): domain Eukaryota; kingdom Metazoa; phylum Arthropoda; class Insecta; order Lepidoptera; family Noctuidae; genus Diarsia; species Diarsia dahlii. The sequence goes on from OX459201.1 coordinate 1,102,636, forward strand.
ATATTAAGTCCCATGTAATAGGGGGCGAGCCTAATGCTATCAACCAGGCACAAATCTATACTCTGTAGCTGTTACTTAGGTATTACTGATGGAAAAACACCCAATAACACTTTGCTTGACCCGGGAATCGAGCCCAGGGGGTCTAAAACGGCCACTTTGGCAGGTCATAATATGAATTGCGTTAAAAAGCGTAAAATGGACCTTTCATTATAATAACTGCGTCTGTAACAATTTAGTAAAATACATCATAATAGGAAAATAATATGAATTGCGTTAACATTCGTAAAATAGTCACAGACGCAGTTTTTATTACGAAAGGTCCATTTTACGCTTTTAAACGCAATTCATATTATGACCTGCCAAAGTGGCCATTTTAGACCCCCTGGACAGCAGTCGCGCTTTCGACCACTAGACCAATGAGGGAGTTAACAATCTCCAAATTACAACTACATAGGATGAGTTAATTAGATAAAACTTCGGGGAAATTTAGTTCCAAAATTTGCTTTTCAGAAATAGAAGAACTCGGAAAGTTCTCTAATAACGTTCAATTTCCTAGAAAATTTGTCCAAAATAAACCTGATGGATTACTTCGCAGAAATATTTTAATTTAAATAAACTAGGTATTTTGTCGACTGAAATTCCTGCAACTAATTGCAAATATTTTCAGGCTGACACCTCATACTTAATAATCTTTTGTTTCTCCTGTTTTCTTTTAAAATGAAATACAGCCTATGATGGAAGCCTATATTTTGTCCTTAATTAAAAATTTCCTGGCGGTAAATGTTTATGAAAATCCCTCAAATTGTCTACTGGAAGAAATAAATAGCAAAAAAATCTAATAAGTTTCGTAATAGTCAAAGGATTACGGCATATTATGACTGACAGGAATTGTTTTATCAGAATTCTTTTGTAAAAGTTCCTTGTGAAATTGCTTATTGCGAGCACAATTTGCTGGAAACAGCTGCGTAGGTATACCTTTATAAAAATAACGTAAAAATAATTTTCTTGGACGAACCTACGCAGACTCCCACGAAGACATAATATCTTATTTCTGAAAACTGAGAATAAAACATAACACACATCACGTCCTTGATCCCCGTACACCCACATTTCACTACATAATGTTTAAGTCCCGTTTAGTAGGGGGTTAACCTATTGCCATCAATTGGGCTCAAATCCAGATTTCATGACTGCTACTGAGAAATTCCTGATGAAAAACCTCAATAACCCTTTGCGCGACCTGGGACTCAAATCCAGGACCTCATTGTACAGCAGTCGTGCACTGAAAACAAAATACAGCATAAATGTTTGTTCTACCATTTGATATCAGCAGCCGTTACTAAAGTGTTTGTTTTATCACCATAATTATCTCTCTACATAGTCTACTGCTGATCACAGCTCGCAAGTTCCCGCGATTATCACCAGGTAATCGATCTACCCTCTTTTTTTTGGTGGGTGGGAAATCAATAAATGACTCCTCCCGCTCAGACAGAGCGGTAAGGAGTGCCAGACTTCTACTGACTAAAAACCACCCATGTTCCTTCTTAGCCCTTTGTGTCGAGGCGCGGTATCTCTTTCAAACAACCCACAGCCCCGACGGAATCGATCTACCCTATGGGAGCCATCTAACGCTGGAACCTCCGGTTCATGCAAGCTCCTCAAAAACCTTTTCAATCCATCGACAATTCATTCTGCGAGCAATGTACCTTGTCTTGTTCCATGAAAGTAACGTCAAAGTCAAAGTAAAATTAAAAAGCCGTCAACCTTTAAAACAAAGGAAATAGAATTTGTTTTTTTGACTCTTTTGCACGGGTAGTTTTGTATATGCAGGAAAATGAGCAAAGAACTGTTCTAAACTCATTTGACAATATTTTGTGTCACGAATTATTATAAAATTATATTATTATGTGACGAGGTAAACGCGACTGTTGAGGATGGGTTCGGTTCTCCCAGGTCGGGCGAAGATTGGGTTTTTCCGTCAAGAATTTTTCATTAGCAGCCACGGAGTTTAGATTTGTGGCCAAATGTCAATGGTGGTAATAGCCTTGCCCCGTATTCATGGCTCTTAAATATAACTATCGAAATGTGGGTGTACTTGTTAGGCACATCTGTGCCTAACCCATAGGGCATTTTAGGTGTGATGTTATGTTATGTGATGTTATAGTGTGACGATGGTGAACAACTTTATCTACTATGGTTTTTTCCTGGGTTCTAATGCAAGTTTTTCCATTTATAATTCGATCGAACATGAAAATTCCAAGCATAGTCTCTCCAGTGCTTCTTAAATGTCAATTGAATGCAAATTCTTTCCTGAACATAAATCTTCCTCCAATAATTTATCAACCGCTTCAACTTTGCCAGCAAATGCACCGTATTCATAGTCCACCACCGCTTTAAAAGATTATTAAAAAAGGAAACTACATTTTGGCACGAAAAACAACTGTAAAAAAGGTCCATTTATTAAAAAGAAAAGCCCATAAAATTGTAAGACATGCATTTAAACACTGTACCGGAAAAAGTGGCTCGTTCATAAATATTGCGGATCGCGTGCTGGCTTCGCGTAGCATAGCTTTGTCTGACACGATCCTTTATGTACACGTGCTCAGTTTGAGAGAGTTGTAAATTGTCTTTTAAAAGACAGTATTTTTTGTGAGACAAGTGTTGAATTGTTGCATTCTTTTTGTGTTTTAGTGTGAAGACCTTTCTCCGTTCTAACTGTATCTGACCAGTACCAATACCTTGCATAGATCTGAGTAGGTACCTCTACATTTTGCCAAATACATGTCACTCCCAGGGAGTGCGCCTACTGCCGTAAAGATTCCAATACCTCCTTCCTACTTCTGTTCTCCTGGTAGTTTGTGGGATGATAGTACAATATTGTAAGTTATAGAAATAAAAACTGATAATTTTTTCATTAACAACTTTTTTTCGGTTGACTGTACTTCATTTGTACTTGTGTCAAAAACGGGTCAGAACGGAATGTTAAATTACAGGGGATCAGAACGGAATAAACAAAAGAAAAATATTGGCAGTGGATCGGTTTGGGGGATCAGACCGGAACAACTCCGTCAATCGGGTATAAGTCCAGACTGTCACTGATGATTATTTTTTTTATGGTAACTCGCAACATGACTACCCTATCAGAGAATCGAACCAATGATCTGCTCCGCAGTAACACTTGCAACCATTAGACCACGGACGGTGAGAGTTCTTTCAAACCTATAAATAAATTAAAACGTAAAGAGTAGTAAGTACCTTTTGGAGAAGCTTGTACGCAAACTAAGTTGCTTTTACCCTTTTGTTTTTCTTGTTAAGTGCTGTTCAAAGTTTTATGTTTTTGACTGAATCTACTTCTTTATTTTTACGCTTCCTCTAAAGGAGTTAACTATGGTTTAAAGTTAAATATTATGTGCAACGGTTAAAGCTAGTGTAGTAGGTACGAAGATATTGTAACCCTGAAGTAGACAATGGATTATTATTTTATAAAATTTGCAACAATATTTCCGTCACTGAAAATGCCAGAATAATCCCAATCTAGTTTAAGAACTTCACTACAAACATCATCAACAGCCTATTAATGTTCCCAATGCTGGGACACAGGCCTCCTCTCTTTGAGAGGGAATGGGCTATAATCTACCACGCGGGATTGGTAGATGTCTTCGAATTTTTGGTTCTAAGACATGCCGGTTTCCTCACGATGTTTTCCTTCACCGTTTTGAGATGATTTTCGTGATGAAATAAATTACACAAAGTAATGTGCCTGCCTGGGTTCGAACCCACGACCTACTGTTCGTAAGTCGGGGCCGCCACCACTGGGCCACCGATGCTCTCCACTACAAACATACTATTATTATAAATACGGAAGGAACTCCAAAAAAAACATGTATTTGTAATTTTTTCACCCCTTATCCATTATACCGATTGTGACCAATTTATAAGATTTTATTTATCTTGAATTGCAGACAAAATCTCGCGCACTGGCTAGTCTTTTATACTCGTAATAAATGGTTTCATACCTGCGCAGAATCGAAATTGAAAAAGCAGAATTAAATTGGCAATCAACGAACTACTTAATTACCGAATAAGAACCATGTCAAGCCGATTCTTGTGGGTTTTGCTATCTACTCTTTTTAGAGAGACAACAATCATTAAACTAAAAGTATTCGCTTTAACGTGTCACCATTCGCAACACCCGTTTCCAATTTTGCATACCTCAACATAAATGAAATCAGAATTTCACTATATTTTTTATATGTAACGTAATTTCTTTAAACGAATCCCTCGCATCCTTAGAGTGACATAAATCCAATCCACGTTGCCCAGCAGTGGGAATTATCGTCCGTTGCATAATTGGTTCAGTGCATCTGCATATAAATGACATGCCACTGTATGCTAATCAAGGTTTTTGTCTCACTCGATGTTCATAAGGTAAAAGGAATTATATTTTATTCTGTCTACTGTCTGTAATGGGATTTTTGTCATTCTATTTGTTTTGTAGTCTGCTTAACATAATGATATGGTTGCCAGACATGGTCACTGAGAAAAGAGGACGAAAAAAAGCACGAAACACGTAATACGTGCCTATGAAATTTGAGGGTTGCCCTCGATTTTTCTGGGATCCCAACACCAGGTCCTGGTTTCCATATCATGGTACCACCCTTGAAATTTCTCCTTTTCAATAAAAAAAGAATCATGAAAATTGGTTCATAAAAGACGAAGTTATTTGCGAACACACATAAACGAAAATAGTTCATAAATTTTAAAAAATGTTCATAAAAACTTTTTAACAAAAATCAACAAAACTCAAAAAAAACTACATTGTTCACATTATGACCCATGAACATGTGAACCACTAAAAATTTAAAAATAAAAACTTTTTAACAAAAAATAAAACCGACTTCAAAAAAAAAAAACAAAAAAATCAAAAATATATCAGTTTCTGAAGTCGGTGGCAAAAAAATGAAATCAAACAAACAAAAGTCACCGACTTCAGAAACTGATTTATTTTTGACATTTTTGTGTTTTTTTTTTTTGAAGTCGGTTTTTTTTATTTTTATTTTCTCAAGCGGTATTGGGTCAGACACATTTTTAGGATGAAGAATATGAAGTGGAAAAAACCTCTAACAGAACAGGGGGTCTAAAATGGCCACTTTAGCAGATCAGAATATGAATTGACCTTTCAAAATAGTAACTGCGTCTGTGACCATTTTACGAATTTAACGCAATTCATATTGTTTTCCTATTATTACCTACCTATGATCTATTTTCCTTAATGGTCCCAGACGCTGTTACTATTATGAAAGGTCATTTACGCTTTTTGACGCAATTCCTATTATGAACTGCTAAAGTGGCCGTTTTAGACCCCCAGGTCCCAAGAGACAGGAAAAGAAACTAAGAAAGACCAAATAAAAGGTGGAGAGATATCTTCAACCACAGAGGTGGACCTGGTATAGGAGAGGCCTACGCCACTCAGGTGCCTACTACTAAATGTAAATTAGCTTAGTTATACACGTAATCACACTTGTAGCCAAAAATATCTGTAATGATAATTCATTAAGAATATTAAAGTTATGTATTAATATTAAGTAGGTAGTTTATTATTAAGTATAATTAGGTAGATTAATCATATGTTAAGTTTGGAACGGTAGTAGAAAATAAAGGCTATTATTATCTATTTTATATATATGTGTTGAGCGGCCACACGGAGGTGGCAAGTTGTGGGGTTGGTGGGCGATGTCTCCCTGTAGTCATGACAATGAATGTAGAACCAAGTTCAAACATGGACTTGAGCCGGCACTTTAAATACACAAGTCTTTAAGGCGAGGTTGCACTACTTTGTTTTTATGTACGCACGACCTCACCCCCGCCCTGCCGCGCGAGCGATATAATGCCTAAATTTTGACTGTTTTTTCTCTCTTGGAGAAAAATGATAAAGAAATTATACATTATGTGACGCGAGATAATACACATTTTTTACGACCTTTATTATGATATAAGTTTTATTTTTCAAAGCCTAATATAACTCAAGTAAAACGATTATTTAGCCATCATTTGGACATGTTTTTGCGATTTAATTGGATGCAGAGAAGTGAAAGTAATCGTGTATCGCATACCCGACATATCATGATCGAAGAGTTAACTATGTAATACATTTTTTTCAAAATTAAAATCCGTTCCATGTACGAGTAAAACGCTATTGCTGACGACGTTTATCGGGGTAACCTCGCCTTAAATGTATTATTTCAATAGGGTAGCCCACTGACTATGTCCGTCTGTTAGATTATCGAAAAATCTTGGATGTGTTTTTTGTTTTAATAAAAATTTACGAAAATAAACCTGACAAAGATCGGGCTGGTGACATCGCTTTCTGGTAAAAAATGTACCAAATGTGACGTCATACGACTATTCGAAGTACTGTATCGTCTTCAATTATTGTTTACGTGATACGTGTCCAATATTTTTTGGAAATCTATCTGACGGACTAATTGGATTTTTTTTTTGTCTACTAGCCTATTTAATGATTTAACTTGGAGCATAATTAACTATGTTGGGATCGTCTCCAGTCTAACCGGATGCAACTGAATACCTTCGTTAATAAGTTCAGTAAATCATAGCTCCACATTATTCTTACTACCACTTCTTCTTCTTCTTCTTCTTATCGTGTGGGCAGTAAGGTCTAACGACCCCACACACCCTAGTGTCAGAATTTCTAAATCGCCGCAAGGGCCTCTGACATGGTTTGACGACCGCCATTTGGCGGCCGGGACCACCGGCTTATACGTGCCTTCCGAAGCACGGAACCATCTTTTTATCAGACAATCAGGTGATTCAAGCCTGCAATGTCCTAACCAAACTGGAAACAACTTCACAAAGTATGCTTCCCGTGGGAATCGAACCCACGACCACCGGGTCACAAGGCAACGCCTAAACCACTCGACCACTTACTACCACTTAAATATTTTTTATATTTTTGCTGTTTCCAACGAAATAAGCAACATTTTAATAACTCAGTGTATAGGACGTAGGTGCTGAAACATTTTTATGCACGTAATTCATAACGACTTTACATTTACATAACCTAATTTATTCAGCATTGTTGAATTCTCTTCCAAGTTATTCTCTTCAGTAATTCATTAATTAATGATGTGGAGGGTAATGTATTGCTGGGTTTATAATTGATACAGTTTAATTAATAAGTAGGTCAATAATTAACTGATAAAGAACATCTATACCTCGACAAGGGGACCTAGACTAGGTGGCAATCCTTTCCATTTCTCTGTTTTCATCGCTTATGTCAAGTGACATCGTTGTAACTAGTTTTAATTTGCCACATTGACTACTTTATTTATTTTTAAGTTTTATTTATTCATTGCCGTGGTTTTGCCCACGTGGAGTTAGGTAATGTACCTACCTGTATAATAATTACGTAACGTGTGTCATAATTCATATAATTGCGTTCAGCATTTTTTACGTGAAAGCGTATGAAACATTAACCTATCCATTCTCACTTTTTGGATTAAAATAGTTACTATTCAAAGGTTATTGTTAATTATGAGTTAAGAATAGACAATCACCATTTGATCCCGAAGGTGGACCACGATATCTAACATACCAATCATCTATCCAAAAAAAGTAGTTAAAAAACTAAAAAACCCGACTGAAAAAATTAGAAAGCAAAAAAACAAGCACATTTTAAATTAAACCATTAAACAAAATTGGAAGCAGGCGGGGTCCATTCTATTTTTTGATTTTTTCTTTTCATAATTTATTATTCAAATGAACCCCGCCTGCTTCCAATTTTGTTTAATGGTTTAATTTAAAATGTGCTTGTTTTTTGCTTTCTAGTTTTTTCAGTCGGGTTTTTTAGTTTTTTAACTACTTTTTTTATTTTCAACTTTTTAGTTCTTCTGTGTTTGTTCTGTCGTTGGTCGCGTAAAATTCTTCGCAGATGATTTATCTTTTGTGCTTGTTTTGTAAGATGTCTCATTTTGAATTTCTTTTAAACATAATAAGTGTTTTATATTTTTGTAATCTCCTTTTAAAACCCTTTATTTTGATACCCTACTCGATGGTATTGGTAAAAAATTTTTTTTTGAACTCCTCGATTTGGCCCCCAAAATCCTCAATAATTTTTCTTTGTTTTTTAATTTTAATGTAGCCTATAACACTCGCGCCACCTAGACAAATCTAATGACGTATATTTCATTCAAATCGGTTCATTCGTTTATGAGTTATGAGGGAACAAAGAAACGGACATACATACATACATATATACATACATACACGTCAAACACATAACCCTCCTTTTGGGCTACGCCGCAGTCGGGTAAATACACGTCAAACACATAACCCTCCTTTTGGGCTACGCCGCAGTCGGGTAAAAAAAGGTGTTTTATTCACAGTCCCAGTTAGTCCAATTTCCTAATCCCCGTCACTAAAACGTTCACAAAAAGCAACATAACCCCAATATAATATCCAGCTGACCGACTTTAAGTATTCTATTCATCGTTCGCAAAGTATGATTTTCTGTTCAAATTGCTCAAAGTTAAGTGCAAAGTCAAATAACGGAAGAAATCGCCGAGCTTTCTTCTTTTGGGACGCTGAGGCCAAAATACATTGTGGTTTAATTCCCAGGCCAAATACGGAGGCCTAATCTCGACGCATGAGGCTTATGAGATACTCGATTTTATTACGGCTTTCGCGACAAAAATTGGAGTTGGTTTTTTGAGTTATCATCTTTTTTGGCCTCGGGGACTCGTGGATTTCAGAGGCGGAATTTTGTCATGAATGAGAGATAATTATAATATGAGGAAGTTGTATATATTAAATGCGTGGGTTATATGAAACCTTGTATTTACATTCGTAAGTCAATTTTATGTCGAGTGCATACGTAAGTGAGATTTTCATAAAAAATACCGACTGATGAAAACTATAGAAAGAAAGCGGAATAAAAGAGACCGTGACCAACGGACGAACCAATACGTGTTAAAGAGACACGTAGACAGGACAGGTAAATAAATAAGAAAAGGTATTGCTCTGAGAAACAGATAGTAACGGTGATTTAGCAATATTGATGTTTACCGTACTTGCCATAACCGCTCGCTTGCTTTCGATTTTAAGAAAACCGTCGAGCTTTGCTCGTGACATTTGACCTAAACACTCGGCGCAGCCGCCCCTCATTAAAGCTTGATTTACAATCGATACGAGAGACCTAGCGTAATTTTGTTTATTGTTTGGTGTAGACAAAAAGATAAGGAAAAGAGTAACGTTTGTTATTTTGACAAATGTTGAGTGTAAAATATTTTATAAGAGGCTAAAGTTAAGGTCGAGCATATTTTGCCGGTTTGTCGAATAACGTGAAATTGTGAAAAAGTTTGCGCGATAGGTATATAGTTTTTCGTCATTTTTATAAACTAGACTAGTTATTTGTACTATTGAACAAGAAACAATAACGATTGTGGTTAAAAATCGTCATTAAAAATAAAAGGACACAAAGCACAAAGAAACACAAAATGTCGGCCTCAAACTTCACTTATTAATTGTAAAAAAAAATTCGTCGGGTGATGTTGCAAACTTGCGTCTAAATGATAAACAATCTAATAATCTATGGTTTAAAGGCGTTTTGAAAGGACTTTACAGTCTTTAAAATAGAGTTTAGAGTTGTTTAACAAAAAATATATTTTGGCAACGATAGTTGCCGAGAGCAAGCGAGAGAGTTTTGGTTTTGGAAACAATCGTTGCCAGAAGCAAGCGAGTGGATAAAGAATGGTTTCCTTTGTTAATGTGCATGGATGTGTTACCGTCTTGTGGTTCGAACTTCGAAACATGTAGTCCTGGATTGTATACTGAAGTCAGGCATGATACTAATCCCGTCGGGCTGCGGATTATCGAAAGTCATAACGCGGCCTCGGTACAAGGGCGAAGAAGGAACATGGGTTGGTTTTTAGTCAGTAGAAGTCTGACACTCCCCTTCGCTAGAACCCACCATCTAATAAAAATCGAATAATGACAAAATCTAAATGGTCTTAAAACTATTTCTGTTTCATTGGCCTAGTGGTCGCAAGCACTACAGCTATGCATGAGATCTTGGGTTACCTTACGAGGTTGAAAAAATCGGGCATTGGGTTTTACCATCAGGAATTTGTTAGTAGCAGCCCGTAAACTGAATTCGTGACAGAAAACTCGCCCCCCCGTGATATAAAGTTCAACCTTAACTGGCGAAATGTGGATGTTCTATAACACCATTGCCCCTCTTACCTTTGTCTTTACTGGGATAATTTGAGTGATGTAATGACGAACTATGTATTGCCAACAAACCTACTTTTGTTTATTTCAAACTAGATTTTGCCAGCGGCTTCGCCCGCGTGAAAATGACGATATTCCATACAAACTTTCATCCCCTATTTAACTACCTTAAGGGTTAAATTTCGAAAAATCCTTCCTTATTCCTTGGCTACATTATAAAGGGAACCTCTGTGCAAAATTTCAGCTTTCTAGGTTCAAGGGTTTGGGCTGGGCGTTGATGAGTCAGTCAGTCAGTCAGGACTTCTCTTTTTATTTATATAGATAGATAGATAGATAAATTAACATCCCGTTTCACAACACACAATGTTTAATAAGACTGTCAATACGGGAAATTATCTGGCAATATCCTTGAATGCCTTGTGGCCTGGATATTCTGATATATTGCATATTAAAATGCATTATGTACAGCCAAACGGGAAGCCAGCGCCATTTATATTGACAGAAAATATGTATTTGTGAGGTTACTGATGCGTTTTTTATTGCAGTACGAATAGCGTTGTGTATTTGCGTGCCAAGTGTGCTGGTTTAGCACTTATATATATTTTTAAATACTATTAGGATAGGCATTTCTCATACTAAAATGTGGTTTCTGCTACGTGTCGCTGGGGGTTTATATATTACTAGCTGATGCCCACGACTTCGTTCACGTGGAAATTATGAGGTCTGTTATCGAGTGGTCCTAAGCTCAACTGAGCATGTGGTCTGGGGTTTGATTACCGAGACGGGCAAAAGGTTTTCTCAGTAGAGGCCGCAGAGTCTGGTTTTGTGCCCGTTTGATAGCAATAGCCAAAATTTGGAAAAACGTGCATATTAAGTTCATTTTCTGTTGGCACTGGATGGGGACATTCTTCTGAAAATATATTTTACCCATTAGAAGCAGCTTATTTGCAAAGTCAGCTGCTTCGTGGTCGTTATACAGTTGGACGCGGATATTGCACGTAAGATGAAGCTTCTCGACCATGGACCACAGTGATGGCGACTCCTAGACACATGCGTTTACTTCATCCACTGTACCCCCTAAATAACTGGCAGTGTCTGTCACCTGCGAACATCACGACAACACTGCCCATCAGCGTTTGGTCGCCGCGGATGTCCTGCAGACTGCGGTTCAACGCCTTTAATGCACGCTTGTGCGATATTGCGCTCTCGTCCCATACTTAACTTGCACTGCTACAAAAGGACTCTCCGGTGATATGCAACACACCAAATACTGTAACCGGAGCCGGTTGGGCCAAGATTCGGCGGCAACTTATAAACGGAATGTGCAGTCTGGCCATAGTAAAGTAAAGTTTTGGGAGGTACCTGCACCGAATCAGGTGGGAGAAGATGCCCGAATGCTACCATTGCCAGGAACGGCCGGACGACACGGTGGAGCACACCGTGTAGTTCGCTTGGGCGGATCGGCGGCGGCGACCTCTCGCTCCTCTCTCCCGACCCTGGTGCAAGCCATGGTCCGGGGCGAGAGGGAATGGCACTTCTGGGCTTCTGTGAAGCAGTGATGCTAGCGAAGGAGGTTGCGGAACATGAGAGGGAGAGAACCTCTCGTCCCAGCCGCCGCGGGAGACGCTTTGGGCGTCGGGGGCTACGTGATGGCTTCCGGCCACCGTAGGCGCGGGCCTGTGGACGGTGAGTAACGGGCTAGCTCCCCGTCCGTCCATCTTATGACGATGACAGGCCTCAAAGAGATGTCAGCATCAGGGGCCGCCAACGCTGCGGGTTGTCGAAAGAGATACAGGTCTATTTGAAAGTTATCTGAACACATTTATTTATTAGTACAGTTTTGATGCAATAGATGTCGTTGCATGTATCAGTTCTTCAAATTCATATAAATATCTATCGATATCAGTATCGGAATACAATGAAATAAAAACTAAAAACCTAATCACATTTGGCTTCATAATTTACACCTTGAGATTTAGACATTTTGAGATTTGGACTATAAGCGACGTGGTCTATTTGCGATAGCCGCATTTCGTATTCAGTTTCAAGAGATCGAGCTAACCTTTTCCTTCGAGAATCCTTTGAGGATTGGGATAGATTAGACCGTTTTCTAGGCATTTTGATTTACACACAGATAATGATAGCTAAGCAGTAGTCCGATTGAAGTTTATTCAAGTAATATTTATTTATTTCAGGAAAATGTTTTCACATTAAATTCGACCAACCACACGATAACTTATAGTAACGCAGGTAACCCCAGTTTCTATAGGTTGAGGCGGCGACATTTGTACTCATAACATCACTTTTTGAGAACGTAACCATAGCGCGATCTAATTCGACGCCAACGCCATCTAGTTAGAAAAAAAGGAACCATTTTTATATGGTGAAAAATTATAACATCTAAAGTTATGACTTTACACGATTTTAACATTAAATAAATGACTGGGTGTGAGTAAAAAAAAATCCCACATCTCACTTAAGTTTATATGCGACATGAAAATATAGTTTTCGAGTTTAAATTTTTGTTATAAAGCTATGCAGTTCTTTTTGAGTTCTGTTTGTTATTACAGACAGACAAACTCGATGAATTTTATAAGATATAAGTAGATGAAGCAGCATAAAACTTATATAAACACATTTTTTCTAAATGTCTTGCTCATCTCTGAAACGAATTAACGATACAATTTTTAAGAAAAAAATGCACAACTCCATCTATGACTTTTAAAAACAACTATTAACCTCGCCAACATGATTAAATTTAAATTGTTTATATCCAAAAAGGGCTTACACATATAATTTGACTTGATGTTTTTGAAATCTCATAGATGGCGCTGCTTTAAAAATATTCTTTTGATTATAATTATGTTTATCGGCCTAAGTTACTTATATTGCGTGATGTTTATATTGTGATGCTAGCTTAATAGTATGATTAACATAATAACAACATTCAAATATGCGTCGTTAGATTACACGTTGTTACACAATGCGTTGAAGAAATAAAGGTTCACTGCTCGTTCCCCGTAGGTGATAGCGTGATAATATGTAGCCTATGTGTTGACCCGACTTCTTAATAATATTCTTGCCAAAGGACATCATCCATTTTGGTCCAAATGTCAAAGTGGCCGGCCAATAAAAAAAAGTGCTTTATTCTGAAAGAACTCGTGCGCCTTAGCATTTTTTTATAAGACACCAAAGCTGTAGCACCAATATACTTGGTGGTATTAATGTTAAAAAACCTGATTTTCATACATTTTTCCTTTCAATGAATTTGAAAAAAAAAATGTTCCAAGTCTTAACTTCCGAGATCCGCCTAAAGGGGGGGGGGTGAAGGGGGGCAAGGGGGTCAACATTGAAAAATGGTTTTTACTTCCCCGACCTTCCTCTATACGAATCCCTAAAAAAAAAACACGTAAAGTCTCTTTGTTTCCGAGATACGATAGGGAGGGGGGAGAAAGGGGGGGAAAGGGGGGGTTTGGTACTTTTCCCATACTCACGAGAGTTACTTGTTTACGAATCTGTCAAAATATACCCACCTCCCCATCCACCATCTGGGAGAACAATTTTGTCAATCAGTGAGTCAGTGGCAGTGGTAATTGAGCTATAAATAGTATTTTTAGAACTCAAATAATACCAAGTATAGTGATGCTACAGCTTTGGTGTCATACAAAGAAATTCTAAGGCGGACGAGTTCTATCAGAATAAAACATTTTTTTTATTTGGCCGGCACTTTTACTTTTGGACCAAAACTGTATGAAATGTGGATGATGTCCTTTGAAGTAAATCCATGCAGTACTTTTTGAGTTTATCCCGGACAGACAAACAGACAAACAGACAAAAATTCTAAAAAATATATTTTTGGGTTCGGTATCGATTGTAGATCACACCCCAAGTATTCTTTTAAAAAAATATTCAATGTACAGTTTTGACTTTCCTACCATTTTATTATATGTATAGATATATTATATAGGGGGGAAAATATAAATATATATTGACAGAAAATATGTATTTGTGAGATTACTGATGCGTTTTTTATTGCAGTACGAATGACGTTGTGTATTTGCGTGCCAAGTGTGCTGGTTTAGCACTTATATATATTTTTAAATACTATTAGGATAGGCGTTTCTCATACTAAAATGTGGTTTCTGCTACGTGTCGCTGGGGGTTTATATATTATATAGGGGGGGAAATATAAATATTAAAGAAAAATCTCAAATTTGATAGGCTCCACAAAGTCAACTTAAAGACTTATTTACAAATGCTTATTTATTTCTAATATTTAAGATAGATTAAATAATTACGAAATTCGCTACAAGCGTTTCCCCATTTTCAAAAATCATGTCGTAATGCTGAATTTTATAGCGGCTACCAGTGGTTCTCATTCTAAACTTATTGATGGCAATCTAAATTGAGTCAGCCTATTTGGTCATAAGTTTGGCTTTCAATTAAAAAAAAAAAAAAATAAAAAAAAAAAAAAATGTTTTGTGTCAAATAATTGGTTTACAATTGTTGTGTTCGGAATCTTCTTTTAGACAAATAATGCCTGTAGTAGAAGACTCCGCCCCTCCCTATTTTGTACAGCGTGATAATTAACACAATATTTTTAAAATATTAAAGTTAAATAGTTTAAAATAAGAAATTAAAAGAGAGTCAATTGCGTGCAAACTACAACAAAAAAGTACTAGCGTATGAGGCTGTATGTTGTCTACTGGGGCTGCGGGTCATTCGAAAGAGATACCGTGGCCACAAAGGCACAAAGGGCTTAGAAGGCACATGGCTGATTTTTGGTCAGTAGAAATCTGACACTCTCTTCCAGTCCGCCTAGAGCGTGAGGAGTCATTTGATGCTATTACACCCTCCAAAAAATATAAAAACCTGTACTTATAACCAAAAAAACAACAAAGTTTATTACATTAACCCTTTTGACCAATCAATCCTATATTCAACACTCAACACATTGTTGACCGAAACAAAATTTCTATTTACAATTCTCTAAAAATAAACCACTTATTTCGTCCTCGGTATTTATAAATACCTATAAACCTTTTACTAAAATCCTACTGAAGTGTGCTAGAGGCGATCGAGAATCAATCAACGTTTCGGGAGCAGCTTTAGTACATAACGCAGATTGAGTTCCACTTTTTACAATCAAATGCACGGAATAAGTGAAAAATGCACGGGATGGCTTAATGCAATCAGTGCTGGCAAAGTGTACGAGATGAGAATGGGGGAGGGGAGGGGAGGGTTAGTCTGCTTACTACTTATCTAGATGTATTTCTGTGAAGATATTTTGATGAAACTATTTGACTGAGTGAAAGTATTTAGTCTATTGAATCTTGATAGTGATCTTGATGTTTATCAGTGCGTTTGGTTTTCACTGTAAACATAACATAACATCACGCCTGTAAGCAACGAAGAGCTTGACAGGAGGTGTACCTAATAGTAACGATCACGATCTACGAAGAAAAAGCAATACCTGGAAAAAAGATACTAGTTGTACAATTTTAGTATCATGGATACCGACTGGAACTCTGTAAATCATAACATTCTGTAATCTGTAATATTATTATGTGTTTTCCGAAAGGCTGATTGTTTTGGAGAACAGCGTCGGCTAGAGGAAACGGCAGTGACTTACAAATTCTACAGCTGGTGAGTCTCAGGTTCTTACCCCGGCAGACACTTTATATTCATTAGCACTACTGCTCTTAAGATGACACGATATTACAAAAACTTTAAGGATCAGGATAATCTGATAACGGTCAAGGTATTCCTGCTAACCCCAAAAATGTTTGAGGAATAAAGTTTTTAGTCCAATAACAAAAAAAAATAATTACTTAAACTAACTAACAGTAAATATTTTTTTCTAGAAAACCAAACGCAGCACTATATATTTAGTAAATATATCATGATAAGATTATCAATTGAGGAATTCGATTTTAAAAACTCCTGTTAATCCTCCAACGGTAAATCAAAAAGATCATGAAACATGAATGAACACATCGTGAGTAAACCACGGCCTACTCCTTCTAGAGATAGTACCCGCTAAATAACAATTGTCTCGTTTTACTTGTTAACAATGAATCTATTTCAGTAATAAAATTGCCATAGAAATAACACGAAAACAAAAGCACGCGTAGGTAGAATTGAAATGCGATATACCTCCGCCTACACCTGGTGGTTTAAAATGGCCGCTATAGTAGATCATAATATGAATTGCGTAAAATGGACCTTTCATAATAGTAACTGCGTATCTTTCGTAATGTGACCACTTTACGACTTTAACGCAATTCAAATAATATTCCTATTATGATCTATTTTCCTAAATGGTCACAAATCAAATCAAAATCAAAACTCATTAATTCAAACTAGGCTGATAATTCAGCACTTTTCGAACGTCAAAATTTACTTATTTACAAGAGACAGTCCCTCAAAACGCCCACCCTTCGACACTTTCTAGTGTTTTAGCTGTAAAGAAGAAGTGGCGGACAGAAGCTGTTACTATTATGAAAGGTCCATTTTACGTTTTATAACGAAACACATAATAATATGATCAGCTAAATTGGCCATTTTAGATGCCTTGTTAATGATTTATATTCATTCCTATTGTTTAGCTGAGAAGGGAGATGGTAATGTGGGTGGTTACAGACAGTATCCACTGGAGCTGATGATAGGTAAGCAAAGCCTGCAGACTCCATTCGGGTAGATGATACGTAAGCACCGCTTGAACTGTGACAACAAACATCTCCTATTGATTGTCTAACGTTTGAGAAAGGCGATGTACCGGCGCAGTGGTAAACTATATTGTTATTTATGCCTGATTGGTTTTAAACGTAGTTTTTGTACGAATATATACACTTAGTAACGATCAGAATTAATTTTCGACTACTGTAGTGACTTTATTTTCATGATACGTAGCGAAAATAATATTTTAGAAACCATATTATCATAGACACGAGACACGAGACACACACACACACGAAGACACGATGATTGATGATCGAGACACGATGGACACGAGTTGCCATGGCTGGCCTGGAAGTCCTTAAATAGACTCCGGACACAGGTCGGTCGAAGTAAGGAAAACCTGTTCAGATGGAAATTCATAGATGACTCTGCCCTGGACTGCAAATATGGTGTTACCCCACAGACGATGGTACACTTGACATCGTGTCCTGCCTGTCTAGCTACTTGCACATCACAGGAGCTAATGATTGGAACTGAAAATGCCAAACTCGTCGCTAAATTTTGGACTCAATTTAAATTGTCATCTACACGATAAGAAGAAGATGATAGACTCAGTGCTGATGCACAGGCTATTGATTGGGACGATCTTATTCAATCCTCGGCAGTAGAGGAAAAAGTTGACATATTTAATAGGTCTGTTCTCCAGCTCATAGACACGCATGCACCTCTAAGGGCCGTGCGTGTTAAGCGCCCTCCGGCTCCTTGGATAACCCCAGGAGTTAGGATGGCCATGAGACGGCGGGACAAGGCTTTTAGGAGGTATAGACGAGACAGCAGTGAGGATAACTGGAGCCTGTATAAGTTGGCTAGAAACCGTTGCAACCAGATGGTAAGGGCATCTAAACGCCGACACATTTGTGAAA
This sequence comes from Diarsia dahlii, assembly GCA_949775195.1. Taxonomy (NCBI): domain Eukaryota; kingdom Metazoa; phylum Arthropoda; class Insecta; order Lepidoptera; family Noctuidae; genus Diarsia; species Diarsia dahlii. Next base: position 1,120,485 of record OX459201.1, read on the forward strand.
ATGAAGGATCATACATTTAATACAAATAGAATAAATACCTAACGCCTAAATCAACCAGTTTTAATTAACTCTATAAATAAAATCCGGGAAACCTAGTTAAAATAAAACCCACATCTCACATGTCTTCTATTTACATACCCTTAACCTTTTAACATTATACATTACATTAACCGTCTGTTTAATTGGAAAGCCCAAAGGTCTGACAGTCTGTGGTCAGACACTCTGAGGTCTGACTCCAAAAATAAACTGTCAACATATTGTTTTCATAAAAATGTCACGGTTCTACTGCGCATGCGTGCACCGGCCGGCCGGCTCTCAATTAAATATGTATTGCCAGATTTAGGGATGGTTTCCCGAAAAGTGAGAAAATGGAGGGAAATTACATGAATACTAAAATAAATGCAATGGAGTGAAAATGGGCAATTTTTGTGGGGTTGATGGTTAAGTCATGGATTTTATTATTGCCATGGAGGCCGCCTGTGTCCCCCAGTACCTACATATTATAGAATGATTATGTTTTTCGTATTGTAAAACGATGTTTGCAATTATAACGATGTTTGGATTTATATAAAAACTGTTTCGAAAACTCAGAAATAACCACCAAAGGAGACTGTACTCAAGGTAACATCCAAGCCTACCCGTAAGCTACGACGACCTCGTAGCCGTCGTAGCAGTATGCTACGCCGTAGCTGCGACGTAGCTCTATACCATTACTCCCAAAATAAATAAAAACCATCTGTCTTAATTTATATTTGAGAGACAAGAAAAATTATGTATGTGCCTCAAAATTATATTCAGGAATTTCTAAAGCTTTAAATATCAAGGGTTATTATTAACCTTACTTTATCTTCAACCCCGCGGAAACGAATCAAAATAATTTTAAGTCTAGGTATTTGCGGTTTACGTATAGCAACACCAGGCCGGTATCTTATCATCTAGCATCTGGCAGTTGACAAGTGAGGCGCGCACCGACCGCACGTCCCTTCGCCGCGCAGACGCGAACAAACACGCGAGTTCGAAAGTAATGTGAAGTTCGGAGTTCTAATACTTTCGTAGTACGGAGTTCTAATACTTTGGTGTATAAGTATAAAGTTCTGAATAATGTGACAAGAACAGTGCAGTGATCAATATTATTATTAACAATGTTGTTGTTATTAATTGGCATGTTTGTTGGTGAGTTTCGTTCACTTTTTAATTGATTTAAATGTAAAGGTAAGCTTTTCTTTTGAGTCAACCAAAAGCTACCTTGAAATTCTTGAAGCCGATTCAGCCTCTTGTCATATTTATGAGGCCATTTTTGTTAAGTGGTATCATATGCTATGATCAATAAATATCCTAAAGGCAATTATGACATACTGATACCAAAATTACCAGCCCAGGGCATTCGATGTGAAGATGATCACTTTATACTACTGTTTGAGTGCAACGTAGGCTGTGTAGCACGATTCAGTAATGTTTGTAATTATGAGCTATTTTACAGCGTATGTAAATGTAGTACTTTAGAATAATATAGGACTGTCTTATAAGATCTCATAAATCTATTTGATTTATGACTAATCAAAGTAGGGATACCATACCCAAAAACATTAGATTTTCAAGATTTGTTTGTAATTAGTAGGAGTACGATCGTCCTAGATTTGTCGTTCCTAGATTTGTTGATTATTTGAGTAATCAACAAAAGATAATTCTAGAAGTAGCAAAAACTTCAACAATAATTTATGACAGTCGTTTTTTAACTAGGTTATCTGGACGCATAAATATGACAGCTGTTTTGATTGATTGATCGTTTTTTTTACAAATAAAAGGGATTGAGGTTTTAAATGATTAATGATAAATGGACGTTTGTTTCATTAAGCATCTTTCGTGGTAATCAGCTTAATGTTTTTAAGCCGATTAATATCGGTTATTGAAAATTGTATTAGTATTATTAGTTTTGGGGAAATTATTAGAGTATATTTTGTTATTTTGATCAGATTGTGATATCTGATTATTAAAATGAAGTAGAATATATTCTGCGTTTTCGGTAATATTTCATGAAACTTCGTTATCAAATTTAGAATGTTTGCATAAATAATTTCAGCACAGAATACATTTTGCGGGACTAACTAGCTATAAACTAAATGGACCTTCGTTAAATGCGGATATTTTAAAGTGTTTATTATTTATACGCTACTTACATTAAAGAATAAAAGAATAAAGAATGAAAGAATAAAGCTACGTATTTCAAATAATTTAAGTGGTCAATTTTAGTTTATACAAAAAATATTCAACAGACTACAAATTATCGATGTTTGTGTAGGTTCACATGTAAGCTAGCGTAAGAAAAATTATGTAAAAACCCTAGGACCCTAGAACCAAGGATTCGATTATTTCGTCATTCAGACCTTTCTAATATAAAACTTATTATACGAGGATCTGAAATTCTGAATCTTTTCAAATATAATATCTACGTAAAAAACCTGCGTTGCAAAAAGCGCAAAATATTGGCCTAATATCAAAGTTACGATCCTCAACGTTCCGGCAAAAATGCGTCCATTTTTGCCTAATCTAGGCCGATAGGCCTAACGTTCTACATAAAGGATAGGCAGAACATGCGGTACAGCAAATCTGAAATTTCCGATGTAGGTAGGTACTGGTTTAGTACGGTCGAAGCAGTCATTAAGTATACAGTTAGCTAACTTGCATTTACTTTTAAGATTACACACATACTTTTGGAGACGAAACAGCGTTTGACATCAGTTGCTAAATGCCAAACAATTAAAATTGCAATCAGTATTTTCAGTGTACTACTCGTAGAATAGGGATGACTTTACTAAAAAAAATATGATTCTGTTTAGTCCGTCAGTTAGATTATCAAAAATATTGGAGATGTTTTTTGTTTTATCAAATTATTAAAAATTGACGAAGATAAAAATGTGTTCAATATATGTATTTTGCAAATCTATCTGACTAATTACATTTTTTTGTCGTCTACTCTATTAAAAAGATTTCTGCGTGTATATCAAATAAGAGTATAAACCTATGGCGTATCTAACTGACACTGGCAATGTTATCCATAAACGGACAGTCTGGACCGTTAATCTGCAGCCATCAAAGATCTCAAAATCTCAAGAACCGGGCAATTTCTAACTTAATCAATAACATTTCACCCAATCCGGTAATAGAATCCCGGATTCCACGTTCAGCAGTCACAATAGCAACCACACAACCAACAATACAGTCAAATCAATGGGTAGGTAAACATTCAATAAGATCTATCGAGTAGAATGCGTAATGCCATCAGTAACAGTCCACCTCCGTCAACCTTACCTCTTGGCCACGACCTCCACGCTGAAGCGACATGCGGCATGCGACGACGACTGACACCAAATAAAAGAGATTCTTAAGAGGCTATTTAGTATATGTATTGTTTCAACGCGTAAGATTGAGTCACATTCAGTAACTACACATGTTCAGAAATCCATTGATACAGTAAACGCACACTTTGCGCGTTAGTGAAACGCGCTTCCTCTGTGCGTAGTAACTTATACCCCATATGCATGCGCACATTTGTATCGCTTTCTTCAATCTCTAAAAACGCAAAAATATGCTTTACGTTGTTTTGAACGAGCGTTCCTGAAACGACTCGTATTAAACGAAGAAAACAAGTGACGTGCTCAAACACTCGATGAAACGAGTCGCGACACAAGTCGCATCTTCTGTGGCCGTGGACGGAGTCTTAGTTCTTTCAGTCAATCACGTACTGATACCATTTGAATCTTCCGCATAAATGAGTACTTGTATATTGCTTCCATTGATTTCGAACAAAAGATAGATAGTGGTGTATTAAAAGATAGATTGTGTGCGTTTATTTACTGGTTACGGAAATATATTGCGTTCAATAGTTGTTTATATTGTTTTAGGAAAATTAACCAGCTTCATAGTAACTGTTAATTGAAATTTTTGTTCTATTCTCTTATTACACTTTGTTCATTTTATGATGTTTGATATTCTCTCAGTTGCGGTACTTAATTTACTAACGATGAGTTTTTTTTGTAAATGATTTATTATCCTTGTAAAACAAAGAAGCGTAGTAGTAACGCGCTGGGTATGAGGTCCTGTGTTCGACTCTGTGCTCAAATAAAAAGTTATTGGGTTTTTCCATCATCATACTGAAAAGTAGCAACCGTCAGGATTTGAGCCTAGTTGATAGCAAAATCGGAAAGTTTCCAATGTCACCAAGGTGAGACTAGTCCGGACATTGGTTTTCTCAATATTCCTATACGCATCAGAGACATGGACTATTAGAGCAAAAGACCGGGGAAAAATTGACGCCTTCGAGATGTGGTGTTGGAGAAGAATGCTCCGCATACCATGGACCGCGAAATTAACAAATAAGTCTATACTCGCTCGGCTCCACATAAAAACTAGACTATCAACGATGTGCTTCCAGCGTATTCTTGGGTATTTTGGACACATTGCCCGTCGTCAACCAGATAACCTAGACAAATTAATCGTAGTGGGCAAGATCGAAGGAAAGAGACCCCGCGGCCGATCACCCAACCGTTGGTGTGACCAAGTTACTGCACTCACTGGACTTTCTGTTACAACTGCTCTAAAGAAAGCCGAACATCGAGAGAAATGGAGACATATTGTACGAACTATGATGGACTTTCATCAGGGACCCGACCTTCAGTAATGAAGAACACGACTACAAAGAAGATAGCAAAAATCTCACCTCTTATAAAACGAAAGGCTCACCTCCTATACGGCACGGTTGGTGCAGGGGCTGAGCGGTTGGACTGCTATGCTCCGTATCCCGGTTTGATCCTCGTATGGAACAAATATTTGTATGAGTTACAGATAGTTGTAGCTTGATGTTTGGTTTGTGTATTTAAATGTTTGTAAACGCACCCACGATACAGGAAAAAATTCTACTATAGGGTAACGTTTTTTTTTTTTTAAATATGATTTAAACAGGAATTATAGGCGTAATTTTGTGCTTAGATCTCATTTTTACAAAACACGTTCTAAGAAATTAGGTCATGACAAAAAAAATACAGTAAGTATTTCTGTCTTATATCACAGATAAAAGCTTTTAAAGTGGCTTTACCCAGGCGATGTGATAAACACACCAAGGCAATTGGCCGCAAACACACTAGCACTCACAAAATTACGAGGGTACCTTATCACGGAGCAAATAACAGTAGGTAGGTCCCGTACTTAAATAGTAAAAAGACTAGTTAACGAATTACGAGCAGTAACCCGATTTCTTTACTTAGCTTTTAGGCACATCTTCCACGATGGCTACAATAAAAACTTCCTTTCGTCAACCACTTAGCTTAGACTAACACATTTAAAATACACACCTACAGATTCACACACATTTAAATCATTTGCCTTAATGCTGTTTTCTATATTAATTAAAAAAAATTAATTTCCTATTCAAATTATTGTGTTGCTGACTATTAACAACAGCAACTGTGATCGATCTTCAGGTTAAGCCGCGCTTGCCTAGGTTGGCATGTAGATGGATCACCAACCGCTACATACCTGGTTTTTCCGTGCCCCGAAAAACACGTAATTCCGTTGTATATTGTAGATCTTCGGCATTTGTTAAGTAGTCAGTAGGCTGAAAATAACAACTAGTCTTACATAAGGGTAAGGGGTTACTAGGTGGTAGAGGTCTGATAGGCAGTCGCTTCATATAAAATACTGATATTCAGCTGCTTCCAGTTAGACTGGAAGCTGATCCCAACATAGTTTGGAAAAGGCTAATTCGCCTCTTTCTTAGCCAAAAAATAGATAATGTAATATGTTGTAATATCACAATGTACAAAGGCAAAATGAATTCAGAATTAGGATTCTGTGGAACAACAAGATTTGCTAATTAGTGAGTAAGTGTTGCACTGTGCACGAAGTTGCTTTGAAATACTTGTGCAATCTCAATGTGGCCATTCATTGGTGATTTCAGTTGGTAGCCACATTTCGCAGAATTAACTTACAAAGTACGCTACTTATTTCTAAGAAATGATCACCAGGATACTATTGAAAAGTAACTTGTTACAAACACATCACCAAAGACTTGACTACATGCTCAGCTCTCAGAGCATCAGTTTTAATTAATCCATTTACAAGGATGTTTTTGAGCAAGATACGCACGTCAACAGAATCTAGGGATATTTTATATGTCATCAAATATCTATAAATCTATGAAATTTTTTCAGAAATAGTATATGGAAAAATGATACGCTTTAGTAAGGTATTTAATTAAAAAAAAAAGACGTGATTCTTGTGAATAGATATTTAATGAAATATAAAATATCCCTAGATTCTATTGATGTGTGTATTTGCAAATAATTGTTCATTCTAAAACAAAATAACGGGCACGAAACTCCATGGACGTGCTTATAAATAAAATAAGGTATACACAATTCTGGGTCCACTAGTATTTCAATAGCGATCGGTGCACAAAGTTAGTAAGTCGCATCGTGGACGATTAGCCTTACACTTAATACCTACGGTTTTATATACTCTTACTTAGGTATATTCGTTTTGTTAGTCTAGTCAGTCAGTTTACGATCTGGGCTATAATGTGAGACGTGCCAGGATTCGTCCACGGTTGCGTGAAACGTACCGGGATTTATCGTACGTGAGTTATTTGGAACTAGCTTTTGCTTTGCCCGTGGGTTTGCCCACGTCGTGGACTGAAATTATCCCTTAAGAACGTTCTGACGGGCTAGATGGATTTTGAAAGGAGTGAAAGATAGCGTGACGATTGAGTACCGTTGAACTCAAGTAACGTACCGTTAAGGATACAAAAGGTCATTTAATTTTTTTGTTGTTGAGGAATCCTTCAAACGGCGACGGTCTTTGGGGAGAGCACCGGGGAGTGCGGGAATTTTACGTCACTAAAACCACCCCGAGGCACCGTTTCCTCTTAAAAGACCTAGCCGGAGCCTCTTCTGTGCAACGCCTGTTAAGGCACATCCCTGGGGTGACCACAGGACTCCCCAGAGTCATGCTATGCAATTGTGCACGTCGTGACCACTGATGTGCTACCGTTCATCTCTGAGGTCACTCGGTGAGCGCACAGAGTTCCCACTCTGAACAACCGTAACCCCAAAGACCTAGGTTATGTCTAATTTAGTCATCTATTCAGCTGTTAAGGTATGGAAAGGTAACAGATAGACAGAAAAACAAAGTTACTTTATCATTACTCAAATAAAATTAATATGCATTATCCTTTTAAAACAAACAAACCATATCCGGCGCTATAGTTTATCGTACAATTTCCGGTAGTATGAAATTAAACTGGCTGTTTTAAGGATGATGATTTATTTACGATTGATTGCATGAGATTAATTGGTGCGTTATTTGTACGTTAACGTCATCAGTTTAATTATAATAAACTTATTTATTGAACGAATACTTCCTTTCATAAATGATAAATTATTTTTAAACATTGCACGTTTGGCGTAAATGTTGATAAAAAACTAGGTGAAGTTTTAAATCAACATTTACGTCTATATTGAGAGGAATATATCGAATTTAAAATCGTGTTGATTAAAATTTTTCAAATTGCTTTTAAAGTTGGTATTTTAACTATTCTATATAACAAACCCAGACTCATGTATTTCTTCATTTCCAGTTATTTACCTATTCGTGTCTCGATTTCATACCTTCTAAAACTCATTGCCAATTCTCCAACTATCAATATCCACATCTTGGCTACCCCTATCGTGAAACCTTGACTCCATTTGTATTCGTTGTTATTGCGGACTTGTGCGAATTTTTAATATGCATGTTATTACATGGTCGAAAGCGAGTCAAGGGCGAAGGGGGCGAAAGGGGGCGAAAGTGGGGTAAAAGAGTTGAAGGCTCACCTATTGTTAGTACTATATACATATTTAATTTCACGTTTATAATCCCTCAAGGGGAACAGGTAGCAAAGGTTGGGGTTGAAACTTTGAGGCTTACGTGGAAGTGGACGTTTGTGGACCGGCTTAGGGGTGACAAGGTTAATATGCAGCTTCTAGCTTTGGTTTACGTCAGTGTCAACTGGTTTTATGTGTAGGATATGAAGAATCAAGGTACATTGGGTTCATCAAGTGTAGTCGCGAAATAGTTCGTTACAGAGAAAGCCTACCGTTGTTTTGTTGGAAAGTAGGTAGTGTTGCTGTTTTCCAGGGGGTTGGGAAATCAGGATTAATATAAACATACCAACGGTTTTAGAAGTGGGTGGAACAAGACTGCCATGCCAAGCAAGACTGATGATGAGCTTTTGAACAGGTTGTCCATAGAGTTTCTTACCCATTGTTTTCCATAGATATCTCCGATACAGAACAAGCACCCAGTTCTAACTTTACTACTTACTCCTTGACACTTCATATAAACGGTTTAAGATTATAGATAGTCCATATTGTCCCACTGCTGAGTAAATGCCTCCCTCCATTCCTTCCAACGGTAGCGTTTCTGTGCAACTTCTTTCCAATTCTCAAGGAAGACATCCAGTTCGTCCTGCCATGTCCTTCGGTGTCTGCTGCGTTTCCGTGACACAGTTTCAGGGCACGAATCCTGAGCTCTACGGACCCATAGCTCATTCGGCACGCGACAGACATAATATCCTGCCCATTCCCATTTAAATTGGAATAAATGCTTTGATTTAAATTTTGCAATCTACGAGAACAAGGTCCTTTCACTTGTAAAACAAAAGAAAAATATACATATGTCACGTTTCCATAAAAAGGGAAAGTCTAACATTCTCGATATTAATCTTTAAGCAGTCCACTCCAAGTTCAGTCCTTATAACTTATGTATTCACTTATATGTCCTTTGTGTCTCACTTATAACATACGGAACACTGTCATGTGTTATAGCGATCACTGCTGAGATGGCGATATACTTTAATATAACGTTGTCTTTTTCTCGCTCAGTACATTTCAAATGGCAGCTTCACAGTCCAGTAAGTTTTTATTATGTATAAAGAAGGATATTGTTCGTAGTCTTGGAAGTTTTTGTACGAGCGCCGTATGTACAGGGTGTTATATTAAAGTTGCGCGAGATTTTGTTGCTGTTATAGATTCTGATTGTTTAGGCTTGTGTGGCCGGTGTCTGTTTGTGTTTCAACAATATTTGTTTAATGATATAATGTTTCGTGGGTTGTGTGGAAGTTGAGCGGTTTATTGAGGGTTGTTTTATATTGTTAGAAGAGTTATAATTTTTGTGGTCCCCGGAGATACATCGACCAGCAGTCAGTATGTTTATGTTGTTAATTTAAAATTATTATTGTTTAATCTTTAAAATTATAGGCTTCGAACTGTAATCGTCGTCAAGTTGTAGATGATTTATGTCAAAGATTGTTCTTTATATTAAGAAACACGAGCTAACGAGAGCTAGATAAGAAAACATGATACACGAAAATTACTACACAATTCTAACTGTTTTTAGCATTGTAGCCTTTTCCCTACTGCATATATTCGGGTCGACTTCAGTTTAGTCGGCTGAAGCTGTGTATAAGTAATGGATAATTTTCAGTCGCTCTAGATAGGTACATACCTATCTAGAGCGACTGAAAATTATCCATTAGTACGCACTTTGACTAATCACGTCATGAACACCAAATTATAGTGATCACTCATTCTACGAGAAGCTCATAGAAACCGAGGTTAGGTTATTAATATCATCATTTCAGCCAAAAGACGTCCACTGCTGGACATAGGCCTGACCAAGTGTCACTACATTGACCGGTCCCGGATGCCTACAACATTCACCAGGTCATCGGTCCACCTATATAGTGGGAGGTTAGGTTAGGTTATACTGAATGTGTGTACTATCAGATAGAAATAATCAAAATACAAACACCTCAGCAGAAACTTTACTAGCTACCTATATCCATTGTTTTAGAAAACCTTCACACTATGACCCGACACGAGCTAGTCATAAGAGAGTCCGTACATACTGCCTGCAATATTTACATAGTCTGTGGTTATTTCCATAAGTGCTGCACTTAGGGGCTGTGTGTAGTGCAAGTCAGGCGAGCTGTGTGTGTGTGTGTGTAGTTCAAGTCAGGTGAGCCGTGTGTGTGCTGTCGTGAATGAACGAGGACAAAAGTGTGTCGAGGTCGAATTGCTGAACTAAATGTTTGTCTAACTTTATTTATGATTGGTTTTGCGTTACTTTGATCACTTTGGTTATGGATTAGAATGATTAGGTACTGAGTTTATGATGTAGCTATTGTTATATGCTTCTAGTTTATAGGTTTTTTAAGATTTCCGTTAATAAAGGATGCTAGCGTATAAGTACGCCGATCTCCTATTTAGAAAATGAATATTCAAATAACACGTCCCATAAATGGGTATACTCTGAAGCAGATAATTTAATTACTTTATTTATTTATTTTAATTTATTTAATATGGGCTTACTCTTGACCTCAATCTTGCCCCAAGGGCAGAGATGAGGTCGACGATGGAACGAGCTTACCCAGAAGAAGCCTATTTATTCGCGACTTAAATAGATTGGGGTTATAAGTACTTATTTTGAGAGCAGTGGTGGCCCAGTGGTGGTGGCTTACGAACCCAGGCAGGCGTAATTTATTTCATCACCACTGCTCTCAAAACGGTGAACGGTCCTAGCATCAACTAGCATGTTTTTAATTAACTTGTAATATTTTCACATTTTTCTCCTCCGCTAGAGAGAAAATGTAAAACTTTTACATAAAACACATCTTTTCTCGTTAACCGCAATTATTTCGCAGCACTCCGTTGTCACTATTTTGACAACACGCTAATTAAATTAAGCCTACCGTGCGCTGGGCCTTAAAAATATACGCCAAAAACCGCAACTAAATATTTAACTTTCCCACGAACATAACAAGATACAAAATTGAATAAACAACATTTATTAGAACTGACAGCTCAATTCACAGGTGGCGCTGAAACAAAATTATGATTAGTTAGGGCTGTGTCACATTAGTTTCTGGTAGTACAGTCGAACAAGCTAATAAGTAAACAGCCAGTTAACTTGTATTTACTTGTAAGATTATACAGATACATTTAGAGAAACGCTGTTTCGTTTGATATCAGTCGCTTAAAGCAAAACACTTAAAAATAATTGCAATCAATATTTTCAGTGCACTAGAATAGGGTATTTCACCAAAAAAATCGAGTTACTAATTAGATTTTTTTTCTGATAAATTATCAAAAAATATTGGATACGTGTTTTATTTCATCAAATTAATAAAAATTGACAAAAATAAAACGTGTCAAAAAATCATTAGTGGGGGCTTGTGAAGTCATTTTCTGGGTATAAAAGTTCTAACCATGTGACGTCATACGACTTAACACGACTTTTCGAAGCACTGTATCGTCTTCATCTTTTGTTTATGTGCAAAAAGAAAAAATATGTGCCAATTATTTTTTGGAAATCTATCCGACGAACGAATTATTTTTTTTGGTGATATACCTGTTATAAAGATTTTTGCCTATATACTTATTAGCTAATTCGAATGTACCAACAGTCAGGGCTGGCCCTGAACGGCAATAACTTTTGTTGTTCAATTACCCTGCCTGAACGTAGACGGGATCCATCAAAAATTATGTGTGTGTGCGTGCGGAATATTTTTGTGTTCACATTTATGTGTGTGTAAAGGTAATGGGGGTAACCCCAATTGTATTGAGTTTCATAGTAACCGGTAGTGACGTGAAGTGGGGTAATACTTTAAGCGGGTAATTCTAGATGCTTTTAGCTAAGCATTTGGGTAATGTTCGTTTATAATGTTAAATTATTTACATAACTTCTGTTGTTGTTATATAGTAAATTGGTTTTGTATGGAACTTACTTTATTGAACGTATTTTACTTTTTTTATTACTTTTAATTTTGTGAATGCCGTCTCAGTGGCTAAGTTTTGGGTGAACGAAATTGGAAAATACGTGTCAAAAAGACGAAAAAAGTAAGTAACATAATGACGTTGTGACACTTAAAAAAAACATATTTTAAGACTTAGTAGAAATAATCTTAGACTAATTTTTCCACTTAACACTATCCGCAATATTTCTAGATTCTTAAACAGAGATCACACACAGTCCCTGAAAGGTCACACGTTATGGCCCATAGGCAAGATATACGCTGTACCCAAACGGTCTATAGACACACACAGTGAAAACTGCTAGTTCACATGCCATGGGCTCTCAGCTCGTAAACTAAAGTAAGATGGAAGACCACCATCGTAAATAAGGCTGACCTAATTCTCGGAGTAAACAGACAAAATGATTAACTTGAAGTAAAAGGAAAGTAAGTAAAACTTTTGAAGGCGGAAAAAACAAGCATAATGATTCTGTGAGTAGCTCATAAGATTACATGAACTTCATATCACACCTGTTTATGCAGAAGTGTCCCTATAGCACCCACTCTTACATTTTGAACTACATAAGTAGCCATGTTAATGTTACCTATAGGGCGAACTTAATGCCGTCGGTCGAACTTGGATCCAAACTGTGAGCCCCTACCGAGGGGATCACAGGTTGAAATCATCATCATCATCATTTCAGCCAAAAGACGTCCACTGCTGGAGACATAGGCCTCCCCCAGGTGTCGCCACATTGACCGGTCCCGTGCGTCTCTCATCCAGCGGGTTCCTGCAACCTTGACCAGGTCATCGGTCCACCTAGTGGGAGGCCTTCCAACGCAACGTCTTCCGGTTCGCGGTCGCCATTCCAGAACTTTTCGGCCCCATCGGCCATCCGTTCTGCGAGCAATGTGCCCTGCCCATTGCCACTTAGGTTGAAATACCATTACATAATTTGGAAAGCAGTATCTCTATTCTTGGTTTATTTATTTTTTACTGTAAGCTGCGAAGCTACCTTTCATGAATAAATAAATAACATGTTCATTTGTGAAAATTGTTTTTTTATTAATAAAACCAGTTCCTTTGGTAAAGCTGGGATCGAACCAATATGCCCAATTTAACTTTATATATTTTTATGCCTGTGCCTCAAACAGTTCAAATAAAAATATTTGTGAAACAATAAAAGGCATACATAAAGTTAATATTATATATACATAGTGGAACGAAAAAACCATTTTTACCTGCCAACTTTCATTCCATAAAGAATTCAAATACACAGAGAAATAATAAAATGCAATATTAATATATATCATACTTACCTAGCGTCGTTCACAACCCATTTCTCTTAAAACTTACCTAGTAAAATGTAGCATACACGATAACCTAGATTAGTTTTAGAACAAGGCAAATGTGAAGTTACGGAAGTCGTGTTGTCTATAAAACTCGCATTTCGTGTTACATAGCCAACAGTCGCCACCGCATGCCGAGACTGGGAGCCAAAGTGAAATTTCAATAAAACTTTGATTACGAACAAGTCTTGCGGTAGGTTGTAATGAAATACGTGGATGTCTTCTGTGTTTTGTTTAAAGATTTTTGGCAGAAAGTTTTCAAAGACTTATTAGCATTTATGAGCTCCGTGTTAGTTAGAAGTTTTGTTTGTTTTCCGAGAAGAGCAGACCTCGGTTTCTTACGCGTAGATTATGGAAATGATGACCAATGTTGTTGCGTAACATCATCAATCACAAGTGATGACTTTGGAAAATTCTTACGCTTAATTTAGATTAAAAGGTTCTGAATAAAAGTAGAGAATGATAAAAAAAATCATATAAAAACAAAACCGTCGAAAACCCTAGTCATCCTAAGATCAATCACTCTTCAATATCTTTTTTTTACGAAATTCTATATCCCAAAAACAGCGCAAAAGCTTTAAATAATCCAACAGACAATTACAGTACATGACATGCAAGACTATTACGGTACATGACACCCAGTATTACAGGACATGACGAGCCAATCCAGCCAGCATCAAATTCCACTTACGTAGCCAATAAGCCAGAATGTGCCAAATACTCTGGTTTATCCTACACCCTGCTCACTCATCGTGTAAAAGCCTAAACAGGGGAACAATTCTATGCATAGCCGATCGTAAAATGGTTCGGACGAATAGGCTAGGTTCGTAAGCAACTAGGGTTGCCAAATGCAGTACCGTTATATAAAATTGGCAACTGGCAAGTTGTGGTCGTCCGATGTGGTTTGGAGGGCGCTACAGTCGATATATCCGGTGTTTGGAAGTTGCGTAAGTTCAGCATTAAGCTCGGTCAGTAAGGGTTGTTTTTATTTTTAAATTTCTTTCAAGGATTTATCGGCAAAAGCAAATTCAATAAAGTTATTTTAAGGCACAAGTGTATTTAGTTATTATAAGTGTTATTAGCAAGCCCGTTAAAACTCTCTAGTTAGCCCCATTAATGTTTTTAGCACGGTAATAATAGGTCTCTTGAAAGAGCTAACCCTACAAAAGTCGAGCTACACGGGAAAGTAATACAAAATGAAACGGCTCAATACTTAAGTAATTTCTGATAATTATTGGACTATTTCGAGACTGAATGCCGCCTAATCCCTACCTACCAGAATTCAAGAGCGCTGAAGTTCAAAGTTCAAGTGGCTCCCCTAAAATTGTTTAATCGTTAGTAGTTAATGAGGCAATTTCAGCAATTAAGATTTCGTTATAGAAAATGGTTGAAAAATAATCACGTAGCCCGATTAAGGCCAACTGTCGACGGCGATAAATCGACAAAACTAATTGAATTAATGACTTTACAAAAATGTTGGGCTGTATTCAAGAAATAACGAGCGTCGTAAAGCCTCTGGTATACAGTTCACTGTAGATTTAAGGATTTTGAGTTTAGCTTTGCTTGTAAGAGAGGATGCATTTGCGTTAGGAGCTGCTTAACAACGTTTCCTTATCTACTAGAGATCAAGACACACACACAATATGTCCCACGGGATCTTTGGGAAAAAACGGGGTTGAAATCTAGGGCAAGCCTTGTTTCTAAAATTCATGGGTAAGTATCAACGGCCGATGATCCTTCGTAATTTAAACAAAACTTCTTGAGTGAGTATGTAAGATAACCATAAAGGTGCAAGTCTTGTAATACTAGTCAAAACTTCAAGAAAAACGTCACTATACCACGAAATATTTTTTGAAAACATTTCCATGTAACCGTGGATCCTCTCAAAGCATAAACTAGGCTCATAAAGTTCCCATCCACCAACCCAAAGTGCGTAGTCTAATGCATAACGCATGTACACCACTACTTGCTTCCTACGAAACAAAAAAAATGAGCAAAGCGAATATTTCTTTTGATCTCATAAGTACACTGGAGGCCGAAGAAAAGTATACATTGGGGATTAAACCTTTATTGCGAGAAAGGCACGTATTGTTGCGTATTCAATACGCGCAGGCCCAGAATAGGATATTTTAGCATTAGGCGTAATGACTTGCTCTTGGCCGCGACGTATCGTTGGTCTCAACTTAAGTGCTTACGGGTCACGAAACGCCGACTTTCGCCTTTTATTTTACGTTCCAGTGCGTTTTTACAGCGTCGCTTTGATGATAATTTTTGTTACGTTTAAGGAATAATGACTTTTCGTAAGGAATTAAGGAAAATGCTTTCGACGTTTGAAGTCGAAATTGGTGAATTGGTTTTTTCTCTTTATTGCTATAAAGATGTTTTTAGCACGACATACACAACAGTGTGTTCTTATTGCTGAAACCAACAGCAGCATCTGCCGAGTAATATAACTGTTATCTCGACTCGTTCAGTTTTGAAGAAATAGCGAGACGACAACATGCCATGTTCTTTCCAATAAACTACTGTTTTATGCAAAATTAAACTCGAAACATAAATTTTATATTAAGTATTAAATAAACTTATTGTCAACGTATAAAAGCAGTTCCATTTCCAATCTAAATTAATTTCTGCGTTCATTGTTTCTATCAATTATTTTAGCTTCAAATGAACTGAATATTAATTATTCGGTACGGGCAATAAATAGTACATTATTTTATTATTTTAGTTAAATGATGCAATGATAGTGGTGACCGATTAAAATACGCAAATAGATAAATCGAAATCAGATGGCCACTGATAAATAATAAATATGAATATTTAAGAAATAAATCCATAGCGCAAGTATTTATTCAGCGATGGATGGTTTATTTAATATTAAATTTGTTGGTCAATTTCGTGGTCGGCAGTGTACGCAGGTACAGGGTGGCTGTGAATAAATTATAAGAAATATTGGTACGCGAGAAAAGGGTGCAAATGTAACTATATAAAGGTGTATTTTGTTACGCAATTTTTCTTGTAGGTTTATTGGGATTTAAACTAGAAGAAACTTCTTTACTACTGAATAGTAATTGAACTGACAGATGGGTCCCCTGGTAGTTAGTTGTAAAACCAAGAGAATATTCCAGTTCTGGTTAATTTTGTTCTTCTTTGCTAAAATTACATTAGATCTTACTGTCTTGTTGATGAATTAGTGGTCGCATTCTTAGTAATTCTTAGTAGCAGCAAGGAGCCCGGAATTGGGCCCGGTTGATAAATAAGGTGAGACTTAAACAATACAGGTAGAATGCGAATGGGATAAGCACTAATAATAGGTCTTTACCTATGTAATTTGAGATTCTATAACCGGCATTTTCAGATTTAATTTATAAATAAAAATTTCACTCCCGAGAGGCAGTACAAAACGCTTTCGCTGACTTCATCGCCTCCCGTCCGACAGACTTCTACAGTAAAGGGATAAACATAAACTGCCATCAAAATGGCAAAATTGTATTGATCATTTGGGCCAGTACTTTGATTAGCTGATTAAAAAAAAATTGGCTAAATTTTTAATTTTAAAATTATCATACAAATCTCCAATTTAATGTTTACCTTTGACTCAGTACGAAAGCGATTTTATCGTGAATTATGGGTTTCTACTTTGATAAAAGACTTATTTCGTAAAAGTATAGCTTGTTTATCAATTTAGATTGTTTTTTTGGAATGTGGAAAATCATCAAATGACTCGTCCCGCTCTGAACAGAGCGGGAGGGAGTTTCAGGCTTCTACTGACTAAAAACCGCACATGTTCCTTCTTAGCCCTTTGTGCCGGAGTATCTCTTTCGAACAATACGCAGCCCCGACGGTACCACATCAGTGCTTATGACTGTACTATGCCACGCGTGAGGTTATGTTATTATAATTCTAAAACAAAAAGTCGCTCTTATGAAAAGAAACAAAATTGAATACTCTTTCCTTTGTTATCACAACTTCCTTAAACTCAAGCTCTTTGATAACTAAAAGTAACATAAAAATACACCCTTAAACAAACATTTACAGAAGAAGCTTTACTAAAAGCACATACAAAGAAATATTAAATAAGTTAGCGACATATTAAGTTTGTGCAAGTTAAGTTTCATTTAGACGCTGCAAGCTATTCAAACTTGTAACTTGTAAAGGAACTCAGTAAGCAAGTGGTTACGTTACTGAGAGGCCAGTATAATATCTAAACTCGAACAGTCAGTATATTACAACGTCCACAGTTTGTAACTGTATTCCAAGTTTAGAAGTTTCGCAATATAATATCGTTTGCTTAGTAATCTGGTGCAGTATCAGCTTGAAAGGTAATAGTGTGTGATCGCTAATTATTTTGTTTTACATACATAATACCACGCTTGCATTTCTCTGATGGGTGAGGCAGAGGTCCACCTAATACATACAGTACGCGCACATTTTGCCCGTTAATTTTAAGTCCTATATAATTGGAGGCAAGGCTAATTGCCATCAACCAATCAAAATCTAAATATTTTATTTCACAAAGGCCTCCATGGGCACTTATAAAACGTCAAGAAAAAGGTACACGGTTCGGGTTGGTTCCTAAGGAGAAGAACCAAAATTGGGCAATCCAGACTCTTTAAACAAGCCAATTCGTTGGTTGTGACTTTTATTTGTAAGTCGGATCCCGGTACATAAAATGAATCGCAAGCGCGTCAATGGTTACATCACGCGAAGTACTTACAAGTCTACCTACACATACAGTGCGCTTTTACAGAGTCGTGATGTTTTAAGCTCGTGGCGAGAAAGACAAGCAGTGTCTGATCGCAGTGGAGTTAAAACGTCCCGGAACTGTAAACGATTCATTGTACCCAGTGTTACTGTCCTTGTAATTTTGGGAAAGTTGGTTTAATGAAAACAGTGTGTGTAGCCAGTTCTAACCAATTCTTGAAAAAAACCTCCTCAACAAAAGAAATTATGAAAATCCTTTAACACTCCAATCAAAGTTACTTATTACCTACATTCTCTTTCATGCAAATCGCACCACATTTCCTTACATAAAAAAATGGAATAGAAAATTGCGTTTCCAGGTGTGTAGGTGTGCCTTCTATGAATTTCTTAACGGTGCGAGCACTCGGGCTTGGCTTTGACGTTAATGCATATTTATGCATTGCCTCACTGAGGAAACTGCTCAATAGTTAATACCTATTTAAACTCAGGTGAGTAAAACGTTTCAATAAGTTCTGTATTTACGAATTCAAGATTTTGGTTATTGGGTATAAGAGTTTATAATTTGAAAAGTTTTACAAACAACTTTAGAATCGATTTTCTTCTAAATTGCCGATTAATTTTGCAGTTATATGAGTTCTTGTCAAGTTTATTTCACAAGTACGATGCCCGCTAACAAGTTTAATTGTGCAAGTTTTCTTTTCCAACTGACTCGGTGTGGGAAAACCGTTCGAAGCATGATAAGTTTTTGAAAGTTGTCATAAATTCAATTGCAGGTAGGATTTAAGGATGGCAATGCATGAGGTGATTAGTACCCGTTTATGGACAAACTTGGTTCCTCATCATCGTGCGCTTTTCAAGATTTGAATGAGGTTAACAACAAAATGGTCCATGTAGAAACTTACTGGTTGAAAACAAAATTAATTGTAGTTTATCACTACATCCTACTAATATTATAAATGCGAAAGTTTGTGAGGATGGATGGATGGATGGATGGATGTTTGTTGCTCTTTCACGCGAGAACGGCTGATCGGATCTGGATGAAATTTGGCACAGAGGTAGATTATAGTCTGGAATAACACATGGGCTATAAATTATCCCCATAATAACTTAAGGGGGTGAGCAGTATTGCATTATCCATAATCCTCAACTGTTTTCAGCTTGATACTGGAAATACGAAATAACGCAAGGGACATCGAGCGTGCTGTGCAATTTTTCACTTTAAGCACCTGGTGCGAGCGTTGCAAATCCAAGAGAAAGCTGAAGTCCCTTACGTCATTTCAAATTTCCGGTATCGTACACAATCGAACTGTCAACTGTCATACTATATTAAAACAGAAGGTCTATTTCAAACTGTTTGTCACTGGTGTACGTAGCCTAACGGTACAGAGACTTACCCGTAAACAAAGGTACGCAAGTTCAAATCACAGTCAATATTCACTTTTAGTGATTTTTTATAAGATTTCCAAAAATGTTGAAACGTGTTCGCGAGTTCGATCCCCAATCGGTTTTCACTTTTTGTAAGTTCCACGTATTTGTTTTCATTTCGATGCTATATGATTTTCAAATCAATTCAGAGTAAATTTATATAATCTACTTTTAATTGTAAATACAATATTATAAATCTGTAGACGTAGAGTTTCTGTATACTGAACATAATTATTTAGAAAAAATAATGTTTTCTTTTGTTGTGTCTGAGTGTCTTGGGTGTATAGTTTATTATAGTATTATCACGTGTACATTTTAAAACTAATAAGATTAGGGTTTTAGTTTTTGTTTCATTGGAATTAGTGCTCTCTATCAAAAGATATACGAATTTAAGGTATTTAAGAAAACTTATCATCATTTAAAGAAAAGAAAGAAAGAAATAACATTTATTGGTACAGACACAGGGCATACATATAAAAATAAACAGACAAAAATTAAAATGAACAATGTTTTTTTTTTAAATAACTTAAAACTACACACATCAAAAGTGTCCAGGGACCAACATATATCCCTGCAATAACCTTTTAGTAGTTGTAGTTTAATTTAGAAACATACATGCAACGACATCTATTGCATCAAAACGGTACTATAAGTGTGTTCACAAGATAACTTTTAAATCGTATTTTTCAAACAGTTACGATAACAAAATGTACCCTTGATTAGTTTAAATGACGCTGCTTTGAAAATCTACATAGGGTTTTTTTTTGGAGGGTGGGAAATCATCATTTGACTCCTCCCGTTCTGGGCAGAGCGGTAGGGAATGTTAGACTTCTACTGACTAAAAACCACCCACGTTCCTTTTTTGCCTTTTGTGCTGTGGCCGCGATATTTCTTTCGAACAACCCGTAGCCCCGACAAGCGGCGGCCCTTGCGGGCCTCAACCATATTGCTGACATCTCTTTGAGGCGCGCGTGGAACCGAACGCGCCGTCGACACGGCCTGTCGTCGTCTTACGACGGGCGGACGGCGAGCTAGCCCACTACTTACCGTCCACAGGCCCGCACCTACGGTGGCCGGAAGCCATCACGTGACCCCCGACGCCCAGAGCGTCTCCTATTGCGGCTGGGACGAGAGGTTCTCTCTCTCACCACGCCACCTCCTTCGCTAGCATCACTGCTTCGCCGAAGGAGGCGACGGCGTCCCATTCCCTCTCGCCCCGCAACATGGCTTGAACCAGGGCAGGACGCGAGAGGTCGCCGCCGCCGATCGTCGCTAAGAGAACACGACGGGGCTCAACCCAAGTGGGGCTCCGCCCAAGCAAGGCAGACCTCCACGGTGTGCTCCACCGTGTCCTCCGGCTGATCCTTGCAATAGTAGCATTTGGGCGTTTCCTTCCGCCTGATTCGGTGCAGGTGCCTCCCGAATCCCGAAACAACCGTGTCCGGTGAGGACCTGCGCCAGACGAAAGGTGAGAGCGCCGTGGCGCCTCTCAAGCCACTCCTCAAAGAGGAGACTTACCACCACTGTGCCCTGCACGGGGTTGCGACAGTCGCTCTCTCCATGTCGCCATGAAATCACACCAGTGGGGTCTGTCCGCCATGCGGCAATATACGGCGGCAGCGGAGTTATCCCCCAGTGTAGTGCCTCCGCGCACCATTCATGCAGGAAACTACATAGCCTAAACCCTATAGTGTGTGTTTGCTTCCCATGCATTAAATTTTGGCAGTTTAACTTCGTCTTCGACAGATGGCATTGTTCATTTGACACCATTTTCAGAATTGCGGTGTTAATATTTGTCGTGAATAGTCAACAAATACAAATTGACAGGTACACAGTAAGAAAAACAGCTGTAAAAACTTTAAAATAAAAACCTAATTAATAGTACATTGTTACCTTAGGGGTGAAAGGAACTTATTTAGTCCCGAGTCGCACGTAGTTTGGCGCCTGAGCGCAGCGAGGGCGCTAATAGTTCGAGGGACTAAATAAGTCTTTAACCCGAGGTAAACACTGTGCTTTTCATTACGAATACAAGGAAAGTTGATGGGAATAGGCTTGCCCCCAATCACCTAATCGGTGGATGGCAATAGGCTTTGTTCCTAATTACATCGGTTGATGGCAATAGGCTTGCCCCCAATTACATCAGTTGATGGCAATGGGCTTGCTCCTAATTAAATCGGTTGATGGCAATAGGCTTGCCCCAATTACATCAGTTGATGGCAATGGGCTTGCTCCTAATTACATTGGTTGATGGCAATAGGCTTGCTCCCAATTACCCAAATCGGTTGATGGCAATAGGCTTGCTCCTAATTACACCAATTGATGGCAATAGGCTTGCTCCTAATTACATCGGTTGATGGCAATAGGCTTGCTCCTAATTAGATTGGTTGATGGCAATAGGCTTGCTCCTGATTACATCGGTTGATGGC
Source organism: Diarsia dahlii (assembly GCA_949775195.1). Lineage (NCBI taxonomy): Eukaryota > Metazoa > Arthropoda > Insecta > Lepidoptera > Noctuidae > Diarsia > Diarsia dahlii. The sequence goes on from OX459201.1 coordinate 1,142,214, forward strand.
AATAGGCTTACCCCCAATTACATCAGTTGATGGCAATAGGCTTGCTCCTAATTACATTGGTTGATCTTAATAGGCTTGCACCTAATCACATCGGTTGGTGGCAATAAGCTTGCTCCTAATTACATTAGTTGGTGGCAATAGACTTGCTCCCAATTACATAAAATAATTTGACAGCTGTCAGTAGAAAGCGATTCTCCCTAGGGCTGAAAAGTAGTACTTTCAGCCCGCTCCGCAGGCACGTTCTGACCTACTTTCAGAGTATGAGTAATGAAAAATTAGATAAGACCCGCGACGTAAATATATTTGTTCAGTGTGGAAATCGAATACAGGACATGCAGAGCCACAGTCAAACGCCGAGGCACTGCGCCAACCATGCCGTCTTATCGGCTGTGGCTGCCTTGGGCATTGCCGCAACTTTGCTTAACAATGGCCAGATTGCACTTTCCGTTTACAAATTGCCGTCGAATCTTACCCCAACTTGCAACATCACCAAAAATCTGCGATTGGCCATGGAACAGATGTCTTTGCAAATAAACTGCTTTAAACAGGAGAGAGTCGCCTGGAATTAGATGTAGATGCAAAAAATCCACTTTACGAAGAGTTTTCCCATCCAGTGCCAACAGAAGATCCCGAAAGAGTTAGGCAGTGGTGTACCTAATCGTAAACCCACATTTTGCCAGTAATGTTCAAGCGCCATGGAATAGGGGGCGTTTGATGTCTATAGATATAATATTGCCATCGACCTGGCACGAAAACCACGCTCCGTGGCCTCTACTGCGAAAACACTTTGCAATCAAACCTCGGACCTCATCCTCAGTAGTTGCACTTGAGACCACTCGATCAACGAGACAGTCACACATCAAAATTTCCACGTGAACGAAGTCGCGGGTATCAGCTAGTAATTTATAAAACAAAGTCCTCCGCCGCGTCTGTCTGTCTGATCGCGATTAACCCAAAAACGATTTCACCAATTTTCATGCCGTTTTCACCAATGGATAGTGTTGTTCTCGAGGAAATTTTTAGTATATAATTTGACCGACATTCACGCGTGTGAAGCCGCGGGCATCAGTTAGCGTGTATATAATTATCGTAGTATGTATAGCGCACTGGTGTAGAAAATTCATCAGAAAAGCTGTTTCCTGTTTGATAACATGCTTTGAAAAAATCCATTTATGTTTACCCACACGAAAAGCAAACCTGCTTCCTCCTACTTAAAATTAAGTGAAAAAACCTTGAAAAAAAAATGGAAAAGTACCCACCGTATTACGTACGTGCGTAGTAAATATCCTTATCATATTCCCAGTCTTCCGTATCGTCGAAGTTAAAATTGGATTCAATATTACGTGCCGCTTTGAAGCCACATTTGTAACACGTTTACATAATGTTATATTATTACTTATACTTTCGTTTCTAAATAGGTTGGTTGTTCCGTCTGTTACGAAAGATAAAGTTTAGTGTTTTGTTATGAGAAATTATTAATTTGTTTAGAAGTGATTCTTTGTAAGTAAATGCAACTGGTGCAAAGGAAGGATGTTGTTTGACCGATTATTATTATGTAACGAAATCAAAATCTTAACATAATTTAGACAATTAAACAATGCGAAAAAAGTACACACCTCTGTTTTTTCGGATTAACGTGGGAAAAACATCATTCCTGAGAGATGACAGTCCATGGAGGCATGTAAAGTCAAGTCAGAGGCATACAATCTCTGATAACAGCGATGTTATAGGCACTAACCACACGATAAAGATAGTAGATTAAATAATTTTCATTGCGTTAATTAAGCGGCCGAATAGTCGAATTTTTCAAACACATGAAACAATATTGGTATTAAGAATAGCGTTTAACGTCCCTAAGTAGTGTGTTGCATACACAATTCATATAAACAAATAATATCCAGTTGCATCAAGAGCCCAATAATCCCTTTACCTTCTCACAAATACACATAGAACCTTTTTATGGAACGGCCACAGAGCATGCTACTAATTTCCAACCTGGCCAGGATTAACGTACAAAAGTGCAAAAGGGAGCTTAGCGATAGCCAGGCGAATCCCGTCTATATATTATAGCTATGTAGAAAGAAAGCCTGGAGCAGGGGTTGCGTCTAAATAATTCGCAGCACCCCTTACGATTAGGGCTCTTTTACAGGGGAAGCGATTCTCGCATGGGATAGGTAATTATTGAGAGCAGATAGATAGAATATTTCGCAGTAAAACCACGTAAAACGTAACACAGCTCTTTTAAAATACATAATATTTCCTCACACCTGTAGTTCCCGAAGGGTTAGACAAAGGTGTCATCATTAGTAGATATACCCGGTGGGTGTAAGTGCTCATTAGCACACCTATATTATGTCAAGTCCCATGTAATAGGGGGCGAGCCCATTGTTATCAACCAGGCACAAATTCAGACTGGGCACAATCCAATAGCACTTTGCCTGACATGGAAAACAAACTCAGGACGTCATGCACTGCAGTAGCACTTGCGACTCTTAGCCCAACGAGGCAGTCTAAAAAAGTAATTTTTAAATAGTCGACGTAAAATGCAAAAAAACATCTCGATTTTTAATATTGGAATTTTCTATTTAAACATATATAAGGTCCCATTAAAATAGGTGGACAAATTTTCAGAAATCATTCAAATCATCAAAGACCACCAAACTAAGGACGATGGTAAAAAAATAATAAGAAAAACTCATTTAAGTACCTACTCATTAATGACGAGTTTGTTCTAGAGTGTCGGCAATTTATTATTTTAAGTTAAAAAAAATCACTTTAATTAATGATTTTTATGTTTAGATATCTTTGGTTAGACCTACTGAATGCTGTGTTAAAATTTGTCCACCTATTTTAATGGGACCTTATATTCTACAGTACTTTCACAGTCATTATGCCATTTGACTGAGAGTTTCATGTTATTGTTATCCTTGTTCCAATAATTCGAAATTGCCTGTAACTGGCCTACTTGGAATCAATGCTTTGATTTTGATTGTATTTCAAGTTATTTCGCCAAAGCCTAAGAAAATCTGTTAGAAAGTCTCGTTTGTAAAAAGGCGGATGTCATCGTAGGTGACGTTTTTCTCTCTTAAAATTAGTCGAATTATACCATATTTCCTACGAGTAACTCTGAACATCCTCACTGCACAGACCCATTTTCAATGAGATCTATTTCATAACCCACCATCCACCAGGCAGGCATTTCTGGGGTGCAGACATGCCGGTTTCCTCACGATAGACTCACATGGTCATTTTCCATTCGGGCGAGAAAATCTCCGCGTATAAATGATCCTCTAGCTACGTACCGAGAGGTCGTACATAATGTCGGGAAAAAATCCGACATGATCATAAAATTAAGAGAAGTGCCGGCTGAATTATATATGAAATTATAGCGGGATTTTTGGCCGAAGTTCCTGTTGATTGGGCTTTATGAAATATGGTTATTTCCGTGTGCTTCGGTTACATATTATGTGAAGGTTTTTTTGAAGAAATAATGCTGTTTATGGAGTTATACTTCAAAAACAATCATGAATAAGTAACGTGGTTGAATTGTCAAAATAAAACACATTGCCATTTTAACAATTGCTGAGTGAAGAAGAACAATGAATGAGTTTTACACAGTACATTAGCAAAAATGAATAAGCGGAACTGGGCTGTTAGCGTAGCCTACAACTATGAAATACAAGAGCCTGCTTGAATCACGGTACTCTAGAACCGACGTCATGAACCCGAACCTGTAAGCTTTACTAACAAACTCGCTGAATCTTTTCATAGCATGAGGTTTTTTATAGCTTATTTTGATGTGATGAAATATTGTCACTGGTCTTTTTTATTGTTTAGTACCATTTTAATTTTTATTGTTTGTTGTGTGCACTGGTGACATGTGCTAAATAAATATTTTTTCTTTATTTCTTTCTTAATGACGATATAATCTCTATAATATAACAACTAACAAAATTGGTGAAAGAAATCAAAATTTTTCCATTCTCATCTGTCAACTATCACGCCATCATTTACTCATTTTTATTTCATAGATAGATAGAATACTTTTTATTATGTACACCAAATTACAAAAAAACAATAGTAAAACATTTTACAAGGGGTGACATCGATGGGCGGTCTTATCGCTTAAAGCGATCTTTTAAAGACAACCTTTGGATGGATATATGGGAGAAGGAGAAACAATACTGCAGGTAGCCTATGGTGTACCATTTACATAATTATATACAATAAATACACACATATACATACATAAAACATATTACACTTATATAAATTTACATTATAGACAAGTGCGAAGAACTAAATTAAAATAGCTAACAAAAATTTAAGCCTACGGAGACAGATACAGTTTCTTTATCATGCTTTTATCCATCATTTCCTTGGTCTTCCTCCGCCTCTCCATCCATCAACATTTACATTCATCAGTCTTTTAGTCACAAGCGATTCATTTAAATGTAATAACATCAAAATGTAAATTCTCATAATCGCGAGTGAACGAATGAGTTCCACAAATTCGGTCTCATCCCTGAATGGAAATGAAACTAAGTATATCGCGAAATAGTTCGTGTGGCTAATTCTACTTTAACGCTCGCACGTCATACTAAATCTGTGAAATGGCGGCATTGCCGGACATTCTGCTAGTTTCTATTTAAGGAACAAAAGCTACATTACAGTGCCAGGAATTTCATCAGTTATATTTGGTTGTAATTTTTGCTCTCTATTGTTATGTTATTTAGATATGACAGTGACAGTCGCTCCATATAAAATACTGGTATATATATTATTATTATTATTATAATGATGAGATATGAAAATGTGAAAAGTAAATCATGGCACATAATATCACTCTTGTAAGTCTTGAAGGGACAGACTGCAGCAGCGTACCTCAATACATACACATTTCTACAGATATATTTAAGGCCCATGTAAAAGGGGGTAAGCCTGTGGCCAACAATCGGGCATAAATCCAATATTCGTGGTTTAACTGAGTTTTTTTATAGAAAAATACAACACTTTTCCCAACTTGGGTAACATCAAAAACATTATGTTTAAGTTAGTACTAAAAGTTAAGGTAATTTAGATGACTCATAAACAAAATGTTTTGAACATCGAGTGAACGCAAACTCAGAACTATTCATAAGTTTGAAGCCACATATTCTTGAAGTTTTAACAAGGTTCAGCGTGTCACACATGCTTGGTAAAAACTTCTAACGACACACATCATTTGTAGCACGTAAATGTTTTATTTATTTTTTAATACTTTCTACCGCTGCTCACGTAGCTGTAGTTCTACAGCAACTTGGGTTTTATATAATTCTTGTACTAAGTTATCTCAGGTTTGTGCCAACTCCAGATAAACAACGTAACGCTAACAGCATGGCCACCCCGCCCGGTTCCATCAAACCTTAGCCCGGGGCGTTTCACAGATAAGAAGGATAAAAAAACTCCCGACCATTCATTCCATATCGGTGGAAAATTCGCGACGTCTGTATTCCCGTTTTCTTGAATTTTCCGCCTGACAACTCCCCGGATTTATCTTGTTTACTATCTCGAAAAGTAAATCCTAAATAAATACGGAAGCCAGATAGGAATAATTTCCACCGCAATTAAGACCAAGAATCATCGCGTCAATTCGTTTGGGCTTAAGTTATTCATTGTGGGGAGATTCGGGGAGAAAAAATGCTTCTAATCCCTTGATTCGCAGCTTCCACAATACAGGAGATAGCGGCAATTCTGCTAATCTGATAATAAATAACGGTTTCTGAACGATATTTTGTGAGACAGGAGCTATCGAGGATTGAAGGCGAGGATTTGTGGCTACTCTTGGAAACATCGCTCTCGGTCGGATCAATCCGTCTCGAAGGAAACTGAACGACCTACATAGAAATCGGATTCATCAGAAATTCTCCTATTTCCAGTCTTTTCTCCGGGACGAGGTTCATATTTTTTAGCTCTTTAGCTCTCGGCTATATTGTTAGTGTACTCTTGCGAAGTATGCAGAGCCCGGGGCGGTGTCAATACTAAGTCATAAAAAGTTGCGAGCCGCGCGCTCCAGTTAGCAAACTTTGAATATTAAAAATCAATATAGCATCAAGTTAGAAGTGAGAGCTAACCCGGGAGACATTGTTGTAGAATCAAGCGTTATGAAAATAGAACGTAAAGAAAATATGCAAATAAGGTCGCATTAAAGTGTTACGGACTAGTAAAAAATCTAGCGTATAACCCCATTGATCTTTTCGGCCACCAAGAACAATGTGAGTGAGATTTATAAAATTACAAATACTGGCACAGAGTAATCGCCACTTATGTCTACTCCCAAGGGAGATATCATGCAGCCACATAGTCAAAAGCAAAAAATTCTCATAAAAATAATGTAGACCAATCAAACTCAGTCCAAATCAAACGACGCTGTCGCCACAATTGGAAAGAACAGACAAACGACCAAAAACATTTGAACAACATCATAAAATCCATCCACACACTCTGGGAACCAGCTATAAACCCCTTGGAAGCAACTAAAGTAATATTTACGAGGGAACAGATTCATCGCGGTACATCTAAGATGGTGCTGTAGACTAGGTAGGCACAGAAGATCCACTTCAGACAAAGAGCAGAAATACAAGCACATACTTCACGTACAGCGACAGTCTTTTGAAATAGTTTGCCCATGCACCTGATGAAATTATCACACATCTACATAGCTTCACACGTTTTCTCATGAGGGTGGGCAGAAACTGCAGTATGGTGCCTGCAAAGATACTTACGTTCTTTATTTGCTACTTCCGTGTTTCTATGTAAATGTTGATCAGTTATGCATCTTGTCACATTAGGCTCATTTTTTCGCCCGTCGGGGCTGCGAGCCCGTCAAGGCTGCGTCACAAAGATACCGCGGCCTCGACATAAAGGGCTAAGAAGGAACATGGGTGGTTTTTAGTCAGTAGAAGTCTGACACTCCCTTTCGCTCTGCCCAAGTGCGGGCATTAATGATGATTTTCCATCCACCTAAAAAAAACTCGCCATGTATCGTATGCCCAAGTTCTAAGAATGCATAAGGTTTTCTGTATTCGACCGCAAGCATCTACGTTAAAATTTAATGTTACTTTTTTCGAGTTGACCTTCTGTGGCTGTCTATGTTTTATTGGCGTGTCATGTTTTCATTATGTTAAAATAAAAGTAGTTGTACTCCAGGGAGGCTAGGGCCAGTAGTAGTTATTGGTAGAACGGTGCAGCGGGGAGAAAATCTTCTTTTTCTTGAACACTGTTGGACGAGATTGCCGGCTTAGTTGGTTGCTCTTGTTCTTATGGTGCGATGCTGTTGTTTTTTTACATTTTTACAGTGTATGTGCATTATAATTGAGAACAATACATTTTTGCTGGTTTTTTTAATGTTTATGGATGGTGTAAAGGAACTTTCACATTATGTTTTCCACTTTGACCCGCAATACGAACTAGTAACTACAATATTATTTACCTTTATGATTATATAGATTTTAATTGTAATTTTTATCTCGACCCACTGTTACTTCTACGTACCAAAATCGTCCACAGAATCTGCTCTATGGACCAATAACGTCCCGTAAAATTAACCATTTTTAGGGTTCCGTAGTCAACTAAGAACCCTTATAGTTTCGCCATGTCTGTCTGTCCGTCTGTCCGTCCTCGCTTAATCTCTGTGACCGTTAGCACTAGAAAGCTGAAATTTGGTACCAATATGTGGTATCAATCACGCCGACAAAGTGGTAAAATAAAAATTGGAAAAAAATGTTTTATTAGGGTGCCCCCCTTTAAGTAACGAGAGAAGTGTTTTTTTTTTAATTTCAATCCTAACGTGTGATATATTGTTGGAAAGATATTTAAAAATTAATAGGGGTTTTCTTTTTCTAAAATAATTTTTTGATAATGTCAATAATTTCGGAAATAATCGCTCTCTAACTTTTGAACCATAAGTTTAGAAAATATGAAAAAAATCAGAAAAGTAGAACTTTATAAGGACTTTCTAGGAAAATCATTTTGAACTTGGATGGAAACAGTTTTTGTACAAAAAGACAAAAAGTTATACAAAATAACTTCTGGAATAAGTTTGTAGTATAATCGTAAGCAAGCATTTTTTTTAACTTCGTTTACATATTTTATGGACGGACGGACGGACGGGAAACTACGGAACCCTACACTGAGCGTGGCCCGACACGCTCTTGGCCGGTTTTTTTTAATTAAATGCCCGAATTGCATCAAATTAATCCCACTACAATAACACACCCAACCGTCCCTTACGAGAAATAAAATATATTTCCATATCCTGAACTGCGAAAAGAAAAAGTATATATCAGCTGCTTATCTACGCCATAACTCGCGAGGGTCGACAGAAGGAATGGCGGTATGGTGCTCCTAAATAATAGGATAGAGGAAGGTACACTTGCACTTAGTTTTATGAAAATGGCCGGCTTCGAAGAATTTTTGAATCCCGTGAATTTTCCGCGAATGAGTCCTTTGGGATTTTGTGATTAATTACCGGGAGCTGTTGTTCGTTGAATTTGTCATTAGTGGCGATTGGCTTTGTGGAATCCTCTTTAAAACTCTGTTCAGTCCGGCCGTTTTTCTCAGAAGTTTATACATATCTTCTGAGAAAAATCCTGGCCCACTAATTTACTACATGTAGTAGTAAATTACCGGCCCGGACACAAAGGGCTAAGAAGGAACATGGGTCGTTTTTAGTCAGTAGAAGTCTAACACTTCCTTCTGCTCTGCCCAGAGCGGGAGGAGGTATTTGATGATTTCCCACGCTCGAAAAAAACCTAAACGAATTTAAAGAGGACTCTACAGACTACTTACTATTTAGTCATGCTAAGCTATAATACCTTCCTTCAATAATGTAGGCATTGTTTACTGCCCTAAACGTTTTTGTAACTAACTAAAAAAGTCTAAGCCACCAACTTTGACTTTTTTGTCCCGGTCAAAAACGACCTTTGTAAAATTGATAAAACTAGCTGAACCCGCGCATGCGTTGCAATGCGTTTTTCCTACCTACCTATCTACTACCCTACCTACTACCCTACGTACTACCCTACCTACTACCCTACCTACTACCCTACCTACTACCCTACCTACTTAACTAATACCCTACCGAAAAAAAAAAAAAAAAAGTATCAAAGAACCTTCTCCTGGTTCTTAGCTACCTCCCTGCCAATTTTCAGCTAAATCCGTCCAGTCGTTTTCATGCTATGTCGTGACGGGAAAACGGGTTTCATTTTTATTTATATAGATTTACTAGGTCCAACTTAATTTTGACTCCATTTCAACCGCCAAATTTTACACCCTTTTCTGCAACACCCATAGAGGATATCCCGATAAAAAATAATCACCTCTCATAATAGACCTGGCAAATATATTCTCCTCAGCCATTTTCCGGGGTTGCACCTTTGATACCCCATGCTCAAGGGCGGAAAAGATTAGTATTCTTTCCGGACCCCATCCAATCTGCGAGCTGTTATCAACTTGTTGATATGAGCAAGAGTTTCACAAAATCTTTTGTGGTTGTAGCCTTTTTGGATAGTAGGGGAAAAGTTAAACTGTTGTTATTCTAAAACTTGTACCGTGATGAAGAAGCAATACTTAAGTTACTACTTACGTTGGCCTGGTGATCGCTAGCGCGACTGCTCAGCATGAAATCCTGGGTTCGAAACCCGGGGCGGGTAATATACTCAATAGCAGCCTTGGAGTCTGGATTTTTGCTCGGTTGATGGCCACAGGCAAACATACAGGCATGTAAATGCGCCAGTTAAGTTAGTAAGTCTACTAACTTAACTGGCGCATTTTGGGTGTATCATTAGGTGTACACCTCTGTCTAAACCTTCTTTGATTACAAGCGTGATGTTATGTAATGTAGTTGTAAGTTTTGTCGAAAGTCAAATGAAATTAGGTCGTTATAATGAAACCTGTACCACCTCTTTTATCCACTTTACTAATTAGTTTTCATAGAGCAAATTATTCTAATCGTTGCGTAGAATAAATTAAACCTAGCAGATTTATTCGTTCCAAGTAAAGTCTGAATAGTAAAAGAAAAATTTTTTAACCAAAAATGTAAATCATTCTAGTTACTCGTTATAATATTTCAACGAATAAAAATTCAAAAGGTATCATTTTTAATTTTCAAATTAAAAAATGTAAATCCGAATAAAAAGCTCGATTATCTGCTCCACGCAATCACAACTCACATTACTTTCAAACGACGTCAACGGATGATTGATTCGCTCGAAGTAAAAAATCCGAAACGATCAAAGACTTAATTTTCTAGAGCAAAAACTTGTTACAGACCTTTACGTAATCCGGAGCTTTTGTGGGTGCAAAAAATTAAATTATTCGCTGAAGGAAAGCGCCGGGGACAAATAAAACTTGGTCCCCGTAAAGTATGAATGTTTGATAACTAAAAAAAAGTTTTAATAAAATCCCGGCGACCACAATGCCTGCAATCGAACTGCGGTCCTTGACAAGTTCGCGGTACTTTTAGTGAGTTTGTCGCCACATTTACTTCTATTATTCAGGTTTTACTTCACTGCATAAATGTTAGAAATAATGGTTTGTAAATGCATATTGTTGTGTGCGAATCTTGATGCGGTTAGTGTTTTGTTTCTCCTCTTTGTTTTTACAGCGGTATTATAGTTTTATTTGGGCTTCTGGGAAAACAATGAAATGTTAATATGAAAAGCCGGAAGAACGTCAACAATACATACATAAACTCATGCCTTTTCCCCATGGGGGTAGGCAGAAACTATAGAACGCCACCTGCTACGATCCTTTAGCCTCAACCAGGTTCAACAATGTTGACCTAAAACTAGAAGCTACACGAAAATAATGGTTTATTATAATATCAAGCATCGCTCGGGACGTGTAATCCTATCCGTATCCAAACAAATTTAAATTTTATCCGCACATAACACAAACACCTATAAAAATATGCAAATTTTAATCGATAAAGTGATTTATAAAAATTGAAAGCAATTTAAAGGTTGGAAAATATTGTTATCGATGTGTCAACGGGCGTAGTCGGTGGGCAGGCGAGTTTATCAATAGCCGCAGATTGGCGCGCAGCGTCGCGCAGGGCAGTGCCGCGTCGCCGATGATCGCGTAAAAACGTCACAGTAACAAATTGATAGCCATCGGGACGTAGGGATGTAACACGGAAATGATCGAGCACGTGAACTTGAACGGCGGATATTTGGTCCGCGGATTACGAATATGTTAAGTCAAAATTTTGCTGGAACTTGTTTTAAAATATAATTTTTCAGTTTGGTTTTTAGGCACAATTTGTCCATCGTATCGTAGGCGGATTCAATCCACTCCACAACACTCTTATAAATAGATATATTTTGGTTGTCGAAGAGACCTTGTCAATCATGATAATTGCAAGTGATGCGGAGGAATGAGGAAAATGTCGCGAGAAACGTTTGGAATATGAATATGGAGACCCCTCCGTAAGAGTAGTGAAAATCAAAATAACGATGGATGGACTGTGTAAAGAATGATCTGACAAGAAAGGAGTTGTCTGATGAGACGACAAGTAAGAGAGAATACTAAAATAAATACTGCGCTCCTCATAAATGTCCCTGTGGCAGTGATGTCGACAGGCTAGGACATCACGGACTGTCATGTCAAAAAAATGCAGGCCGCTTCTCGAGACATGCCGCACTTAACGACATCATACGCCGGTCCCTTGCCACCGTCAACGTGCCAAGTCTACTTGAGCCGACTGGTATTGCAAGAGACGATGGCAAGAGACCGGATGGTATGAGTTTGATTCCATGGAAGATGGGCCGGGTGCTGGTATGGGATGCAACCTGTTCAGACACGCTGGCCCCTTCCCATCTACTTGGAACGAGCATCAGAGCTGGTACGGCTTGTGAAGCGGCTGAAAAAGGTAAATTATCAAAATACAGGGGTCTAGGCTCCGAATATGATTTTGTCCCATTCGGTGTCGAGACACTTGGTCCGTGGGGTCCTACCGCTATAAGGCTCTTTAAGGAAATTACGAAAAGGTTGGTCGGCGTCACAGGAGACCGAAGAGCTGGCAGCTACCTCGGACAAAGAATTAGCCTAGCTATTCAAAGGGGGAACGCTGCCAGTATCTTCGGAACCTTGCCTAAAGGGACTCCTTATAATAATATATTTTAGTTACTATGGTTTTTAGTTTTAGGTTCTTTGTTCTAGTATATATTTTGTTGTAAGTTATACTAAATATTAAACAATAAGACATGCTGTGCCAAACCGCAAATGAATTGGGACAAGAACAAGAAAGTGATGATGACGGGACCTCACGGAGGTAAACACAGAAATGTTTCTACCGATTTAAAAATGTCATTCACCAATAGAAAACTTCCAACGTTTTTTAATAAATCAAGAAACTTTACGCGGAACTGCCAGTAGGAGCTAGTAAAAAACGCAGCGATACTTGTTTAAGATCTCGAGACTTCAACTTCCGTGGCGAGTCGTCTAAGATTCTTAGTTACTTCAACGTTCAAAGGTTTCTATGTCAATATAGACATTACTTAAGTAGATCCGGGATCCCAAATAAACATTAGTTAGCCACCCGTAGTATTTACCTTCGTAGGTACATGAATATGCTAACTAAGCACCTGAAATAGAATTCCTGTTGATTCTGAACTATTTACGGAACTATGTTGTAAGCGGGTTTCAGTTACATCTAACATATTATCACGCCTGTAATTCCCAAAGGGTTAAGCAGAGGTTTACCCATTAGGTAATAGGGGGCGACCCTGTTGCCGTTAACCTAAACATGCTCTTCCATTACCAATAAAACGCAAGAGCATGCATTTTGGAAATAAAAAGTAATTTATGCTAAAACCAAGATTAAATATAATTTGCTAAGAATTTCATAACAATAGCGTTAAAAAGGATTTTATAGGTTGAAATAGCATTACGACGTGAGTTGGACTGGGTGTCGACCCCAGTATAGTTGCAGCAAAGGCAGACATCTATCTATATATATAAAAGGCAAAGCTGACTGACTGTGGATCAACGCACAGGCCAAACCCTTAGGGCTCCAAACTTAAAATTTCGTTCATGTATTCCTGTTAATTGACCTAGGCATCCACTAAGAAAGGATTTTTCAAAGTCCAACCCCCAAGGTGGTGACACTTTGTATGAAAAATTTGATATTTCCGACAACCACGCGGGCGAGCCGCGGGCAAAAGCTTTAAACAGTCACAACGTAGCACAGTTGAATCTTTAGAAATTCTCATCAAAGTAACACACCAACGAGTATTTCCTTCATCAGTATTGGTCTGCAAACATTCCTAACATCATCAATCATTAGATTTCCAAGTCTTACATCTATATCGACCATATCGACATAAGTTCACGTCCTTCCCGTCTTTCGCACTAGCCCATTGTCACTGGAGTTCTACAGAAATATACGCGTGTGCAAATGAAACTTCCTGCACCTGTTGTGTGAATACGACCCACTGTGCACTGGGGCGAACGGGGTGCACATCTGGGAGAACACTTGTGAAATTCAGAATGTAAACTACGAACTATTCTGAAAATTGTAAGTGATATTCTGCTGTTTTTAAGTGCATGAAAGGAGTAGATCCGTGTTTACCGAAGGTTCACTTTAAGGAAGAAGAATAGTGCGATGTCTGTGGAAGGCTTTGAAAGTACCTGGGGCTGCAGGTTGTTTGAAAGAGATACCGCGGCCTCGACACAAAGGGCTAAGAAGGAATATGGGTGGTTTTTAGTCAGCAGAAGTGTGACACTCCCTACCGGTTTGCGGGAGCGGGAGGAGTCATTTGATCAATTCCAACCATACAAAAAAAAGTGCAAAGATTGTGCAACGGTTAATAATTTATTATTGATGGCTAGCTAATCTGTTATACAAGGTACAGCCTTAAACTGTAGAAACATGTTTTTTGAAAAAACTATCAAAATAAAGCAATATTGCCGCATTGAAGACTCCCGTTCATTTATCACGCACACCATAAAAGAATACCTCAGCCATTTTGTTATGTTAAACTACTCCAACTTTAATATCCGACACGTCAAATCCTTACCGCAGTAGCGCAGATTTACGACGTCATTTGACATCAAAACCTCGCGGTAAAAAAAAATATTCGGATATTATACCTAGTCGTGATACACCTGAGCACATCCCTAATCATAGCGTGGCGTCATCTGACGAATATAAGCCATAGTAATGTGACGAGAGTTTTTTATTACCGAGGCAAATATATTCCAACGCTATCCTACCAATATTATAAATGCGAAAGTTTGTGAGTATGTATCGGATGAATGTTTGTTACTCTTTCACGTAAAAACTATGTGGAACGGATGTGGATGAAATTTAGAACACAGATAGTTTATAACCTGGTCCTACTCATCCTACTTCCTTCCTTATCCTTATCCTTACATAGTATAAAACAAAGTCGCTATTTTTGTTTGTTTGTCTGTATGCTTAAATCTTTAAAACTACGCAACGGATTTTGATGCGGTTTTTTTAATAGATAGAATGATTCAAGAGGAAGGTTTTAGTATATAATTTGAACGACATCCACGCGGGTGAAGCCGCGGGCATCAGCTTGTAATATTATAAACGCGAAAGTTTGCAAGTATGGATGGATGGATGTTTGCTACTCTTTCACGCAAAAACTACTGAACGGATTTGGATAAAATTTAGTACACAGATAGTTCATAACCTGGATTAATACATCGGATAGATTTTATCCCAATTTTGTTTTCCCGTGGGATAATTTTCGAGTTGAAGCGGGCGAGGCCGCTGGCAACAGCTAGTAATTTAAGCCATAGTGATGTGACGAGAGTTTTTTATCACCGAGGCTATTAATCCAATGCTATGTATCTATCTATATAAATAAAGAGAGAAGTCCTGACTGACTGACTGACTGACTGACTCATCAACGCCCAGCCCAAACCCTTGGACCTAGAAAGCTGTTTGCACAGAGGTTCCCTTTATAATGTAGACAAGGAATAAGGAAGGATTTTTCGAAATTCAACCCCTAAGGGAGTTAAATAGGGGATGTAAGTTTGTATGGAAAATCGTCATTTTCACGCGGGCGGAGCCGCTGGCGAAAGCTAGTCACATATATATTTTAGTGGCACTTAAAAGTACGTCTTCTTGTTTGGTGATAGAGTATTGTTTAGGTGGATTACGCAGTAAAATGTGTTTATTTGATAATTTGGAGATGAATGGGTTGGTTGTTGTTTGTATTTCTAGGGGGGAAAAGGGGAAATTAGTTATTAGAGTTGCTACGAGTAATACTTTCTCTTCTATATTTATATTCTGGGGATATCTATTGATTAACGTATGTTAAAGCATTAACATACGTTAATCAGATAGATATCCGTAACGTAATATGGATATATGGTATGGGTCGTAGATATACGTAATATGGTACCTACCACAAAATCTGCTTTATTATGTACAAAAGTGTGTATGTCTTAATTATGAACGAATGACGGATATTTTTTTGAATGGATGGAAGTTTGCAAGTAGGTGAATATCTCGATGGGAAATTTCACATCGCAAATCCAACTTGTATCCGTTGAGTTAGAAAAAACAGTTTTTACTTCTGTAGCATTATTTTATCTCTAACTCGCACTTCACTCGCGACTTCGTCAGCGTGTAAATTATATACAAAACCTTCCTCAAGAACCACTCCATCCATTGGTGGAAACAACATGAAAATCGGTGCAGTAGTTTTTGAGTTTATCGCGAACAGACAGACGCGGCGGCGGACTTTGTTTTATAATGTGTGTTTACATAGTTAGATTCGAGGGCTTAGTGTAGCATATACCAATACCTAAAACCCTTATTTTAAACAGCACTTAACCTTACTTGATATCACTATCAAACAAGAGCTCACAACGAAACACTATGTCTTGAAACTCGAGCCTCGCGCCACGTGCCACGAGCCATTTGCTACTTTCGGGGCTCTGTTTACCAAACACACTGTAAGTGCTGTAGTGGTATCACCTGTGTGATATTATACTATTATATACTGCTCTAGTTTCGGTCGGTAGAATATCTCAAGGGGAAGAGATATTAATAATAGAGGACAAAGTTATATTACGGTTGTAGAAACATCCTTAACGAAGTCAGCAGGTTTTTTTTTTGCACTGGATCATAATTATAGTCCTCCTGACCGTTTTTCGGCCACGGCGGCCAATCTCAGCGGAGATTAGCCATCTGCGCGGGAGATATTATAGTGCACAAGTGTGTGTGCGCAGGCACAAGTGCACTCTCTGTTTGTTCTCTGTGTTTTTTTGTTTTCTCTCATAGTCCGGTGGGACGACAATCCGACACGACCGGAGAGAGATCAGGCGCAGGACCAGCGGCTTAACGTGCTTTCCGAGGCACGGGGGTATTATACCACCAACTTCCAAACTCCAGGCTACTACTGGGAAATTTCTAATGAAAAACCCAATAGCACGTTTTGGCCGACCCGGGAATCGAACCCAGGACCTCACGCTTTGCAGTCGCGCTTGCGACCACTAGACCAACGCTTATGCTCAGCATAGAAATTTTAAATATTTGATGAACTCTAGTTATTACTTTTAATGTTTCAGAAGATTATTTTTTTAAATATTCCTTTCTCTTCAATAAATTGTTAGTAACGAGTAATATTTAATTAATTGCAAACCCAAAACCTGCTTTGAAACTTTCAGTAGTGTTAATCTATAGAAGAAATACCCACATTGTCCGACGTAGGAATCGAACCCAGAACCTCATGATCTGCTGATCATGAGGTGGACTTCGTTCGTCTCGTTCCACCAGACGAACGAAGTAGTCAAAATCAATCGAGTCAGTTCAAGTTTTACATGTTATTAAATAACTTTAACTGCCGCTTTTGCTGCTCAGAGATATTTACTGATTACTTAAGCCGTCGTTTAGTGATTTTATTTGACATGCGAAACCTTCACTAAACTGACAAAATCTTTACTTAGTGATGGCTAAAGTAATCATTAAATATCTCTGAGTGCGGCAGTAAGTGTCCTCATGGGCTCTGTACGGTACTATTCAAGACATCCACCGGCACAATATTAAGTCTTTACCTATGAAATTGGAGATTTGTATGAGAATTTTAAAATATAAAAATTTTGGTATTTTTTTTTATTTCAGCTAATCAAAGTACTGGCCCAATTAATGATCTATACAATTTTGCCCTTTTGATGGCAGTTTGTTTAACCCTTTACTGTAGAAGTCTGCCGGACGGGAGGCGATGAAGTCAGCGAAAGCGTTTTGTACTGCCTCTCGGGAGTCGAATTTTTGGCTTATTCCACAAATCCCCCCTGAAAATCCCCCCTGAGGGGGAAAAGTGGAATCCAAAAAATAAAGTCTACAAATCCCCCCTAAAATCCCCCTTAGGGGGGAAAAGTGGAATTGAAAAAAATATTATTCCACAAATCCCCCCTAAGGGGGAAAAGTGGACACCAAAGAAAAAACAAGTCTACAAATCCCCCCTGAAAATCCCCCCTAGGGGGGAAAAGTGGAATCGAAAAGAAACAACGTCCAGAAATCCCCCCTGAGGGAATCAAACTCTTTTGACCATTCACAAGTTTTATTTTTTTACTAACCCATATTTAAGAATCAAACGAACTTACCTAGTGAAGTTTGATATCTAATTATACGAGTGTCTCTCCCGAAGATGATTACAGTTTACATGCAGCAGTACGAGAGTTGATGCTGTCCTTATCACACTTTTTAGAGAATTTATTTTTAAATAAATTAAAAAAATAGGATAAAAAGTAGTGTATTGACTATTTCCCCCCACTGTAGTGCAAGCCGCCATTGCGCTGCAACGACAATCCTTGACTCATTTTTTAGAGTTCGATTTTTTCGATAGGTCTCGGGATTATCAGGGAGGGAGGGAGTGTAATCATCTTCGGGAGAGACACTCGTATAATTAGATATCAAACTTCACTAGGTAAGTTCGTTTGATTCTTAATTATACTTCGTATCTCTCCCGAAGATGATTACAGTTTACATGCAGATGTTTAGAGCATCGAAAAAAATTGACATTAAAGCGATCGATAAAATATTATGCTATTTATTTCGTTTTAATTACTGAAACGTAATGCTAATTATATTTGTTTGTAATAATCATAAAACTAAGGTACAACAATAATAAATAATCATCTAAAGAGTGCATCTACAAATTCAGTTTAGTTATGGGGAGGTACATTCTTATTATAGTGTTTTTGGAATACATGGGAATTGGGAAAATTCACTCCAGCCTGCGGCCTTTCGAATAACTTCCAGATTGACACCTGCTCTGTGAGCAGACGCAGATGCGTGCCTTGTACTGTGTGTCCCATACAATTTTACATCTATGCCACTTTTTTCTAGAACTTGTTTTACCCAGTGAGAAAAAGTTTGAGAACCCACTTTCTTATGTGGTTTGATAACTACAAAATAAAGAATCTTCTTGACACATGACACGTAAGCAAACAGTTTTATCTAAATAGTGTTTGAAGGTTAAAGCTGGGAAAACGTTAGGGTTTTTTCTAATTTAAGGCAACAGAATCAATGGTACATACCTGGCCGGTTTATATTAAATCTTCGATTTTAATTATAATTTTGTCTGAATCAAAGTAATATTTTTTATTTTTATTAGGCTTAAAGTTTGATTTCTCTGTGCAGATGCTAGTGCTAAAAGAGTTACAGTTTTTAATAAAATCTTTTAGTGTAATTGAATCATTAGGAAAGTACTTAATTGGTTTAATAACTTTATACAAGATTGTGATTCCAGGTGTGGAATTTTGGTTTAAACAATAGACCTCTTTGAAAAACCTTTTTAAATTTCCTGACCTAACAATATTGATATTGCAGAACTATTAAGTGTGCTGTAACACCCGAATTAACTAGCTAAGTCAAGAATTCTATTAATTGAATAGTGTGGGAATCACAGTAATCTAAACCTTTATCATTACAATATAGCCACTATATGAGTTTAGTGCAGTATTATATTGCTTCAGCGCGTTTATGGAGAGAGAGGCCATCAATATATTGAGAGATGCTTTGGGTTCCGCGCATTAATAGTGACTGCCGGATAAATTCCCTGCCATCAGAGTAAGATCCGAGTGGAGAGGATACTCCCCCTTGAAAGTAAAACACGGTAGATTTTTGTCAGGATTAAAATAAAGTACTTTCGAAGTAAGTAATTTTAACCGCACTGGGTGCCAAGGCTGTATTGGTCAATATGGTAGTACTATAATCCCTTCTGCTTGTCATTTTTAATTTTATGAAAACTTTTGAGATAAGACTAAAAGGAGTAAAAGCATAAAAAATATACTAATCAACAATAAATATCATCTGCCTAGCCTTTTCCCAACTATATTGGGGTCGGCTTCCAGTCTAACCGTATGCAGCTGAATACCAGTATTTTACATGGAGCGACTGCCTATCTGACCTCCACAACCCAGTTAATACTGGGTAATACGATACCCTTTGGTAAGACTGGATGTCAGAATTTCAGGTCACTGACTACCTGTAACGACTGCCAAAGACTATATATATGGCAGCCGGGACCAACAGCTTAACGTGCTTTCCGAGGCACGGAGGAAACTCGGTATGTCGGGCGGTCACCCCATCCACAGACCGCTCTAGGCAAGCAAGGCTCCTCCAACAACAATAAATAATAACAATAATTTCGGAATTTGGATCCAATTTCCAGGAAGTACATCTGTAACATTTATGATTCTGGCTATTTGCAAATAAGTCATTCATTCATTCATTTATTGCAAGTCGAACTGTGGAATACCGAGTGAAAGTGTTACTTTATTAAATGCGTAATCTGCTATTCCGATTCTGTATCTATATTAGCAATTGCTATAGTATTGTCTATTCTGAGTATCTTCACACCATTGTGTGAAGTAAAGATTTTTAGACCATAAAAAGTTGCCAGTAACTCAAAAGTATTTATGATATTTATATGTGTTTATTGTAATTATTAGAATAGTTTAGTGCCAGAGATTTTGCTCTTCCTAGAACCTTTGTGTATACCCAGCCGTATTGAATGGCGGAGCATGCTGATGTTAACAGACCTATAAGTCTATCAGGTTCCCTTTTCGGTAATGTTTTGGGCATGTTGCTTGCACAGAACAGGCACTTTTTACTTGGGTAAATTTTACTTTTGTCAGTGTTGATTAAAAATCCTTATCTTTATAATAATTCTTTTGTCGCTTCGACGTTATTATGACAGGTTAACCGATGCATAAAAAATCATATTATAGTTTACTGATAAATACCCCAGTGAACGTAAATAATTCAGTACAGGTTTTGTTAATTTAGTGAATACGTAGGCACAGATATTATAATACTTCGTAGGGTACGGGTGCGGTACAGAGTCCAAGCGGTAAAACGTTATGCTCAAATAATTGATTAGTAGGTAAATCTTTTTATGTTCCAAGTAAGACTTAGGTACCTAAATAATCTCGCTTTGGGCAACTGCAACCAAAAATATACGCGTCTTTTAAGTCTATATTTGCCATAAAACAATTTTGATTTATAACTGTGCGGTAGTCTTCCATTTTAAAGTGGTCAACATGAACGGATTTAGTTAATCCTTTTAAATTAAGGAAATGTTTCCCGTTAGGCTTAGGTACTGTAAACAAAGGTGAAGGTAAAATACATCACACTAATATTATAAAGGCGAAAGTTTGTAAGTGTGTATGTTTGTTAGTTCCTCACGCAAAAACTACTGAACGCATTTCGATAAAATTTGGTACACAGATAGTTTATAACCTGAATTAACACATAAGATAGTTTTAATCCCGATTTTATCTTCCCGTGGGATAATTTTTGAGTTGTAGGTGGCGAAGCCGCTGGCAACAGCTAGTCATTGAGAAATAAAACCTGATTATAGCTCAGAATAGCAATTATCATAGTTATTTTCTGTGACCATGAATAACCTTTTTGGTATGTCAGGCTGATGTGGTTCACAAATAAAAGGTATTTTATATCCTTTAATTCAAGAAAGGATAGTTTTATCCTTTGTAATGAGTATGTATTCATTAAAGTAATGCTGTAACCAGCCAGCTATTGGAATATTGTTGTCTACCTGTGCCGAGGTGATCGCGGCGTCAGGCTGCGTGGTTGGCCACCCGTGCACGCGTGGCCGTCTGTGCGCGGTGCGGCGGTGGCGGTGATCCCGCGGCGGCGGAGGCGGCTCGCGACTCGGCGGCTGGTGCCCGCACGCGGCACCCCCCATGCGTTTAAAGGACCGTTTAGACGATACGTAGTACTCGACTGATTGCGCTGCTGATTGAATCTCGCATTATTTGCGGTGAATCTTAATAAAATTCTGAGGTAGGTAGTCGTTTTATAGCCTGGGTAGATTTTAGATGATCAGGCAAATTAGAACCGAATAGATAATCGTCTTTTGTAGCGTTTTTTACCACATCCCTTTTTCGTTTACTCGGATTGTAACAGTGAATCTTCTAGACAGAGATTCTCTGTGGTTTGCGTTGCGCGTTAGTCGCCCTGCATTATCACCGAGTGTCTTAATAATGTCTTGTGGTATGTTTACGATTAGAGTTAAAGCTGTGCTTTGCAGATTGCTGAGAAACAGCTGGCCATTTGATTTTGTTTTTACTCACTGTGTGCTTAGCATGGGTGCTTTCATGTGAATACAATTTTCAGCAGCCAGATATTGTTTTAGGATAACAACGTTTTCCTTTTTACAAGACTACGGCGAAGCCAAAAGGAAGGGTAATGATTTTGGCAGTCTATGTATGTATGTATTTATGTATGTATGTATGTTCCACCGTAGCGCCTAAACTACTGAACGGATTTTTTAGTCAGACCGTTAATTAAGATGTGTTTCCACCGCGTTGTCAAATCTTTGTGTAAATTGTCTCCAAATGCTTTATTTATTGTAGGGTCTGAGCCCAACAATTGTAAAATATCCGGGTCTAGTTCATCAGGATTTTCACCAACCGTTTATTTTCCTTCTTATGGTGCCTCATTATTTGGGATCTCACCTACCGAGGAGTAAAATATAATCATAAGTCACCCGCCATAAATAGGTAGGTATGTAGGTAGGTACTTGACTTTATCCACACACGCTTTGCGTCGGGATATATAAGTTGGTGGGTGCAGGTATCAACACATTCGGCGGCCATAGTATCCACACACGATATACGTCGGGATATATAAGTTGGTGGGTGCAGGTATCAACACATTCGGCGGCCATAGTATCCACACACGATAAACGTCGGGATATCACAATGAATAAAATCATTTTATGGCATTTGTAACTTTGGCATGCATCCACACACGATATACGTCGGGATATATAAGTTGGTGGGTGCCGGTATCAACACATTCGGCGGCCATAGTATCCACACACGATATACGTCGGGATATCACAATGAATAAAATCATTTTATGGCATTTGTAACTTTGGCATGCATCCACACACGATATACGTCGGGATATATAAGTTGGTGGGTGCCGGTATCAACACATTCGGCGGCCATAGTATCCACACACGATATACGTCGGGATATATAAGTTGGTGGGTGCAGACCAGGTATCAACACATTTGGCGGCCATAGTATCCACACACGATAGACGTCGGCGTAACACAAAGAATAAAATCATTATAAGGTACTTGCAACTTGGCATTAGGCATCCACACACGATCTAAATACGTCGGGATATTAAAATTGGTGGGCAGTTAGACACATAATGGTCATACATACAATGCACACACGATAAACGTCGGCATAACACAATGAATTTATTTTTTGAGAACAATCTTAAAGGCGGGAAATTAAATCAACATTTGTGGGTATTTCTCCATTTACTTACGTTGTGGTTCTAGATCACTAAATAGTTAAATCCTCCGACAGAGAATGCGAAGGAGATACCGCTGGTTCACTTTCCGATGACGATGAGGAGATTCTTCTTCGTTTTTTCACTTTTGTTAGTAAATTTTCGACACTGTCACTATCGTCCCGACAAGATCGCTTTATTTTTCTCATCGTGTAACGAAATTACAGTTATTTCCGGACGAAACAAAGTTTTGTGTGAGTCGGACAACACGAAATCACGTAATGAGTCAAGGATTGTCGTTGCAGCGCAATGGCGGCTTGCACTACAGTGGGGGGAAATAGTCAATACACTACTTTTTATCCTATTTTTTTAATTTATTTAAAAATAAATTCTCTAAAAAGTGTGATAAGGACAGCATCAACTCTCGTACTGCTGCATGTAAACTGTAATCATCTTCGGGAGAGATACGAAGTATAATGTCCCACTGCTGGGCAAAGGCAAGTTAAAATCGCTTTATATTTATTGAAGTTTAAATACTGAAATTGGCAGACATGTTATAGTCTAATGAAATGTTTTTTTTTTATTATATTAAAAATAATAATATTGAGGAGTTCGTGGCTTAATAAGAACTGCCACTCGGGTCGATCTTTAGGTAAAGCTGTGCTTGCCTAGGTCGGTCTGTGGATGGGTGACCGCCCGACATACCGAGTTTCCTCCGTGCCTCGGAAAGCACGTTAAGCTGTTGGTCCCGGCTGTCATGTATATAGATCTTTGGCAGTCGTTACAGGTAGTCAGTGACCTGAAATTCTGACATCCAGTCTTACCAAAGGGTATCGTATTACCTAGTATTAACTGAGTTGTGGAGGTCAGATAGGCAGTCGCTCCATGTAAAATACTGGTATTCAGCTGCATCCGGTTAGACTGGAAGCCGACCCCAATATAGTTGGGAAAAGGCTAGGCAGATGATGATTAAAAATAATAATATAACTATATTATTAAGTTAACTTTATGTTATGTTATAGTTTATTTGGTAGTTTGTGGGACTTTACCATCTATGCTTTTAAAAAAAAAAAAAACATTCCAGTTTTCAATACCTCTTTCCTACTTCTGATCTCCTAATAGTTTGTGGGACTTTACCACCTATTCTAAAAAAAAAACTTTCATTCCAGTTTTCAATACCTCCTGCCTACTTCTGATGTCCTGGTAACTAGTTTCATCTATGCTTTTTTTAAAAAAAAACTTTCATTCCAGTTTTCAATACCTCCTGCCTACTTCTGATGTCCTGGTAGTTTCATCTATGCTTTTTTAAAAAAAAAATCATTCCAGTTTTCAATAACTCTTTTCCTACTTCTGATCTCCTGGTAGTTTGTGGTGGGACTTTACCAATCTATGCTTTTTTTTTTTTAACTTTCATTCCAGTTTTCAATACCTCCTGCCTACTGCTGATGTCCTGGTAGTTTGTGGGACTTTACTATCCTTTTTTTCTCATCTCCTACTTGTCCTCGCCAATGCCGTTTGAAAATGTAACCCTAAGGGGGAAAAGTGGAATAACTCAAAATGATAAGGGGGATTTTCGGAATGATTTTACATTTGAGTTCAGTTTTCCACCCCAAAGTATTCTCTCAGGGGGGATTTGTGGAATAACTCAAAATGCCAAGGGGACTTTCTGGACATGTCTTACATCCGAGTCCAGTTTTCCCCCCTGAGGGGGATTTTCTCAGGGGGGAAAAGTGGAATAAGCCGAATTTTTTTACCACTTTTACTTGAATTTCGAATTACGCGCCAATCCACAGATAATTAAATCTGAAAATGCCGGTTATAGAATCTCCAATTACATAAGTAAAGACCTATTATTTAAAATACATTACATTGTCCACTACCGTAACCAAATAAGCCTAAACAAAAAAGAAACAATTAATTAAAACGAATCTTCAAAAAGGTAATCTTCATCTTAGCCTGAGTTCAGCCTATAATCAGGCTAATTTTGACCTTTCTCTTTAAGTCCTCTAATCCTCTTAACATAATGTCTGTCTGTACAACGCTGTTTACGTACAACTGTCACGATTGCTGCGGAACCTTAATACAATTGTATTAATTGAACAAACTGTTATGAGCCTTAACTCTATGTATAGAACAGTTAATTTCTCATAACACAACTAAGAAAGATAATAAAAGTAAAAGATATCTTATCCTTTTTCTTTTATGTGTGTAAAAGATAAGAATCCAGTTCTTAATCGGATCTAGCGTACCTGTAGCAAGCAGTAACATGGTTGGTTTCAAATGTAATGGCGTCGTAACACGGGCTGTGTCTTTATTACCTACTTGTCTTTATAATTTCGCTTATAAGCTGCAGTATTTTTTTATAATTATACTTGGAAGCTTGGGAGATTTTCTTTTTATTACTTTTATATTAGACACTATGTGGTTTCTAATAGACTAACTTTGCAAAATCGCATAGTTATTGATTACTTTACCTAAATTTTGAATTTTAGAACTATTTAACACATTCTCGTACTTTGGAGTTCGTTCCCGAACTACTCTCTGCGTTGGAAAGCCTCACATCATAAAAGCTTATTTTCAAACATTACATAGTAGTTATACCTAGAAAGAGAATTATTTACAGGTATTTTACTATCATTCAGCAATTTTCAGTATCCCTCCATGGTCGTACCTACCCTCTGGATATTGGTACTGATTTGGTTCCAGCAGATAGATATTCGCTCGATTTCCAGCATAGGTACACACGGCTACACATCAAGCTATACAAAACCAGTATAATCTGATCGTTCATTGTGCGAAAAGATCTAGTAAAGAGAGGCCAAGATTAACTGGTTTTGTATAGCTTGATGTGTAGCCGTGTGTACGTGTTCGTAATATGATTGGCAATTAAGCTTTACGTTAAACCTCTGGTGGCCCGATAGTTCACCAAATAATTACCTGAATCTACCTACTATGGGGTATTAAGAACATGACGTAAAGTTCTTCATCCCTCATAGAAAAGGGAGGATCCTCCGACCAGACAGGTTCTGGTGTTTTTCTATATCCTTAGTTTCAAATCGTTGATATACTTAGAATTTTGATTTTAGTTCTTCATTTGTATTATAGACAGTGCTCTGTAGTACTTTTTGTATTAAGTTCCTTTAGGGTTCGTCAGACCATGTCACTTCTTTTGTTATTGAGTATTCTTAAGAACAAACCTAACGCATAATGACATGTAAAAATAAATGTTATTACAATGATTCAAAACTCTGTTTTAAACTTGATAAAAAATCTGCTCTCTTCTCCAAGCCGGTCTGTGTGAACGGACTCATAGTACTCTTTGTAACGCTGTTAAATTACATCCAAATTCAAGCGTCACCACAAAACTAGTTTCCAAACAGAGGCAGTTGGAAACCCTCAAGTCATAGGACCTACTTAGCATTCTGCGCCGCTCGTAAACTTGAGTAGGGAAGGGTTGGCACTAAACGGCAGACGATGGCCTGACAACCTGACATTACCTTCCTTACTCAACAATAAATAGGAAATGGTAAAAAGGATAGAATGTTGGTCATTAAGCTTAACTGGAGGCAACTAAAGGCTGGGTTTTTACCTAATTTTATTGCTTGACGTGGTTTGAAAGTCTGATTTTGGCCCCTTTGTCTACGAATATTGATTTAGTGAGACGCCTGTTTTTAGAGGGTATGCAAGAAACTACAAGAACTTCTGGAATTTTTGACTTCTTGTCAAGAGCCTGAAATCCAGTGGTTCGATTGTGCAAAAACCGTAAAATGCCCAAAAAACTTTGTACAGTGAACAGTGAGATTTGAGTATCGGAAACATAATCGAGTTGTTAGTGACAGTGGTAGCCGTCCCGAGCGCAAAAACCGAACAAGAAGATACGATAGAACGATTTGTCTGCTTATAATCACCCACCTGCCATAAACTCAGTTGATCTGTGATCATGGTGCTTGCAACAGCTCTAAAATAATTATAGGGAACTCAAAACAAAAATAAACATGGTAAATGACCTGTCTTATGTGTTAATGATAATATAATGTTAACCATAGCCCTGACACTTTTTAAAACTTATATTAAGCACTTTTCGGTAGAAACTTCGTCATCACCGCAAGAAATTCGATGTAAAACTGATCAATATGTCCATTTGCAGCATATACAATTTTACACGATTACATTCTAGCCGATAATCACAGTACAATGAATATCAATATAATTAACTGCATATTTATCTTCTTCAAACCGAACAGTATAAAGACCTACTAAAACCTCCGTCCTTGGCATAAGAACTAGTACTCGCAACAAATCACTATAATAGCCCACAAAAGAGGATCTTCGAAATATATTCGAACAGATTCCGACACAAGACCGTTAATTCCAGTATTTTGCATAGCACATTATCGTAGTAATAATCTTTCGCTTAGTCTTGGAGCTATGTCTTTTCATTAAAATGCATGCGGAAGACGTTACTTTGTGTAGAGTAACGATGCGATTTTAAATCAACATATAAAATCGTGCCTAATATTCTCAAAGAGATAAGTTCACTCACATTTTGCAGTTCATTGCTAATCTGTTCTTTCGCGAACCTGTCATTTTGCTAATCTGTCATTTGTCGATTCTGACCATCAAAACGTTTATAAAAAAATTAATTTATGAGATTTGAATCATTTTAAAAATACAAATATTATTCACTATTATATCTAGTGTTAGTAATTTTATTGAAATATAACAGAGAACACAGACTAATAATATATAGTATTACTAGCTGATGCCCGCGGCTTCACCCGCGTGGATGTCGTTCAAATTATATACTTAAACCTTCCTCTTGAATCACTCTATCTATTAAAAAAAACCGCATCAAAATCCGTTGCGTAGTTTTAAAGATTTAAGCATACAGACAAACAAACAGACAAAAATAGCGACTTTGTTTTATACTATGTAAGGATATGTGTGTATTTTTTTTTAAGTGCATAAAAGTGGTTCAAATATCATTTATTTTTTGATGATTTTTTTCTAGTTCTTGGATATTTGAAGTGGGCTGTCGTTGTAAGACGACAAGCCACGGTGTATTAGTTACGTATTTTCGAAACTTATAACAAAAAAAAAAACATTTGCTTAATGTTTTCTCGGTCTGTTTGTTTGTTTAGCCTAATTTTGAAATGGCTGGACCGATTGCGATGAAACTATGACAGGCATTTTGTTAACAAAATCCAACTCAAAGAGGAAAGTAATATTTTTATAATAATTTCATGCGGACCAAGGTCGTGGAGAAACGTTGATTTTACTAAAAAAATATAGTTACAGTCAAAGTCACATTTTTTCAATACAAAACCAAATCAAATGGTTAAAATCATGTCAAAAGAAAGAAATACCTTATTTTGTAATAAAACTACAAGTTCTTATTTGTGTTGAATTTTTTCGTCTACAAATCCTATTTTTACAGAATTATGTACAGAGTTTGTTGTCTAGAAAAGGATAGACTTCTTTTGACCCTTTTAGCCGCAGGGGCTATTCCAGTCTATTATACTCGTAGAAACAAAGCAAAAATGAAACAAATAATATCTAAGTACGTGATATCTCATTTTTAGTTGTTTAACCTTTTAGGGTGCTTTAGGCGTTTGGGATAGCTATAGTAAATACTTGAGTTATTTAGATACCCTCTTTTGTTTTTGATTTAACAGTAAAACAAGTTGGACTAGCACATAAAGGGTTCCGTACCATTGTAGTAGATATTGAGAGATTTTCCATGTTATTTTTGTTATTTTAGCAACATAGACTTCTTAAAGGTTCGTTTTAAAAAAAATAAAAATAAAAGGTTTTCCTTAATCTATAAGTGTTGAACTAATTTCTGTATTTTTTTCGAAATTTAAGGCTACGTAGTTTTGGAGATAAAGGGGAGGGGAATGGTCGGACAGACATACACACGGGTAATCCTGTAAGGGTTCCGTTTTTAACATTTGAGATACAGAACCCTAAAAACTTAAAAGTAAATCCATGGGACTTAAACTGGCACAGTATGGACATACAGGCATCCTTAATGCCTTCCCTTCGGGGATTACACGCGTGATGTTGTTATGCAATGGAACCTGACATGTACTAACCAGAAACCGAGACGTTATCTCAATACATCGGACACCAATTATTAGAGAATTGACATTTCAATTAACTAATGATGTACAACAACGATCGTATCTCGGAACCATAATTGCACAAACACTGAGTCATAACCGCTCGGCCACGAAATACATGTTCAAGCAGCACGCGTGTTGCGTCAGCCACTGAGAAGGAAACTAAAGACAGAAAGATTAGGGTAGTTCACAAAAAAAAAATTATCGACCGTCAGATAGATTTCCAAAAATATTGTACCGAGTAAAACGGGGTAAATAGAAACGCAGGGTTGAGATACAATTTTTGCCACATACCACATTCATTCTACGTTAAAATCCCTCTCATAGTTAAATAATAGTTAATATGCTGTACAAAAATAATTACAGCCATCCAGAATGACATAAATTGCTGATTGATTTTGAAATGTTTGCTGGCCATGAATTGCTGACCAATTAGCTATTTCTGCTGATAGATTATAATTTTCTGCTGACCAAAATACGAATAAGTACTATGCTAACCAGTTAAATAACACCCGCTTTTTAGTCAGTCAACTACCCTATCATGATATAGGCCCGGACTCCACGAAAATAGAGATAAGCAAAGCGGTGCAGAGACGTGCGAAATTCAACCAATCATAAGAAAGACAAGACACACGATATGAATTTCATCGAGTTGGTTTATTCAAACACGTCTCCACTCTCCACTCCGGTCCACTCATCTAGGCTGCGAGCTACGTAACCAATGCAATTTACACATGATATTTAATTTGTCGACAAATATGTCACTGTCGTTGCCCTAAACGAGCGCACCTTCCAATTTTCCGAAAAAAAATAAGTGTCATTTATGACCGCTAAGATCGCGTATTCGTGGGACGGTCACCAATATTATTACACTTATAATTGACACGGATTCTTAAGGTCAGGAGAGGCGAAGGTGATGAAATTATGTAAAACACATGCGAATCGCATCACGCAAGTTTTATGCCAAGTCGCATCACTCGATGTCATGAACACAGCGTTATACAAAGCAGAATACATTTGCAATATAATAAAACGCGCAGCGGAGCGTCGTGCAATTTTAACTAACACGCGACGAATATTATGATAATTTAGAAAGGGGATTATGTATGCCACTGTTTGCATAATTCAACGATGCTGTGTTTGACGCTACCGTATTATTATTATTATTAGCTCCACATCGCTGTCAATGTGGTGAAGTAGTCGACAGCCTCGGACACCATGGCCTTTCCTGCAGCAAGAGCGCAGGTCGGATTGCGCGGCACGCCAGCATTAATGATCTCATCCGACGTGCTCTGGCCACCGCCGGTGTGCCTGCTGTTTTGGAACCCAATGGGTTGGCACGCGTCGATGGGAAGAGACCAGATGGTATGACCATAATGCCGTGGAAGTTGGGTAGGCCTTTGGTGTGGGACGCAACTTGCGTCGACACCCTTGCGCCATCCCATCTTCCTAGCACGGTGAGCTGTGCTGGGGCGGCTGCTGCAGGTGCTGAAAACCTCAAGCGGCGCAAATACAACAACTTAATTGGCAGTTATGTGTTTGAGCCGTTTGGGGTTGAAACACTGGGGCCTTGGGGTCCGAGTGCTCACCAAATTTTTAAGGAAATTGCCAAGCGGTTGGTCGACTCTTCACGTGACCAGAGGGCTGGCCTATTCTTTGGCCAAAGAATCAGCATTGCCATCCAACGTGGTAATGCTGCCAGCCTTCTGGGCACTTTTCCTGTTGACAGCAATGTGGACGAATTTTTTGACGCCCTGTAATTCTTCTCTTTTTGCTACTTGTATATATTTTATCATTATTTTAGTTCTGTAAATTGTAGTTTGTAAATATTGTAAATAAAAATTTTAATTATTAATAAAAAAATATTACTTAATAGGTGTGTTTTTTGACAAAACAATAATGGTTTTTTGTTTATAAGCAATGTTATTTTAAAATCTTCGCTCTTGATTGTAAGCTCGTGTTATAATATTCATTCGTAAGTATATCCAAAGCATTCTGCTTACAGTGCGATCAAATTATCTTGGCAGCTCTGAACAAAGGCTTTGCGAAATTTTACGCATGTAAACTTGGGAATAAAACTGTTATTGCCAGATAAACCAATACTTAAACGATCAGAAAATATCTAATTTAAACAGTGAGAAATACAAATAAAATAAATATCATAACACTTTTATACATTCGTTGTATCAAAATGACCTGCACGAAGTTCGGAGCTGCCAAGATAATTTGATCGCACTGTACATTGTAATGATTTCCACTGCACTGCACTTTAAACTC
Organism: Diarsia dahlii; assembly: GCA_949775195.1. Taxonomy (NCBI): domain Eukaryota; kingdom Metazoa; phylum Arthropoda; class Insecta; order Lepidoptera; family Noctuidae; genus Diarsia; species Diarsia dahlii. The sequence goes on from OX459201.1 coordinate 1,173,414, forward strand.
TGACTTATTTTCGTAATTATCCAATAGATATGTATTCATGATAATAACTATATACGTACTAAAGCTTCGACCCCACGACATGGAATTCTTGGTTAACACCTCACCGAGGTGTCAGTGTTTTGTTGTTGCCCCTTACTTGGCTTGACATACTGTCGAGAAATATTTCTAAGGCATACTAGTAACTCTAGGTAGCCTCTTATTGAAATACCAAAAGCTTCAGGCACCTAACAAGAAGCAGACCACTGAACCACACTCACCAACCGCTTCCAATGCAAATATTGATTCAACCACAGTAAACCAAACTCGAAACTCCAATCACCAATTGAAAACAATACTGGTAGAGGTACAGTTACGAATCCCGGAGCGGTAACAACACTAGCGATCGAAACAAGCAATATTATTGGCTCTCAACTCCGCAATACTATTAGTGAGGTAGTGACAGCTTGCAAGCTCGTCTACTAGTACTTCCCTGACCTAATTCTAACAATCGATACAACTTGCAGCGAAAAGTAAAATTTTAATTGAATTTTGTGTCGGAATAGGAGTCGAAGCATTTCAGTTATTCGACTAAGAATTTGAAATTACTGCCAACGGTGCCAAGGTGGATTATTCAGTCCTGGTGTTGCAAGTAAGAACATTTTACTGTTCAGTAGTTTAAATCAAACTGTTCTAGGATATTTTTTTGCATTAAAATGACCGGGGTATATCCCTGTCTTCTCTTTGTTTAAGAGCAGTTAACTTTTTTCTCTCAAACTCCCGTTTCCGATCTTGTATTTGATCCTGGTAGATTAATAAGTGTGGATTCCAAAGTATTCTAACGATGGCTAATTAACAATTTTTTTTTTTTTTTTTTTTTTCTTTTCTTTCTGTAACTTGGCAATCTGTGTGCACACAATAGGCCAATCGCTTGGTATTCATATTTTGAGATCGATGACATCATTGGCAGAAAGATTTTCTAAGAAACTCCTTTCATAGCTTGAATCTCGCTGTTAGCGTAGGGACTCCATGCCGCTTTAATCGGCTGTGGGAGGTACTTCCTGTGCCCTGAAGATTTGTTGATCTCAGAAACTAGGTTCACTCAAAAAAGCAATTTTGTTCTTCAAAACTACAGGGTATACACTACAGACCATCCTTCCGGTAACTCTCATGGAGGAACTGCGATAATTATTAAGGAAAACATCAAACATTACCTTCTTGAAGAATACCAAACTGAGAAGATACAAGCTACTTCAGTCAGAGTTCAAGATAATAAGACAGAAACAACACTATCAGCTGTATACTGCCCACCAAGGCACACCATTACAACAAATGATTTCACGACATACTTCACAACACTAGGTAACAGATTCATTTGTGGAGGCGATTGGAACGCAAAACATGTTTATTGGGGCTCTCGGCTCACCTTACCTCGAGGTCGTCAACTTTATGTGGCCGTAAATGACGGTAATCTCCAATGCGCTTCGCACGGTACACCCACATATTGGCCTGCTGACGCAAACAAAGTGCCAGACTTACTGGATTTCTTTATTATGAAGAACATTCCTCCCAGCCATATAAACATCGAAGAGTGCACGGACCTGTCGTCAGATCATACACCGGTTATATTGAATTTTCATTGCAAGGCCGTACTGACAGAGCACCCACAAAGGCTCTATAATCATAAAACAAACTGGGACAACTACGGAGACATAATAACAGAATCCATAAACTTAAACTCACCATTAAATAGTGAGGACAAAGTCGAAAAAACTATTGAGACACTAAACAAGCTAATCCACCAAGCAGTCAAGGAATCCACTCCCCCACTGAAGCAGAAAATCACGATTAACTCATCCTATTCCAAACTAATTAAGGATAAAGTACTGGAAAGAAGACACCTGCGTAAAATATGGCATAACACTAGATATCCTCAGGACAAAAAAGCCTTCAACAAGGCATCCGAGGATTTGAAACATACGATAAACCAAGCAAACAACGAGCACCTCCAAAAACAATTGGTTAATCTTACCCCATATGTAGATACTAACTACTCACTGTGGAAGACAACGAAAAAGTTTAAAAGGCCAAAGCTTAATATACCACCGATAAAAAACACTGCCGGTATGTGGGCAAGAACAGATATAGAAAAAGCTCAGGTTTACGCTGAACATCTAAAATCTGTATTTCAAGCGCTACCTAGCAAGCACCCCGAGCAAGACAAAGAGGTTCGTGAACACTTAAATGCACCGCTACAGATGTGCACACCATTGGAAAGTGCTAGCCCCAATGAAGTTTGGAGACTAATTTCAAATCTGCAGGATGGTAAAGCGCCAGGTTATGATTTAATTGACGCGCAGCTACTAAAGCATCTTCCAAAAAAGGGAGTCCTCCAAATAACTGCAATTTTTAATGCTTGCCTAAGATTGAATATCTATCCCGCACAGTGGAAAATTGCGCAGATCATAATGGTACCTAAGCCAGGCAAACCACCGCATGAAGTTAGTTCATACCGACCCATTAGCCTTCTCCCAGTGATGGGTAAATTGCTAGAAAAAATACTGCTGAACAGGATGCGCAAGTACTTATCAGAAGTAATTCCCCCGCACCAATTTGGATTCAGAGAGAAGCACAGTACCATCGAACAGATCCATCGCATATCGGACACTATAAGTCGTACCCTGGAACGCAAACAATACTGTTCCGCAGTTTTCTTAGATATTAGTCAGGCCTTTGATAGAGTTTGGCATGACGGACTACTCTACAAAATTAAAAAATTGCTTCCGCACTCCTTCTTTCTAATACTAAGATCATACCTGCACAAGAGATGCTTTGAAGTAAAATTCAATAATGCGACCGCTCCCTTATATGAAATTCTCTCAGGAGTCCCACAGGGAAGCATATTGGGCCCCGTACTGTATTTACTATTTACTGCTGACCTTCCGACGCAAGGCGATACAATAACTGCCACATATGCAGACGACACAGCACTATTATCTGTCCATGAAGATCCAGTCACAGCATCAGCCAAACTACAAGACCATGTAGATGAAGTGGAGGAATGGCTAGACAAGTGGCGCATTAAGGCAAACCAAAGCAAATCAATCCACGTAACATTCACTCTCAGAAAACAGACCTGTCCCCCAATAAAACTCTACAATGAGGATATTCCTCAAGCTGAGGACGCCAAATATCTCGGAATGCACTTAGACCGTAGGCTTACCTGGAGAAAGCATATCTGGACCAAGCGCAAACAGTTGGACACAAAGTTCAGAACGATGTACTGGCTGATAGGTCGCAAGTCAAGACTGTCACACGAAAGCAAAATAGCAGTATATAAGACCATACTTAAACCCATCTGGACCTACGGGATTCAACTGTGGGGTACTGCTAGCAACAGCAATATCGAGATTCTGGAGAGATTTCAGAACAAGACATTGAGAGCCATGTTGGATATACCATACTACGTGAGCAATAAATACATACATAAAGATCTAAATATCTGTTCAGTCAAACAAGAGATTACAAAACACAGTAGAAGCTACCAGACTAGAATGTTAACTCACGTGAATCAACTGGCCTCAAATTAACAATAGCATAGCTATAAAAGGAGACGGCAATGATTGCTTACATTCTTGGGCCCCGATGTAATGAGATGAAAATGGTATGAGTTAGTAGATTCAGATTATATCAGTCCCTCACTGAGACGTGTAAGTTTTGACAATCTGAGATCCGAGTTATTAGAGGTTTAGTAAAAGTGGGGTTATGTTACAATCACTATATAAAAGAGCTGATTACTTAGTCCTTAAATTTAGTGGAGAAAGTTTGTACACAGATAGTTTACGGGAAGATAAAACCTATGCGTTAATCCAGGTTGGATTAAAGCATAGGATTTATCTTCTTGTGGGATAATTTTCGAATTGTAGCAGGCGAAGCCGCTGGCAAGACCTAGTAATAAATATAGTAGAAATGCATAACAATACCTTTAAAACCTCAAGCTAAATCCCAAAAGTACCACTATGTATGTACTTCTAAAGTGTACTTTCTACCCTCGTTTTTCCGTTCGTAACAGATAACAAGTTACATGTTTTATGTTTACCCAAGATGTTTGTACACTGGATTGTTAAACAAACAATATCGTGTGACTTTATCGCTTCACTTGTTCGTCTAGTAACATAAATAGATTTATTTCTTTGTAGTTTACATAAGTGAGAGTAGTGCAAGGTGGTGTTAGGTGTTTCGTGATGAGCTCATGACTAAATAGTATCAGCGACTTCGGGTGATCTTCAGGTTAAGTCGCTCTTGTCTAGGTTGGTACCTCGGAAAACACGTTAGTACATGTTTACGTACAGGCGGGGCGTCGCGCAGCGCGTGCAGCGTTTTTATTTCAAACACATGGCAAAGTAACGATTTCAAAACTTGATTTTACGAGAAGCGATTTTTCGCTCGTTTGATTAAAATGCAGCGTTAGTTGTGGTGGACTCGTCTCTCACTAAATTAATAAAAAAGCATGAAAACAGCATTCTGCACGCGCCGCGCAACGCCCCGCGTCTCCGTAAACGAGCAAAAGCCTTTGGTCCCAGCTGTCATTTCAATATATTTGACAGTCGTTAAATGTAGTCAGTGCGCCTAAAGTCTGACAACCAGTCTTACCAAAGGGTATCGTTTTACCCAATACTAACTAGGTTGTGGAGGTAAAATAGACAGTCGCTCCATGTAAATACTGGTGGCTGACCCTATTAGGTTATTAGACCAATGAAAGACATAATTTGAATATGAACGAATAATATTTAATTCGGTTCCTTCAGGAAGGGTGTGTGTGTTCTACTGAGCTACACGCTACAGACTAAGCCATGGGGTCATACGGGGTATACGTTATACGTTTTATTAAAGAACAAAGAGCTACTTATTCAAGTAGTATAGGTATACATTTTTGTTATTCCAACACGCCCCCTCAAAAATGAATCTATTTCTCAAAAAATCAAATTATTTACAAAAATAATTTCACACCTTCCTGTATCTGGGGTACAAATAACATGGTCCACCATTTAGTGCAAAGGATTAGGGAAACCCAGAAAAACCTAATCAGACCAATTCATAAGCTTGTATCTTTATGCTTATATCTCAAAGTTATTCAATGACCTTAATCAGTCAATATTAACAATACTTATTTCTTTTACTTTTACATAGTAAATTACATCAATCCGAGCTTTTCCCTCATTTGGGTAAAACGCACAGACGGTAATGATTTAGTTAGGATGTCAGCCAACTGGTTACCTGTGGACACATAAATCATTTTAATACAATTTTTCTCCACTTGTTCCCTAGAAAAATGATATTTTATATCAATATGTTTCGATCTTTTGTGACTCGTGGGATTATTTGTAATACTTAAACACCCATTATTATCCTCTTAAATAGGAATAGCACTGGATGTCTCGATTTTTATGCTGTTCAATAATGATTTCAACCATAAAGCCTCTCTAACTGCTTCAAACAAAGCCATGTACTCAGCTTCTGTAGAAGAAACCGCCACAGTTTGTTGCCTCTTTGTATTCCAGCATATTGTGCTTTGTTTAAATAGTTTAAACAAATAACCCGTAGTACTTTTCCTGTCTACTTCGTCACCTCCCCAGTCAGAATCAACAAAGCCACTTATTATATCATCATTGTTACAGTTACTTCTTTCATAAGTTAACTTTAAATCAATGGATCCTTTTAGGTAACGTAATACCCTTTTTAAATATGACCAAAGTGTATGATTGCTTTTGTTAGCAAACCTACTCAGGATGTTTACACTAAAGCTCAAGTCCGGACGAGTGCATACCATCAAGTACATTAGGCAACCAATGAGATTTTTACAAGGGGCCTTTGTTGTATTATCGCTATTGTTCAATGCGGCAAAGTCAACTTTATTTTCTAAAGGCGTTTTCATAGTTTTACAATCTTTCATTTCAAACTTTTCTAAGACTGTTTGTATGTACATTTTCTGGTCTAATGTTACTTTGTTTTGATACTTGTTGACTTTAATTCCCAAGAAACAACTAATTTCTTTCAAGTCTACCATTTTGAACTTGTTCATTAAATAGCGTTTGAAACTGTTCATGGTATTTATATCAGCAGTTAAAATAACTAGATCATCGACATAAAGTACAACATAAATGTTTTTAAGAATGTCACCCGTATCCAGAAAGTATATGCATCGATCAGCTGATGAATATCGAAAACCTTTCTCAATTAAAGCTTGCTCAAACATTTGGAACCAACAGCGTGCAGACTGTTTTAATCCATATAACGCTTTATTTAATTTGCATACTAAGTTACTTTTATTTGGAATTCCTTGAGATTTCATGTATATTTCTTCCTTTAACATTCCATTCAAAATCGCAGTTTTGACATCCATGTGGTGAACTAGCAAATTATATTGATTTGCAAAAGCTAATATGAATCTGAAACTAGTGAATCTTGCAACAGGTGCAAACGTTTCATTATAATCAGTCATATATTCCTGGCTAAAACCGCGAGCAACTAAACGCGCTTTATACTTTATGGGTTTTCCAAACTCATCACTTTTTACAGTAAACACCCATTTACAATCAATAATATTTCTGTTTTTAGGTAGCGGTACAAGTGTCCAGGTTTTACTTTCAGTAAGGGATTTAATTTCCTGATTAATAGCATTTATCCAGTTAACTTTGTCATCTCTGGATTCAATTTCATCATATGATGCAGGTATTGTTCATGCCAAAGATTTAGCATACAATAAATAGTTCATTAATGTATCATCAGTTTCATCATAAGATACAGTAGGCAATTTTTTAATCCGATCACTCCTACGGTTTTTCTTAGTGAGTTCATTTTGAGTCGAAGTCAATTTACCATCAAATGTAGAATTTTGTTGCATATCTGTTTCACTTACAGATTTATTAAGTGGCGAACTTAATGATACAGGTATATTTTCCGTTTGCTTACATATTTTCTTTAACGTGTGATTTTCAGAGTCTCCGAAACTTTCGGCCAAAACTCTCTCAGACTTTAACGGTCTGCTTGACTAGAAATTAATCTCATCAAATATCACATCCCTTGCTTTTACAAACTTTTCATTTTCCGTTTGCTTACATATTTTCATACGGTGTGATTTTCAGAGTCTCCGAAACTTTCGGCCAAAACTCTCTCAGACTTTAACGGTCTGCTTGACAACAAATTAATCTCATCAAATATCACATCCCTTGCTTTTACAAACTTTTCATCTATCACATCTTATAACCATTCGGTTCATAACCAATCATTATTCCTTTTAATGATTTTACATCAAACTTTGTTTTTCTGTTTTTATTCACATAATAAACAGTTGAACCAAAAACCTTTAAATACCTTAGTTGTGGCTTTTTATCGTGCCACAATTCAAATGGTGTGTTATCGTTTTCAGTGCTTATGTGGGGCTTATATCAATCAAATAAGTTGCTGTCAACACAGCCTCCCCCCAGAACGTTTTGTCTAACTTGGCCCCAGAAACCAGTGTACGACCTCGCTCTGTTATTGTTCTTATCAATCTTTCTGCCATACCATTTAAAGCAGAAGTATGCGGCACTGTTAAGTGATAGCTTATACCTTTTCGCACACAAAACTCTTTCATTTCATTTGACAAATATTCACCGCCGTTATCACAATACAGATTGACTATTTTCGAATCGAAACGAGCCTCACACTTTGCCACATAATCTTGAAACATAGTAAAAACATCTGATTTATGGGCAACTAAATAGGTTACACAGTAGTGAGTGTATTCATCGACAAATATCACAAAGTAGTTTTTACCGTCAAGTGTTGAAGGAGTGATGGGACCACACACATCAGAATGCACATTGAATAGAGGTCGTTTTATGTTTTTTGCCTTTGACTTATTAAATGGTAAGCATGCTTGTTTTCCGTATATACAAGCTTCACAAATTTTATCATTTGGTTTAACATGATTTATTTGCTCAATGTCATAAAACATTTGTTTGTTTTTTAATTCGACAAACTTTGATTTACTAATATGACCAAATCTTTGATGCCATAACTCATAACTATTATTTACGACCTTATTCGATAAACAATCTGCATTAAAAGCACAATTTTCAAGCACATAATGAATGCCAATTAAATTGTTCAAAAACTCACCCGTTGTTACCACCTTACCATCGTTATAGATTTGTACACCACCATCATTCCCAAAAACAACAGTCATTCCAGCTTGTTGCATTTTCTTTACTGAGAGCAAGTTGTAGGGAATTTCAGAGCAGAAAAGAACATCCTGTATTGTTCCCTTCACACCCAAGTCGCTGGTTACTTGAAGGTTACCCTTTTTTGTTGCAGTGATAAACGTCCCATTCTTTGCAATTGAGATGTTTATTGGCCTCTCAAGTTTTTCGAAGTTTTGTGCCAGATCTTCTCTATTAATTATATGATCTGAAGCTCCCGAATCCAGAATAAATGTAATGTCATTTCGTTGATTTTCATAACTCCCGTTTCCGGCCATAAAAGCAAATCCAGAGTTAGGAATTGTATCTTGTTTATTTATAGTTTGGATTGTCTTATTATTGTTGTTAGGATGCTTTCGGGTTCTTTTATTATAATAGCAGTTCTTTTTCATGTGACCGTTTCTACCACAGCAATGGCATTTAATGTTTTTCATTTTGTTAATCGTGCGATTAAAAGTTATCAACTGATTCTGACGGTTTGGCCTTCTTTTATTGAAATTTCCATGAAATGATGTTTCATTTTGTTGTTTTGTGGTTTCTGCCTGAAGAACTTTTGTTTCATTTTGTTGTTTTGTGGTTTCTGCTTGAAGAACTTTTAAACTAGTATCGCGTCTTTCATTGATCAGTTTTATTTCATGATCTAGCAATCTGGTTTTCACAAAGGTTAAGGTCAGATTATCCTCTGCCAGAGTTTCAATTGCAGTAACAACACCATCATAGCTTTTCGGTAAAGTTAGAAATAGGTGTGTGATTATATCCACTTCTTCTAATTTTGCGCCAGCAGCCATTAATTCAATTAGCAAATCGTCGAATTCTTGAAAATGTTTCATCAATGAATTTTCCCCTTTCAACTTTAAGTCCAACAGTCTTTTTCTCAGAGACAATTGGGTTGCTATGCTTTTTCTCTCGTAAATGGAATCCAGTTTTTTGAAAACTTCTTTTGCAGAAATGTTACCACTTGTAAGTCCCAACAATGAATCGGATAAATATTCGATTATCGTGTTTTTAGCGATGCTCTGCTTTTTGTGCCACTCAGCGTCCAATTCAGTAGGAGTATCTTCATCGATCACCTTTAGCACTTCAAACTCATTTAAGAGATTCCGTATTCTAAGTTTCCAGATACTGTATTTGTCTCCATCAAATGGTTTAATATTTCTTTTCATTTTTAAATGTTCCATTATATTAAATCACTAAAAGTCACTCAGAATACTTTACACTGCCACAAAGTTCACAGGGCTCACGTCTCTTTCACTTCGCACAAAAAGTGTCTTTTAATTTATTTAAAAATTAATCTTTATTTATTTAGTCCGAATCACTGGTTTTACTTTTTATAGTCCTTATGCCTGGGCCCATAACCTATTAGGTTATTAGACCAATGAAAGACATAATTTGAATATGAACGAATAATATTTAATTCGGTTCCTTCAGGAAGGGTGTGTGTGTTCTACTGAGCTACACGCTACAGACTAAGCCATGGGGTCATACGGGGTATACGTTATACGTTTTATTAAAGAACAAAGAGCTACTTATTCAAGTAGTATAGGTATACATTTTTGTTATTCCAACAGACCCAAACATAGTTATACAAAGGCTAGGCTGATGATGATGTTTTTCGTATAGGGGTATGCATTTTTGAAGGTGTTTTTCAATTGGATGTGAGCCGAAACAGTATTTTAAAATGGTAATCATGCCGCAATAGTAATTAAGTTTCAAAGTTACTACTAAGTTAATACTAGAATCCATAATTTATTATGTAAATTCTCGAAACCAGATCAAATCAAATCAAAGCATTTATTTCAAGTAGGCCAGTTACAGGCACTTTTGAATAGTCGAATTAAACTAACTGCGGCACTCAGAGACATCCAACGATTACTCAAACCGCCACCCAGCAAAGGCCTGACATACTTTTGAATGACAAAACTGCCAAAAACCTTTACCAAGCGACGGCCCAAGCAACCACTGAAGCTCTCCGAATGCGGCAGTAAACTACTAGACTAATGAAGCTCAATAAACTAAGCTACAGTCCCAGTCACAAGGCATAATAACTCGTGAGTGTACTGTAGTTGCCCATTCCAAAGCATTGGTCTCATGAGAAGAATGGCAAGAAACTTCATGGACACTCTTTTAGTTTTTCCAGTTATTGGGATTCCGGTGATATAGACTATTTTCATATATTACTCTTTACTACTTCAGCCCAGTGAGTCAGCAAGAGTCTCAGTCCCTCTCAGAAGAATTTCCACACGACATAAAACAAGTGTAGTAGCATTAATTTTGCTTCATGTACAACCCATTGTACATTGAGGTATTTATGTAAATATTCATGATGAAACTGTAGCAATTTTCGTCTCGTTTTGTTTGAGTAACATTTATTAAATTTCTTGCTGACATTGCTGAAGATAATTCTGCGACACAACTCAACACAGATAACAACAGAGATAACTAACCCCGGTTAGGTCATAATATTATAATTATGTATAGTAGAGTAGCAGGGTCCATATTGGCTCACCTAAAGTTCTTTATCCGAAATTGTTCTTCCTAACGATTTGTAATCCGAATGATCACTCTTCCTAAAATTTTTCATCCTAAAGTTTTCATTCATACTATTTGTAGTGCTACCGACGATGTTCATAACACTCATGTTTCCGAAATTTGTAATTCATAATATCATTATTGTAAATATATTTCAACTCCTACTGTTTTTTATCCTAACGCTTTTATTCCTAAACATTTTTCACTCATACAACTGTTTAGAATGATTAAAGGTCGTTTCACTGATTTTTGTCTTAAATGAATTAAACTCAGGTCAGAGTGTCGTTTTGGGGGCACTATGAAAAAAAAAACAGAGAAATTTCGCGACCAATTTCGAGGTAGCGCTCGCCGGCCGCTGCCGCGGCACCGCTCGCTTCGCTCGCTCGGCTCGCGCGTATTTGGTCACAGTTCTAACCCAACCTAATCTATGAATATCTTTGCATAGTATGTAAGGTCCCATTCAAATAGGTGGACAAATTATAACACAGCGTTCAGTATGTCTAACTAAAGACATCTAAACAAAAAAAAAACACTATTTAAAGTGATTTTATTTTGACTTAAAATAATTAATTGCCGGCACTCTAGAACAAACTCATCCTATAAAAGTAGGTATTTTAATGTCTTTTTCTTATATTTTTTTTACTATTGTCCGTATTTTAGCGGTCTGAATGATTTCTAAAATTTTGTCCACCTATTTTAATGGGACCTTATATAATACTGAATATTATGAATAAAAAGTAATATAAACAAAAAAGATATGACTTTGAATAATAGTGTAATAGATGTTTATTGCTACAGACATTATGAAGTTGAATGCTTCGGAATTAAAACATTAGAGACAGAGAAGTTAGGAATTGCGATTGTTAGGATGAAAAATGTTAGGAAGAACATTTTCGGATTTCCAATTATCGGAGTTGAAATTTTAGGTGAACTTTGGCGCACCCAGAGTAGCAACCCACATTAAAAGTTATTCAATATTTGTAAGTTGAATGATCATATTTACATACTTTGTTGAATACGCTACCTCGGTGATCATGAAAACTAAGTCAAAACCTGAAGTTCTGTGTAGTTTATTTATGAATAATTATCAAAAAAAAAATCTCAGATTTTGAAAATAAAAACACAAATACGGTACTTTAAGAAGAACATTAAAGACAAAGTATTACAAAAAAAAAGTGAAATTCGAAGAATAAAAAACAAATTAAAAAAAATTACATCAATTACCTAAAACTTCTTTGTACCATTATTTTTAGTATAGCAACGTCGCACAGTCAGACACGAATAGTGTCTTCAACTTTTGAAAAATATGTTCCGATTTTTTTTTACTACAAGGTCACTCTGATTACTTCAACAAAAATATCCTACATTTTTTTTCGTCCACCTAATCGCTGTTCCAATCCATCCAATGGAGCATCCCCAAACTTTGTGCCATCTCACCCTCAAGCCTGCTATCACGATGACGCGTCAAACCAGACCCCTTCTAATTTACCGCTAGACCAGGCAAACTTGGTTCAACGCACAGATATAGATAGACCTAGATATTGCAAGAGCAACTACTTCGCGTGACACTTTTCATGCCTAGCTTACGTACAAAAATCGTAAGTGGCCATTTTCGCGCTCAGTCTGCATCGGTGTGAAGCGCTATTTGGACGTCAGTGCTGATGCAAAAGGCAGGGGTTGGGGCGAAGGAGGCGCCGTACGCGGCGGCGTCTTTGAATCGATTTGATTTTCCGATTTATAGTGCTGGTGTAGTCATAATAGGTAGCCAAAAAATGGCACGTTTGGTTCTCATACAGATCGTGATACTTGCGTATCTAGGTCTATCTATATCTGTGGTTCAACGTCACTTATTATGTCATGCCTCGATCTCTTTTAAAACTTTCGTCTTGCTTCGAGTAAGGCGAAACTATTCGCCTTCGGATTAGTAAAGTTATCGCAAGGATAATCAAAGTTTCTGCCGTGGATTAGGCGCGGATCGTTTCGCGATTTATTGGATCTAATAATTTTATGTCGATGTGGATTATTGTTCTGTATGAGCTCTGATTAAAAAACTTCTTTTGTAAATCTTCTTGGAAATTCCGGAAAAAATATATTCATTAGTCATTTCCGCCAAATACCATGTGATATGATAGAAAAGTTTTTACTTTTGGTCGCAATAACCGACATCCTCGCGGACAAAGCCGCGAGCATCAGCGAGTATTCCATAAATCTTTGCATAGACCAACTTTACTAGTTTAATGATCCATTCAGTAGCTGTACCTATTTCAGAAGCTATTCTTAGTAACTTAGAGTTTCTTCCTCGTTTCATGCAAGATTAGCTTCAAATTATTCATAGTACGAGCAAGCCCGCAGCGTTGAAACTTAAACCTCTTACATTTTCGAATCACTCAGTCACCATTACCCTCCGGTTTTCAAATAGAATTGAACAAATCATTCAAAAGAAAAGGAGATCAGTGAAAAACAAAACACTTGGAAAATTGCGTTTCGTAAAATAAGGAAGTTTTCATTCAATATCCTTTCACAAATGATGGGGCTCTAGCGTGGAGCCGTAAAACAGGGCATCTGTTCCAAGCGGGATGGACCGTTTATTTTTGTATTTTTCACGACTTTATTATTCGATTTGATGATATCTGTGGAACTGAGCAGAGTGGTTTGAGCTAAGTAATTACAGAGGAGGGTGGCGGGTGGAGCTAAAAGGTTAAGCGACGCTTGCTAAGGTTGATGTGTTATCTGCAGTCGTAACGGGTAATAATACGCCTAAAAGTCTATCATCTAGTCTCCCCCTTTAACGTACTAAAAAGTTGATTGCACTGGTCAGATACCTATGCAGACAACTATTTATCTGGTTAGAATGGGGCGAGCTTATTGCCATCAACCGAGCACAAATGCAGATTCTGTGGCTGTTACTATGAAATTCCAAATGGAAAAACTCAATAACAATTTTCCCGACCCGGGAATCAAAGATTCCATGCTCAGTAGTTGCGATTGCAACCACAGAATCAACAAGGCAGTCAATTACAAATTAATGTTCAATTTACTTTTATACCAAAAAACAAGTTATTTCAAACAATTAACTTACAAAAACAACGTTACAACATTCCTAACCTCTCAGCGCGCACTATAACCCACTTCTTCCTCATTTCCATTCGTCTTGAGGGAACAAAAATGTTCTCCGTGTTTGGAACACAAAACAGACGACACGAAACTAGGACACAACGGTTCTTGTCGCGAAAAATTGCATCCGCCCCGAGCTAAGAGGAGAACTAGTTAATTTAATAAGGAAAGTAATACTTGCTATCCCATTTTCTGTTAACAATTGCAATACTTGACTTGTTTTTGGAACAGATAGCTATGTTTCAGGGCCTTTTCTTTTTTTGGAGGGTAGGGAACCATCATCATCATGGGTAGGGATAGTGTCAGACTTCTACTGACTAAAAACCACACATGTTACGCCATAACCCTTTGTATCCAGGTCCGCGGTATTTCTTTCGAACAACCCGCAGACCCAGCAGGCGTCGGCCGTTGCTGGCCCCTGCAATGTTGTGCTGACATCTCTTTGAGGCGCGCATGGAACTCGTAACGCGCCGTCGACACGGCCGGTCGTCGTCATAAGACGGATGGACGGTGAGCTAGCCCATTATGCAAATATGACTTGTTTTTGAAAGGTAGCTAAGTTTCAGTGCTTAGGTACCTTGGGACAGTTTATTTTGGTCTCCAAGCTTGGATTTTCGAGCTAATTGTGGACAACTGCAGTTTGAAGCACTTCCTGCATATCTTAACGTTGGTTTTTAAAAGAAAAGTTTTTAAACCTGAGCTTGCAACGAACTACGACGGAAACTGGGTGAGCGTTGCAGAAAAATAACGAAGTGAAAGTATCAGAAAGAACTTTAAAAAAAAATCTCTTTAAGTGTGCTATATTTGAAGCTTATGTATTTTTAGGTCGACTCAAATTCAGGTAGAATAATCGTTATTATTTAATTCTATTGCATGCCAACTTAAATGTTCTTACGTAACTTTGAATGTCTTGGTAAAGAAGCCAATATGAACAACCCGGGCCATCACGACTCCGCAGTTATGATAAGCTTAAACCCTTGTAAAAATCAAGCACAAAATTATACGCAGAAAAATTTCATATCCACCCTTCACACTCTCTTCAAACAAAGGATAAAAGCGATACACCATAATCGCGGCCGAATCCATTAGACCTCCGCATTACCGTTTAAAACAACACCCGCTAACAGAATATTTTACAGCCCAACGCTTATTTATGCAAATCCAAGACACATTTCACTACACGCTGTATTAATGTTTTTCCATCTTCTTATACCTGGACCGTATTAAAATTTATAGAGTACACATAAGAAGGGTCGCCTCGATTGAATGTTTTATTAAGCTCCTCGCCCACGTAGCGGTTACTTTGCTGAAAAAGATCCCAGGCATTGAATAGTAATACTAATCTGTATCACGAAAGCAGATTATGAAAAGCGAGAAGACTTAGTGTATTCTTTCGAGGCTAAATCGTGATCGGGATCGTATTTGAGATTACATTGAGTGTTAGAACGAACACTTTCAGATCTGTTTGTGTTTCTACGAACCGTTTTATCGGTTCCTAATCTTTTTATGTTTACAAACTTTTTGGTTAAGCTTTCATAAAATTGGAATGTTGCGGGTTAAATTCTATGATATTTTTAAACTAAATTTCTTAGAAACAGTCGCTTACAAAATTACGAAATACAACAACAATACTAGAACATCACCGAAGTACTCCAAAAGCAACAACCAATATGATCAATAATCCCGAACTCCATAACTTGGCCAACTCCAATTTGCCAGCCATTTCCCTCACACAATGTATACAACGGACCTTGATCACTGATTATAGGACAACTTTATATCACAATACGTGGCCCATCAAACAGCAATAACTGTTGATACGAGGGTTCGAGCGGTCGTTATTGGAAACACATTGGTTATAGGCAATGATGGACGCGACACTTAATTTTGGCATCATCCTAAAATAATTACTCACGACGACAACTTGACGTAAACTGCAAAGTCCCTACTTTATATGCGTGGCCTTGTTTGTGTTTTATGAGTATTAAATCAGTAAGGGTCGGGTTTCAAACAATATAGTATGTCAGAGCGCATGACCCTGATGGTTGACTTACAGATGTATGTGGGACTACATTGTATAATGTTGCCGAATGACAAAGTAATCGGTTAAGACTACAGTAATAAACAATAGATGGCGTTGAAGTAAATTTGGTATTAAGACCTGAATCGCGCAAGTGAAATTTGCATGACAGTAACGATTTCATTATACAGTCTGTTTCGAGCATTTGGTTAAACTATAAAGTTTGATGAAGCTATGAACGTTTCGCTTCCTCTGAATATCTTACTTCTAATTAATCTTAGTAATAAATTAGCTTCGAAAATGAAGTTTAATTAGTCTTCAGACTTTTTAGCTTAAACTTTGCTTTGTAAATTGGTACTTACGATGGAAATTAGTTTGTTTTCTTATTTAAGAAGTTACTCAAATGCTTAGTCGTTTCTTTGTGTAGAACTTGATAAAAACTGCCTTTAAAGTCAAATACAAAACCTCGGTCATGGTGATGAATAATTAAAATCTCTAGGACGGGGACGGTGATACGCCAAGCAACTCAATACTTTAAGGGATGCACAATATATTTAATAATAAATAACTTGTTCAATACTTTAAGTATCAGTTTTCAGTGAATACACATACATGTATGTATGTGTATGTATATTTAGTGACCATATTATCAATTAAAAAACTTATAACTAACTTCTTAAATTTTCTTTAACATTCCAAAAATAATATACTGACCAAAGGATGCCAACACACTTGGTGATTTAATAAACATAACAATTTCTGAGAACACGAACAAGATTTATATTTTACATACATACACAGTGAATGTTGGCTAGATAAAAGTGGAGGGTCTAAGCCCCGCAGCTAAAAATAAACAACATCTCCAAGAAAGATAAGAAAGAAAGCGAAAAGGACCCGACGACGTGAAATCGTTTTTATTTCGAATAGCACAGAATCGTAAATACGTGGTTAGAGGCATTCCATGAATAACTACACGCCATTATTGCCTCTAGTGGGCAGAGGTTCTTCGTTGTGTCAATAAGACAATGTTAAGAAATACTGTGTAGGATAAAAGGCCAGATTTGTAAGTATATAAGTACGAAATGAAGCCTTATAAATGAACATACAATTTATTACAAGGTTTGGAAAATGGAGTTCAGAAACATCTTTCTTACTGTTAGAAATGAGAAAGTTTGTATGGATGGATGAATGGATTGATTTTTGTTAATCATCATCATCATCAGCCTATAATGTTCCCACTGCAGGGACTCAGGCCTCCTCTCTAGGAGAGAGATGAGCTATAATGCACCACGCGGGCCAGTGCGGGTTGGTAGATGCCACATGTCTTCAAATTTTTGGTTCTAAGACATGCCGGTTTCGTCAAGATTTTATCCTTCACCGTTTTGAGAACAGTGGTGATGATATAAATTACACAAAGTAGGTAATGCGCCTGCCTGGGTTCGAACCTACGACTTACACCACCACTGGGTCATCGAGTTCTTTTGAATTATATGCTAGTATACTTATTGGCTCCATGATTATTTTACATTAACAAGTCTAGTAATCATGTTAACTGACAAATGACTCCTTTATAACCTGGATTGACACATAAAATACTATTTTTCCAGGTAGTACGATCCCATGGGACAATAAACAAACTCCAGGCAGGCAAAGCCGCAAACATAAGCTAGTCTATATTAATATTATGTAAAAGTAAATTCCTCTGTCCGTTACCCTTTCACACATTTCGGTCTCATCGGATTCGGTTTTCGGCACACCAATTAACAATAAGTTGGATTACGACATGGGTATTGGTAATGCCTTCCCATGGAGTAATAAGCCGTAGGCAAAACGTAGTTTTCAACTGAAAATGTCGATTTACGTCAAACTATTTTGATGTTTTATTAAAATACTAGCTGACTCGTGCCCACTTCGTTGGGCATAATGTTATAATCCTTTTTTTTATAGTTAAGGCAGCGTTCGTAAGAAACGCTTTCATTCGACCGTTTTTTCTCCGATTCACTTTGCAAAACGGACTACCACGTAAAAGCCTTTTTATTTTTCGGTTTTTTATATAACCTATGACACTCAGCAATAATGTTGCTTTTTGTTGGTGAAACAATTTTTAAAATCGTTTCAGTAGATCCCGAGATTACCCCTTACAATTTAACAAATATACAAACACACAAACTTTACTTCTTTATATTATTAATTATTAATTATTATTATTATTATTAGTATAGATGACAGTGAAAGTATTAAAGTACGGTTAATAACATGTATAACTAATTTCGCACAAATAATAAAACACCCCTGTAATCCGAGAAAGGGTTAGGCAGACGTGTACCTAATAGTATACCCACTTTTCGCCAGTTGTTTTAAGTCCTATGTACTAAGGGGGAACCTATTGCCATCAACCGTGTACAAATTCAGACTTCGTGGCTGCTACTGAGAAATTCTTGATGGAAAAACTCAATAACACTTTACCCGATCCGGTAATCGAATCGAAGCCAGGATGTCATGTTCAGACCTACGAGGCAGTAACTAACTAATCTGTTTGTAATAATATATAATGTACCGACTCACGCCTTTTTTGTACCGTGGACTATTTATAAGTAAGAATACTTCTCTGAGCCAAATAAAGCCGTGTTTCAATATTTCTGGCATAATCCTGCGGAATTTGTCGAAAAACTCGAAAGGGTATTTATAAATAGCGTGGAATATGTTCAACGAGTATGGAAAAGATTTTTCGGTGATCGAATATATCTTTTAGATGTTGTTGGTTATTCTAATCCTTTGTTCTTAAAATCGTTGGTCTAGTGGCTGCAAGCGTGACTGCTGAGAATGAAATCCAGGGTTCGATTGATAGGTCAGACAAAATTATATTGGGGTATTTCAAGAATATCTTAGTAACAGCCACGGGGTCTGAATTTGTGCCCGGTTGATGGCAATAGGTTTGCTTCCTCTTATTTGGAACTTAAACTTAAATGGCGAAATGTGGGTGTAGTAGTGGTTACACCTTTTCCTAGCCCCTCGGGATTGCAGGTGTGATGTTATGTTAATGTGTTCTTAGAATGAAGGATTACATTAGGAAATGCTGAGTTGATTGGTTGACTCGTTACCCGTGGTCCCGGTGGGTCGACCCATTACCGGGTCCACGGGTAATTTTAGTTACCCGTGGTCCTATTAGGGGTGTTCACAGATTTCTGACTATACCAACAGAAAATGAAAACCATCAGATCATTTTATTGAAATGGCAAGAACAAGTAAGAGATGGGAAATAAAGATAATAAAGTCTTACAATCTACCAGGATGCCAGAAGCAGAAGGAGGTACTGTATATTGTTTATAGGAATTTCATTATCAAATTGATTTGATAATGAAATTCCTATAAGTTCTTGCCATTTCAATAAAATGATCTTATGGTTTTCATTTTCTATTGGTATAGTCAGAAATTTGTGAACACCCCTAATGGGACCACGGGTAATTTTAATAACCCGTGGACCCAGTAATGGGTCGACCCACCGGGACCACGGGTAACGAGTCGATTGGTTGCGTGATTAGGGGTATATCCACTAAATACCACCCAAAAACTGCAATCAACCGATTTAACAAAATCTTCTCTAAAACCAAAAACACACTACACACCAAACTTTCAATACAAACAATCTAAAAGCGAAACTAAAATCTGTTGAAACTACAATTTTGTTGTTTAATTACAGTATTGCGGTCTGCAAACTGTGTTAATGTTCGACAAACTATCGGAAGAAGTTCAGCTAAACAGTAATTGGGAACAGCAAGAACGAGAAGCAAAGATAAGAAATACCATCACGAAGGAATTTGGCCCATTCAGATAGTAAATTGATCTGTTCCGAGATAACCTAACTAACTTATAAATTGAGCTTAAATTCTCGACATGCTTCTGGAGTTGGTAACAAACTCCCATCAATTCGTGGATCTCTGATATCTTCATAAGATAGACGCGTGGAAATACATGTTTTCTCGAACGAGGCGACGATTTTTGCGGGTTTTATACATATGTTTTATAGCATTTTTATATAATATAATATAATATAATATTCCACAACTATCACACAACGCCATCTAGTCCCAAGCTAAGCAGAGCTTGTGTTATGGGTACTAGACAACTGATAAACATACTTATATATTTCTAAATACATACATATTATAGATAAATTACACCCAGACACAGAACAAATGATCGTGCTCATCACACAAACATTTGTCCTGGGTGGGAATCGAACCCACGACCTCCGGCATAGCAGTTAGGGTCACTAACCACTAGACCAACAGGCCAGTCAATATATAAATATATGTTTTGGTTACTGATGTGCTATCGTTTTCTACTACGTTATCTGGATAGTTTTTTTTTGTTTTATTCAAAGAATAAGCTTTGTCGCTCTCAATGTATGTAGGATTTTGTAAATATTTTTTTTTCTATAATTGGAAGGTTACAATTCAAGTCATAACTCTAATAAGTTCGCCTGTCCTGATAAAGGTTGCCGAAATATGAGAGAAGAAAAGGCCTAATCTTTGGCCTTTGAAGATGATTTGGAATCCAATTTAGCAATTACTAGCTGATGCCCGCGACTTCGCCCGTGTCGATGTTGGAACTTGACAAATTATATACCTAAACCTTCCTCGAGAACCACTCTATCTATTGGTGAAAACAACAAAAATCGGTGCAGTAGTGTTTGAATTTATCGCGAAGAGACAGACAGACAGACGCGGGCGAAGGACTT
This sequence comes from Diarsia dahlii, assembly GCA_949775195.1. Lineage (NCBI taxonomy): Eukaryota > Metazoa > Arthropoda > Insecta > Lepidoptera > Noctuidae > Diarsia > Diarsia dahlii. The sequence goes on from OX459201.1 coordinate 1,194,037, forward strand.
TGTTTAATAATAAGTAGTGACAAACAAACAAATCTTTCCTCTTTACAATATTAGTTTAGATAACAATGGAGAGAAAATCTACCTACTTGAAGTGTTCAGAAGGTCTTTAACAAACGTTTTCGTAATTGTTCCAGCCCGGAGTGTATCCCACACGATCACAACCCTGGAGGTGCCCCTGTGGGCAGACCCGAGGCGCGAGGCAGAACTGCGCTGCCAATATATGAGGCAGCAGCATGAGCCTCCGCTCCACTCAGTCAAGTGGTACCGAGACCTGGACGAGATCTTCAGATATACACCGCAGGTGGTGAGTACATAGTTTTTGATTTAATATAAAAAAGGAGTACTTAAGCGGACTTAATGTCACAAGACTATCTCTTGATTCTCTTTTTTCTAATTTAATGTCTTACTGCCGCACTCGTAGACGTTTAATGATTACTTAAGCCATCATTTAGTAAAGATATTGACAGTTTAGTGAAGGTTTTGTATGTCAAATCTTTTTTAAGTGACGGCTTAAGGCAATCAAGAAATATCTCCGAGTTCAGTTGAGGTGAGTATCAGTTAGTTGCTAAGGTATAAAATCGGCCGTAAACCGATTATCAAAAACCTACTTTTAACTGTAATCCATTGTGAACTCTATCAAACACAGTATAGCGGAACTCAGATCTCAAGTGCGCATATCTCCATCTTGCGTTTGATGCCCCCTGCCTCACGTAATATCATGCTCTGGATGACTGTATGAATACCTAAACGAAGTTCGTGCATGCCATCGATACGTGAAAAATAATCTGATCACCAATTGGGCAGTTTTCGGTCAAATAAGACCTTTTTAAGCCAATTAATTAACACCATATAATTATATTCGAATGAAAAATTTTAAAATTACAGGAAAAAAATATTTCAATAAAACATCACTTTGTTTGTTACTACACAAAGTCAGTTTTTTGTTTGCAAAACCAAAGGAAATGAAAATTAATTACAGACAAACAGAGTATCCAATAATAAAACAATTGTGAGAGAAACGGGACGAAAAGCATCACGCCTCGCTAACTGATGAGAGACTGATCACGGAATAGATAGACCACAGAAGGTCGGTTATATGCAACAAATGAAAAGGCACGCACACATAAGATTAAAGATTAAGATTTGCATTTTTTTTGCATTTAAGATTTGTACATAAGGTTGTTCTTCTATTTTTGTCAATAAACTTTTTTACTTTACTTTACTTTACATAGACACACTTCTACGTACGGTGGAAGTGAGTTATCAGTAGGTCAACTCCTTTGAAGAAAAAAGATAAGTCATAAGTCATTTATTTCGGAACAATAATATGCATTGTGTAGAATTTTTTGTAAAATAAAACAGAAGAATAAGGTGTTCTGACTCATGTCCACTTTGTGCTCGTAGTTTTTAAGCTAAAGTTGGATGTGCTAGCTACCCACATAAACGGAGAACAACAAAACACTATTAAAAAAAATATTATTTATTATTATTAAAGATATTCTTTCTTTAATAGTGTTTTGTTGTGCTCCGTTTATGTAATAAATTTATTAGTCTCACACAGGACAACACAATTTGATAAAAAACACAGAAAACATAATAAATTAATTCTGAACTTAGTCCTGTACGAGGCTAAAGGGCCACTATCTGAGCATGGAGCTGTGACATTTATGACAGATGTCAATGTCACAGCGCTGGTATTCTGATAGGGCCCAAAGTGACGCCACAATCACGGACAATCAAACACAAAAAACAACATTAATTTGTCAGCTAAGCAGAAAAAACAAAACAAAACAATAAAACTTATACTGTAAATAATAACAAAATTAAATGGTGTATTACCACAAGCTTTTCACAACTATACTAGAAAGCCATCGAATGCAGTCACTTTGGCGAAATCTGCTAGATAGCATCATATTTGTATGTGCTTCAGTTTTCGCTAGTTGCATGCAACTCACCTTCTGTGAACATCTATTTTGTGGCCTGAATCACAGTCGGACTCGTCCGTCAAAAGGATCCATGTTTAATTTGTCTGTACGAATCGTATTTCTCTGTTTCATTTTGGACCTCTGTATCCCGTTTCCGAATTCAAATGTATCATGCAAAGGATGAAGATATTGATTGTGGATGATGATCAAAGCTTTGTGCAATTAGGAAAACAGATATTAGGATTTTATTGTGGATTCCGGAATACGGTAATCGAGTATGATTGAAAGAATTGAAAACAACGGTTTTCCCGTTATAATGTTAATATTATTTGGGTTTCCATGGAGCAAAGTTTATATCATTAATGAAAACCTTAATATTAGTTTTAAACCGTTCAACTAATTACTAAAAATCCGAACGGAATAACTCAACTAAAAGTAATACACTTCCTCGGTGTTTAACGGCCCAAAAACCATCTTTATTTTGCTACTTCAGCACCATTGCGTTTTTCTATAATTATGCTCATGATAGTGTCTTAATATAGCCATTTTATTCCTTAGTAGTCTTAATATAGCCATTTAATTCCTTCATAAAAATAACTGATACCTATTTATTATTCATTTAAGTATATCATTGGAAGCTCCAAATTTCAATACGATCAAAACTAAAATAATTATTCAATTCAATTACCGAAACCAGCTAGCCAATACAGCGTAAACGTTCTATTTCGGAAGCGCTGCAGTGCTAAAACAGTTGACAGTGACACGGTTGCATGACGTGATCCGTTTGTTTGGGTCCCAACACTGTGGCACAGACAGATGGCGCAGTCCGCTCGATTGCGAATTGAAAATCATTTGGAGAGCGGTGTCGTGCACAGTTTTTGTGGGTGACAGTTTTTTGATGACATGCATACCTTTATACACTTACGCCTTTTTCGCATGGATCGTTGGCAGAAAGTACAGAACGCCATCTGTTACAATCTTCACATATATCTATTGCAACGTCCACCTTCTTATACTCCTGTGCCAGCCTCATCAAAGTTTTTCCTCCTGTGGCAACTATGTCGATTATACGTCTCGCTGCCGGACGACCCACGATTTTTTTGCCAGACTTAGACGCCATTCAGAGAGCCATATCTAAGTACTAATGCTGTATAATGATGATATTATGAAACTAAATCATTTTAAAAGAATAACATGGAGTTTCTTTCCAGTTGTTCTACATGGGAATATTTTGATTCCAGTCCAACTAACAACAAATAAGTAGGATCGAACAAAACAATTAAAATGAAATCCCACTGATGATGTCCCCGCAACCATATCGCTTCATTAGCACGCTCAGATTGGCACTGTCACAGCGATTCGTTTGTGGTCCACTATTAATGTGGTGTTAACGCGCTGCATAGGGGCAATCATTGACAATTTATTGTCACCTCATTTCATACAAATAAGGTTTCAGTTTTGTTAATTGGGTCATTCGATTTAGTGGTTAGATATGTTTTTTTGGAGCGTGGGAAACCAATCAAATTACTCCTCCTGCTCTGGGCAGAGCTGTAGGGAGTGTCAGACTTCTACTGACTAAAAACCACATTTATGTTCTTTCTTAGCCCTTTGTTTCGAGACCGCGGTATCTACTTCGAACAACCCACAGCCCCGACGGGAACAACCCGTAACCCCAACGGGTAATATTTCACCCTCAGGCTATCAGTGGTATCAATTTTATTGTGTAGTTGTGCGTTCAAATCCGATCTGTGTGTGTTGGCACACACTGTGTCACTCTGTCGAATGGATGCTGTCAAAACAAAACCACAGACCCACACTGAGCACGGAATACTTAATGGTTAGTGTATTTCAACGGGTGATGTAGGTCAATGAGTTATTTTTAGAACTGAAACAAGATATAAAAACTGTTTATTTACCACAACACCGCGTGGATGGTTGTTGATCAATTGCTTTTATTAGTTTTTTATATTTTTTATACATGAACGTGTCGAGAGCTCTTGTCTATTTGAAACCATCTCAGGTCCAGTTGAAAACCAGCAGCGTCGCGCGTCGGGCACTAGTTGCTCGGCAGTTTGCTGAACTGGTCTTATTTGGAGAAGCCGTGAGATACACACACTCTTTTTTTCTGTTTTTTATTATATAAATATTTTGTAGTTTAATTTTAATTGTTTGTTGTGCACACTTGTGGCATGTACCAAATAAATAATTATGTTTTCTTTATTTATTTGTATTATCTCTAATATTATCACTTAAGTAAGTGAGCAAATAATATTAGTAAGTATGTATGAGTCTTAAAAGTCTAGAATATGGATGTTAACACTATTATAATATAGGTACGTCTGATTAGCCAGCGTCGGGTACCAACTCCTCGGAAGTTGGCTGAACTGGGCATAATAGGGGATCGGACTGGGTCAAAATAATATGATTCTGTTTAGTCCGTAAGTTAGATTATCGAAAAATATTGAATACGTGTTTTTTGTTTTATCGAATCAATGAAAAATGACGAAGATAAAACGCGTCAAAGATCATGGAGTGGGGCTTCAAACGTCAGTTGTAGGTACAAAATGTACTATCATATGACGTCACACGAGTTTTCGAAGCACTGTATCGTCTTCATTTTTTGTTTAGGTGAAAAAAGAAAAAATACGTGTCCAATATTTTTTGAAAATCTATCTGACGGACTAATTAGTTTTTTTTGTACGATCCCCTATTGTCGCAGCCGTGAGACACACCATAATTATTACACATGTAATAAACAGTCAAACAAACGGTAATTATTTTTTCTTGTCTTCTTCTTAGCGTGTCGACGTCAATCTAAATTGTGTCGGCCCAGAATTGAGCTAACAGTTTAACACTTTTGGTAGCGTCCATCAGATCCTGTAGTGAACAACCATCAGGGCACACAGGACACGATATTAAGTTCCCCATTGTTTGAGGAACACAGTTATACTGCAGTGCAGCGACATTTATGAATCTCCACCTCAGCAGATTTTCTGTGCTGCAACCAAACTGATTCTGGAGTCTATTTAAAGACTTCCAGGTCGGCTATGGTAATTCATGTCCAGGTAGGAGATTTTCAAAGCATACTGTCCAATAAATGCTCAAGCGAAAATGGTATAGAGATTTTTTGTTGTAATTACCACAGACACTTTCATAAGCATTCAGTAAAACACTGTATTTTGATTTTACTAACAGATATTTCAATCATACGTACATACACATAAACAAACTACAAGACTGACATAGAATCTATAGTATAGATTATTCGACACATCTACGAAACAAGTTTGTTGCAAACCAATCAATATAACGAGAGTTACGTAACACCCATACGTCATTAACGTATGTTTCATTCTCACTAACAAACTGTGTGCGAACTTCGAACATTCTAGACTTTTCCGAACAAATCTAGGGACCGTCCGAAATTCGAATTGCATTCGCTTTTCTGGGAATACATCGTTCGAGAACATTTTGTATGAAGATACAAGTTTCTCACTGTCAATGTCAACTTTGTGATTGAAGTGGCTGCAGACCGCGGCCCTTTATGTCAGGGTATTGTTTCCTAGAAAGGTCTGAGTGGTTTTAGTTCTCAAAATTACGGTGTAATTGGAATTCTGCTTGCAGGCTTGGGCCTACGAGGGCCTAATGAGCTTAGGTATGTCGATTAATTTAGTTATATTATGTGGTACGAATAGCCGATGCTGGCAATACAGCTGCAGGGTAGAAATGGAACAGGGCTGGTCACATCTGCCGCATGTCGGAGGAGCAATGGGCAAAAATTACCACTCAGTGGACACCAACCAGCAGGAAACGACAACGCGGCAGGCCCAGAAGGAGATGGCGGGATGAGCGGGATTCCTTCTCAAAGGATTGGCCTATCATCGCACTAGATCGCGAAAAGTGGAAGGAGGGAAGGGAGGCCTTTGCCCTGCAGTGGGACAGTACAGGCTAAAAATAATAATAATGTGGTACGACTGCGTCCCGTTCACAGAGTATTGGTGATGTCCTTCATCACTACATGGCCATTTTTGTGTTTCAT